>OX465250.1:19023153-20255732 GCA_949987775.1 Aproaerema taeniolella
AACCTATTTCATTATTTTGAGAAAAACTGAATACCTAAAATTTGGAAAATTAGCGCCATCTAACATTTATTTTGCCAACTTTTGCTAATACTCATCACCACACTCGCTTCATTGATTTGTTTAATGTGGACTAAGTGAAACTTATAATTTACTAAAGAGGTCGCTGTGTGTGCCATTCCGATATTGAATTGAAATAAATATTTGTTATCATGTCTGCGCAAACCGTATCAATTATTGATAAGTGCATAATATGCACTAAGCGAGTGCCTAAGAAAGAGTTCTTACGCTGTGCTGTTTGTAAAGGGGCTTATCACCTGGAATGCTGTAATGTATCCGAAAAAAGATTTCATTCTTTTTACATTTTCGACAAAGACCGTCGGGACAGCTGGAAATGCACATCGTGTGCGAAGTATCCGCCTAAAATAAGCAAGGCAAATACGCCGGTCACGGCGCGCACCACAGGTCAACTAGATACACCGAATTATGGCAATGAGAATGTGACACTACGTAAAAAGTCAGTGCCTGCCGACCAAAACAATGTGAGCCTGAATTTAGAAGACAGTGCCGATGAATTCAAAGACGTACCTAATGTAATGAGTCAATTTTTGGAAGAAATGAGAGCATTCCGTTCTGAAATGAACGTGTTTCGTAACACTATTTCAGACTTTACAGCTGTTGTAAGGGCTCAGAGTACTCGTATAGATATGCTCGAAGGGCGAATTGAAGTCTTGGAGCAAAAACTCAGTGAGACAAAAAGTGACGAGACCAATAAACTGGAGGCAACTGTTACTCGACTAGAATTAGAGCTCGAGGAACGCGATCAAGAGTCCCTGGCCAATGACGTAGAGGTGGCTGGATTTCCTGAAATGCAGAGTGAAAATACCGTTCATATCACTCTTACAATAGCTAGAAAGTTAGGCGTGGAGTTGGAGGAGCGCGACATAGTGAGCGCTGCGCGCGTGGGCCCGGTGCGCGCGGCCGGTGACGGCGCCCCCGCCCGGCCGCGGCCGCTGGCCGTGCGCCTGGCCCGCCGCACGCTAAGAGACGATCTGCTGCAGGCCGCGCGAGTGCGCCGCAACCTCACTACAGACGGCATGAACTTGACCGGGCCACCCTCCCGTACTTTCTACATAAATGAGCGTCTCACTCGGAATAATAGGCAGCTGTTTTACAAAACGCGTGAAATCGCTAAAGGTCAGGGCTGGAGATACGTGTGGTCGCGAGATGGGAAGATCTTCGCACGACAGGAGAATAAAAAAGCGCGTTACCGCATACGTTCCTATTTAGATCTTGAGAAGGTTTTTGGTGTTAATTCCGTTGGTCCTACCGTTAATCTTGGAAAAAAATAATTTTATGTTTATTTCACGGAACTGTAGTTCCTTTACAGAAAAAAACAACAACATTACTTTGTTTTGTGTTTTGATTTTGGTTTCTATTTGTATAATAATATTTTTACATTCCCTGAACAAAATAGTTTATGCAAGTGTTATTATGTTCTATGATTGTTTTCTCGGTTTTAAATACCCATTTACTAATTTACTGCTGGCTCATTTTGTTCGTTCATATTTCTATTGTAGCCTATGTTTTCTAAAACAACATACATATATGAAACCAGTATGTTTTAGTAATTTTTATAGGTTTATTAAGTTAAAGTTGCCTATTGATAATTTATACAACATTGTTTTACGTGAAAAAGATTGGTCAATACCTACGAGTAAGATATACTCGTATAAACAGTTCATATGGCTAGCGACAATTGAATTTTTAGTCAATTGGTTGCTTTTCCCCAAACACAACATAGATCCTATAATTTTGTTGATCACTAATATGGTCTATTACTTAAATGTTTCTTACCGGATAGTTATTTTCTTGATATTTGTCAAATTTTTTAGCGTGTTCCTAACCACTTGTTTATTTCAATTTGTATTAAAGAAATCTTCAAAGAAAGGTGTGATGAAGGGTTTCAGGACAAAAGCTATTTTAATAAGTTTAAATGGAAGAGAAACGCCGTGTTCTCATATTTATAGTACTCTTATATTATGTTTGCTCTTTTACATTAGTAGACACAGCCGTCCGCAATACTCCGATAAATATACTTTTTCTTCGTGTATGATTTTACATTATTTATACATTTATAATATTTTACAGCGTCATTTATCACTGCTAAAACGACATGTAAGTAACTGTAAATATATTCAAATTTCCTTTTCGTTCGTTGTCCAATTTATTAGTAATAAAAATCTCACTCTTGGCTTACTAAACCCTGGTTCACTTGGAAATAGGAATAAGCATGAGGAGTTTTTGGTAGCTTTAGAACGACACGATGTGGACATAATGGCCATAAATGAAACCTGGTTAAGCGCTGGCGAAGAGGCACGGGCCCCCGCCCCGGCCGGCTACAGGCTGCGGCACGTCCCGCGCTGCGACCGCGACCGCTCGAGGGGCGGCGGCGTAGGTTTCTATTTACGCCGTGGTATCTATGCGCGTAAAATGGAACTCCCTAGCGCCAACTCTATTGAACAAATGTGGCTTAGTATTAAAGTTAACGGTCTTAGTCTCGCAATAGGTACTGCATACCGCCCTCCTTGGTTCAACATAGACTTATTTATCGAAGGGTTGACAGAAACAGTGTGTGCTTTGTCTAAATTTGATCATATTACACTCATGGGTGATTTCAACATAAATATGTTCGATTTCGAAGATTGTAAGACAAAAAAAATCCTATCGTTTCTAAAAATATTTAATTTAAACCAATACGTCTCTGAGCCAACTCATTTCACTGATCATTCAGCAACTTTAATTGATGTCATTTGCAGCACCACTAAAGCAT
Organism: Aproaerema taeniolella; assembly: GCA_949987775.1. Taxonomy (NCBI): domain Eukaryota; kingdom Metazoa; phylum Arthropoda; class Insecta; order Lepidoptera; family Gelechiidae; genus Aproaerema; species Aproaerema taeniolella. The sequence goes on from OX465250.1 coordinate 19,025,984, forward strand.
TAAACTTAGTGGTTGATTGTATCCCTGATCTTAGTAAGCATGCTTTCATCTCTTTCCAACTACAAGTAAGAAAACCTAAACCAACACCTAGATGGATTTCCTACAGGCCACTGAAAGACATAAATATCGTTGAATTTAATTCTACTGTTGAAAACACCAATTGGGAACGCCTTCTTATCCATAACAATATTAATCATCTGGTTGAGTCCTTTAATGAATATATTTTGCACATATTCGACAAATTTTCCCCTATTAAAAATTCTTATATAAAAAATATCAGTTATCCTTGGATTACACCGACGGTTAAGTCTATGATGAAGTTAAGAGATGAAGCACATGCCAAATATCGCGTCACCAAGCTGGAGTCAGATAAAAACTACTACAAGGAACTGAAGGGGATTGTGAATAGGGCGATGTTTCATGAAAAAGCGGCTTACTTCAAACATAATATTAATGACAAATGTAAAGACTCTCGCAAATTGTGGAAAAATTTTAAGCGGACTGTAGTTGATTTTAAGGGCAAACACACAGATTTACCTCCTAATCTTAGCAATCCTGATGAAATTAATGAACATTTTCTTAAGGGGCCCGGTAACAGTAGTATATCCAATTCAGATCTTAATTTTTTTCAATTATTCCGTTTTTCTTCTGCTACGTTTACATTAAAACCAGTTGATGAATTGTTAGTTTCAAAGATAATTTTGAAAATTTCAACTAATGCTCAGGGTGTGGATTGCATTTCTCGAGATATGATTCTTTTGACGCTACCGCGCACTCTGGGTATTATTACTGCAATAGTAAACAGGTCAATTCAATCAGGTGTTTTTCCGGACATTTGGAAAGAGGCGCTGGTCAAACCTTTACCTAAAACTAATCATCCAACTGAGCTAAAGGATCTTAGGCCTATAAGTATTTTATGTTTTATGTCTAAAATTATTGAAAAGGTGGTATGCATACAGTTGACAAATTTTTTGAGTGAAAATAATATATTGCCTCTAAAGCAGTCGGGTTTTCGAGCAGGCCACAGTACATCTACTGCATTATTAGATGTTGTTGACGATATACTGGCCGGGCAGGATTTAGGTGAAGGATCTTTACTAGCTTTATTAGACTTTTCCCGAGCATTTGAAACAGTTAATCACTCCTTGCTTCTCTCTAAATTGTCGTATTATGGTGTAAGCTGCGATTCATTAAAATGGTTTGCCAGTTACTTGAGTGACCGTTCACAAAAAGTAGAAATTACAAATGTGTCTGGTTATAAGTCTTATTCATCAGCGTCTCTCCTAACCAGGGGAGTCCCACAAGGCTCAATTTTAGGTCCAATTCTTTTCATTTTGTATAGTACTGATTTAACATCCTGTTTCCAACATTGTAAACATCATATCTATGCGGATGATGTTCAAGTTTACATCACATTCAATCCAAATGACACTACGACAGCTGTGGCTAAATTAAATGAAGACTTGGATAGAATTGCTATGTGGTCTTCCAGAAATGGGTTAGTTTTGAACTCATCTAAATCTAATTTTATGATTTTAGGTTCGAAAGCGCAAATTCAGAATATCAGTAACAGTTCACCGTTAGTTAATATTTTGGGTAAAAGCATTGTCCAGGTTAATGAGACTCGTAATCTGGGTGTCTTAATGGATGGTAAACTCCAATTCCACAATCACGTACTAGAGACCGTCAGAAGCTGTTATTACAGACTTAAAGTTTTATATCAGGTGCGTCAATATTTAAGTGAGGAACTTCGAATTACTTTATGTGAATCACTTATATTATCCAAACTTAACTATGCAGATTCGGCCATTAATGAGTGTCTTTTGTCAAAATCAAAAAAGCTTATACAACAAGTGCAAAATGCCTGTGCCCGTTTTACTTTTTATATTCCTCGTAGATCTCATATTACGCCTTATCTAAACAATAGTAATCTCATGAACATGAGTTCGCGACGTTCTCTTCATTTTGCAGGCTTACTTTTCGGCATTATTCGTACTGGAACACCTCCGTACTTGTATCAGAAACTGAATTTCTCTCAGAGACGAGTGAGACTAGCTACTCGTTTGGTTTGCCCTAGACACCGCACGACAGCGTTTCGTGGCAGCTTTCGCTATGCTGCCACGAAGTGTTGGAATAATATACCACCCCCTATTCGAAATGCAACTTCCATTAAACTTTTTAAAATTAAATATAAAGAATATTTACTAAATATCCAAAAACTCGGGTTATCACGATAATTATTACGTGTTGGGCATAAGTTAATTATTTAAGCATTTGTCTTTAGATACTGCTCTTCCGATCACAATTTACTCTAATTACAGTAATTACTTACAGCAACGTTGACTTATAATTGAATACTATACTTACTTGTTTAACTTTTTCATTTAACTGCACTTGTTTATTTTTTGTTTAAGAATAAATACATACATACATAAATAATGTATTAAGCAAACAATAAAATGTTACTGAAATGTTATGGGTTAAAAGAGCTGGCTGTGCAATATAGCGCTCTCTGCGGGTATCCACGGAAGATCAGCGTTGTAGTCCCGAGACGGATCACAACATTGCTGAGTGGAGGCCTATTAAAGCCAACCCTTTTTTATATGTAGGTATATTTAAGTTTAGATAAGTTTATTATGTTAAATAAGGGTCTTGCTTTAATAAACATTTTTTCTTTCTTTCTTTCTTCTTTCTATTTAAAATTAAAAACATGACATGTAATTAATTAATCAATTTCTATTGCAATATTTTATGGGATATTGACATAAGTAATTAATTTTGACATGCGTAAATTGTTTTGATATCCTGTATTTGACTTATTTTGCTTTCACTAATTTTAGTCTTCAATTGTGCTATAATTAATATGTTTTAATTTATTTATATTTTGTAATATTTGCATGCTGAATATTTATCGGCTAAGCATATTGGCCTCAGTTTATATAAATTGTAACATCTTTATACCATGTTTATTGCAAATAAATAACTATGAACTATGAACTATTCCTGTACTTGTATATCGAACAGAAATATAAACGAGCAAAAGTAAATATTCAGAAAAACTCTCAGAAAAGTAGCGAAACAAGTAACCAATTCTTTCCCTGTGTTACTTAACTTCACATACACTTTGTTCAATAAGATTACACAGAGTTTTATCACAATCAATATCGCAACTTCGGTAAGGTAGCCAAGTTGGAAAGGCTTCTAATGAGAAAGCTTCGCCGATACTTTCGGATTAAGCCCGGTTATGTAATGCGTACCTATATAAAATAGTCAGTTTATACGTTGTAATGTTTCTTATTATTGAGTTTGCTGAGGTGGTATCTTTAGATCTTTACAGCTTTATATTTTGTACCATAATGTAGTTAATAAGTAATTTGTAAGTGGGGACATGTACATACACAGGACTACTTATACTCGTAGGTAAAGTATTTTCACCTCTCCAGCTTGAAAAGAGAGCTTATGCTTGTCAAAATCAGAGAGCAAATTCGTTGTATGCTTACTGTATTTTTTGAGCGAGAGAAAAAGTGATTTGAATTTGGAACACTAACTTTGAAATGACTTGGCGCGGTGATTTGTTCTGAAACTAATTTAGACTTATCAAATCAAGATTTTTTTATTATTTATTTAAATGAAAATTACAAAAATGTGTTAAATATTGATCGTTTAAGGAAATAAAAGGTTATTTAATATAAATTCTAATGAACAATGTAGTTTTCAAAAAATATTTTTAATTTTGTAAAAATGTTACGAAGTGCAATTTCAGAACGCAAACTATACTTTTTTAAATTTATTTATTTCTTTTTTTCATTTAAATGGAGGTTCAACAGCTTATAATAAAAACAGTGTTCAACATTTAAAAAAAAAAGCCAATTACAGATGCTCACAGGTAGAAACAGGTATCGCTGAGGTGATTAATCCTAATAAAAACTAGTTTTAAGTTGACACTTTAGTAACGAGAAAAATTGCCAGTGAAACTACCTTAACATAATTACATTTTTATTATATCATCACTAAATAAATTTTTGAAAAAATTTTGAGTCAAAGCTCGTCTCGCCGAAACAAAACCAGTATTGAAAAGGTCAAAGTTAAAAACATTGCATTGATTATTTATTGCTAGCTCGCCAAGGCAACTCGTTTTGCTGATAATTGGTAGAAACCAAAGAAATACCAAGAATGTTATTGTTGCGTAGATTTAGAATACATTAAATTGTAAAACCAACTACTGATTGACCTATTTACTTTATTTTTTATGCAAAATAAGTAACAAAATTGCAAAAATTACTACTCTTTAAGGAAAAATAAACAAAAAGAAATTTGGATAGGACCGTTGCCTTTTTCCCGTAATTATATCAACATACTATTATACAAAGTAAACTAAAGAACAAATTGATTAAATTCATAACTGGACAGAGACCCACTAAACAACTACCCGAACAAGCATGTAATTCAAAACAACGTGTTTCCGCGATACACCTCATACTCCGTTCCTTTTGTCCAGCCTAAAGGCGAGTACATGCCGAGAGGAGCATTGGGCTAACAGAACCACTAATTAAAAAGTTAAGCGGCTGCCTCGGACAGTCAATTTTAGGATTTTTTGTGACCGCTTCATACGCTGCTTGTAGTGAGTAGAAAGCGTTATTTGTTTTCAGGTAGAGTTGTGTTTTGTTGTAGCTATTATTTGATTTTCCAACATCAGAGCTTGATTTTGTTGAGAATAATAATCTATTTAATACTATCTTTTCGCCCGGGAGTTCATTCCTGTAGGAATTTGGAAAAATTAAGTAGCTTTTGAGTATCCAGGGTGTCAGCTACCTCAACACCAAATTTTATCGGAATTGGTCCTGCTGTTTGAGCGTAAAAGAGTAACAAATATCCATACATTCTCACAAACTTTCACATTTATAATATTAAGTAGGATTTTCCAAGATAAAGCAGCTTATTATTGTTGCCCAATGGATAAAATTAAATGGTAATGAGCGGAGCACATAGCACGGATAACTGATGACAGTCGCATGTTTTGTCGCATAGATACGGAGTTTTAATTTAAGTACATAAATTATCGTAAATTAAAACTTTTACTTCTTATTGACGGCCGGTTTGGTCAAGTGGTAGTGACGCTGCCTCTTGATCGGCGGGTCCTGGGTTCGATTCCCAGTCGGGGAAAATATTTGTGTAAAAAGCAGAAGTTTGTTCTCGGGTCATGGGTGTTTGTGTCTGTCTTTGTGTGTTCCAAGAGACCCACGGCACAAGGGAAAACCTTAATGTGGGCCTTTGAGTGTGAAGCGTTTATTTATATTTATTTATTTATTTATTATTATAAGATGGGTTAACTTTTGACCTGGATCTTGATCAAGGTCATAGATGAGGTCAACGATGAAACGAGTTAACCCAGAAAATGCTTATAAAGGCACTGGCACTCCTACGCACTGACGGAACACAGCAAGCTATTTGGCTTCGGACTTCGGTTGGAGGGTTGGTCGCGAACCAGACGGCCCTACACAGAGCCTACAACACCGCATGAGACCATAGGACGACACCTCAGATTTAGAACAAATTGAGGTTTCTCAACGAGTATTGTAAAATATAAGAGCTCAACCCTACAGGTTAAAATACTAGCGAGGTGACTCGTTAAGTCTGGATAGCTGATTTGATGTCCGAAACACGTAAAACCTTTCTTTTTCTTTTTGCTTCACGACACAATACTAGTTTCCCAAAGCATGGAATTGTTAAAAAGTTTTCCCGAGGGTACATTTGGCAAATCAGCTTTGTACGTGATTTTGCGCGAACTGAATTTCGAACTTTGCATATTTGGACTTAATTCTTGCCTGCTAATTCGAATTTAAAAACAAAAGTGCTGTGAGCAAAAAGCACGTTTTGTTTTATAATCTAGAAAGGAGTCAAAACGAATCTACAAGTAATTTTCCCTACTAATACTATAAATGCGAAAATAACTCTGTCTGTTTGTCTGTTATACGCTTTCACGCCTTAATTGCTCAACCGTTTTAGATGAAATAGATTAGACCTTGGGAAAGGATATAGCCTACATTTTATCCCACAGCTGGGCATGATATAGCCTGTAGTCCTAGTGGGCGAAGCCGCGGGTGGAAAGCTAGTATTTAAATAAGTTAATTATTTGTTAAAATGGTTAGGTCATCGACATAAAATCCACAATATCCCATACATAACATAAGTCTCAAATTTATTCGATATTATTAAACATATGCTTCGGAAACGCCTACTTGTGAATATACAAGCGGAAACGTTGTCAGTTTGTTTGATCAGAAATATTTGAAACGCGGTGTTGTTGTTGCATCGTTCACGAACAAGCACTTGATGATATTCAAGCGTCGATCGGCCATTGTAACTTGATGTTCGCTGAAAATTCTGTTATTCTAGCATAACAGTTGACATGCAGGAAATAGGGCATCAATCTTTATAGGACTGGACTAGCTATGGCACAGATGAAGTTGATCGTAGGATTTTTGAGCAGCGCTATGTCAAAAATATTTTTGAATTAGATTTACATATTAGATATATAGTTATATATATATATATATATAATTAAATACTAAAACGGGTCCAAATTCGCGTATTAAGATGAGTTAAATATTTCCTGACATGTCGACGCGGTTGCACGAGCCGTGGACACGGTTAGCTATATATAGTCTTACTTACTTTATTCACTGCCACATTACTATGAACACACGACAGCACATCAGGATATAAATGTTAATCTTGACGTCACTCTTATATCGTTACTAATAGAGACGGCTTTCGTAGTGCGAATGTATAACCTGATATGTTGCTGTATCTACATAAAAGTTACAACAACACAGAATATAAAAATTAAAGTAAATGAAGAGAATACTTTGACAAAATTAAAATTGGTAATAATTTTTTTAGCCTGCGACAAGAAAATTATGTAAATAAATAAACTTAAAGTTTTCGTGAATCTCAAATTTAGAATTACGAAGAAAAAAAAGGGAACTGTCGCGTGAAAAATTTAAAGAATTAAAGATAATTCTGCCTTCCTGTATCTTTCTCAACAAGATTACCGAAATAAATCATCATTATCTTAGCATGCACTCCAAAATCCCATTAAAAGTTCAAAAATTTAGAGTAAGATATGTTGACAGTCAAGTTTGGTCGTCTAGACGCGCAAGTTACGACGGAGTAAGTTAGCGAGTAAACTATTCTATCATGGCGTAGTAAAGATAGATAGGCAAATAACTCAATGTTATGCCAACACGTGATATGGAGGCGGATAGAGCGGTCGGCTAAATCACAACATGAAGCGGGTTTGGATATTTGAGTACCTACTCAGATTTTTTTTACAGTACCCGTGTATTTTAGATCTAAAATTAAAATTAAAACTATTTATTTCCAATAAAGTACAAGAAATGTTGAAACAAAGGGGGGGGGGGGGGGGAAATCTACTTAAAGCTAGATTGTGGCCCCCTAGGGAGTCTTTAGGTAAATCTCTGAACAACTTTCCCCAAGGAACATAGGTCAAAATACAAAAAAAAACAATTTGGTCTCCCATACAAAATGCGTTATATGCTGATGAAGTTTGTATGGGAACTCAATTTTTTTTTACCTAAAGATTTACCTAAGGCCCTGTATTATTGACATGTTATTAGATATTTTCGTTATTTTTAATAATTAAGTTTAAATTTACGGGTATTTTATTATAATTACTTTATCGTGAAAAAGTTCTAAATCTTAGTTATAAGACGTAGTTGAAATGAAATTTGGAAAAGTTTGGAGTGTTGTATATATTTTTTGTATGACACATCATATTGAGTTTACCTACTTAATGAAGAGAGTTTTTTTGCGCCTTTTTAATTTCCCTAAAATTTTTTATAACATTAGTTTGTTAACTACGTTAAACCATCATCCAGTAATGGCATTTTAGAGATAAATTCTTTATTATATTTGAATTCGTTGGTTGGGTTCCATAAATCGACATATAATTTTTGCTTATCTTTTTTCTGATGCTAATAAAAAAATTAATTTCTTTTCTTGTGCCTCAGATTGTGCTTAATATAGGGTTGCATGCTTACCGGCATAGTTTGACTTCCGTGTAGACTGGTTATGGCTGCTTGCGCCTCTTGGTGGGAGCTGAACTTAACGAACGCACAGCCTGAAACAAACACATGTGGTGTTATTTTTATAGAGCAATCACACACGCTATTTCAACATATTGGTGGTATTGGATTTGAAAGCATCAAAAAACTGTGAGCAATATGGATTCATAATTTTATTATGAATCCATATTGCCATATTTTAGCAAAGAACAACAAATATGTAAATAAGGAATGAATTTATTAAATTAAACGGGAGAATAAGACATTCTTCAAAGTTCTGATCTTGTAAAACAAAATCTCGGCTAAGAACTAAAAGTAAACAAACAAGATTTGTCAAAGCATAGCAGCTTGTTACATTAAAAACCATTCGAAAACAACACGTCCCAAAGCCTTGTCAAAGTTACTAAAAACAACGGCCTTTTAAAAGCCCGAAAAACACCGCGGAAAAATGAAAATCTTAAACAAGGCTGCCGCTGCGGGATTATCGCTCAATTTTTCAATAACAAGCTGTCAGAACGCAGTGGTACCGCCGCGAGCCATATCAATCTTAGCTCCCACAGGTGCCAGCGGGCATAATGCGGCGGCTGAAGCCGGCCTCGTCATGTCTACTTAATGACGACTGATGGATCCCCGCTTATGAGGATAGGATTACCAAAATCCGCCAACTCCGGTCTACAACTAAATCAGTAACCCCACAGCTACGCCGTTATTAATCAAGACCTTTCCAAAAGAATATGAAAGGAAAAATAAACACAGATACGCATTACGTCCCGCTTATGTCCAATTATAATCCAGTTTTACGGTCTCCCCACAGAAAATAAAAACACACGTGAGTTTTATCCCGTAAGTACCCTCGTAACTTCTTATTGGATCAGCATTGAATTCGGCAAAAACCGCGTCGGTGAAAGGTAAAAACTCCACTGGGGAAATTGTGGCGACTATTTTATCTTTCGCGGAGCTCTCTACGCCGACAGTACGATTATGCTCGACTGGCTTTTATTCGTATTATCCTTTGTTCAACTGGATAAAAGACCATTGCTGAACGTTTTCCGAAAAGGCATCTCAAATAAATTAGGCCGCACTTTTTAAGATCCGTACCATGTTTACATCCCCGCGTCCTGCAAAAATAGAGACAACGGAAAATAAAGAACAAGCCGATAGAGAAAAAAAAACAATTTGTCGGAGGCGAGCGATCGCCGCGTGAGGGTGGCGGCTCATAAAAGAATAATAACGTGGATTGTACGCGAAACACAATTTAAATGGCGACAATTGGAGGCGCAAATTGACGAGTGACGTCGTCAGTGGACCGCGTGGCGCCGCGGGCGGTCCCTACCTACAAAAGCGCGCGCTCCTACCTCCGGAAAACCCATTATGAGAACGTCAGTTGGCAAGTGAGAAAGAAGTCAAAACTTCGCCGGCAAACATGGAACTATTTACTGCTTCCACATTCGGCGACGTGTGCTGCAAAGTTGGATGCAATTTGTTAACCCTTTATCGCGAGTGCAGCGTGGAGTTGTGCGGAGATAGCACGCAGAGGAGACGGGGGAGGGACCGTGCGTGGCGCGACGCTTGCAGGTAAGTTGGCCGCTCGCCAAAGATGTGTTTTCCTGTTGTTGGCGAATGGCGAACAAACTCACAGATCAGTTTTTATCGCGCGAAAGGCCTTTATAGCCGACCGATAGCAGGCGCCCCAACCGAAATGTTTTCGCGTCGCCGACGAACACAAATAATACCAGATAGTTTTATGTATCGGAAGCATTATAAGTTCAAAAGTTTGGTGCTCGACCCAGCATTCGTTGACACTTTAAACCGTGAGCAAATGTGACGTGTCGTTGAGTCTGGATATAAAATTACCATAACGTTGCTCCTTATCTGTGTTTTGAACCGAGGAGTCAAAAGAATAGCAATTCAATAAGCAATGGGGCGTCTTTTATAGCTAGACAGAAGCGCGTTCCTTGAATGTTTGCTTGTCAAGTTAACAGGATAATTTGTCAAAGGTTCTTTGAGGACCATTTTTTGTACTTGTCGTGAAGAGGCACCTTTTATATCTTTGACATGCGTCATCTTGAGTAAACATACGTTTGCAGCATCTGTTGTCAAGAGGGCTCTATGTCGCTAAAAGGACTCCTCTTATGGAGGTTCATGTAACATTTTTTAGGAAAAGGAATAATTTTTATTTGTTAAGTCAGCAAATAAAAAACTTTTATAAAATAAAATTGTTCCAGCAATGCAGTTCCTTTCATGTTGTTGAGTTTACCATTAACCTTTTATCTACGTAGTATCGTATATTATTAATAGGAGTAAGTATGATTTTTTGTCTTTATATTACGCCGCAACAGAGCCACAGATCAATCTGATTTTTGAAACAGCGATATTTTAAGGGCTAGAAAATGATTTTCCAGCATTGAGTAGATTCACAGGTCGACCAAAAAAAGCAAAGTCTAGCTTCTTTAAAATCAATAACACACACCGAACCGACGAACATCGAAGTTTTAATATTGAATATTATTCCGGTGCTCGAATCTTTCGTTTTAAAGTTGGTCGTTGGCAGGATGAAGTTGATAATGCGGGGCCTAGCCGGGACAATGTAAACAACGGCGCGGGCGCTCCTACAACGGGAAACGAGCTGATAATTACTTTTGTACCGACTACCAGGGATTTCGACGGAACCGATACTAGAGAGGAAAAAGAACTGCTAAGAGATTTGAGAGAAGGCGAAATTGTTTTCTAGAAACTGGGTCATGAAAACAAAAAAGACAACGAGATAAGGAAAGGAGAAAGCCATATTATTTGTATGACTAGACAATACATCGTATAGTTATTGTAGAGTAGACAGAAAGATAACTCTGCTGAATAAATCATTAAAAACCTAGTTAAAATTGTAGCATTACTCAGCTGATAAAAAATACAAAAAGTTTCGACTGTGCATAGTAAATGTGAAAAAATGAAGACTAATTTAATATTAACAGGAAATATCGTTTTGCTGTTTTAATATTCTGTTTGAGACTTGAACTAAAATTCTATTACAAAAAGAATGCCAAATTTTACAGAAAAAATGTGCGAGTCAGTAAAATAATTAATTAGGCACTTTAGACGGACCTACGCCAAATTTCAACCCCGGGCTAAAATCGCGATTATAATCGCGAATAGTAACATCAGTAGATCAGTGAAATTTGGATATTTTATCAACACCGAAAAGCCAGGTAAATTTTTCTTTGCCTACTTTTTTATTTTATGAAATAAATTGCATCATCAACTCAAATAGGCAATTTTCGAATCTTCTCCATCTTTATTTCTTGACGTTGATAAAATCAGTCATTAACCTGCATCCGCCATTTTCCTTTTACTGTTTTTGTGCAATCCAATTTGACTGTCTCTTTTTAAATAGCAGCTTTAAAAAAAAAAACTCAGACCAAGCAAGGCTTGGATTTTAGATAACTTATGTACTACTATACACTTTTTTTGTGAATACAAACATATGATAAATAAACACCCAGACTTCTCACAAATACTTGGAAATACGGTGTCCAAATATTTGTTCAGGTCAGGAAACGAACACGGAACCTTCAGACTAGTGGATAGCTGAGCTATCAGGAGTGACATTAACGATGTATAAGAGTGAGATTTGTAAAATGCCTAAAAATCTACACTTTAATCACAAATTTTGTAACAGTTTTTGACAAATATTCAATGGTTCTAAAGTTTCGCTTGCTAATTAAATGCCATCCTATAATTGCACTACTTCATAATTGCACTAGGTGCGAATTTTTCTAACGAAATCATATGTCCAATACAAAAATGTGAATAAATTCCTCACAAAATTTACAGGAGTAATTAAACTCGCATGCCATAATTACAACCTTATGGTATTTTAAAACTATCGATTCTTTCAATATTTAATCTATTGGTATTCATTTCCAGCACGAATACGGTATTAGAAATTCAGGTAGCGGTGGAAATAATAGTGTGCGGCAATATGGTGTAACTTATAAGTGGGGTGGGTCTGTAATTATAAGTAACTTTTAGGGTGGGATGTGACAATTTGCATTAAAAGGGGCCTCTTGCAATGTAATGAAGGGATAGATCTTAAGACAGTTTTGTAAGAACTTTGAACTAGTATTTCAAATTACGCACTGTTAATGGAAGGTACACAGAAGGTCTTTTGACAGCTAAAATGTACAAGAATGATAAAATCAAACAAAAATGGAAAAACATGAACATTGAACATCATACTAGGAAAGACTTTGTAGTAAGAACTAAAGGGACATAGTTCAAGATAAAGATATGCTTATAAAAATGTCATGTGGGAGACTAAGACTAATTTTGAGTCGCTGCATCAGCTAGAATGAAGTGATTAACGTCGTTTGTTTGCATATGTGTAAGTTATTGATTAGTGTAATGTAATTCACAATTAAAGAGACCGTCAATATCAAGATTAGTTATAATAACCGTGACGACATGTTTTAAAACAAAAAAGGATTCAAAAAATAACCTACACAGCTATAAAAGTATCTTATTTTGAAACCGTTCTTATTTTTAACGAGTACCTATTTTCGAATGTCAAAACGGGCGATATTTCAACCGGGAGAGAGTAGCGGCGATAACACGAACTTTGGGTGTTTCATTGGAGTTCCTATCAGTTGGCCAATTCAAACGTGGCGCAGGGTAGGTAGAGATCTGCAGACAACCATTTAGTTTTACTCTGTTAATTCGAATTTATTTTATCAGTACAGTCTGCAAATTTAGTATTTTTATTTTGAATGCAGTACATAAAAAAAGTCGTGTTAGTTAGAACATTTACAATTCAAGACTGGCTAGAAGGGTTTTTATGAAGCTTTGCAGGAATGTAGCTTGGAAATCACAATAATACATAGGATACACAATTTTTTCATGGGATTGAAGTTCTGACCGAAAACCTGGTTATTGTTTAAAAAAAATAGAAACCCTCTTGGCTTATGAAAAAAATGAAAATGAAAATGAAAATATTTATTGCTTCAACAAACATATTACATTTTGTATAGTTGCTGTGACCTTGATGAACTTGGAATTTTGCAGACGTCTTATGTATTCACTCTTGATTTCTGTTGATTATTTGATAGACTTGATAATGCAATTAGAGACGTCTCCTCACGTGTAATAGCAGAAACAGAAACTTTAAATAGCTTGTTTGATACTAATAAAGGGTTTCATAAAATAATTTGACGGCCGGTTTGGTCGAGTGGTAGTGACGCTGCCTCTTGATCGGCGGGTCCTGGGTTCGATCCCCAGTCGGGGCAAACATTTGTAAAAAGCAGATGTTTATTCTCGGGTCATGGGTGTTTGTGTTTGTCTTTGTGTGTTCCAAGGGACCCACGACACAAGGGAAAACCTTAGTGTGGGCCTTTTGAGTGTGTAGCGTTTATTTTTATTTTTTATTTTATCTCTATAAAGGTGGAATGAGCTCATAATCGATAACTTAAAATTTAAATTTAAGTTTTTAATTTTGATTTTAATGCGGTGAATTAATGAGACGAGACGATTATGAGATGATATACCACTATGCCCTCTTCAGCGTATACGAGAAACGAGCATCATATCTTAATAAATTATTCCGATGTACTCTTTAAGGCCAATATCCTTAGCAGCCTCTTAACCCTCCCCTATCTCAGGTATTTTAATATTTAAGGAGTTTCCATCAAGATTCAAGGCGTATCACTTATAATAATAGGGATTTTGCAGATTACATCGCAGTCTCTGAAGCATAATTAATGTTATATCTAGGATATTAGCTTTTCAATTAGCTGTCTTTTAGTGGCGAGGCGCGATCCTGTTTCATTTGTGGACAGGGGCGGACACAGAGTTTGGGCCTAGAAAGGTTTAAGCCGACATTTCAAGTGGTTTGGTCTAGTGGCTGTAATGCTGCTTTTAAATAGATGGTTTTTGCGTTCGATTCCTGTTAGGGTAAGGAAAAAAAAGGAAAAAGTTACACTCATTTATCATTTAATCAAAATACAAGTGACATAGGTCCTGCACACACACACACACACATGCACATACATGCACTTACATGCACACTAAGACACACACGCAACCACTCACTAACATTCTGCATGACTTCTTCTTCTCTCTATGTTTTTATTATTCTGCATGTTGCAAATCCATTGTCTTCGACAAATGATACTGTACTTGGTTATGGAGGAGCGTGGCCTTCTGGCACAGGTGTTCTCACACTTAAAAGAAGGTCACAGCAACTGTACAAAATGTAATATGTTTGTTGAAGCAATAAATATTTTCATTTCATTTTCACTAGGTCAAATCGGGGCAAACATTAAGCGGATTTTTTCTTTGGTGTTTGTGTCTGACTTTGTATGTATCACTAGGTACCCTCTTTCTGAGTAGTTCTGAATGCAATACAGTAAACATAACATAAGGTATAAGGTATCCAATAGAGATAAGGTATAATTTTAACAGAAATAAGGTGGCACCTTGCTAAGAAGTACTTTCTACTGCTAGATTGAGATTGTCAACCCGCTTAATAATAATGGGGTTTGGCGTTTTCTTTCATTTGTTTGACAGAGATTCTTTCTGGTAGAGAGATGCCACAGTATGTTAAAAGTTTTGACTTAATCAAATCTGCCGAATATAGGGGCCTCCTGAATCCATGTCTGGTGAGAGGGTACGGGAAATTCTTTCCCGCTATACCTGTACGTAAAGGAGATAGTTAATTAAATCCGATCCCATGAGATTTATGCTGCGGGCCCTACAACCCGCTGTACTAGATAAATGAAACTCCCCGAATATATGCGTACCCATAAAATGGCTTCTTTTCGCGAACAAACGAAATTGTAACAATTTTCTTGGTAGAATTTGATCAATTAGGAGTCAGGGTCCCATTAGGGTAGCTAGAGACTATAGGATTATAACAGAATTCTATAAAAAAAAATATATTTTGATTTTTCGATTTGTGTTCGTTCATGTCATGTATGGTCGTGCTGTTCAAAATACTTTCCTTTGTTTGCGTCATCTCCAACAAAGCTCTTTTTAAAAAAAATTTTTACCTGCCCATATACGTCCCCACCGAGGGGCACGGGCCTCCCTTCAAAACACGAAGGGGATTTAGGCCATAGTCCACCACGCTGGCCCAATGCGGGTCGGAGAACCACTCGTCTTTCGAAAATTTTCTTGGACGGGCGGGTTTCATCCCGATGTTTTCCTTCACCGTTGAGCAAGTGATAATTAGAAATCCGTACATAAATCCGAAAAGGCGAATTTAGTGGTACAGGCCCGCACCAGGATTTGAACCCACGACCTTCGGATTACAAGTCTGGCTCATTACCAACTGGGCTACCACCGCTTACAAAGCTCTTAGCACACTTAAACTAAAATAAAAAAATAAATACTAGGCTTCGATTCCCAGTCGGATCAAATATTTGTATAAAAAGCGAATAAATATGACGTATGACGAGTGTATGACGTGTTCCAAAGGGAATAGGAAATGGCTGAAAATCAGCGCAATGACGTGGTTTCGGCCTCTTACTGCACAAGCTGAGCTATTTTCCTTTTGTCACACTTTTTATTTTTATTTTTTAAATTAGTTATTAAGTTTCCATTTGTAATTATTTTGTGACAATAAAAAACTTTTTACTTTACTTACTTGAACTCAGAGTGTGACGTTAAGTTTAACATTGCAAAAATTTAAAAATAAATATGGCGCAGCAATATTCTGTCACCACTGTTTCAGTCAAATACATCTGAAGTGTAATAAAATTAGTATTCACCGGAATAGGCAGCAAAAAAACCAAATAAAAAGTTCTGAAACCTTCAGATTTTCAGACAATCAATTCGGACGCGAACTCCCGCTCTGAATGAATCATTATCACATTATGAAACAAACCTTACAATTTAAGAAGGTACAACCAAAGTTATAGAACAAATTAACCGTTGAAAACTCCAAATCCTCGGCCTAACATTACTAATTCACTTTTTAAACGCGAATAAGGATCGACTTTGACTAAAACAAAAGACTGTCGCATTGGGAAAGTTTGTTACGGACTCGAGAAGGGGCGTTTTGCTGGGTTGTTCCCATTTAGTCCAAATGTACTGTTCTCCAAATGTTTTAAATTAAAAGATTGATTCCAAATAATTCAGTGCAGGATTAATCCTAACAATAAAAATAAAATATTGATGTTAAAATATGAAATAAAGGTGCGTTGACAATAATTTTGTTAAATTCAGGTAAAAAAATATATAATTTACCCAATTTCTTTCAGATAGGGCTTCCTTCATCTAACAATAAAATTTCAAAAAAAATCCTTATCAATTTTTGGTTTTTTGTAGTTGTTTTTGTAGTTTTTTGTCTCTGACTAAACCTTGTACATTGCTTCTAATTTCTTGTGTTTCGGCAATCAACTATTTTAACTCAAAACTACGTACTTAATTATTATTTAATTTAAATTTTCATAACTATTAGTTATTAGATTCATCGTCTACAATAATTTGAATTTAAAATAACGTTCTTTAGTGCTGCTTTGTTATAATTTTTGAAACTCGACATTTCCCGAGAGTCATTAGGAGCAACCTGCTTTGTTTCACAATGAAGTTACGTCAAAATGGCCCCATTCGAAGGAACAATGAATAGAAGTCGTTTTCAGGATTTGCAAGAGACTGCGTGTCGAAGCTACGCACGATTGGCGTAAAGACTATAAAGCGATAGAACTCCTATCTCGGAGTTTCGTGAATTATACCGAACAGATTTGCGTGGGAGTTTAACTTGAATGAAGTTTGCTGTTAAAGGTTTGGTTAGGTGACATTATCAATTATATGGAGGGTTCTTTGGGTATTTGTTTTGATTCTTTTACTAAAAATTTGTAAAATGAAGTCAATTTAAGAAGAAGGTGAAAGATTGGTTGGATAAAAAAGACTATGACACTATAGAAAAGCTTTTTGACACAATTATTTAAAACACATGTGACAAAAATTCACGCACACACACATAAGCGCACACACACACACACGCACGCACACACACACAAACACACACACACACACACACACACACATGCTGTTTAGTATGTAGTTTTAATTTTGTTCAGGGGTAGAAGACAAGAGACGTGTTACAATATTTGTATCTGTCTACTACGGTTTCAGTCTTCTTACCTTAACTTTATTTGTAATTAGTTTTTATTGTTTGCAATTGTTTTTCTCTGAGGAAGTTACTGCAGTCTGTAACACAGCTTTACTCAAAGCTAGCACAGGCTGCAGGGCTTCTTGTCTCCTTATCAATGTTTTAAGCTACAATAAAGATTTATTATTATTATTATTTAACAATTAAATAAAACACGAGTATTTTGATCGCGCAATTCATGTTATATTTATTGGTGACCTTATTTATTCTAATGAAGAGGATGTCGGTCTATAATCAAGTTTCCTGACAAAATCGTTGTTTACGTTCCTAACTCTATACTCAAAGCCAGTAAGTTATAATTTTTTATAATTTACCAAATAAGTACGAAAGTGTTTTTTGTTTCTCAACATCTGTCCGTTTTTTGTCTTTAACGCTTCTCACTGTCCAGGTCTGCTAGATGAAATTTCTTAATGTAAACAAGCTGCCTTTTGTGTTCGTTTTTCTTTGTGTTTTGTGTCTTAAACGTCACAATCTTTTTTTTTATAATAAGATGGGTTAACCCTTGACCTCAATCTTGACCATAAGGTTAAAGATGAGGTCGACGATGGAACGAGTTAACCCAGAAAATGCCTATAAAGGCACTGGTACTCACGCACCGACGGAACACAGCAAGCTGTTTGGCGTCGGACTTCGGTAGGAGGGTGGTCGCGAACCAGACGGCCCTTTACAGAGCCTACCACACCGCATGAGACCATGGGACGACACCTCAGATTCGCCTCTTACGACACCCACGGAAAGAGATGGGGTGGTGTCTCCTTTCTAATCGATAGTTCATCACGATAACATTTTGTTTTCCCAGTACTTGGGTACACCGATAGCACTGTCTGAGCGTTCATCAAATCCCCTTGGTACAGGTCCTCACAACAAAGAGAATAATTGTTACTCACACAAATAAAAATAAACTAATTATATTTATTTCGGTTGAAAATAAAAATCCAAAATTAGTTAGGAAAGACAGTGTCATACATAACAAGGCTACGTCATTTATTTTGGAAATAGCGTGTTCAGATAAAAATGAATTGAAAATTAGGGCGGAAATAGGCAATTATCTCGATTGGTAATTTTATTCGCTCTTTTGATATTAATTTTAGATATTGTTATGATAAAATAACCTAAATTGAAAACGGAAAGCCGTATAATTTGGTAGAAAACTAATTGTACTAATTTGAAAAAAAAAACAGAAAAAATCAAAACTGATAAGATCTTGGAAACTTGATCTAATTATTACTTGACTATTAAAGCTAGAGAGAGCCCAAAGAGCCGTAATAAAAGTCTGTCTATTCCTTCCGTTTTTATTCCCCACCAATGAACTGTTTCCGGCCTTTGATGTTTTATCCATGCGACTATTGTTTATTCTCTACTCTATTCTAAAAAAACACACTTCCGATAGTATCGCTAACAAACGCTTAAAATACAAAGTCTGTATCCCATCTTTCACTCTTGCAACAGAATTTTCAAAAAGATTCTTCGGCTTTTTAGGAACATTTCTCTATAATATAGTCAATAAAAATGTATTTATATATTCCATGACTAAAACTAACTGCAAAAGGGCTGTCACAAAGTGGTTAAAATCACTCAACTACGAGGAAACCGAAAATCTCCTGAGGGTTGCTTCTTAATTCTTCTTAATCTTAACCATCCCAAATGCATGACACACGCATACACACACACACACACACACGCACACACACTCACAGCATACATACACACACACGCACACACACACATATACGAGCATTTAACCAAATTTTTCCTACTCAATTTGTTTTTTGTTTGTTTTTGTTAATACTTATCCAAAGACGTACCTACCGTGTCCACCTGGTCCGGAGCAGGAGAGGCTGGTAATCTGTAACACAGGTCTCCCTAGTACAGATACCAGTCTCTCCCATAGATTATTTGTACTGTACCTCTTAGATTAAGTAAATTTTTGTAAACCATATTTTGTGTGAGAGAACAAATAAAAATGTATTATTATTTATAATTTTTTTATTATTATTTATGTTTCATCTAATCAGAATTTACGTCAAATGCGGCGTCACGGAATTACGTTTTCACAAGATGCTTTGCCTACCCTAACAAGGATTGGAAGCGTGAGTGTAGGGATAGATGGATGGAATAATAAATAATATTTCAGTTTATTTTTCTATGTTTGTACGAAGTAGCTAGGTATTAATTTAAAAAATTCAACACAACAGACGTCCACTTAAAATTTTCCTAATTTCAGTACATTTGGTAGAGAAAATCAGTGAGAAAATTGTTAAGAATCCTATTCTACTAATATAATACATGTGAATATCTTTCAGATATAACATAATCTTTTAAAAATCCATTTAACCCTTTGGCGTTGCGGTACTTACCAATAAGGTAACGGTTATGACCTCTACAAAAAACCGCGAGCGTTCCATAATCGAGTGATGTTTAATGGCTGCGTAGAGGCGAATCGCGTTCCTTGGTAAAAGCGTCCACACATTGCCCCCGACAATGGGCCTTTAGGGCCACTTCCTAGGGATGGCGGAGGTTAAGGGTTAAGTTATTCGCTTTTCCTACTGTTATTATTTTAGTGACTTTGTTTGGAGGTTGGTATTATACATAAACAGTTTATTGCATAAAAAGTAAATTGCTTCTTCTTCTTATCGTGTAGGTATAGTCAAGTATGTGGCGAACTTGGCTAACCCTGTTGTCAGAGTTTTCAAACCGCACAATGGCCTCTGACTTGGTTTTCAACGACTGTAGTCAATCGACAACATCCGGGACCGACAGCTTAACGTGCCCTCCGAAACACGGAAACGCTCGTGATAAATTGCCACTTTGGTCACCCATCAAGTTCCCTGCCTCTGTGTACGTTGCTTAACCTCACTGATCAGCGAGAGCCACTGGGCTACGAGCGCTTCCTTATTGCTAAGCAGAAATCTCTTTCAGGTAACCTGAGGCAGAATAAATTTTTTTCAAATGAATGGCTCACCGAATGTAAATGTTTGATAAAATACTTGCTCGTGAAAATTTTGAGATAAGGAAAAATATGTTTAAGTTTTTTAAAAATAGGATGAGGCTCATTGGTTGAGTTTTTTCCGAGATGGGAATCACTAAATATTATCACTTTATGAAAGAAAAATAAAATCCTGAATCTTATAGCGACGTTTTCTTTAGTTATCAAATAAAAGTTGATATCATTGAACTCTAAAAGTTGCTAAAAATACGTGAAAAACAGTTGTTTTTAACTCTGAATCTACTCGCAAAAAAAAACTAATCCAAAAGAACATCACTAGTTAAGGGCGCATTTATACAGAAGCAAGGGGCGTCTTATGAACGCAGTGAAAAGATACAGCCGAACCGCACGCCTTCCGAATACTAATATAGTGACAATTGACCGTTTACACCCCCCCCCAATACGCGGCCTTCTTATGACGCATTTTTAGGCTGTAATGAGAAGGATATTGCTACTTTACGCCACATGTATTTTTTTGAAAATGTTTTCTGAAATATCCGAAAATATACTATGTTCCCACTAGTCCCTTCTAGCACTGTCATTCGGGGTGACAGATAGGAATTTTTGTCCCAGGTGTCACCTCGGTTGACAAATGGACTACTTCCATGCTGGATGCCAAGGCTTCCCAGGCATACTTTTGAAGCCAGTAAATACTGTGCGAGGATTTTGCTGCACTGTGGAAGAAATCGTTGACAACCTTTGACCACTATAATCATATAAATTCAGGGTCCTGACTCCTCACTGATTCATCAACGCCCAACCCAAACCCTTGGACTTAGAAAGCTAAAATTTGGCACAAGAGTTCCTTTTTCAACATAAGCAAGGAGTAATGAAGGTTTTAAAGATATTCTCACGGGAACGAAGTTTCGGATATTTTCTAGTTTTTAAATAAAAAAAAAACTATGTCCTAATACGGCCATTACGAAGGAGAATCAAGTCTTGATCTATACTTGTCTTGTCTCTTTCTCTCACTATCCAAGTGACAAAGACGACTGCTACTCAAGTATAGATCAGAGTCTGAATCGCGTTCTGTAATACGGTCTCAAAATCCTCATTTTAGCTCTTAACTTTGGTCTCATTGGGACACATATAACGAGGGACATGAACACAAAGACCCAACAACTAACATCAGTTTTTCCATGAATTACTGCCCCGACCGGGAATTGAATATATGAGCTATTGATCCAAAGGTTCATACTTACCACTGAACCAGACCAGTCCTCAAATCGATGTCCCTGCATGAGCGAGGACATTATTCACAAAGAATTTTAGCGACAGAAAAAATTGCAAACAGGTTTCGCCCCTTCCATAATATACTTCAAATAAAATAGATAGATATTTGTTATAAGTGGTAGCATATGAGTGTGTAAGTCTCCATAAGAGACACAGATTGCACTAAGCTACACGCACGACATAATGTGATCTAATCCTGGGGGTCGTCGGTTTAAGTTTCATTCTTCCTATAAAATTGTTTGACAATATTCCTTTAAAAATACTGCGAACATTATTGTCAAACTCAAACATCCATCTTCCATCCAAATGAGATAGTTCATAGTTTTCTTTCTATATCTTTCTACCAATAAACTAACTCCCTAATCTTCTTACAATTAACACACTTAATACATTTTATCTCAAGAAACTGGGCAAAGGAAAGAGGAAAATGTTCAATCAAACGGGTTTGGGTATATATTCCCTATAGAGGGGTGAGTGGGGATCTTCAAAACTGATCGTATACTTCATGCGAAGACGGCTCTGTATCTATTCCGGACAATTAGTCGCTTGACTGGCCCTTATCTCCCCTGCCAGTCCCGTAATGCCCAACTAAGACAGGGAGGTACTCTACGGTTCATTCTGGGGGTACTGATTTTATTTTGATGGAGTTCAGCATGACCTGTGCAGAGCGACGTGTTTTTTTGCAGATCATTTTATCATTGATTTAGATTTTTTAAACATTTAAGTATATAACACAGAATTAATGGTACTATTCAAAATTATTTGCGGGATTGTTAAATAACGTTTGATTTTACTACTAAGACATTGTTTTTACTTGTGTTATTCATGGTTAAAGGTTTTTTTTTACCAGCCCATTTTCGTCTCCACCGAGGGGCACGGGCCTCCCTTCAAACCATGAAGAGGATTTAGGCCATACTCCACCACGCTGGCTCAATGCGGGTTGGTGGACCGCTCGTCTTTCGAAAATGAATTTTCTTGGACGGACGGGTTTCATCACGATGTTTTCTTTCACCGTTGAGCAAATGATAATTAGAAATCCGTACATAAATCCGAAAAGACGAATTTAGTGGTACAGGCCGCACCAGGATTTGAACCCGCGACCTTCGGATTACAAGTCTGGCCCATTACCAACTGGGCTATCACCGCTATTAGTTAAAGGTTGCAACGCGTTAAATTGGCTACAACCTGGGTAACAAATGATGGGTGTCGTCGCTGTGGCGTAGGAGATGATCTCGACGCATTCGATAGCTCCTGGGAGGTTACGGCTCAAAACAGATCCAATTAGCAGGTCATCCTGCCTCCTTTATAGGAGAGGCCTTTGCCGAACAGGGATAATAATACAATAATACAGGGTTATTTTTTAATCATTACACATATTTTTTGTACGTAAACTTTATGAAAATTTAACAGAGTCGTATTTTTTTGTTTTATATCGTTTTATATAAAAATTTCAAGCTAGATCGTCTGAAGCATGAAAATAAATCAATTTTTTTGTATGAAAAAAAAAAACTTCGTCCAATTAACTTGAAACTTGGTAATAGTACTCTTCAACACATTTGTGACACCCCTTTTTCTGCGTTTTACAAAATTCATCCTCTAAGACGTTAAAAAGGGGTATCAAAATCTGAAAATTTTGGAAAAAAAATTTTTTTTCTTTCTTATTTACATTCTATCAACGTTACTGGCACCGTAAGAAAAAAGTGTGTACTGATTAAAAAGTAACCCTGTATAGCGCTACATTAACAAAAACTGTATCAGCGTTGACTATCATTAGTCTTTTTCTCAACTAGTTTGGAATCAATTTTTTCAGTTTTTCGACAAGCCAGTAACCTTATTATATTTCCTATTTTGTTCTTCGTTTATTTTTACAAAAAAAAACATTTTTAAAAGATGATTGAAATACTCATTCTAGGTATTTTGAAAACCCCTCTACCTGAGTCCGCTCCTAAATCGGTTCTCCATTATAAGGTGTTAAGAAATAGGTCAGCCGGGTCCTTATTAACGCGTATTGTTCTCGCTACACCGTTCTATATCGAGTATGGCTTGTACATACTCATGATGTAAGCGGCTTAACTAATATTATGGCTTAGTAATATTATTATTAAATAACTATCGGCAGCTTTCCGCCCGCAGTATTTGTGTTATTTTGATGTATAGAACATCAGAAATCTATTTAGTATGAAGAAAAAAACCTAAAAATGTTGTTTCAATTGATACGTTGCATACAAAATAATATTTATTTTATTTTTTATTATTTTTATTATTATAAGATGGGTTAACTATTGACCTCAATCTTGACCATAAATATCAAAGATGAGGTCGACGATGGAGCGAGTTAACCCAGAAAATGCCTATACAGGCACTGGTACTCCCACGCACCGACGGAACACAGCAAGCTGTTTGGCGTCGGACTTCGGTAGGAGGGTGGTAGCGAACCAGACGGCCCTTTACAGAGCCTACCACACCGCATGACACCATAGGACGACACCTCAGATTCAGAAAAAAAAATGAAGTGTCGTTGCCTGGGATGGATTACTAGGAGGCAGGTCTCATTTGTGTTTCCTTAGTCGCCTCTTACGACACCCACGGAAAGATATGGGGTGGTGTTATTCTCAACCGATCACCACACGGCAATTTTATTTGCATAAATTAACTAAAAGTTTATACAAAGTATTTAAATATCTTACGTGTAAAATGTACGGAGTTTGCCTATTCTAACCCTACCTTCGAACTATCATATTTTCGGATCTATACAAGTATACATACAGACACGCCTACAATCTCTGGTGGGATAGGCAGAGCATTATAATAACTTGATGCCAGATTTGACATATTTTTTCTGTTTTTTTAGATAGTCAAAAAATAAATAATAAGAATGCGTATGTATTGAAATGAATTATATATTATACGCATTACACCTGTCTATGTCTATGATGAAAACTGTTTGACCAAAAACTGAAAGTCTAAAAGTGTTTCGTTCTAGAATTTCCGCTTTCTATTTGACTGTAAAAGGCTATTTTCTACTCTGTAAATGACTTTCTCTGTAAAATAATGTTTTGGAGCTTTGCCTAAAACAGAGTGGCTTTTCCATTGGCCCCCCAAAGCGCTGGATAAAATGAAACTGCGAAACGAACTTTTATTGAACCCTGTATTTTGAAACACGGTCTTTTAGTGAAATCGAGTACAATGGAATACTTTCGCCTGATTGGTTGATGTATTCGCCAATCGTAAATGCGAAGGATGACTTAATAATATTGTTTTATTGATATGAATGAAGAAAGATAGAAGAAACACAAGTAGTGTTGTCTTCTTCTTCTTATCGAGTAGGTATAGTCAAGAATGTGGCGAACTTGGCTAGCCCTGGTGTCACAGTTTTCAAACCGTACAATGGCCTCTTACTTGGTTTTAACGACTGTAGTCAATCAACAACAGCTGGGACCGACAGCTTAACGTGCCCTCCGAAGCACAGAAACGCTTGTGATAGATTTCCACTTTGGTCACCCATCAGGTTCTCTGCCTCTGTGTAGTAGTGTTGTTCCTCTAAAATGTGAAATGATTCATGAGAAAATGAGTTCTCTATGTTGATATGTACACACAGCAGCATAACATTTGCATTACGAAAGCGAGAAAAGAACGACGTTAATCTCAACATGAATAGCCTGATGTGCTCCTTGTGTACGTAAGTAATTAGCTCCATGTTCGCATTTCCAATGCTGACTGCACCTTTGCGAATAGGCGTAGAGTCAGTATGGTCAATAGAACGAATGCGTATGTATGTATTTAAATCCTTTAATGTTTGTTTGCATGTATTTCATGTAATCTTGACTTGTTTTAAGTGGCATCCTGAATGTCCTATAAAATAAAGATTTTTTCTATTCTATTCTATTCTAATGGAGAAGAACTTGTGTATTAATAAACCGCATATTATAAAATATTGCTTCTTAGAAATGGGGCCGCCTCTTGTACCCTTACTTTACTACTGTCCATAATGTAACTTTTACTTTGTTCTATAATGTTGTATTTGTATTGTATAAAGTTTATTGTATTGTATAAAAATTACCCAAATCCATTCATCTCCATCTCCAAATTTCTTTCCCCAATCTGATGCCAGTAACGGACTTTCACCTATTTTAGGCATATTACGTGATATCTCATGCATGATCTGGAGGAGTTCCTAAAAGTGGGATCAGTTAAAGAGAAACGTACCAGTGGTAGAACACCTACTAGATGGTCCAATGGTGTGAGGAAGATGATTAATAATAAACGCTACACCACCCCTAGACAAACGCTGCACTGGATCATACTCAAGACAAACACGAATCCATGACCCGAGAACAAACATCAGCTTAATTTAGAATTTTTAAAATGCTTAACGGCATGACTAATATTCATAAATAATTTTAGGAACGACAAAAAAATGAGGTTTGAACCCACGACCCCTGGTGCTGCAACCAACTTGGCTATATCGTATCTTGAACGCGCGAGCCCCAACCGAGTATCGCGAACCCAGGACCTATCGATCTAGAGGAAACGTATACTATTACTCGACTAGGACCGTCCAAAAACACACGACCAAAACTGGCCGATTGGTGGTAATCTTCATCATGCGGGCCATGTTATATGCTACCTACCACATGGAAAAATTCTTGTGTTTACAGTCTTCATTAACGAGCTCACAATATTAAAACAAAAACACGAAAAGCCAATCAAAAGCACAGTCGATAAAAAGCATTAGTGGACAGAGCGAACACAAACAAACGACTTTCTTTAAAGCTGGCAACACATCAGTCAGATAGCTTAACGACGCTGTGTCATAGATAAGCCTTCTACGCGTAGAGTTACCAGTTAATTGCTTACGATAAATAAGTGGGGGTTGGAAAAGGGACAGGTGGTAGCGGGGCGGAAAGTGAAACGAAGAGAGTATAAGATGAAATGGAATGAAAAGTTTCAATTAAAACAAAACAAAAACTGTTATATTATTATCTTATGTAATACATAAAAAATTCAAGGTCACTGACACATAAACGCTCATTCCAAACCCTTGGACCTAGAATTTCTTTATAATATAGGCAGGGAATAATTTTTCGAAATATCCACGGGAATGAAGAATTCCCCAAGAATATTTAATTATTTTTCTGAAATAAGTCCAATAATTTTGATGTTATAAATAAAAATCAAATTGACGAAAATGAAGAAAATATGTTTATTTAAAAGTTGTGGCACTCTACCCTCAAAACGATACCCTCAAAACTCTAAATTGCAAATAAAAAATAAACTTTAGTAATTTGCACGCTGTTCACAAAATGTATTCCACCAAACAACACTATAGGTATAGCTAGCGCTCCTGTTATTTATCAAAAAACTGAGGCTTTATCTATTAAAAATTTTAAATTAATTTTACACACATTTTCTACGCTGACACGAGACAATTATTCTATACGCTACAGCCCATTACTTGTTCCATGTGATGACGTCATAGTTAAGGCACGCAATACTACTATTTTTCAGGCTCTCCCGACACCGGCACAATTGTGCCCTTAAATTTTGATAACAAACCAAAATATTAAGTCTGCGACGAACCTTATTTAAAACTCAAGACAAAATTACGTTGATCACGCATTTTTTAGCACCGTACTTTGTTGACGTGTTTTTTAAAGTTATTGTAATTTCTCTTTCAAATAGCTGGAGACCCGTTTTGCTGTATTAAGGGGGGCCCCCCTAAATACAGGAAACGGGGGGGGGGGTGTATTATTATTTACTACTAGCTTTCCGCCCGCGTGGACTACAGTTTATATCGTGCCCAACTGTGGGATAAAATGTAGCCTATATCCTTTCCCAGGCTCTATACTATCTCTGTACCAAATTTCATTAAAATAGGTTCAGTAGTTTAGGCGTGAAAGACGGAAAGACAGACAGAGTTACTTTCGCATTTATAATATTGTACTCATGATCGTCAGAAGTCATCCTGCGATACGTCTTTCTTTGGCTACTTAATTTTTCTGCAATGAGGATTTGGGCTTGAGTTTATGTACACTATACCAAAGAGAATATAAACACTAGCGTTTTAAGAGACGGAAGTTTCATACATTCGTTCACGATTCATTTTTTGTTTGAAGATTGTGGAAATTTGTGTTACAAACATTCAAAACAAATGACAGCTATCAACGCTAGTGATGTGTAGATCTATCGTCGATGTCTGTCGATGAAATACTGCTAGTGATGTGACTATCGATATTCGAATACTATCGACATCGTGTTACAATATAAAAAGTAAATTTTAAAATTAAACTTATTGAAGGATCAAAGTTACACAAATCAGCTTAATATTAATGCTGATATTAGTATAACTTTCGAATTAATACAACAGGTTAAATGAAATCGTTTAATGGACATACTAAATAACTTTCTACTAGTTATTATTATCAATTATGCCATATGTTTATTTTACAATTTAGTTAAACATATCAATTGTAAATATGTAAATCCATATTTGAAAGAACTATAGTAAAAATTAAAGTTCACTATTTATCAGAACAGCCTCTCGATTGCGATAAGTTTGAACGTGATTTCCATCGTGTTCTGGGCTGAATACAAAGTAAACGTTAGTGGTGCTTTGGTAAACACGTTCAGACTTACCGCAATCGGGGGCAATATGGGAATAACGGGGAAAATGTTCCCTGGTTCCTATAATTAAATACCCCTGTTTCAAGATGTTACTTTTCCAAAAAGTCTTCTTTTTAGATGACTTCCGATAGTTCCCTGGTTTGGTATCCAAGCACCTGCATTAAAAAGTGTTACATAAGTACCAACAGACAACAATATAATAAGTATAAAATAAAAAAATACAGGGGGCAGAATAGTGTGGGGCTTAATCCAAATTTACTTCACCAACGAGACCACTCAATAAGGACCGATTCGCACTTGACCATTTTTGAGGCTCGACGTGTTATTAACACAGTGCTTCGTATATCTGCCTAGGTACCAAATTTCATTCAATTCCATTAGGTGTGAGATACTTAATAAGATAAAATAATATGCGTGGTCCGACTCACACATGACATCTATTAGACCAAGACCTTACTTATTATCTCATTAACCAAAAGTGTGGGAAAGTTCTTAGTACATTTTAAAACATTTTAAATAAATGCCCAAAAATTTTAAGTCCAGTGAGCTGCCCTTTTTTCGGCACGCCAAACAAAAAGCTATAGTTAGTCAGTCAAAGGTAGGTTTGTACTTACCGGTATTCAATTAGAGAAACTGCGAAAACGAAATTGCAGAATGATATATTTCTGTTATAGCACTGATTTTACATTTCTTGTGACTACCTTTGCGACCTGCACTCGCTTTTACACTCATGTTTTTAATAAATATAGCCACAAAACCAGAAGTTGTAGTCTCAAAATGAAAAACAAGATAACAATAAATTTTGGAGCCATTATCTCACAAGTACAAAAAAAATAAGATTTTGGAGAACAAATATGTTCAATCCAATGTTAAACACTTAAACACTAACAATATTTAATATTTTCATTCACGATTTATTTAAAATGTCGTAAAACAAAATTTCAAATAACAAATCACTTTCCCTGACAAATCTGACAATTTGTTTGAGGTGTTGCTATCAAAAATAATAC
Organism: Aproaerema taeniolella; assembly: GCA_949987775.1. NCBI lineage: Eukaryota > Metazoa > Arthropoda > Insecta > Lepidoptera > Gelechiidae > Aproaerema > Aproaerema taeniolella. Next base: position 19,055,087 of record OX465250.1, read on the forward strand.
AGTACAACCATTGCGTGGGTATAGTTATTTGTATTAGCAGATTTTCACGAAATACTATGTCGTTCGTGCTTCTAAGTGGTCTCATTTTTTATTTAAAATTTTTATAAATCTAATATATAAGAAAATAGTCCAAAATTGACTCTAAAAACTTAAAATAATTTTATTATTGGGTAACAAGATCTACCATTGGATTGTATATTTTTTTCATACAGAAAATATACACTTTTTTCATGTATTTTTGTTAAAAAGTTTTTTTCTATGAAGTTTCCACCCACTGCACTATACCTCTGTTCCCTTAATTAAGTATCCACCCATGTTTCTTGTCTTCTGTTAATAAGGTTCAAATTAGAATAAACCAAAATTGGCCCTTTATCTTAGAGCATTGAGTATAAACAATTCCAAGGTAAAAATAAAATTGCTTTCCAATTCAATAACTTAAACAACATTTGAAAAAAAAAGGAAAACAAAAACTAATAATGTCTATTCATAAATTCTTTCTCTCTACAAATTGCAATCACAAATCAGCAAGTGGTTACTATAACTTCGCTTGTAGCACATAAAGGCGGTTTTCCCGTGGCAAGATGTAGAGGATAACTATATTTTATTGTAGTAGAAGTCCAGAGCGATCATTAGAGAAAAAGAAAAGGCGGGGTAATACGGAATTACAACGGTCTGCGGCTTGGGGTAGTACACTGCTTACGAGGTGTAAGCAGGAATTTTATTTTCTGGGTAAGAGTTTTTGTGTTTAGAAGGCACATTAATTCTTGAGAATAATTATTGAACATAGGACAAAGATGACGTCAGTGATGAAACGAGTTTCTTTAGAAAAAGCCTGCTGTAAGTCTTCGACTGACAAACGACCAATAATTTTGTCACTACCTGTCACTGTCATATGTATAGCACAAGACATCTATGTTTTGACATCCTATGCTCTGAATTATCGGTCGTAGAGCCTCAGAAGAAATGCCCTGTTCGCTATTGTTTTAAAGAGATTTAAATTAAAAATGTAATGACAATTATAAATTACATGTCATTATCTTTTACAAAAGTGTTGCTTTTAATTGACTACAATCAATCGCCTGGAGGCCATTGGTTACTCGATTGGTGACTCTAAAGTTTGTACACAATTTTAAGATAAATGTTTTCGTGATATCAGCAGTGTACGGTATATTTCGACGTAGTATATGGCGGTGCCCCGTTGTCGATGAGTGGTGGCCGTCGACCGTAAAAATAATGGCCACGATTCGACCTCGCCAGACTGCTGATTTGCCAGCCCCGGGGTGGAAAGAGACGAAACCTCGCGACAGGTTATAAAAGCAAAACAAATCCACCTGGGATCTGTGCTCTTATTTCTCAATCCAATTTTCTGAATCTACATTGGTTGATTTAAAATTATTTTCATGCCCCTCAACAGCTTTAATGCATAAATAATCAGTATCTTATAGGCGGACGTAACAAAATAGGGGCAACACTTATTTGGTAATTAAAAAGAATAAATCAAAGTTAAACTAGACGAGGAAATCACAATTGTTAAAGATCAATGACTTATTAAACTTTTTCTCTCCAATTGCTCCTGCTCCGTTTTCAAGGAAACATTTAGACTAATTAATAAAGATTGAAATCGTTCTGAGAGTCAAACGCTTTGACATTATTAAAGTAAGTCGATGAGAAAAAAGTACGTAGGAGAAAACGTACCGAATGCTTTCTTAACGAAATATTTTCCATATAAAATACAGAAAATATGCTGAAGGTATATCGAAGGAAACATCTGAAGTGACGCAATAAAGGCATGGAAGCCCTCTGTTTAAATAAGCTAACATCAAAGGTGGCAGAATATTGGTTCGCATTGGACTCGAAACTCAATGAAACAATTTTATGTATTCACAAAAAATACTAGCGAATTGACTTGGCATAAAAAATGTGAGCTCAAAGATGAATAAAGGAATATGTTTGGTGAAATTCTAGCTTAGTAATCGTAAGCTGATTCTTGGTAAACATGATCAAATACCTCCCTATAAAATAAACCTATAAAAATAAATCATTTAAATATCTGAAAAAAGTAATTTTGAACACAAACGAATATTTCACTTGTGATTTTCAAAATTAAATGAAAAAGCGTTTTATTAACCGTATTACTAACGAAAATATAAAAATAAAAGGCTCTGTGCGTATAAAATCTAACAATCAGATAGAATCCACATCAACTTTGATTTGATGAAAACCTTTGTCGGAGTCAACTGAAATGGGCTGTGTTTTTAGATGACATTTTAGGCTCAGCTGCGGATTTAGGGAACAGTTTACTATCTGAGCTGTGATTTGGGATCAAGAAATAGAAACGAACAAAATAAGCATTACGTTAGTCTTGTTTGTACAGAGTAGGTATTATTACTTTGATTATGAACAAAACTATTAGATACCTATGAACAAAACTATTAGATACCCAGCGAAAACTATTTAGTGATTGGCTCACTTTGTGACATAGTTATAACAAAAACTGCGAACAGATAATAGTTTTTACGATTGATGGTGTCTTAGCTAAGAAAAGGTTTTGGCCTCTTTCTGAAGATTAAGTGCTGCACAAATAATTAAAACCACAGACATATACACGACTAGACGACGCAAGTGTATGTAAAAAAAAAGGGGACAAAGCTTCCTTTAGCACCGTTCCATCACTAAATTGCTCGTGTGACGTCATAGTAGGTAGAAAAATAATGGTACGCTTGGTTTCTAAGAGATGTTGAGACAAGCGTTATCTAGTCGTCTGCAATTAAAACCCCCAAAAAAGGGACAGTTCAGTAATCGATTGATGAAACGGGAGTAGAATAAGAAAATTCATTTGCAGGAGAGGACCAGCGCTTGTTAAATAAAGGAATGGTTAAAGAAATACTGCCTTAAATCTAATAAAGCAGAATTTGCCAAATTCGTGCCTGTAGGAGTGCTGTTTCAAACGTTCACAAAGTGATAGGTGCTAGGTGTTCCATCTAATCTTTCAAGAGGGGTCCAATCTTGCTCCCAATCGAATCTCCTTGATTGCGTCAAGCGATGCTATGTAAGGAAATTTCATCTCGAGCGCACCTAATCATGTTGAAGACTTTGTCGTTGATACGGATGGATACTTTTTAAACAATAACTGGCTATGTATGTATATTTCTTGTATGTCAGATCACTGGGTTCAGATATATTATTTGTTTAAGGATGACGAAACTGATTATATGCGGATCCATGCGCTCGAACCCGATGTACATATTTGCGTACAATCTGTATAATTCGGCATGATACCCACAAACTGGGCCTTTTTATAATTCGAACGGCACGGCACGGCACTTCGTAATTTGAATTACTATTGCTCCCTAGGTTCTCAGCTTCTAGTATTACTATTACATAGGAGGCAATGGTAATACAATTTTCCGTGCCGTTTCCGAAATATAAAAAGACCCATAGGATGACATAGCTCTAAAATAAAAATAAATTATAACCGCCGACGTTAACTACGTATAACTTTTATACGACTGAACCAATTTTGATCAAATAAAGCTAAAAACCATTTTGATAAAGTCAGCTTTCAAATAAAAAAAAAACTTTGAGCTACGATGCCACAGATACACGGCTACACACGTCAAACTTATAACACCCCGTCGGGGGTTAGAGACGAAAAAAAATGAAACAGTGACTAAATTTAATGAAAGAAAGTGAAACAGTGTCTGTTTTTTGTATCTTTAGCTTTTTTCTATAAAAAATCCGAACGTGCCCCAAAAAGGTTTACAAAAGACCTCAATAAATATTAAATAGAGCGAAATTAATAATTTGGGTAACAGCCGAGTCTTTCCTTGTTCCGAGTACCGTTCATTAAGAATAAAAAGCGACCGCATTCTATCGAATGAAATGGGTAATAAAAGTAATAAAGTGTATTGTTTGCTCGAGATCGATAGCCAAAGACTCGTCTAATTAATGACCAATCTCCAGAGACTCACCGGCACTTACTATAATTAATTAAACTGCTGCTAACGGAGTAATAAAGTGAACTCTCATGTATACGTCTGCACTGTTTCCTTTGTTTGAAAGAATTTTTCCGTCTGGGTTCCAGAGAGTACCTTAACAGATCGTTTGGACTTCGACTGGTTGGGATATGATGTTATTGCCCAATATAGGTAAAAATTTCCCATTGAAAGATTTTAATAGTAGATTTATCTTAGCTTTATCTAAGCTGAACACTAGTTTTAGTATGTCACTTAGTATTTCAACTTGTATCAAAACATAATATGTATTAAATCATTTTTGTTATCAGCCCACGGAAGGGAACACGAAAGGGAAACACGAAGGGGATGACCATAGTCCACCACGCTGGCCCAATGCGGGTTAGTGGACAATTAAATCTTGCTTTTATTAAATTGTTTCTATGCTTGGATAACAAAGTATTCAATGATTATTTAATGTACCCAAAAACAATAAAATAGCGATAAAAAACAATGATTCATTATAACGTCCACACAAACGACTGGCATTGTCGTGAATTCTAAATCATTGAAACGCTAAATTGCGGGACCAATTGATACCCTCATACAACCGCAAAATTAATTTTATTTCATTTTAATTTCGTGCCATTGAATTTAAATATTCATTTGGCCATTAAAAGAATCCATTAAGCTAAATCGTGAGCGTTACTGTGCCGGTTAAATTAAAATTGTGACGAGAAAATTCCTTATATATTGTGGAACATTTCGTTAAAGAGATTTTTTAAAGAAAAGTTTTGCAGAAAAGGAGAAACGAGTTAATATTTTCATATAGTTAACAAAAATATAAAGCGCTTGCTTGATAGCTTGCTTTAAATTATACAAAAAAAGAGATTAATACACTTTTTGATAATCTAGAATTTAATAACAAGGTCAAAAAATAAAAAAAAAGTCAAAAAAACGTTTTAGAATTTCAAAATAGTTAATTTTAAATTTTAACGTCAGTTCGGTATTAGTGAAAACTTTGGCTTTGGTATTCTACTATGTGAATTGAACCACTTGCATCAAACAGATATGAAACCTAAGTTAAGAAAGATTATTCTTTGTCCGAAATTCGCTGATAGCTAAGCAAAACAATCAGTTGCTGCTTACAATACACTTCAGATATAGTAGCACATACTCGTACTTAGGATAATAAAAGAAGCTTAAGAGTAGGAACTCCAAATGTTGGTGCTTTTTAGGACATTTTGTTATAAATAAGAGGAACTTGTAAAGGATGGCGAAAGCACGTAGATACTTGCCCTTTTATATTCATAAATGCTACACACTTAAAGGCCCACACTAAGGTTTTCTTTTGTGTCGTGAGTCCTTTAGAACTTACACAAAACTTGAAATGAACGAACACACAAGACTCGAAAACTAACATATGCTTTGTACACAAAATTATAAATTATTAATAGATTATATATAACCAGCTTTCCTCCCGGGACTTCGTTCCCATGGGAATTTGGGAAAATTATGTAGCTTATGTGTTAATCCAGGTAAATCTATAAATTTACGCCGTGTGGTGATTGGTTGAGAATAACACCACCCCATTTCTTTCCGTGGGTGTCGTAAGAGGCGACTAAGGAAACACAAATGAGACCTACCTCCTATTAATCCACCCCAGGCAACGACACCTCGTTATGAATCTGAGGTGTCGTCCTATGGTCTCATGCGGTATGATAGGCCCTGTGAAGGGCCGTCTGGTTCGCAACCACCCTCCTATCGACCTTGGTCAAGATTGAGGTCAAGAGTTAAGCCATATTATAAAAAAAGTCAGCTACTTCTATACCTAAAGCCTACCACAATACATTAGTAAAAACTGCACTTAAATTGATTTAGCTGTTTCTGAGACAAACATGCACAAACGCACAGACAAAAAGATAGACAAAAATTCTAACAATCGTTGTTTTGGGTTCTATAGCATTAATAAAGGCCACCAATTATAGTTTTTCCCATAAACCTTCCATGAATATACAGCGATCAGTTATATATGTATTATATGTATAGCTGTGAAAGTATGTTCGATTGTTATTTCTTCACGTTGAACGAAGTCGCCAGTGGAACAGCTGGCTGGGGCATAAACTTGAGTTCATGTTTGCGCTTGAGTTCATCTTATGCTCTGGTTTGTTTCCATGTCAGAAATATCTCAAGGATGCTGGTAGTACTTCTAAGGGAATAGTTAGAGCTCGTGAGCAAGGTCTAATCTCCCCGGATAAGCCGGATTCAATGAGTCGTGCGGCGTTCGCCCGGCCGGGTATTCGTTTCTGCCTATATCACTCTTGATCGATCCACTATTTCATCTGTATTGTTAGTAGGAACATCGAATATGTTAAGAGCGTCTTCAGAACGCGACTCAGACTCTGATCTTATTTAAGAAGCAGTCGTCTTTGTCATTTTGATAGTGAGAGAAAGAGACAATACTTAAGTATAGTTCAAGACTTGATTCTCCTTCTGTAGTACGGGTCTGAAAGGACTTTGGAAACCATTTCTCGTCTATTCTCTATATGTATTTTACATGAATCTTGGATTTTGACTTCATTAGAATGCGTTGGAGTTTTGGTTGTTGGTACTTCCCATATTTTTAGAGTAGGAAGAATGTAATCACGGATATTGATTGAATTTTTGGTCTTGAAGAGTTTCTGTTTCTTTTTTAAACATCGTGTTGATTCATCTTTAGTAGAAATGCCATCACTTTTTTCAAGAGGAATAATGGTAGTAGTGAATGTTACCTTATTTCTAAGGACGGCAAAATTGGAACTCCAATTATTACATGAATTGGTGGTCCCATTCTGCACGAAAGAAACGTTTGGGATGAGTTTTTAATTACAGAAATAATATTAAGTCAGTGGTCGAATAAAAGCAATTTGGGGAAAAAAACACGGGTGACTGGCCAGCGTACAAAGGCGCAGATTTCCATACATAAAAAGCATAAATAATTTTGATTGCTGGGACACCGCGGACGATAAAATAGCAGCACATTTTGGGTGTTTACTTTCTGGACCAGTGCGGTGGGTTCGGAGGTTTTTGTTATTTCTGACCTGTTTTAACTGCTAAGCTCTACAACATCTTTAGCTAATAATTATATTGTCAAAAGCATACTAATAAGTATCACATTTTAGTGAATAAAATAGCAAAATCACTTTAAGTTAGAGAAGAAATACTCAATGAAAAGTCGTTCTTAAGTCCCCACCAAAAGGCAAGGGCCTCTCGTTACAGATGAAAAAAATTTTTTGCTAAAAATCTATTTTTTTATAAAAATACTTTTCTATTTGCACTTCATTTCTTGGTAACGAAAATATGCCTCATTAATCACTGCAAACGTAGCAGAAAAGTTAGAGTGAAAATTCTAATGAGGCAATGGTTTCTTGAAAATCTAAAAAATAAATGAGAATTCTAGTCTCCAGATAGTAGACAGTGTTGTATATAGAAACAGCATTGAAATTAAAAAAAAATGGGTTTTTGATGGAAATTGATGGAAGCATATGTTTTTCATATAATTTTTCCGTGTTTTCATAGTTGATAAGTTTCTGTAGGAACAAACTATTTTTATGAAAGGTTTTGAAATTGCGAATTATCTCGTTAACTTTAGCTAGCGTAACTTAAGGGGGTGATTCTCTCCGTGAAACTGAAAAAAATTCTCCTAAGTTCTGAATTTCTTAAAAATAAATATTATTTTCGACTTCTTCTAGGCAATCAGCTAATCGTTCAAGTTGTATGGAGCGGTTATTAAAAAAGTGTTTTTTTTTTTAATATTTCGACCTTTTTTCCTTGGCGAAAGTTGATCAGTTTCGTTGGCTGTTTCGCATCACAAATTTTCGCCAACTAATTTTAAGTCACCTAAAACACTAATAAAGTGAGATCGGCAAATCAGAAAACTGCCTCTGGTGTTTAATAACGCAATCTGCAATAGATATGTGCGGCATGACAAGCAATCGAGACCCGTCGGCTTTGATAAAGCTGCCGACTCACACGTGGCCAAACGCTCTTGAGCAAATAATGCGAGTGTCAGCCACAGAAGGAAAACGTCGGGAAGGTATTTTTTTAATCCCCGACAAAAAAGAGGAGTATTATACGTTAGACGTATGTATTTGTTTGTCTGTGTGTCTGTCTTTGGCATCGTAGCTCCTAAGTGAATGAATGGATTTCGATGCGGATTTTTTTATTTGAAAGCTGACGTAATCAAGATGGTTCTTAGCTATATTTGAAAAAAATTGGTTTAGCCGTTTAAAAGTTATAAGCAATCGAATGTCGGTGGTTAAACAACATTTTTAATTTTAGAGTTATTGAAATTACTATCCTACTTTCTTTTTGGCAGATTTTATGGTGTGGGATTTCTAATCACAAAAAGTTTCAAAAAGAGACCTTTTTCAAAATATATGGTTTAAGGTAGGTCACTTGCAGTTACTTGTGTAGCAACGTTACCTGCGATGCTTAACTATCTTCTATGTTAGTATTAAAGCTTGGGCTTTAAATGTTGGACCTTGGTATCCAGGCAAGAGGCTGTAATTAAATTTTTGCCTGTACACAAAGAATTTGACTATGTTTCAATGGAAATTCAGAAAAATACAGCGTTTTTATTTGTCTACATCATAAAGGAATCTTATATAAACAGCTTTCTAGATCTAAGGGTCTAGGCTGAGCGTTAATGAGTCAATGAGCGAGTGAGTCTAAAGTTACCTTTTATACCTTAATCTTAGTGATACCACCTGATCCTTTTTTAATTACGACGTTCCAAAACCTTCAGCAAATTAAATTTTGAGGTACAGGGGGAATGTTGTCACAAGAGGGGATTTCCACAGGGGGGAGGGCAAAAATAAATACGTACACAATCTCACCACACAAATACACGAGTTTGGACGATATAATGTGTTTGCAGTGACACGGTTTTTCCCAACGTCGCGTCGGCTACAGATGACGGAATATTCGTGAGATTGGGGATTCAGCCGAGATTTCGCGTCTTCAATGAAAAGCGATGATTGAGGTACGCTGTGAAATTGTTTTGCTAAAAATGTATTTCGTAATTTTGCTGCTGAATATGTTTGTAAGGTTAATATTTTATTCTTACAAAGACTAACTTTACTGTTAAGACTTTCTTACCGCTTGGTTATTGAAGTTCGGTGCCTGTAGTTTGCATATAGTAAGGTACATAAAGTTACGCCAATCAAATAAACAAACAAGCATTTATAATATTGACACGGAATTAGAATCAAATCTAGGAGCTAGGAGAAAGAATATTGTTTAAGATAAGATATTTTTTTACGTATGACTTAAACCTAAATACAGTAAAATGTAAAATTAGCAATGTAAGTACTAAGTATAAAAAAGTCATTCAAATTATGCTAACGCTACAGAAAAATTTACAGGCTACAGCATGGTTAGTAGGTTAGTACGCTGTTGTGGTACATAAATTAAGTAAATGTTTACTTATATGGCTCTATGTTAAAAAGTAAATGAAAAAAAAGTAAATATTTTTTTTGTTGAAAACTCCGCGACTCTCCCGAAAACGATTTTATATGTTTAAAATTTGTGAATTGGCGAAAAAACTGAATCTAAAATCAGAAACCCGTGTTTCAATCAAAACACAGTATGTCTCTCTGACCATAAATGTACCCAGGGACAAATCCGTTCGTCTGTTTGTACTGTCCATCCCTTTGCCTAATTAACTTTATACCCAGAGTCAAGTGTACTCAGTAAATTGAGTTACCTTTAGAAGTGTATTTAAATTAATTATAGACCTGCCATTTGAGATGAAAGGGCTGGAATTTCATCACTATTGAACATGATTCATGATGAAAAAATGCTTTTAGTATGTTGCACGGACATTCGGAATAAATTGATTTCTTGTTAACGGTTTCCTCATTTTATAAATCATTTTTAACTGGGTTATAAAGGAGTGCTACAAACTCCTCGGTTACTACCGTCAATGTCATTTGTTAGGCTTTTCCCAGGCATTCGATAAGAGTGTTTTGCTGTATTGCTTTAGGACGAAATGCTTACATCTTATGACTAACAAAACATTACTTAATAAAAAAAATTTAATTATGAGATGGGTTAACAATCTGAGCTGGGTTAACTCTTGAGAAAATGCAATTAAAGCACTGGTATTTCCATGCACGGACGGAACGCAGCAAACTGGAGTCAAACTTCGGTAGAAGGGTGGTTGCGAACCAGACGGCCCTTTACAGAGCTTATCACACCACATGGGACTATAGAATGCAAATTCAAAACAAGTTTAGATGTCGTTGCCTAGGATGGATGGATTAATAGGAGGCAGGTCTCATTTGTATTTCCTTAGTCGCCTTTTATGACACCCAAGGAAAGGAATCGTGTGCTTTTATTCTCAACCGGTCACCACACGCACATGTTTCATCTATCCTCAGTTTTAGAAAATAATACATTTTTATCATTAAAAATCCCTCAACCTATTGTGGCCTTTGGGTTACTTTTTCGCCCGCAGGTTACGGCCCTGAAACGTTCAGAAACATAAAAACGTTTTCAGGGAAAAGGTTTTCTTCGTCGATTTAGAGGATTGGAGTGATTTAGGGATTGACTCCACAGGCGGTTTTCACGCCACGACTCTTTATAGTAATAAATTTTACATTGCAGCAATTGAAAACGGAGATACGAAAGTTTATCGGCGCTTTCTGATTTTGCAAGTCTTTTAATTTATTGCCTCTTTTTTTCTCAGTCAGACGTTTTTTTTGTCCTTATTTTGTGCATAACTTATGAAATTATATGAGTAATTTTTTAAACTTTCTTATTTATAGGAAGCTTTGATGAGTCAGTCAAGTTTTTTTTTAAGAATTAGTAAAAAGATGTAGTCGATCGATGCCTACAATTGCTTTATTGTAGTATTTGTTTAAACCGATATACTATTAACCTAAATGAGGTAAGCTACATATTTAACCGATTTCAGGATTCAAGGTGATCTTTTAGTTCACAATGTTCACAAAGAATGACTGATGTTCAACCCACGTCAGAAACTTGTAGGCGTAAAGAAATTACTTTTGGGTAACTCAATATGACCCATACATCCGAGTTTCGGGGTAGGAGGTGATATGAAGCATAATTACTATTACGCCTTTTGGAAACATTACCTAGTTTGTTTTCGTGGCCCCTACTCCTAATAAGTTTCTGATAGTATATACAATTATACAGAAATATATACGTAGACTAGTATACTTCCTTCCACGCTGGACTGGGAGTGAAAGAAAACCTTAGAATGTGCCAGCTACCTACTTTTCCCAGGTATTCAGTAAAAGTCTGTAAGTGGGGTGCGAGGGTTTGGCTGTATAATGTGCGAAAAGCTGACCACCTTTCACCGTTATACAACTTGCTTCATCTAATAACCTTTACAATTTGTGTCGGACATGGCATCAAGTAGTTTTCTAGAACCGCTGATGCTCTGCCTACCCCGTTAGGGATTATAGGCGTGATCATATATATGTACCCGTAGACTGTCCTGAATTTTCTGACAGATAAGGTTACTCTAGTGCAATTTTTGTACCGTATTAATCGAATATGGTGTACCTTTTTGGTCAATTTAACGGACGAAGATTGGCGATCAAGCCGACGCGATGGTCTCCTTTAAAACACTGTGTCTCTGGCTTTCTTTGAACAACAACATCGTTGGACTTGTTTGAGGTAACGGTAAATGTTATGCGCTTTGCCGAATATTGATCGAATAATTAAAAAGACTTTGCCATAGATTTGAAAGAAGGTTCTCTCACCCGGCTGTTCTGTCACCCAAAAAACTAGACTAGATTTTTCCTTCCAGGAACATTCTCTGTGATTTATGAGATCCAGTTTGGTAAGACGATAGTGACTCATCTTCCTCAACGGATGATTAGGAGTTCAATGAATTCAGTTCTTGATTCTAACATAAGTTTGTCTACAAAGAGATATATGTTCTCAGATCAGAAAAAACATTGGTACATATTTGTGTCAGCTTAGAACCTTTAAGAGACTTCATTTTTGGGCAGTTTAGTACGTGGGGGATAGGTAATAATGCTGAACTTGCCAAGTTGGCAGGCGATCACAGTAAGTGTCCCTGAAGCCACTATAATACTGTTTCTCATAAACGTTCTAGTCGCCATGACCCACCCAAAATAAAAGCATTTATGGCACCATAGCCGTGTAGGTGGAGCGATATAAGGCTGGACAGTGTCTTTACGATGCCATTAAACTGTGGTCAGAGCTGCGCCCTACTTACTGCTTAGTACAGCCAACAGCATGTCACTAAACGCAGAGTCTTCTATCTATTTGGAGATAAGATCAATTTTGGAAAAGAAAACTTTCGTCTAAAGGCGGCTGTACTTCTCTATGCATAGAGTTCCTTCAAAATTACACGGTCTTTGGTATGCGAAATTAAAAGTGATTTATTAACACCCTATAATTACAATTACAAGCTTTCGAAAGGGTTTGTGTTGAGAATCCAAAGAAAAGAGAAAAAATAATCGTAACGAAAGAACAAGAGGATTATGCATGTGATTTGAGGAGTGGCGCATTCATATTAGATGTTGTGTAGGAAACAAATTAAAAATACTGCACTATTTAATAAACAAAGCGAACAAGACAAAAACAGGCAACGCTTATTCAGGAATCTTAAAAAAATCTTCCAAAGCATATCTCTCAACTTTCTTAACCCGAAGTCGGTATGCATTATGATAACCCTACTGCCTGAATCATCCCTTAAACACGACATATAGGCCGGGCCACCATTACTCAACTCATAACTCCTGTTTCGCCGAGCCGCGCCTCCCGCATTGTTGTAATTCTAGGTGTCACTTAGCACACGTCTCATTTCCTACACATCGTTCTATCCGTGAATGGACTTGGAATTTGACTAATGAACTGAGTTGGTGCCAAAACTAGTTTTTGATTGAGGGGAGTGGCGTAGTTTATGGTTCATGATTGTTATGTTATGTTTCAATTGTTAATAGTCTTCTATTTATATTTAAGTTCCTCTATCCAAATATTCGACTCACAGTCTTTTTTATGTAGCAAGATGCATTCAGTACATTTAGTTTACATCTTCTTGAAATAATTCTTCTATCAAATTACAATTACATGATATCATTTTGTAATCATTGTCTAAAAACGGTACCGGACAAGACAACTGATTTTATAGCTCTACGAGATGAGTTGGAAAACTCAACTATTTCGGTCAAACTAGGCTGGGATTCACCAAACTTGGTCAACTATTGTCAAAAGTTTTCTGGGTGCGTAAACTTTGATTATAGACTGTCTTGTTAACCGGAAAATATTCGTTTTCCTTGCAAAACGAAATATATCTTCTAACATCATAAGAACTCCATCAATAACGCAATGAAAGATTGATAACATAATAACAGATCCTTCCTTATTATTCCCTATTATTTGGCTCGTCCTCTGCGGTATTAATATCGACTATCAATCTATAATCTATTAGCTTCTTTTCCTTGCCCAAAATCCTGAGCACGTATCCCCAATGTTTACATTTAGGAATATTTCACTTTCCATACCCGAACGCGTCGTTTTTGGCTCGCTCTCCCTATTCCTGGCAGGAGATTCTTATATAAACAAATCGGTAGGCCAATGTCTTACAAACTTTCACTTTCTGGCATCACGCCAACGACCTGCCTTGCCAAATCACCGTTGACTTTCGAAAACACGGAATAAAAATATATTTATACTTTATTTGAAATAGCTTCTGCGTAGTTTGAAGTCTATTTATTTTTTTATTTCGTGTGCATTGCCTATTGGGTTTTAGAGAGGGAAAATAACGTTGAGGAATTTCGAAATGAATGTGGATTGCATTGCGGGATGGGTTTTTCTGCAATCAATCATACGTGAAATAGGAATAAAATTGAAAAGCAATTTGGTGTTAATCTCTTTGAGGTGGGAACGGGGAGTAGGTATTATAAGATCTTATGCAATTGAAATTCAACGCAAAACCGAGACCAATAATACCAATATAATGTCTTTAGTTGAAGAGCAACATAGAAAGAAGCTTCTTTTAATACTAGCCAAGAAAAACATTGCAGTAACCTTAAATTCAGAATTAATCAAGACGGAGATCTCCAATAAAGTCCCATGGCTAAAACCACCGTTCTTTGTTCAAACGAAGCTCAAGTTTAAACCTCTGGGCAGCGGGGTAATCCGGGCCGTGCCTACAAATCCTCACGTATAGAGGGTACATCTTCATCTAGCACTTGGAACCGTTTTATGGTATCCTTAACTAAACTTCCCAGGCGTGGTATACAGTAACAAGAGATACATGCGATGTGGAAGGCTGAACAGTAACGTTTATTGCTTTACAATTCTCAGGGCGGTAATGTAAGTTGATTTTAGTTTTGTATTAATTTGGAATAACTCTAGTTTGTTTAAGGCTTTCAGTCGTTTGATTAGATTGTAATTTTGCCTTAGTTTCTAATGAACTGATAGGCAGAATTTTTGACCTCTTTAGTATAGCTCTTTGTATGGGGCATATTTCTTTATTTATTACGTTTATGATTATAATTTTTAATTTCAAGATATTAAGAATTAATTTTATAGTAAAACATTAGTCAATAGACTCTTGAAGGTCTGTTACCCTATCTACTCCTATGGTTAATGTTCCCTGGATAAGCGTACTTTTACGTAATTATTTAAACCATTTCATCGGAAGCCCTTAGAGCTTATGAAATTCTCTCATTAATATAACTTAACTTAAAAAATTACAGAATGTTTTAATTAGATTCACCAACAGTCCCGTCTGTATGTCCCACTAGTTTACAGGCGCTATTAGCTACGTGATGCCGAGGCCAGCTTTCCATCGCATCGTGTTATCTCTCTGTTGCTTGACGAGTTTAAATGGCACCCCAACATGTCCCTTCTCACTCTCACCTACCTCACCAAATCCGACAAGACAGAGATCATCGTATATTTGTCTCGTACTGCCTCCCATGTTATTAAGGATTACAATATAATCAGGTAGGACGGCTTAACGTGGATCATGTTTCTTTAGCTCGTCATCGCGATGTAGTTTAACGTTCATTTGGTTAGAGGCACAATCATCTCTTAATTGTAAGAAAACATGTACTTGAGAGCTCAGATGTTGTGTCAACGCCTAGAGACCTTTAATTTTCTTGTTATTAATATTGTTACGTAAATCTAGCTTTTGCTGAATAATACGATGAAACTGTTGAGAAATTTCAAAGTGTTTAGAAATTATCTTTTTTAGTTTCTGAGTAATGTATCACATACTAGCTTGATTTCTGATATACCCGTGATCTAGCTTAAATCCTCTTTTTCACTGTAAGTTTGTAACTTTTGTAACAGTAAAAAGGTTGTTCTGTGTTTCTTAAAATTCTTATATGACAGTAATTGTTTCAATGTCAAGAAAAGCGTGCCTTTTATTACTAAATTTGTAATAACATCTAGTGCAGACATATAATTTTATTATGAGACGTAACAAACACAAAGCTGTAAAAATATGCTACAGTTGCATAGAAACGACACACTTTGATTGAACATTACTGTTGTTTCGAATGTAAAGTGTACTTTTATTTGTTTGTTATTTTTCGAAGGGTCCTTGAACTTTTTACGGCTGTTTCTAACGAGTGTGATAAAAATTTCAATAGGTACTTGCAGTAAAAATGAGGCACTTCAAGTTATCATTTCTTTGTCCTCTTTTGAAAAACTTATACAATGTTTTCAATAAATGAATACAAAAGTAAGCATAAAAAGTTATAACTCGTAAAATGCTGATAGAATTATAAGCAAGAAATAAAATTTTGTTGAATAGATTAACAAAAGATTATTATCGTTTCTTAGATCGTAAACATTATATTACGATCTACTGTAACTAGCAGGATTCAATTACCCATGGACTAGTGGGTGCACGGGTCGCGGGCCCATTTTTTACGATAATACACATGGAAAAGGAAGCAATAAGGACAAACATAAATGTAAGTTTTACGTGATCTGATTGCTCGTAAATGTATTAAGAACCGTCGTTGTTATGTGATAATATTTACAGTCAATACATTTTACTGGTAATTCCACTGCCGAAAGAATTTTCTTCCTGGAAAAAATCAAGTAAAGAACCAGCCGAACCAGTAAATTATAAAGATTGTCTTTCTTACGATTAATGTTCTTAAATCTTTTAACATAACCTAACCTAAACAAGCGCATAAAATAATAGAAAAGCAGTATCTCCGAAAAGAGACACTTCTTCTACGCTGGACTGAGAGTGAAAGAAAAAACTTATAATGTACCAGCTGCTAACTCTTCCCAGACATACTGTAAAAGTCAGTAATACGGACGCGAGCGTTTTGCTGTGTTGTGGGTGAAAAGTTATCAACCTCTCACCATTATACACCATGTTTTAACTAATAACTCTCAAAATTTATGAGAACCGTGGCAACAAGAAGTTTTGAACCACAATTCTCTGTCTACCCCGTATGGGATTACAGGCATAAGCGTATTTATGTAATAAAATTCAAAAGAAATGAAGTCTCTGAAAAGAAATAAAATTCGATGAATGGTGTTACAAATACCAATTCCCGTACACCTAGTCACGTCGGAAGCAGGCGGCAGGTGCTGCGGTCATTTAACGCTGTCGGATGCGACCCCGTTTTGACACCCTCTCTATTACACTATACTTTTCATTTTGGATTGTTTTAGTCCTCTATCTCTTTCAGTTTATCTAATAATTATTTCTGGATTACGAGATTCCATTTGTCTTTGATTTTATTGCAGATTGATTATTAGGTGGTTATTATCAAGTTTCTATAAAAGGGCATTGCAAATCAATAATTGATTTCAAGCATTAAAGTAAGTATTCTATGTTCAAATATGTTCAATATGAATGTAAATTGAAAAATAAAAGTGAGGGGCAGGTTAATTAATAATTAAAAACGAGCTACCATTTCAATTTTATCACGTATGAGTATGTAGATGATCTACTTGTAATACAAATGACTTAGCCCGCAGAGTTTGACTTGAAGTTAGGCAGGAAAACATAAAAAATACACACTGCCAACCCTTTATCATTCGCATTCAGGATTGCGAGCGAATGTGAGTTTAGGAGTTTACGACAGAGGCCATTCAGTTTAGGGGCGTCCGTATAAAATTATCGCGCCCTTTGTTCACCGCAATGGGGATGACATATGAACACATAAAACCGCGGAAAATAACAATGACGTACGAAATTAACGGAAAGAAAAATTTTTGTGCGTGAAATGTTTGAATTGCGATAATACTGTAATGAAAAGAAGATTACATCTGTATTCACGTCCGAAACAAAACCGTTACTAGGAAAACAATGGCTGTAATTTTAGATGTAATTTTTTTTTCAAATTAAAGATTTTGAGCAAAAATACTAAAGTTACAAAGTTTCATCATTAGCGATTATTTAAAATTATCATCACCTTAATTTTACAGTTTAGGAAGGCATTCTATAAAATAGATTCAATTATCCATGATTACGTTACGCTCCATATCAGCCTAACAAGCCATGAGTACATTTGAAACAAGCAACGTCTGGAATTATTCAATTCCTATTAGCATTTCTAATTTCCATCGATTATCATAATTTACCTACTGAAAGCGCTGTGAGTTAAAAGGCGTTCGCTTCTGAAATAAGGCTCGCAGTGGTTTCATTGCATTGCCGTATATCTTCACCGATCTCTCAACGCGTAACCTTATTATAATATTAAATTCATTCATCGTCACTCATTCCCCTCGACTAGTGAAAACGCTGATGGAGCGCTTCTGTTTTCGATCAAATTATACACCGAGCCCGCGCATTCGCAAGACGAATTTATATGAAAACGACTATCAAACAGAGACAGAAATATATTCATAAAATGTGAAAATAGAGGACGGAAGAGCGTGAAATTCGTGAAATTTCCCGCGAAATGTTAAGTGAGTTAAATCTGCAAATAAAAGGTGAGTTGTGGAGTCAGCAGGCAGTTGCTGACAGAGTTGGTATGGTAATGAAGTTGTCATTGTCGGGCCTCTTCTCTCTCGCCGCGGCACAAAACAGTCGTTATCTCCACGATGATCTAAATGTAAGGGTCTTGTTACTCTCAGTGATTACCAACGCCTCCGGACATGCGATTGTTTTCCTTGATAACAACCCTCGACTTGTTTTAAACTAATAAATGTTTAATCTGCTAAACTCAGACACGCACCAAGTTCTATTTCAATTTCCAAGTTGCTCTATAAACACTCTACGGCTATTAACGAAACTAAATTTAATATTTAACTAGAAATCCTAGTGTTTGAAACTAATTTAATATTGCGAAATCACGATAAATACTTGTTACGTAAGTTATTTAAATTAAAGTAATTAAATCTGTTCAGTCAGTTAAATTATTTGGTGGACTCAAAAACTTAGTACTGTCAATAACAATTTAAAATAAGAAAGTTTAATAAGTAATAATACAAAAAGTTATGAAGTAAGCTCTGTAAACAGCTGCTAAGTAGATTGAAAATGTTAAAAAAAATTGAAAGCTAAGAATATGAAAGTTTCAGCAGAGCTTTTTCCAAACAATAGCTTTTGAATTGGGCTCTTACTTCCATCGACTCTCCGTTTTCAGAAATTCTGTTCGGGACCAAACGCTGATTTTATCTAAAAATCTTATAACATTCTCAAGAGGCACTCGATAAACTATTCAGATCTGAGCCCGTCCAAATTTTTCCAGATCCTATCTTCATTCCACTTACTATAAGATCATCTAAAACTTACAAAAACTTGGTTATTTTCACAAGGATCTTAACTTAGTATTTCGGATGATATTTTTCTAAAATTAACTTATTTTTTGCACTGAAGTACCTACTTATTCGTTTTGTACCATTTAGTAATGTCCAAATTACAGTTTAAATCTGAAATATAGTTTAAGTCATTACTATTTTTAATGTTTTGTTAAACTTATACATCTGCATGTAAATAAAGTTTTATTGAATCGCATTTTGCTTTGTAAAACGCAAGATTTCTGTTGTGGTTCACAAAATTTGGGTTAGGTACTCTTATCCAGGAAAAATATTGTTACAGGGAAAATATTCAGCGACCGTTCTATTTACATTTTGTCCATTAATTTTCGTTGTTAACGCTTCACATGATGTGTAACAGCTCAATTTACACTGATTAAGACACACATGAAACCGGCCTCGAGGCTGGTGGAATCTAAAAAAAGAATGGATAAAATAATGTTTCGAGTTTACTCAAATTACGCGATACCCGGTTACGCTTTTCATCAAATATAAATGGTTTCTTTTGAAGATCCAGTTTGTTTATTTTGGGTTAAACTTTGTTAAATAAACCTTCGCTTATTTTGTTTGAGTGTTTCCCGTACCGCTTCACTTGCTGAGATTTTGATTCCGGTTGCAGTGAATTGAAATACGGTAATGGTAAACGGTGAAAAATAATAAATAAATTCTCAGTACACAGTGAAAATAAAGTTGAATTAGTTGCTTAGTTGCAATACTACCTACCAGATTGTAAAATAATATAAACATTACACGGTATAACAAGAAAGAAACAAGACAACGGCTTATGAAAACATGAGACAAGTTTTCATACTCGAAGAAGAAGCACAACCAAAGAGGAAGGGACTTATCAATTGCTAATATTTTCAAAGATGTTATAATTAGTCAATTTATCAGTCATCAGTTAGCGTTTAAGTAGGACACACTTGGGTATAATCATATTTTTTAAAGTTTTGTGCAGAAATTTTTAAATTTATCTTAACAAATGACAAACTATCATTATTAATCAGTGCTTTTGCGCAACTTTTTGGTTAAATTTAAATATTAATATAATATTAAGCACCGTAGAAAAAATACTACATAATTGCCTACCTAAAATTATGTAAGAATGGATGTTTATATAAATTGAGTGAAGAATAGGAAAGACAAACAAGACAAATTAAGGGTGAACTGTATATTTTATTACCCGTGTTCTCAGTGTTGATTTCGCATCACATTTCACCTTTTGTTTGGAGTACGCAATTACCTTGAAAATACAGCGAGGAGCTTATTAAATGTTCAAGAAAACCATCAAGGAAGGAAAATGAACAACATTCAAATTGGCTCAAATACGGTAGAAGCAAACATGATCATTTGCATAATGGGACTGTAGATGTGTATAGAGAAATAAAAAAATACACAAAGATACAGTGACTTCACACTTGATATAGGCAGGGAACACATATCACGTTTTTTTTTACATTTAGATCCATTTTTAAAGACTTTTTTTTATTATTTTAATCAACGATTATTTAACAGTGCTTTTTATTTAATAGACTTGTTAATTTTTACAGCAGTTTGTACGATGCGGTGTAGAATTTATAGTTATTTATCTTACATTGCAGTGCTTGGCAATAGGTCCATTTTTATGGCTGTAAAGTATTAGGTTATGTAGAGCAAAATCACATGTGATTTAAATAATTTTAAGTAATAAAAAATTACTTTAACTAATCAGCAAATAACTGAGAAAAAATATGCTATCATCAATATACTGGGTGAAAAAGAACCTCCTAGCTATATTCAAAATTCTGAACCAGTATCACTCAAAGAACACATTTATGAAAAAAAAATTAAACATTTTTTTAATAGGAATAGTTCATTTTTTGCCTAAACATAGATATTACTCCTACACCAAGCACGCGAGCAGTGTTGCCAACTCATCTTGCCAGAATTACCGTACGCTAGCTCCCAAAATTTCCGTACAATTTCCGTACATGAGTCAAAAGTACCTGAACAACAAAAAATGACTTGTAGCACCATATCCTGACGAAATACCAATAGAAATAGATACGTAATCATTGTATCATTGCTTTTCTTATCTAATTTAGTGTATTTCGTGACAGTAAAAGAAGGTTTAGATTAAAAGTAGGTAGGTAATTATATTTTTTTTTACAGGGAATCGTTCTTTATTTAATTATAAAAGTTTTTTTTTTACAAAATCACGATATTATCATCATCTTCTGATCCTTCCTCTATTTTGTACAAATCTTTCTTATTCATTTTTGCACGCATTAATTGCGTCGGCTTAAACTGAACGCAGCAATCCTTATTGTGAACCGCCTGATGCGCCAGCACTACACCGTTGATCGTTGGTGTTATTAGGCGGTTTCGCAATTTAGTTTTAATGTTATTTATTTTGGAGAACTGCCTTTCACAATCGGCATTCGAATGTGGCAAACTTAGCATGTTAAGTCAAAACTTTGCTAGAGTTTTAAACTCGAGATAGCCACATTCGTCGTCATGCATAAGCAGCTGAAACAAATGTTAGCATTGTTAGATTTGTTAGTATCACATGCAGTTACATTTGACAAAGCCGAATGCCTGTGTGCCAGCCAGAAGTTGTCTGTTAGAAGTATTACACTCCTTACTACGCATAGTACTATGACAAGTAAAGACGAAAATTGTATGTTAAACGGAACGTAAATATAAAGGATACGTTCGAAAACAAGAAGGGTATGTTCGAAAACATTACAATCGTGATTCATCACAGAAATTTCCGTATTTTTTCCGTACTTCCGTACACTTCCGTACAGGGCTCGAAATTTCCGTACAAATACGGAAATTTCCGTACGGTTGGCAACGCTGCACGCGAGGGGTGCGGGTAGCGCTCGGGGGGTGCGCCCGAGTGGTATCTACGTTTAGGAAAAAAAAATCCCCGCCCCCCCCAAAAAAAAAACCAAAAAAAAGTGTTCAGTAAGTGATACTGGTTCAGGATTTTCAATAAAGCTAGGAGGTTCTTTTTCAACCTGTATGTAGTAATGCTTTGAGCTGAATTTTAATTTTAAAATATATCATAAACATAAGAAACGGACTTTATTCCGCTTGATACAGCATGTGGTTTAAATGTGTGGTATTATTAGTAAGGCCGTAACTCATCTTTCATCTTGTCTTTAAATTATCATAATTAAAGTATTGTAATTGTAACACGCTTGTTCCTTGAATGCACCAGTGGATACCTATAATTGGTTAATTAGAATCTAGTAATTAAATTTAAGTCAAAAACTGTTATTAACTGTTGGTTTCCCAATAAAAATTTATTTAAAAATTTATAAAATTTATTTATTTATTTATAAAGGTCTTCAATTCCTCTCCTAACACTCTGTTTATGTAGAGTACACACAACAGAACATCAGGCTATATTAACCTTGACGTCACCCTTATCTCGCTCGTACTATCGCCGGCTTTTGTAATGCAAATGCTGACGTGCTGTTGTCTGTACATAAAAGACTCTTTTTTTTATTGAAATATTTTAAAAGAAACAGTAATTGCTTAACCTAATGATCTAACATAAACCACAATATGGTTTGTCTGTAGACCACTGACCGTCGTCTGCCATCTCGTATCAGTGGGTAATTATACAAGAAAAAATAAAAAATAAAGTAACTGATTCTACATCTACAAAGCGAGAATCAGTGAAGCGAACAGCGTGCAGTCGCAATGATTGACATGAACATAGTAATGAATCAGTCGCTCGTCGACGTCACACTGAGACGTCACACGTCGTCACGTCTTAGCAAGACAACATTCCGATATAGCAAGAAACAAAGCCCTAGAGATTTCTCGACCAAGATGTTGCATCGTTGAACGTCTGACACCAAATTGGACGTTTAATATCCCTCATATGACTAAAATACGAGTTAATATAGTGATAAAAACGTTCATGCCGCCGTCATAAGGTCGGCTGGAGTGTAATCACGACTGGGGATCCTCGTTGAGGTTATATTGCCGAGGATAGCGGGTAAACTAACCATGAGCTCGGTTAACGAACTCAAGCTTAGACAGGCAGGAATTTTAAAACATTAGCCGCGCTGGAGATACATGCAGAGTATATGCTGCTATGGTTCGTTTAGTTGGATTTTCTTACATTTTGGAGTTGATTTTTCTTGTAGGTGTGTCTAATTGATTTATAAATTTCGTCACCATGATTTGTTGCGGGACATTCATAAACTATTCGACTTAGGATTTTGAATCCTTTTTGGATTAAAATAAACAGATTAGAGAGATTACAAAAATGCCGGTTAAACATGCAATTAAAATTTGATTTTGAGATTTCCATTATCAACGATTTTTGTTTGGAATTGTAGAAATATTCAGTTTCCACAATGAAGTATCCCTGTGCACTGGCGATAAGGTTGAAATTTGAATGAATTGGACACCCAAATAGTGTCACCGTGTAGACAACGATCAACTCAAGAATGTTTTAGTATCAGAACAAAAAAAACCGACTCGCTATTTGCATCACCAAGACATCATCTTTAAAATGAAGGAACGAACTATTCAATCGCGAAGACGCTCTGCTGAAGGCTACAAGACAAAAGGCTTCATGAGGCGTGCAGGAACATCTAACGAGTCGAATAAACGAGCCTTCAGGTAGATTTGCTCCAACTGTTTCCAATTCTGTGTTGCTGGTTTTTGTTGAAGTTCCCATGGTAAAATGAATAACTTTGGAGATATGCTTTTATATTTTGTATCTTTTGTGGGTCAAGAATTAAATAGAATAAAAATATAACAGTGCCTAATAATAATAAGACAAAGGGCCGCACATCTGGTTAACACACCTGGTTAACACACGCGTGCACACTTTGCCGTTATGATAAGAACTGTTTAACAATGAAAATGGAGTAACCTGATGCGCTGGCCTTTGTACTTTAATTACATATAAAAGTTGTGATTATCTCATCAATTTACATTAACTACGAAACTATAAATAAATGTAACTAGTAGCGTTACATAGCACTAATTGATTTAAGCTGACTTTTTATCACTCATGTCTTTTACTTATAAACGATTGAAAAGAAAAGAAATAGCGAAAATTTAAAATTTGGAACATATATCATCTTATCTCATTAATGATGTAGCCACCTTAGAATTAGGTTTAAATAATTAAACCGCCAAATGGCCTCAGACAGCATAAACTGATTACTATCGATCAAGAACGTACGCCGCTATATAATAATAATCATGGTTGTATAAATTTAAATATGAACAAGTCACTTAATTTTTTAATCATCATGAAAAGCATGAAAAGGTCGAGTATTTTTCCAGTCGAAAGAAACCTCGGGAAATATATTTTTAAATGAAAATAAAATTTCAAAGCTCTAAAATTTCTAAGGAAATCTATTTCGTAACGTGATTTGTGCAACACCGGGAACCAACTCAGTGAAGCCACGCAAATACTTGTGAAATATTAAATTCTCCTTTCATTCGGACTCTGCACTTTGAAAGAAAATTTCCAGTATGGAAGGGAGAGGAAAGTTTGTCATTTCTTAGAAATTACTAAGAAACTTGTGGTCGTGGCCGAATAGCTCCAGTTGGTTGACATCTCGTTTTTTTGGTTTCGGTAAGTTCGGGTTATTTTCGTTTACTTTGCAAACGAGTGTTGTGCTGAAGTTTCTTATCTAAATATTTTGAGTACAATTTAAGAGTCGTAACGGGGTGTTTCATATGAAAATAACTTACTTTTAACTGAAAGTTTCGAAAAGTTCAAGGTTTTTTGGTTCAGCTGCTTCCTTATAATGTCTTTTATGCGAAATGAGTTTCATGTCTTAAAATTAGATTGCTATTTTTAAATATAATAGTATTTTTTTAGATATTACCAAAGAATTACATGACATTCATCAGCTCTTCGTTTTAATCACATATTATTACCTACTGCTAACGTTGCGTAGATACTCCCATGGACTCTCTGTTACTAACTAAATCTAATTTTGAAGTTGAAAATAGACAGACAGACAAATAATTTATTCATTGCTTTAAAATAAAAGAGGACGAATTGTAATTGTAAGTCCGCAACGCGACGTCAACATACGCCTATTTTGCGTGAGAAAAAAAAGAAGAGGACGAAGCGCTTCGAGAAAAAATAGGTAAGACCATGATGTGTTTGTTTTTGTGTTAGTATTGGCTAGAGCTCTCCCGGATGCAAGTTCATAATGCTACATATTTTGTAGCATATTTATATAAAAAACTACATATTTTGTTACTATTGAGGTAGAATTTTGAAACTTAGGCGTATATCTAAAGCATGCTAGACAGCAATTGGTAAACATAAAAAAGAGCATGCTAGAAGTAAAGGTCGCAGCACACAGGCGATGCGCTTAAACGTGATCATCGTTAAGTTAAAGGCTAATTAAACGTTGAAACTTCCTTGTCCCCGCCAGGGTGGCGCTAACTTTATACTGTTTGGGATGAGGCATAAGCAAAAGCGGAATCACAATTCTGTAGTCCTTAAAATTGGTACGTGAGCCCAACGTCGCTGTGGCTTCAGTAGGCCTCTTTGATGATGATTTTTTAGGGGCTCGGAATAACGTCGTTCAGTCAATAAAAAGCAAACAATATATCCAACAAAGTGCTTTGAATCGTGAACCCCATTTTCAACTCATCGAGATCATCTATTTTTATGGAAATTTTGTTCCCTCTTGACCACAATCAAGCTTAGGGGTTAAGATGTGGTCGAGGATGTAGCAAGCTCACCCAGAAGATGCCTATTTACTCGAATTTTAAAGAGACACGGGTTATGTGAGCCCGGAAATATAGACGCAGGCAGAGAAATCCATTCTATAGCAGTGCGTTCTATTAAAGTTAAAGAGAAGATATCAATTACCTACATACATTAGGTACTTTGCACAAAGTTATTTTAACTGCAGTTTTTTTAGTGGAATCAGCGTGCAATACTCTTGAAATAGTGCCCTTCTTTTCAATTATCACAATAAATCCTGGAGCCTCATGTCAGTTGTGAACCTGTCTTTGTTTTTACCAGAAATATCTTTAATGTCAAAGTCGTGCCCATCATTGACGAGGTCAAAGAACGCCGCTTACGATGGTACGGACATGTACTACGCCACACTGAAAACAACATGGTAAGAGTAGCCCTGGAGTTTATACCGACAACGTAACGCCGCGGATGACCCCCCACCACTTGGCTATCGACGGTCCAGAGGGACAAAGCTAAATTGGCGTCCATACTGCTCAAAACCGGGAAAGATGGAGAACGCAGACAAGGAGAGCCGGCCCTAGATACTGGAAAAATGTCAGAAGAAGAAGAAGGCATATCAAACCCGCAAACTTAATTATTAACAATAACGAGCATATCGTTACATAAAAAAAATAAAGACTCATAGACTCACAATCAAGCTTTAAGTAATTTGTTTTCCTCTCTCAACATTATTTTGTTTTTTATTAGAAATAGTTTTTTTTTATCATTTTTTTTTACTTTGATATCTTCATAAGATAAGGTGTGCCCTTTCAGTAATCAATAATAATTTATTTGCATAAAACATGGTATTTTAGATTATTAAGGTAGTTAAGTACATCATGTTTTCCTTAAATAAAATAAGCATGCAATAAGGTGGCGGGTAGTCTTAAAAGTTTTATACAAATTCAAATTCATCACTACCAACATCCATAAGTAACCAACATCCATAAAGTAATCCATGAGGTTAAAAAACTCTCGTCACTTGTCCCAAAGGGTATCTGCTTAAATGTTCTTGTAAGTAAATTGATTCCGTTCCCTTCAATTTGAAACATGTGTCCTTACATCAGATCTATGTTTCTGGTTCAGTACCTATATAGTTTTCAGTCTATCTAAGTTTTTGGATGTTGGTACCTTTGTTTTCGAATCATTTGTAATAATTTATAATAATTAGTAGTAGTTTAACATGGCTGTGAAAATGCATGTTAAGTAGCTCATAATACACATGTGTCGTTTTATTTTTATAAGATGGGTTAACTCTTGACCTCAATCTTGACCCAGGTCATAGATGAGGTCGACGATGGAGCGAGTTAACCCAGAAAATGCCTATTAGGCACTGGTACTCCTACCCACCGACGAAACACAGCAAGCTTTTTGGCATCGGACTTCGGTAGGAGGGTGGTCGCGAACCAGACGGCCCTTTACAGAGCCTAGCTACGAGTACCACACTGCATGAGACCATAGGACAACACCTCAGATTGAGATGTCGTTGCCTGGGGTGGATTAATAGGAGGCGGGTCTCATTTGTGTTTCCTTAGTCGCCTTTTTTTATTATTATTAAAAATGGGTTCGCTCTTGACCACAATCTAGCTTAGGGCAAAGATGTGGTAGAGGATGTAGCGAGGTCACCCAGAAGAAGCCTATTCACTCGTACTTTAAAGATATTTGGGTTGTATGAACTCGGAAATACAAACGGCGGCAGGGAATTCCACTCCCTGGCAGTGCGCAATATAAAAGATGAAGAATAGCGCTCAGTACGTATCCGAGGGATCTCGACAAGATAAGGGTGGTACCCCGCAGTGCGTCTGGACGTCCGATGGAAAAAAGGGGCAGGCGGAATGAGCTCATGTAGCCTCTGAGCACACTCTCCGAAGTACATCCTATAAAAAACACATAGGCAAGCTACTTTGCGTCTGTGAGCTAGGCTTTGAAGCTTATCCTTAACCAGCTTTGTGTTATTCTAAACCGATCACCACACGGCGGCAAAAAATTCTTTTGTTTACGTTTCTAAGAATGTTCATCCACAGTGAATGCAAAAGAATTAAAAAAAAAGTATTTATGTAAGACGTAAGACGATAATACCCCAGCAATTGGTAATGAGCCAAACTTGTAACCGAAAGGTTGCGGATTCAAATCCTGTTGCGGGCCTGTACCACTTAATTTGCTTTTTCGGATTTAATTCAATTATCACTTACTCAACGGTGAAGGAAAACATCCTGATGAAACCCGGAACGTTTAACAAAATTCTATTTCAAAAGGCACGCGGCCCACTAACCCGCATTGGGCCAGCGTGGTGGACTATGGCCTAAATCCCCTTCGTGTTTCGAAGGGAGTTCCGTGTCCCTCGGTGAGGACGTACCTAGATGGGCTGGTAAAAAAAGTAAGTCTACAAAATAACTCACCCATGCCATGTTAAGAGCGAAACTGGAGCTTAATCAGCTTACCTGTAACGAAATGATAATTGTTAATTATTTTCGAAGCCTCCTACAAAGCTGAAATGAGCGTAAATTAACGCTTAAAGCCTTGTCAATATTCTAATAAAAAAAAAGAAGGTATTTTTTAGGTCTGCAGATATTTTACCGCCTTTGTAAACAACAATTACAGACACCTGTTATACTATATTTTTATTTTTTACCATATTATGAGATCTTTGTGCTGAAACTTGTTTTTATAAACCTTGGCTTTGATTTCTAAGTTAAGCCATTTCTGTGTCAGTATGTTCTTTGTATTTTAAAAAGCCTTTGTGACCAAAACCGGCTAATGAGCGAAGGCTTCGATTTTCAGCCAATCAATCCGTCACTGAAAGGAAAGAGGACATCAAACACAAATTGTGTAAATGAAAATGCGGAACAGCAATGAGCTCTGATATAGACGACACGTAAGTAGGTACCCACGCTTTTATACGCGGTATGGGGTCGGCAGAGCTCTAAGGCTCTCATTATATTATATGACAGAATTCTGCAGATAAATTATGGTTCTTTAAAATTTTTACTTTTATTTTATGAAACACTAGCTTTCCGTCCGCGTGGACTACAGGTTATATCGTGCACAACTGTGGGATAAAATGTAGCCTATGTCCTTTCCCAGGTCTTTATCTATCTTTGTGCCGAATTTCATCAAAATCGGTTCAGTAGTTTAGGCGTGAAAGACGGATAGACAGACAGACAGAGTTACTTTCGCTTTTATAATGTTAGTAAGGATTATGGTATTGAGTTGAGATTTTTGAACAATTGGAGTGAGAGTCGTTCATAGAGTGAAATAAGAACAATGACATTTATATCTATCGCCTCAAGATGCTATCTCGTACCTCTATTTTTTTTTTGAAGTGAAAACTTCTTTAGCGGCGTTGAGCACTTTTGTAGGATGGGTAAAAACTGTGAAACTCGCGTCAGGTCACGTGTGCTGATCGAAAAACGGTATGACAGAACTCAACGATGTCAACGATTATTCGCACATAGTGCGCAAATACCGACAGACTATTTTACTGAATTGAAAGTAGACAGTTTGGTCGAGTGGAAAAGTTGCCAGATTGTAAGCAACAAGTTGAGGGTTCGAATCCTGAGAGAATAACGGACTCTTTTTGTGTATTTTGTTTTATTTCCATATTAATGCACAACGTTAATGTTCAAGTTTTCACTTCTGCCGGCACTCCCGGAGTGCAACCCGTTGTTTTTTTTATTAGGTTATCAACAGAGTGTAAACCAATGCATTCAAGCACAACATACATTTAAATATAAAAAACTCAATGCCACTCTAATAACAGGTAACTTACAGCAAGCTTAAAATTAATTTGTAGGAACATTGCAAATACCTACCTAATGGGCTCTACTTCCATGCTCCGCCTACTCTTAAATAGAATACACGTATGTTTAACTATATGTATGCATGTAGAGTGGAATTATTAACAACTGACGTCACACGGCCATAAGTATAAAGTATCAAGCACCTTATTATAAGACAAGGTACCTTTTCCTATCTTATTTCAATTTATACGCTCCATTGCTTGCAGATGCCGAGAATTCTTCGTTTGCAGTTATCAAGAGTGAAAAAGACAGTTTATACGACACCTCGCTGGTAAAAGAGGGAGATGCAAGATATTTTTGTATAGGAAGAAGAAAATATCGAAAAAAGTTATCGCATCAAAGTCTCGGCGCTCGCAAAGGTCTCATTAAAAGTGCTTTGTGAAGAATTTGCCAATTTTTTTAAGGCTGCGCAGTGGATTGGAGGGAAAGTAAATAAAGATGCTTTATATTATTATTTCGAGTGACTTGTTTAGGGCGTTTTTGGAGTAATACTGTTAATTTAGGACTATTTTCCCCGAGTAATTAAGTTCTGAACCTATTCTTTACATTTTAGAGTAGAATAAATATTTATTTAGTAACAATACACCAAAATATATACAAATTGAATTTATGCGTATACCTTATACATATTTTTGTGTCATGTACCAAAAGGGGTGACCAGCTCAACGTAATGCAAAGATGACTTAATTTTTTTATTATTTTTATTATTATTTTTTTATTTTTTTTATAACCCATCTTGGTTAACTCTTGACCTCAATCTTGACCACAAGGTCAAAGATGAGGTCGACGATGGAGCGAATTAACCCAGAAAATGCCAATAAAGGCACTGGTACTTCCACGCACCGACGGAACACAGCAAGCTGTTTGGCGTCGGACTTCGGTAGGAACCAGTCGCGAACCAGACGGCCCTTTACAGAGCCTACCACACCGCATGAGACCATAGCACCACACCTCAAATTCAGAAAAAAATGAAGTGTCGTTGCCTGGGATGGATTACTAGGAGGCAGATCTCATTTTCGTTTCCTTAGTCGCCTCTTACGACACCCACGGAAAGAGATGTGGTGGTGTTATTCTCAACCGAACACCACACGGATAAATCGATTGATAGTCATTTCATTCATTTCATTTGTCAAATGAAATCATTTATTCACAGTCGTATCGGCGCTGATTTTCAGCTGGCCACTTATCTAAAAAAATATTAACTAACTATAAATATTAATTAAGTATTTTGACTATAACATCTAGTCTTATACTTTTCCTAAAAACAACTGATATTTTTAAAGTAAGCATTTTCCTCCGAAAGTATAGTTTTAAGATGTCAATCATTTTTCGGTTTGTACAAAATCAAATTCATTAGTTGCCTTTTCATAAAACTGTCAGCTTTAAAAGTTCCCACAACATTTTATGACAAAACTACGCACAAAGCTTAATTCCCTTTAGAGTGACTTCTAATAGCTTCGACTCTGTCATCTGTCAATAGCACACTCAGATTTACTTTTAAAAACACGTCATTATTTTTTTTATTACAGCGTGCGAGCAAAAATGTACTTATTTCGCGCTCCGCTGGACTGAAAATGTGACATCAGCGCGTGGGAAGGCACTGTATGTATACGTTACAGTGACTATAAGGCCGCGTTCACACCAAACATATTGGCAGCCATTGAAAAAATGATGTATTTACTAGCTTTCCGCCCGCGTGGATTACAGGTTGTATCGTGCCCAGCTGTGAGATAAAATGTAGCCTATGTCCTTTCCTAAGATCTAATCTATCTCTGTACCAAATTTTATCAAAATCGGTTAGTAGTTTAGGTGTGAAAGCGTAATAGACAGACAGACAGAGTTACTTTCGCATTTAAAATATTAGCGGGGATTCACAAGAATAGATAAAAAAATATAACATTGCTTTATAGTACCTATACTAGGATTCTCTATGTCGTGGGCTACCAGGCGCATTCCCTTAATTATATTATAAATGCGAAAGTTTGTGAGAATGTATGGATGTTTGTTACTCTTTCACGCTCAAACGGCTGAACCAATTTTAATAAAATTTGGTATGGAGGTAGCTGACACCCTGGATTATCACATAGGCTCCATAATTTTTTCAAATTCCCCCGGGAAAGAAGTCCCGGGCGGGAAGCTAGTAAAAAATTAATTAATAAATAACAGAAACAAAGGTTTTGCTAGTAGGTTATGTTTTATCAAATGAATAGTGTATGTATATGTGTGTGTGTGTTTGTGTGTATATGTGTGTGTGTGTGTTGTGTGTGTTTGTGTGTGTGTATGAGCGTGAATTGTGAAGTTAGAATCTGTGACAGAAGGATAGGTTACTTTGCCATGGTTGTTTCCAGGGAAAAACGTCTTTTTTGTAACATCCTACACCCGTCTAGTGTGAACGTGGCCTATTTTTACGAGGTGATGGTACACTCAATATCTCGACCTCTCAGTTTACGGTCAATGATTTTTATTTGAGCGACGTGAAATGAAACAAAGGTACGTGCGAACTATCGGATAGAAGGCTGTGCTTTGATTTCGCTTGTAAAAAAGACATACACTGAAACACACTTGAACTAAAAAAAAGGTGGCCTCAAATAGTCTATAAAATTCAGTATTAACCTTGAAAATTGTAACATTTATAACTTTTTCGTAAAATAAATATAAGGGATCATTCAACAATTACGTGATCACCGGAAGGGGGGGTGGGGGGGGTCGGGTGCTTGTATATACATCGGATTATTTGGGGGGGGGGGGGGAAGAAGCCACGATTGCGTCATCATTTTATAACTTTAATTAACGTATAGCGAAATGAATAAATAAATTATATTTAAATATTTACGTCCAATTTTGAAGTCTATTACTGGTAACACTAACTATTAGATAGATGGAACGGGATTTCCCCTGCAATAGACAAACTATGACCAGATTCAGTTTTTTTATACTTTTTCGGCATATTTTATCGACTTTTCCAAGCATCAGTATTGTTATAGGTATATTGGAGGAAGTAAGTATGTAAGTGCTAATACAGCAAAAATTTTAAACACGGACGGATTACGTAATCAAGGCGAGGGGGGGGGGGGGTTAAAAACAAAAGATTACGCTGTGATTACATAGGGGGGGGTTAAAAAAACGGCCAAAAATGATCACGTAATTGTTGAACGATCCCTAAGTGCTCGTAGCCCAGTGGTGGTCCCTGATCTCATCCGATGGTTAGCAACGTACACAGAAGCAGGGAACCTGATAGGTGACTAAAACGATCGTTTCCGTGCTTTGGAGGGCACGTTAAACTGTCGGTCCCGGCTGTTGTCGATGACTACAGTCGTTAAGGCGACTACAGCACCTAAATTACGATTTTATGATGCGTAGATAAGCAGGATGCACTGCATTAAATAGAAGAAAAAAAATACTACGGTAATATTCAGGACATAAACTAGATAAGTAGTTTGCTGAAAACATGATTCAGCACTTTTGGTTCGATAGAAAAAGCTCACAAAGTCACCTCTAAATACCCAATATTGTGTATCTTTGAAGCTGTAAAAACGATAGTAAAATGCACACAGGAACTTGAATTTGCTATCAAAATGTTCGTGATTGGACACTCTCAATAAGTAGTTAACGCATTTTTCGATTTAAGCTGTTACCTTTCCATGAATCTCATTTTTCTAACTTTCGTACATGTTTTTACGCACGCTCGGTATCATAGCCCGTTAACTTCGTGTATCGACACTGTTCGCATTGCCGGCCCAGGCCTGTTGAGAGACGGAGATGGCAATTCCTATGTGTGCTGCCTTTATCGGGTGCTGTAGTCGCCTTAAAACCAAGTCAGAGGCCACTGTGCGGTTTTAAAACTCTGACACCAAGGTTAGCCAAGCTCGCCACACACTTGACTATACCTACACGATAAGAAGAAGAGAAATACATTTCTTCAAAGTTCATTTCATGGTTTTGCGTCTAAATCTTCACCCCTATCTTTCCGTCGCTGTCGCTTTAAATAGGTCGCCGTTCCACTACTTCTAATTTTAGCTCGGAAAATAAACAAGGCTAAGCCAAGCGAGCCGTAGCACGATAAATGTCAACGAATCGCAATCACACGCAACGTTCGCGTAACTTTCACGCCCCTCGCACGCGATTTTAACCTGTAGAGTTTGTTTTGTGTACGTATTTATCATTAATCTTAGGTATTTACTATAGCTAGACGGCTTAGCTAGAAAAAATTCCGCCGACTTGCCAGCAAAGGACGGAATGACTACCACACGAGTATATTAGGTGCAAACTATAGGACACTAGCTTCCCGCTCAGGGCTTCGTTCCCGTACGAATTTGGGAAAATTATATACTTAGCCTATGTCTTATCAGCAGCTAAAGTACAGCACGATGGTGATACGATGGTGATAGCGCGCGTAATGTCAACATTGACAACGCTTGAGGGCAAGTAATCAAAGTGAAGTTTCAGCGTGAGCCGAGTGACATGCCCCACGAGTTTATCGCCATCGTGCTCGAGCTGCTGATATCCAAGCTATTTTACAGCAAAGTTGTATAATATTCCGTTTAGTAGTTTTTGCGTAAAGGCGTAATGGATGTTCGTTCATCCATACATTCTCACAAACTTTCATATTTATAGTGTTGGTAGGATTTGACTTACGTCATCACTTAATTAGGACAGTTATTTCGCTATTCAATCGGCAGTTTGCAACTTTTCAATTGGCAGTAGCGCTGCTCATCAACTGTATGAACCGATAGTTTTCGATGTTTCCACCTAAACGGATAAAATTGACATTCTCCTGTCATTAATTAGTAAAATAAACGCCTAAATTAACTGAAGGTTTCTTTTTCAGAAGCGACTTCTACTCTCCTTTTTTAACCCTTGACAAAAAAGAGGGTGTTATAAATTTGACGTGTGTATCGACTACTTCATTTAAATTTACTCCGTATGTTATAGGCTCACAACCAAAAACCGAATCTTATTTTTGCCCTTAAAAGCAACATTATTTTGTAATTTCGGCACTGTAATATCGAATGACAAAAGCGCCACCTAACGAGGTGGCTGGTAACTTTAGAACTTTGTTGTTCTACACGAATTTCACAATGAAATTAATATTAGAGAGTTCTGTGTGACTTTGTTTCAATTTGTTGAGGGTTACAGTTTTGTACCGCTTGTTTTCATCTAAACAAATGGATGGAGCGATTCAAGAGGAAGGTTTATGTATATTATTCATTTCCTAAATTCCCACAGGAACGAAGTCCCGGGTGGGAAGCTAGTTACAATATAATATAAGAAAACCCAAGTGTCTTTGAAGTTTGAGTGAATGGGTCTTTTTATAATACGACTGGCATTTCGCTCGGGACTTCGTTACCGTGAGAATTCGGGAAAAAATGTACTCTATGTCCATCTCGGATAATGTAGGATTCGAATGGTTAAAGAATTTTTCAAATCGGTCCAGTAGTTTCGGAGCCTATTCAATGCAAACAAACAAACAATCAAATATTTCCTCTTTATCTAAATACTAGCCTCCCGCGCGGGACTTCGTTCCCGTGGGAATTCGGGAAAATCATGTACCCTATGTCCATCCCGGATAATGTAGGATTCTAATGGTGAAAGAATTTTTCAAATCGGTCCAGTAGTTTCGGAGCCTATTCGATGCAAACAAACAAACAAACAAACAAACAAACAAACAATCAAATCTTTCCTCTTTATAATATGTATAGATATAGATAGATATAAAAGGAGAAACTGACTGACTGACTGACTGACATATAAACGCACAGCCTAAACGGCTAAACGTAGGCACTTGAAATTTGGAAGGGACGTAGCTTAGGTACCGTAGAGGTGCACTAAGAAAGGAATTCCCGAAATTCCCTCGGGAACGGGAATTAGCGGGAAAATCCTTTTGTATGAAAAATTTAAACCGCTTAAGTTAGACGCTTGAAATTTGGCATGCAGGTACCTTAGTAATCTTAAAGCTTAGTTGCAACAGGATATTGAAAAATTCCCACGGGAACGGGAGTTAGTGGGAAAAAACTTTTGCATGTAAAAATCTAAATCACGTAAGATAGATGTTTTCAATCTGTGTACTCTGTACAAAAAAAAATTAACACGCAAACGAAGTTGCGGGCATCAGCTAGTAATATGTATATAGAGGAAAACGGCACGGCAAAATTGTATTACCATTGCCTCGCACTAGTGATACTATTCTAGAAGCTGAGAACATAGAAGGCAATGGTAATACAAATTCTGTCATGCCGTGCCGTGTCGTTCGAATTATAAAAAGGCCCAATAAGCATCTTCTGGGTGAGCTTGCTAAATCCTCAAACACAACTTCGCCCCTGAGCTGGATTGTGGTCAAGAGCGAACCTATTCGTTTAAAAAATATTATCTATACTAATATTATAAAGAGGAAAGATTTAATCGTTTGTTTGTTTGCATTGAATAGGCTCCAAAACTACTGGACCGATTTGAAAAATTCTTTCACCATTAGAAAGCTTCATTATCCCCAATTGACATAGGCTACATTATTTTTCCGAATTCCCACGGGAACGAAGTCCCGGGCGCAATACTAGTTCAGACATAAACAGGAATAAAAATTATTGGTAAACAAAAGAAACCGCCCCAATTAAGAGGGAAATAAAGCAGTCCACTCATCCTCGTATTCCAGTGGCCGTATTGTTGGGGTCACCTGTACTACACCCCCCTGCCCACCCTACCACCCCCTCACTATCCTCTGAAGAGAGCTTGTTGGGGATCAAGCCGTGCGTGAAAAGGTTGGACCGCTACGATGGGCCGTGCATGATAGGGATGGGACACTATTTATTAGGAACTTGATAGATAGTACTGTGCCTGTGCAATTAGGTTTTTGAAAAAAAAAAAATTTGTGATAAATGGAAAGATGATAGCGGTGATAGCCCAGTTGGTAATGAGCCAGACTTGTAATCCGAAGGTCGTGGGTTCAAATCCTGGTGCGGGCCTGTACCACTAAATTCGTCTTTTCGGATTTATGTACGGATTTCTAATTATCACTTGCCCAACGGTGAAGGAAAACATCGTGATGAAACCCGCCCGTCCAAGAAAATTCATTTTCGAAAGACGAGCGGTCCGCCAACCCGCATTGGACCAGCGTGGTGGACTATGGCTTAAATCCCCTTCGTGTTTCGAATGGAGGCCCGTGCCCCTCGGTGGGGACGTATATGGCCTGGTAAAGGTCTAAAAAAATGGAAAGATCATTTATAAGTTTTATAACAAAAAAAATTTTTTTTCTCTATAATTAAAAAGTTAAATCAAATTAAAAATACATTTTTGAATCCAGTACCGAAAACACGCAGACAATTCCCGAACAAACCCGAGCGCGTGTGACGTCACAATGTTAGTTTTCACTCATTGTAGCATACGAAGATGATGGTGTTTTGACTTTGAATCTATTAAATTCTGTTATTGACGTGGCGTCTTCCTTATGTCATTCGCAACAGCATAGCCTGACGAGCGGCTGTCTGTACCACTACTCTGTTTAATAAAACTTTGGTCCGTGTTACAGAACGCGACTCAAACTCTGATCTATACTTAAGTAGCAGTCTTTGTCATTTTTATAGTGAGAGAAAGAGACCAACAATAATTAAGTATAAATTAAGACTTAAGGCGACTACAGCACCCGATAAAGGCAGCACACATAGGAATAGTGCCATCTCCGTCTCTCAACAGGCCTGGGCCGGCAGTGCGAAGAGTGTCGATACACGAAGTTTACGGGCTATGAAAGCGTGCGTGCGTAAAAACATGTTCGAAAGTTAGAAAAATGAGATTTATGGAAAGGTAACAGCTTAAATCGAAAAATGCGTTAACTACTTATCGAGAGTGTTCAATCACGAACATATAGATAGCAAATTCAAGTTCCTGTGTGCATTTTAATATCGTTTTTACAGCTTAAAAGATACACAATATTGGTATTTAGAGGTGACTTTGTGAGCTTTTTCTATCGAACCAAAAGTGCTGAATCATGTTTTCAGCAAACTACTTAACTAGTTTATGTCCTGAATATTACCGTAGTATTTTTTTTCTTCGATTTAATGCAGTGCGTCATGCTTATCTACGCATCATAAAATCGTAATTTAGGTGCTGTAGTCGCCTTAAGCCTCCTTCTTTAATACGGACCTTACAATTCTAAAATTCTGACTTCGCAACGCAATGTAAAACGAATTTTAAGTTTTAGTAAATAGTGCTCAGATAGGCTACTAAGCTTTCAAATAGTGGGGGGTTACAACGCTTACTTATTTTAAAACAACACTATGCCATTTAATTTGGCGGAATTATACTGTTCGTGTAATCCGACCAAATCAAGTGAATCCTATGCAATAGTGAAATACTATATAAGCGTAGCATTATTTTGAAGCATAATAGTCACAGTCTACCTACCTATCTGGAGATTTACTCTGTGCTATATACAATCGATGGAAGACCACTAATTGTCACTACCTGTCACTGTCATTTGTATAGCGGAAGATAGATGTACTGATATTTGACGCTTCGAAACTTCGATCGTATACAGGGCTTTAGGTGTCTCTCTTACAACCTCTCGGGTGGTTAATCAGTCCATGAAACTGAACAACTTTCCCAAGGAACATAGGTCAAAATACGAAAAAAAATTTTGAGTTCCAATAGAAACTTCATCAGCATATAGCGCATTAATTTTGTATGGGAGATTAAATTTTTTTTTCGTATTTTGACCTATGTTCCATGGGGAAGTGGTTCAGTTTCATGGACTGATTAACCACCCGAGAGGTTGAAATAGAGATATCTAAAGCCCTATATATGTAGAGTCTCTGGTTCGGAGTATATGTATCTGGTACCTCCTTCAGAAGCCAGTCCATCAGCTTACCTCATTTTTTTCAATCATAAATCTAAATTAATAAAATAATTAAATTGGTATCAGAAAATCTCAGCTATGCTCGTATTTAATATAAAATCTGTAGCATGGTAAATAAAAAAGATTTCTAAATACTGTTTTGGGCTGACCACTAAATATAGGTAATTGACTTTATAAATACACTAGCTTTTCCCCGCGGCTTCGCTCGCGCAAAGAACTCTTTTAGTCACCCGTTTCATTCTTGACCCTTTAGGGGATGATTTTTGAAAAATTGCGAAACACGTGTCCGTTTATTTGCTTCGAGGTATATCTTGACGAAGTTTTGAGTCAAAATGTGCAAAAAAATTGTTTGCTCCATACAAACTTTGAACCCCCACTTCACCCCCTTAGGGGTAAAATTTAGAAAAATCCTTTCTTAGTGCTGTAAAGTTCATCGCAATTTTGATGATTCCTAACTAAACAAATAAAAGTTGAAATCTTATACACTTGACATTGATAGGTATTACATAGAAAGCTGCAGAAAGGTATACATAGAATACAATGGTGCTGTAAAAATACAATTTTTTGATTTGATTTACTTACTTACTAAAGACGTAAGCTGAATAGAATAATAATGTTTGTTACATAGATAAAAAACACCTTCAAACAGACGAATATTTGCTAATCCAGAGTAATCTGTATTTGGCTATGCTTATTACCTAAGATATTAAATTTAAGTCTTTCAATTAAGTTATGAATAAATAAATGTTTCAAGCAATTAGAATACTCTCTTCTGCTCTGAGCACTTATGCAATGTGCATCTTAGGTCCGTATTATAGAACGCGACTCAGACTGATCTATATTTAAGCAGCAGTCGTCTTTGTCATTTTGATAGTGAAGGAAAGAGACAAAAATATTTAAGTATATATCAAGCTTGGTAATGTAGGTAATACGGACCTAAATTACCAGTAGAGAGAATGTCCACCGAGACTGGAAAAGCAGTGTCTGCATTGCTGTCATACATACGGCATACACAACTGTAGATATTGATTGATTTTATAACATATTAATAAACTTTCTGAAGCTTTTTTTTCATTTGTTGACAATGAATCCCCGCTCGTACGGCCCGTACCCCAGTGACGCCTACATCGCATAAGGTGCTGCCTAGCTAGCTAGCTGAGCAGGATGCGCGGCGACCACGAAACTTTTTTCTAATACTTACATTTTTAAACTCGTGATATCTTTTGAATGGAATGTCCGAATTGTATAATTCAAAAAGTTGTTTAAAGATATTGAAGCAGTCTTGAATATAAAGTAATTTATTTTGATAAGGATTAACCAAGATACTAATAAAGAGCATTTTATGGCGGGCGGCATTTCAATTAAATTTTTAAATAAAAGAACACATATTGTGGCATAACTACAATAGTTAGACATATGCTGTCGCGACACTTTTTATAAATATTTATGTATTCTCCAAAGTCGTAGTACATTATTTTATTCTATCATCAATAGTTTACGCAGCGCACGCAATGTAAAGAATATTTTAGGTAGTTTTTTTACACCTTGGGTTACATTATTTGAGTTTCAGTAAGGATCCCTAATTTTTTTCAAAATATAATATAGCCTATGTCCATCGGGGATAATGTAGCTTTCTAATGGTGAAAGAATTTTTCAAATCGATCCAGTAGTTTCGGAGCCTATTCAATGCAAACAAACAAACAAATAACCATTAATTATTAAAAAAACAAAATACCCGACTGCACACTAAAAAAATATTATTATGTCTTTATCCCGTGGGACTTTTAGGATAAAATGTATCCTATGACACTCCCGTAATCAAGACAAATCTAACGATACCTCATACATCAAAATCCATCAAGCCGTTTAGGCTACAGGAGGTCACAAAGGAAAAGACATACATACATACTTACATACACTCGAAAAACATTACCCTCCTTCTTTGGCAGTCGGGTAACAAACAAACAAACAATCAAATCTTTCCTCTTTATAATATTATATAGTATAGATTTCTTTCAACATGCTTTTGACATGTTAGGAAATTAATTTATTATTTCGTCGAAAAGTAAATACTAGTTTAAAAATATATTAGGGTAGCTGCTACAAATACCGATCCCCTACCTACAAGTTTATGAGTGGAGTCGACGTGACATGCACGCGATCTCAAAAATAGATTTGGACGAAATATCGAGTGGCTCTGTCCTACAAGATGTCCCTTTACCCTACGACATCTCACTAAAGGTTGAAGTGTCGTATTATTATTATTTTTATTGTCATCGTATTTTGTATTGCCTTGACTCGTGGTTTAATTAGAGAAGTTTCTGTTTATGAAGAAGACTTGTGAACGAAAAACAAACATTACGTCTGTAGGTTTTTTATTATTATTGAACAGCTTTCCACCTGCGGTACCGCCCGCATGGACTACAGGTTATTTTGTGCCCAGCTGTGGGATAAAATGTAGCATATGTCCTTTCCCAAGATCTAATCTATCTCTGTACCTTTAATCTATGTCTGTACAGACAGAGTTACTTTCGCATTTGTAATTTTAGTTGGGATAATGGGTTCGCTATTGGCCACAATCTAGCACAGGGTGTAAATATAGTCGAGGATGTAGCGAGTTCAACCAGAAGAATCATATTCGCTCAAACATTAAAGATATCCGGCTCATATCTGGATTTCTTGTATGAAAAAGAATACAATGAAAATGTAAGAAAGATGATAACATATGTAATAATTATGGCTAATATTTCTATCTGGAAATAGCCTTGCGTAGATAAGTAATACCTGCCTGCCAAATGTGGAATACCTTTTTATCCTTCCTTATCGAGTAAAGTATATAAGTCAAGTATGTGGCGAATTTGAGTAACCCTGCTTCTGTAAGAGTCAACTGACAACAGCCGTCCTGGCTTAATGTGACCGTAGACTCCCTTAGACTTAATTTGACAACATGGTTACTTCAACATTGCTTCTATAGTACTAAGGAATATCTTGAATTTAGACATTAATGATTTGCTAACTGACCATGCTTGACATTGTTATTACTTTTACTATTTACATTTTATTTCATTTATCTTCTATTGGACATTGTATTGACTAGGATAATTTTAATTGAATTGCATATTTGGATTTTTTCTATTGGACATTGTATTGTATTGATTGACATAATTTTAATTTAATTTTCCTTATATTTTGCACGCTTCGATATAAGCTGAAAACACTGCACTTGTATTATGTGAACATCCTGTATTTATACTGTTTTCTAGCAATAAATATATTCTATTCTATTCCTCTGAAGTACGGAAACGCTAATAATAATAAACGTTTCCTGCCTTTCTGTTCGTTACTTGACCTGACTGATTGGCTTAAATCAGCGAGCGCTATGGGCTGCGACCGCTTCTTTTTTATGCTAACAAAGGGTCCAAAACGTCATTTAAATATGCGTATTTGTTTTTGTTGATTTTTTAAAAAAGCTTTGAATACATTTTAATATTAATCTGGAACCATCAACAAAATTTAGAAAATTGGGTGTCAATTTTCAGAGTTATCGCGTAACAAACATAAAAAAAAAACTACAGTCGAATTAAGAACCTTCTCTCTTTTTTATATAGTCAGTTAAAATGAAAAAGAAGCTATACAAAGGTTCTACTTTGCAACTTCGAGTCTAATAAAATAAACAAGAAACCATTTACATTTTTTATATGGAAAAAACAACTCCTCAGTTGACATGATTACCAGGGTCCCAGAAGGCTAGTGGTACCTGGATCATAATCTCTATGTTCATTCACGTAAAATATTGGCAGGAGAGTTGGGACGATGCAAATTGCCTCGACGGAGGATGCCCGGAGGGGCGTGCATTCGATTACGTGACGAATACTGGAGCGGTTACCTTATGTCACAGGCTTACAGGGCCCCGATTCTGTAACTTAAGTTGTGTGTCGATGGAATGGTCGCCATTTTTAACCGACTTCAAAAAAGGAGGAGGGTCTATGTTTGACGGTATGTTTTTTTAAATATATGTTCACCGATGCTCCGCCAATTTATTATGGACCGATTTTCAAAATTCATTTTTGTTCGAAAGAATATACTTCAGAGGTGGTCCCATATAACTTTTAACGAAAATGATTCAGTGCTTTTAAAAAAATCAACAAAAACAAAAAATACTACAAACCAGAACATCATCTAAATAAATCAGTG
The DNA here is from genome assembly GCA_949987775.1 of Aproaerema taeniolella. Taxonomy (NCBI): domain Eukaryota; kingdom Metazoa; phylum Arthropoda; class Insecta; order Lepidoptera; family Gelechiidae; genus Aproaerema; species Aproaerema taeniolella. The sequence continues at coordinate 19,097,384 of OX465250.1, forward strand.
ACTTTTTTGTTTGTGGTTATCTGCTAATATGCATTGTAGTAAAAAAAAATACTAGTTATCTACTTTGTGCGAAGTGTTGTTGGGATTGAAGTCAGTCATTCATACCTACGTTTTTAAAGTGGAAAATTAAATCCGTTCAGGTGGCGAAATTGAGAACTATCCAAATTTCATACATCTAATGACGGCTGCTTTGACTGTTGGTGACACCGCCAACTGAATTTTCAGTTGCTAAGTAGTTTGCAACTTTACGTTCGGTTAGCGGTGGCGCTTCTGGTTTGAGTGGTTGTCAGCAAGTATATAAAAATTAAATAGTTCTCAATTTCGCCACCTGAATAGATAAAATGGCCTCCACTCCATCGACACACAACTTAAGTTACAGAATCGGGGCCCTATATTCTATATGCCTATATAAGTACTTGCTTTCTTTTACATTTATTTTACACGTATGTGACAAAAATTGGTGGATTTACCTCGCGTAGCTTGGAGCGGCAGATAATATGTTGTCGTCGCACACTTTTTTGCATGATTTTCTTTTCTTTTGATGAAAATTGGAGCGGCTCTCGTAAAGTTTACATGTACAGACAGCTGCACGTCAGCTTACTCATTTGTACTGCGAGATGAGGGCGATGTCAAGGTCAACATGAATAGTCTAATGCCCTGCTGTGCGTACCTATAGATGCATGATTTTCTTTTGTTTTGATGAAAAATGGGGTAGCTCTCTATATGACTGTAGCGCTCCTAGGCCAGTGGCGCTTGAAGATCAGAACTGATTAGTGGTCACCCATCTTGGGGCATAACCTAATGGGTGACCAAAGTGGCAATTTGTAACGAGCGCTTCCATGCTTCAGAGGGTACGTTAAGTCTACATTCACGGCTGTTATCGATTGACTACAGGTTGTTAAGCCAAGTCAGAGGCTATTTGGTGATTTAAAAACTCTGGCACCAGGGTTAGTCAAGCTCGCTACATATTTTGTATGATAATACTCACATATTAAAGAAAAACGGTTTAGCAGACACTGTTTGTAAAACATTAAAATACAAATAAAAAGGATTACAGTCTGCACAGCACAATAAGACAACGCAATGATGAATGGTTGGGGCCAGTCTATCAATCACTGCAAACTTTGACAGCAGCATCCAACGACTGATAAAAGGGACTTATGGGGCATATAGAGCGCTATTAAACACTGTTATAACACTCAAAGGGATAGAATGGTATACAGAAAACCGAATATGATACTGCTATAACACTTAAAGAGATAGAATTGTACACCAAAATGTTAGGGTAAAAATGTTGAAATGAGATGTAGTCAATTCTGTCGGTATTTTATTTTCAACTAGCTTGCCGTCCGCGACTTTGTTTGAGTAAAAAAGTAGCCTATGTCATTATCCAGCCCTTCAACTATCTCGATGCAGAGATTCGATCCGTTGCTCCATACTTCCACGCTGGATTGGGAGGGAAAGAAAAACTTAGAATATGCCAACTGCCAACTTTTTCCGGGCATGCTGTAAGTCAGTAAGACGGAAACGAGGGTTTTGCTGTATCGTGGCAAAAGGCTGCCGATCCATCTAATAACCCTCAGAATTTATGTCAAATGAGGCGTCAAGATTATGTGAGCGTATAGATGGGATGCTCCGTTTTGATATGAGGTAGTACAAATAAACAAACACATTTTCACATACCTTATAAAATTTTAAACAAAGTGGGGACGTATATGGGCTAGCAAAAAAAAAGATTATGAATAAACAATGCAAAGAAACCGTCAAAAGATACAGAATAGTCGTATAAACTTCACGTCATATAATATGGAGGCAAAACAAATTTTCAGCGAGGAGAATCAAATCTTGTGAAAGCAAAAGTAAGATTGATCGCACAAGTTGAACAAAGTTGCGAGTTTCGTGTCTTCCCCTTTCGGCAGTACCTTAATAAGGCCCCTTATACAGCTGGAAAAGGGCTCTTATTGGCAGAAAAGCACAAAGAGAGTGGGTTCTGACTGTGTTCTCTGAATTCGTATATTTTGCAAGGTATTCGAGATACCATATGTCGATGTTAAGGTTACTGCGTTTGGTTGAGAGGAAAAACTTAAATGTTTTGTTATTTTGTTTGTTTATGACTTCTCTTTTGGTGTCTTCAAAGTTCGTAAATATCGTAACTTCACGAGTTTAAAAAATCATTTTTATCGCTGTCAGGGTAGGCAGAGCATCGTGAACTTCTAGAACTACATGAAGCAACGTTTAACAAACATTTTGAGGGTATTAGATGGAATGTTAGATGTTAAAAGCATTATAAAATACCATCATTACACTAAAAGGGATAGAGTGGTACTCAGAAAATCGAATATGATACTGCTATAACAGAATTGTACACCAAAATGTTAAGGTTAAAATGTTGAAATGAGATGTAGTCAATTCTGTTGGTATTTTATTTTCAACTAGCTGGCAGTCCGCGAATTTGTTTGAGTAGAGTTTTGTTGTTAAATATTTGTATGAACCTTAAGGGAACTTATATTTGTGTGTGTTTTTGGGACTTATGATCAAAGGACAGCGTAGGTATGTGTCGCGTTTTTATTTATTTGAACATTCTGTATTAAAATTTGTTCACGCGGCATGTACGTATTTTTATTAACTCTGCATTGGATATACTTGGCTACAGTAAAGATACTCTATGTGGTTAATAATAAGAGTGATTTTACATTAAAAGAGTAAAAACAGGGTATGCAAAATAAATATCAATACCGGCGCATGGCGCGTTTATTGACAAAACTGCAAACTGGAAATAATCGTCGCATTTAATTGCGATATAAAGTCCTTTGCGCAAACATCGATTGATATGGACTGCTGGACAGAGATGTATCCAGGTAAAGTTGGTTATTCATAATATTCATAAAATATTGATATTATTAACGTATTCGTCTCTCTGGAATAGGTTAAAATAAGAGTTAAAATATCTTGCATCGAAAAACGAATAAAATTGCTAGTTCTCTTTGGAAACTAGATAGGAATCTCGCAAAGAGTATATTCGTTCCCGTGGGAATTTGGAAAAGTAATGTAGCCTATGTGTTAATCCAAGGTGTCAGCTACCTTCATACTAAAATTTATCAAAATTGGTCCAGCCGTTTGAGCGTGAAAGAGTAACAAACATCCATACATCCACACATCATCACAAACTTTCGCTACATAATTTTCTTAAATTTCCCGGGCGGGAAGCTATATTTTTATAAAGTTGGTAATAGAAAACATAAAAATAGTCAACAAAATTCCGAATCCAGTACTGGCTGTGCAAATTGAATGGCAAAATATACTCCTTAAATTATTGGGGTAAAGCAAACACGGAGTGTTGGGTACAGCAAATATTGGCCGGCCCAGCTATTCATTAACTTACATTGAGGCAAAAACATTCGGTTTCATTCGTGATCACGTAACCAGAGGCCACTGTTACATGATGAATGTAACATTATTACTATATGGGGTTACTGGCAAAAATCTAGGATGTGAATTTAGCCCACTAAACTGAAGAACTTTCCTCGTGGCTAATGAATTAAAAAAAAAGGATTATCAGATTCTCACTAATAATTTTACACACACACACGCTCACGCCCATAATCCCTAACGGGATAGCCAGAGCATAAGTAGTTCTAGAACTACTAGATGCTACGTTTGACACAAATTGTGAGGGTTATCAGATGGAACAATTTGAGATGGTGACAGGTGGTCGGTCAGCCTTTCGCCAATTATACAATTACAGCAAAACCCTTGCGGGGTGCAAGAGACTTTTACGGTATACCTGGAAGAGTAGGTAGCTGGCGAAAAATTGTAGGGGAAGAAAAATGTTTGACATGAATGGGATTTGAACCCACAATCCCAGGATTAGATCCCCTGGTACTCTAACCAACTGAGCTATCGTGCCTTCAAGTCAAGCGGCGAAATTTCTCATTCCCTTACTAAGCACATTACGTCATGCGTGTTGGTTCCCTAAAATCGTTTGTGAATATCCTTCACGCGGGTAAACGTTTTTAAAATACTAAATTGGATTATCAGATTCGTGCCGTGTGGTGATCGGTTGAGAATAACACCACCCCATTTCTTTCCGTTGGTGTCGTAAGAGGCGGGTAAGGAAACACAAATGAGACCTGCCTCCTATTACTCCACCCCAGGCAACGACGCCTCAATTTGTTCTGAATCTGAGGTGTCATATTATGGTCTCATGCGGTGTGGTAGGCTTTGTGAACCACCTCCAACCGAAGTCCGACGCCAAACAGCTTCCTGTGTTCGGTCGGTGCGTTAGAGTGCCAGTGCCTTATTAGGCATTTTATGGGTTAACTCGCTCAATCGTCGACCTCATCTATGACCTTGGTCAGGATTGAGGTCAAGAGTTAACCCATCTTGATAATAAAAAAAAGTCTTAATTTTTTGAATAGGCATAGTTGAAGGATGGGAGAGTGACATAGACTTCTTATTTCACGACCGAAGTCGCAGGCAAGAAGCTAATATTATGAATGTGAAAGAGTGTTTGTTTATTTGTCTTTCCTAGACGTCTATGTTTGAGGCTGTGGTCAATTCCTCTCACTTTTGCTCCATGTGTTAGCCTAGTAAATACAATTAAGCGCGGAGCCCAATGAGTCGGGACCAATATTTACTTTCGCTCAAAGAGTTTTTATTACATTACAACAAATCTTTTTTTAAGCCAAACGAAAACAGAAACATAATTTTAAATTGAACTGTATTTGCTAAGCAATTAATGAATTTGTTGGTTTTAAATATTATTCATTTGATGCTTTTTAATTGGATTGCCTGTGTATTTGTTTCAGAAATTTGTAACTAAGTAAAATGAGTTAGAAGCACACAATAAATAATAGTACTAACGTAGAAGTGAAAGTTAATTTGTATAGAGGTCAGATAATCCATTGTCTGTACAATAAAAATTGTAGCCATTAAAATTCTGTTAAGATGTTTGTTATGAAGCCCAACGAAAATCTATATAACAACCCAATAGGAACACCTTATAACTTCTAAATTCCGAAATGGTGACCAAAGTGGCAAATTATCACAAGCATTTCCGTGCTTCCGAGGGCACGTTAAGCTGTCGGTCCCGGCTGTTGTCGATTGACTACAGTCGTTAAAACCAAGTCAGAGGCCATTGTGCGGTTTGAAAACGCTGACACCAGGCTTAGCCAAGTTCGCCACACACTTGACTATACCTACACGATAAGAAGAAGAAGAAGAATTCCGAAATATTTTTCTTGAACTAAAAATGAACATTCTAAACATCAACAAAACTTGTTATTCTTTGCGTTATCATTGTAAAATAAAGCATACAGAGATACAAAACCAAAGCATCCAAAAGTTCTCAAGAAACCATAAAACACAAAAACCGCCAAGTTCACAACGAAATTACCCAAAAAAATTAATACAGAGAGAAAAATATTTAACTACCGCCGCCGTCCCTCCGGGAGTAATCTAGATAATAACACTCAGGGGATGACAAAGTTATAATTACTTTTTATTTTCTCCAGTGTTGCATCACACGAAATTACAACGGACCATAATAAGCTTTATCTCATCATCAACAAACACCGCCTGTAAGCTAACAGGGACCAGTTCTTTTTAACCCCTCATAAAAAAGTGGGTTTTATAAAATTTAAGAGTGTATGATGATTTTGATGCGTCTTTTTTTGTTTAAAAGCTGGCGTATATGATTTTGTTCTTGACTATCTAAATATATAAAAGGAGAAACTGACTGACTGACTGACTGACAGACATGTCAACGCACAGCCTAAACGGCTAAACGTAGGCAGTTGAAATTTGGAAGGGACGTAGCTTAGGTACCGTAGAGGTGCACTAAGAAAGTAATTCTCGAAATTCCCACGGGAACGGGAATTAGCGGGAAAATCCTTTTGTATGAAAAATCTAAACCGCTTAAGTTAGACGCTTGAAATTTGGCATGCAGGTACCTTAGTAAACTTAAAGCTTAGTTGCAACAGGATATTGCAAAATTCCGATGGGAACGGGAGTTAGCGGGAAAAAACTTTTGTATGTAAAAATCTAAATCACGTAAGAAAGATGTTTTCAATCTGTGTACTCTGTACAAAAAAAAAATTAACACGCAAACGAAGTTGCGGGCATCAGCTAGTCTTCTATGTACGTCCCCAATAAGGGGCACGGGCCTCCTTTCGAAACAGAAGGGGATTTAGGCCAAAGTCCACCACGCTGGTCCAATGCGAGTTGATGTACCGCTCGTCTTTTGAAAACGAATTTTCTTAGACGTTCGGGTTTCATCACGATACGACACACTTACAGATCACGACACACTTACAGACACATGACGTTCTGCCTACCCCGACAGGGATTTAGGCGTGAGTATTTGGACTTAAATGATAACAAGTACTACATTATGCAATATTTTATGAAATAACTAGCTTTCCGCCCAGGACTTCGTTCCTGTGGGTATTTGGGGAAATTGTTTAATTTTTTTATTTATAAAACTTAATGCACTAATGTACAATGGTGGACTTAATGCCTAAAGGCATTATCTACCAGTCACCCTTAGGGTGATTCGTAGAGGAACATGGCAGGTGCATACCTCCATGGAGGTGAGAGACTAAACAGAAGTACAATACTCATACTATCGAATTTACTTAAACTACTTACATATTCATAATTATATACCTAATATATAAAAATACATATATATATATATATAAATTAAATAATAAAATATAAATTATGTAGCCTGTGTAAATCCTGGGTGTCAGCTATCTCCATGCCAAATTTTATCAAAATTGCTCCAGCCGTTTGAGTGTGAAAAAAGAGTAACAATCATTCATACCTCCTCACAAACTTTCATATTTATAATATTAGAAATTAGTATTGTAAAAAAAACCAGTCCGTATTTCATCCACTGAACTTTTCACGGCCACCCATTACAACCGGCCAAGTCCAATTTCCAAACAAGCACACCAACTAAAATCGAACAGAACCGACACAATTCGAGTTTGTAGTTACATTTTATCCGAAGTATGGCCGACAAGGTACAAAGAGAGTGGGGGGGGAGGGTGTTGGGTGACAAAATAAACAGAGTTTAATCACTATTGGGACGGGCTAGTCACTTCTGCATTGACGTTGTTTTTGGCACTATTTACGTTTTCGGTACTCTGACAGTAATGTATTTACACTATAAAACTATATTCTTAAGAATGACCAAAACCGTCGTTAAGGGGCCACTCTTTTTCGCTTAGCCTGCTTGACGCTTTATCCAACTTTGATGAGCTAAAGCATGAGAACGAGTAGTCCAAAAAATATGAATTTGTTCTTATTCTATGCAGGATTAAATGCCATCCAACTTTTATGAAGGACAGTTTTCTATATTGTAAGTCCTTTACGAGATATAACCGAAAAATTGCAAAAATATCTCTTTTGGGGTACATTTTTCCCTCCACCACTTACGCACACCTCCGCCGAGGGGGAAAACTTAAGATAGTCTTATTTGGCAACAAATGAAGCTATTAAAACAATAAAACCTTTTGTAGGAATTAAATCCGATTTGAATTCTAAGCCGCTTGGGCTATAAAACGTCTTACTCAATAAGCTATTCATTTCAGGTGATCCCAAAATAAAGCAATATAAATCTTAAGTTTCTATTCTGGTTTAATCTTATCTCCTTACAAATATTATACACGCGAAAGTTTGTGTAGATTTTTGTTACTCTTTCACGGTCAAGCGGCAGAACCAATTTTGATAAAATTTGGTATAATTCTTCCGAATTCCCACGGGAACGAAGTCCCGGGCGGAAAGCTAGTCTAAAATAATTTCGGCGTAACTTCGCAATATACGCCATATGAAAAATGCGGGGAATTCCTACAAAAATCGGTCGGAATACCCGCGTTTATTTCGACTGATATTATTTTCTACTGCAGCACGCGTTTACCGTTTTTCAAAGGATATTTCCTGAAATATTGGACGTAGTAATTAAAATCTCAGAATACAATATTTATTTAATATTATTATAAAATTAACAGCTTCAATTTAAATACATCATAATGATTTTAGGTACCTATATTATAAATGTATACAGCCAATTATGATGACATACAATCTTTAGGTGAAGGAATGAACGTGTGTGTATGTCTGTCTCCGTGTCTGTGTATTTAAAACATTTTACTTGGTTGCGCTTTGTCTCGACAAAAAAAGAGGGATGTTATAAGTTTGACGAGTGTATCTGTATATCAGTACATGTAAGTTTATGTCTGTGTATATGTGTGTCTGTCTGTGGCATCGTAGCTACTAATAGTACAGATTGTCTCTTTCTCTCACTATCAAAATGAAAAAGACTTGCTACTCAAGTATAGATCAGAGTCTGCGTCGCATTATGTAATACGGTCCTAAAAAAATTTAACATGACACAGGAACAACAAGGAATTACAATTAAACTGCAATTCAAACTACATAACAGTCTATTATAATGTCATTTAAGGGTGGTCAAAGTTTAATAGGCAATTAGTGAAATTACCTTTTTAAAAGGACAGTATTCGTGTGTCTATGTGACTGTAGGTATGCAGTTAATTTATTTTGTTCGCGCTATTATCTAGTCTAGTAGTTATCGGTAGGGTAATAGGGTTGTCACGATCTCATTGGCGTTAGCTTAATTTTTAAATTTCCTGTCCATAATAGCATTATATATATTCTAATCTTAATATATAAAACATAGACGGGTTTGTTCGAACACTTATAACTTGAGAATAGCTGGACCGATTTTGATAAAATTTGGCATGGGAGTAGCTGACACCCAGGATTAACACATAGGCTACATAATTATCCCAAATTCCCACGGGAACGAAGTCCCGGGCGGAAAGCTAGTATAACATAAATAGTACTTATTAAAACCCATATATACACATACTAGCTGATGCCCGCAACTTCGTTTGCGTGTTAATTTTTTCTTTTGAACAGATTACACTTTATTGACGGTCCATTAATGGACCTTCATTTAGTTTATTAAATATTGATTTAGTTTAAGATTTAGATTTTTACATACAAAAGTTTTTTCCCGCTAACTCCCGTTCCCGTGGGAATTTCGCAATATGCTGTTCCAACTAAGCTTTAAGTTTACTAAGGTACCTGCATGCCAAATTTCAAGCGTCTAACTTAAGCGGTTTAGATTTTTCATACAAAAGGATTTTCCCGCTAATTCCCGTTCCCGTGGAAATTTCGGGAATTCCTTTCTTAGTGCATCTCTACGGTATCTAAGCTACGTCCCTTCCAAATTTCAAGTGCCTACGTTTAGCTGTTTAGGCTGTGCGTTGATATGTCAGTCAATCAGTCAGTTTCTCCTTTTATATATTTAGATATCTGTCTATAACCAATATGGTTTAAATAAGATAATTTTAAAAGCTATAAGGTCTAAAAATTCAAATTGGGAGAGGCAACTGTCCCCTAAGATACGAACCACTAAATTCGAGTAATCTAGATTAGGAGGCAGAGACTTCATAAATTTAAATGTAAACTTTTTGGTGAATAAAAAGATTTTATTATTTATTATTATTTCCAATTGTGCATACAGACACAAACATTAATAAATAGTCACATTTTCTAAAGTATCTCAACAACCCTTCCCATTTAACAAATATGTTAGCAACTATTTGTTCTAAATTGACTTACTTAATTATAGGCATAGCTTAGCATATTTTTTTTACCAGCCCATATACGTCCCCACCGAGAGGCATGGGCCACTCTTCGAAACACAAAGGGGATTTAGGCCATAGTCCACCACGCTGGCCCAATGCGGGTTGGTGGACCGCTCGTCTTTCGAAAATTAATTTTCTTGGACACCGGTTTCATCACGATGCTTTCCTTCACCGTTGAGCAAGTAATAATTTGAAATCCGAACATAAATCCGAAAAGACGAATTTAGTGCTACAGGCCCCTCTGGCTACGCCCATGGTACTATCTATGAATCTATGATCAACTGACGACCGATAATTGTCACTACCTGTAACTGTCATCTGTATACCGCAAGAAAGAGATGTACTGACGTTCAACGTTTCGAAATAGAGTAAAGCCCCTGTACCACTAAATTCGTCTTTTAGGATTTATGTACGGATTACTCATTTATTTATCAGGGTTCAGAACATCGCGATAAAACCCGCACGTTTGAGAAAATTAAGTTTTCAAAACCACAGTCTACCAACTCGTATTGGGCCAGCGAGGTGGACTATACCCTATACCCGTGTCCCTTGGAAAATATACTCCAAAAAGCTGATAACACTGATATGGAAATTGTGATTCTAATAACTTATGAACGCTTAATCCAAACTATTAAAATCAAGGTTAAAAATCCTTTACTTTATTACGTTACGTACACCATTGGGCCTTTTTATAATTTGAACGGCACGGCACGGCACTTTAAAATTTGAATTACCATTACCCCCTATGTTCTCAGCTTCTAGTATTACTATTACATAGGAGGCAATGGTAATACAATTTTGCCGTGCCGTTTTCGAATTATAAAAAGGACAAAGCCTGTGATCGTAAAGGGATTTAGGAATACAAGGATTACGGCTAAGTCCCAGGCAACCTCTAATTGTATACTACCAAATAAGGCTAGTGCCACAACCCTAAAACGAAACTAATTACTGGCAGTCGTCGCGTGTCACGACGAGGCTCGTCGTCGATGCGTCAATTACAGCGGTGTGTACCCACCTTTATGTCCAACATCAAATTATGTTGTAGCCGGGCATTGCTCGCTTTGTTACTTGTTTCGAGTGTACAAGCAAAGTTATGGGTTATGGGTTTTGAGGGTTATTTGTGAGTCACGTACACTTGAGTTACATACTCATTCGCTTGATTGCGTACTTTTGCGTACTTTTTGCGTACAATTTGTTGTACAGCACAATGCTGAGCTCGGCTCCTTTTGCTTAGGTTAATCTAGTTCTTACTTTTTACTGTTAATTTTGTCATTGTATCGTAGGTTTAACTTTAGCAATAAACATGATTTCATTTCATTTCATTTCAAGAAAAGTACGCTTTACTGTAAACATTATGTTGCGTTTTGTACGTTCGTTCGTTCGGTGCGTTTTATAAACTTTATTGAAAATAATAATAATGAGAATCCTTACATTATACTTTAATCCTTACTTTCTTACTTCATATCATACAAATTATAAAACAAAGTTCGTATGTTTATCAGTCTGTACGAGATATAAACCCAAAAACTACTGAACGGATTTTAATACGGTTTTCACCAATGGACAGAGTGATTCAAGAGGAAGGTTTATGTGTATAATTCATTTCCAATATTTTCACGGGAATGGGTATCCTCTTATATTCAAGAAATCATTGTAATGTTTGTTAAGATTTAATTTGTTGAAATTACAATTTTGTTTTTCATCGACAACGACTCAATTACTTCTCCTACTTACAGTTGAATAAAATAAAACAAGTTATTTTCCAACAAAGTACTAAAATAGAGACAAGAAGACAACACACATTTTAGTGTTAAACTCCTTCACCTAGACAGAGCATCTGAAAAGAAACTCTCAACTCAAACAAATAGAAATTCCATGCCATTACAACGGCAGTCGTGCGGAACGAATGCCTTGAGATGTAGATTTAAAGAGAGGCGAGAGCGGGAATCATATTCGCAAATATCAATTCTGTGTAACAAAACCCACGCCGCCGAACTTATTAGATAACGTGCTCGTATTGCGCGACGGATTTCTTCTTTGAATAGGGCTGTATTGCTTCCGATTGTCTGTGAAAAATCTGAATAAGTAATCAGTGTTGCCACATGCAGTAGATGTCAAATCTGTATTTTTATTTTAAAAATCCGTATTTATATTTTGATTGAAATTCCGTATAAATATTCCGTATTAAGATTGAAATTCCGTATGAATTCCGTATGAAAATTAAACTTAACATTTATCGCCGAGGAATAAGATTTATTTCTTTGCTTTGTCTTCATTGGAGAAATTTCACTCTACTGTTCGACTCCAGTGGGCAAACTCATCAGGGTCGAGACGAATTTGGTCAAACTTAGGTAGAAAAAGTTAGAAAACGGGGTTCTTCTGAAGCTAATTCTGTCTTTAGAGTAAATCCGTATAAAAATCCGTAATGTTGATTCATCCGTATTGAACTTGCAAAATCCGTACAAATACGGACAAATCCGTATATATGGCAACACTGCTAAAGTAATAATCCAATTTGTGGAACAAAAGCAGTTTTGGCACTTTCAATTCAAGATGGCCGCTCGCGCGACCTGCCTTGTAGGTCAAAAACTTGTATTTTAATGAAACCCTTCATACCTACGCGACATATGTAAAAACTGAATTTCTTCTACTTTTTAAAATGCAAAAATTCCTACAAAATGAATTTAAAAAGGGTATAAAGAGTTAACAGACATTTTGAATAAAAGTTCCTTTCACCATGTAGACAAGTAAATAAATAATAAACAAATAAACGCTACACACTCAAAGACCCACACTAAGGTTTTCCCTTGTGTCGTGGGTCCCTTGGAACACACATAAAGACAAACACAAACACCCAAGACTCGAGAACAAACATCTGCTTTTTACACAAATGTTTGCCTCGACTGGGGATCAAACCCAGGACCCGCCGATCAAGAAGCAGCGTCACTACCACTCGACCAAACCGGCCGTCGATTTGGTCGAGTGGTAGTTATTCAATCACTCATACCTATAATCCTTTACGGAGTAGGCAGAGTATTATGAGGTTTAAACATCATTTGACGCCGCGATAAAAATAATATTTGAGGGTATAATTGAAATTGCTCATCTGAAAATTTTGTCCCTCCTGTTTTGAGTAGCTTCTCAAAAAGACCTCTTTTGTATGAAAAATCGTGCAATATCGATGTGTAAGTAAGCAAGAAAGAAAAAAGCATTTACATTTAAAATAAATGTAACAGATACCGTATAGTATCGGTTGTCAGCCCTAATCCGCCCTAGCCTAGTTCACCACGCATACATTTCAAGGTATAAACAGCCACGCACTCAGTCTTTTCCTCCGCCGTAAACTGTAAAGGATCCGGTGAATTTATCTTTCGCATCGTTAGAGCGAATAATGTTGCCAACTATTTTATTTAAAGCCGGCCCTGGGTTACCCTTTATTTCTGTCGCCTTTGTGAGCTTGATAATAGCTTGTGTTTAGCCGTAGTTTATTTGGAGTTGTATTTATTGTAGTACAGTTGTTTTTAGTTAATAGATTGGTCAAAGGTAAAGTAATTGACTTTTTAAAGGACAGTAAAATAAACTTGTGATCTATAAAACACTCCGTCCATAGGAAACTTTATTGATAAAGGCGTTTAAGGGGTCATAACATCTTATATCGCTCAAAAATCGTCATCCTCACCTGCTAGCAGTGCACTCTGCTGATCAACGGACGAGGTTCTGACATAAAGGACGATGGGAAAAAAACGTCCCCACTCCGACCAACAGATTTGAAATGTATCTCAAATGAAAGATATCAATGTAGTGATGACTTTTTACTATGGCGACATCCCTCAAATGTGTGGGATTTCTGGGAAAATATTACTTTAATGTTAATATTGATAACAAAAGTAACGGTATGTTATTTAATAATTCTTTGGTTATTACCATATTCATAATATTTTTATTGCTATATTCATATTTATCATCTCAGGTATATATTTAGAACACATATAAAAATATAAAACGATAAGTATTTTAGCAATCTTTAATTATGTGTTATTTCTAAACCCCATGGATTTTGACATTGAACGTAGCTATTAATCTCTTTAAAAATACGTATGAAACTGACGACATACACAAAAGGTCTGTTGGAGGGTTGGGACGGAGTCCATACATTTTTGCCCATGGTTCTTTGCTAGTTTTCGTGTTTTGCTCTTTTATAATTGTTTATACTGCGAAATGGAATGTATTTAAATGAATGATTTAATTTTTAAACCACAAAAAAATAAAGAAACATTGAGAATAAAAAAAACTCTTCAGAAACTGGAAATGCATTCAGAAGGTAGTGTGTCTGAATCTGGATTCACCTTGGAGTCTTAATTTTTTCTAAGCTTTTTTGTGTCATCGAAGGAATTATTATTAGATCTAGATTCATAGGGAAGTTTTTTATTTAATTTCACGAGGAGAACCACCCACTAAAGGTTCGCTAGCTAATTTATTCTTATTTCCAATGAAAGACATAATTTTTACACTAGTTAAACTTATTTATTCTTATTTTACTTATTTTATTCTTATTCGTAAGGTAACCCAAAGACGTCACCTCCGTTTCTACTTTTTTCTGAAAAACGGGTAATAGTATACCCTAAAACAAATTAAGCCTTCAGAATATTCTTTTTTCCTACATATAAGACATAAAATAGCTAACTGTAATAGGTGGGGTCTTGAGTATGAAAATTGTAATTTGAAACATAAAATCGTTTTACGAATGTTACGTAGGTGCTTCAGGAAAGAATTAGGAAAAAACTGCATGAATAAGTAATCCGCTTGATGCTGTCTATAAGGCCAATCTCCCGACTCCGTCCTAATCCGATTCACCTCTTATTTTCCCTAAAACAGTGTCTTCAAATTTCCCCATCTATCACATAAAGCCATCAAGCAGATTCCGAACTTGCCAAAATAAGACAAATCTATTTATAACCACCGAAATATAATGTTTATGTATTGCCTACTGGAAATGGCTTCGTGTACAAAAAAGAATCACGTGTCAGTTGTAAAAAGTGATACTACTTATTAGGAAGCTTTTTAATGCAACCTTAAGGAACTCTGCTGCAATGATTTTACAAAAAATCTGCACTTTCATTAATATACGTAATGGGTATCAAAATCAGTTGAATTACATATCTCGGCAGTATCTTAGATAGTATAGTGCAAGTCTGTCGCAATTATGTCATACCTCTGCAGCAGTGAATGTCAAAAATTTTGGAATTTGATTGTTTTGACCTGGACATTGGCGAAATCTACCAAAGGATCGCCGCAATTAAAGAAATTGAATTGTACATTGCACTTACAGTACAATACGATCACTCTGCTGTAGAGAACATTTTCTTATTTCACGCCTTCTTTTTTAAGTTTTATTTTTAGTTCAAAACAATAGTAAGTTACAGATCATAATAGTAGCAATAGAAATTTTCTTTATTATCCAACAATATAGTGAAAAATAAAATACAAGCAAAAGGACTATAAGCCTAAGTTCAAAAATAAACGTGTAAATTATACAGAATTTACTTCTAAGTTGTACTTTTAAATATTCCGGGTTGGTTAATGTCGCGTTATGACTTAGTAATGGATACAAACAGTATTCGTTCCACGCGTGCTTCCAGTACACATCCGATCATATATCAATGTATCCAGCATTGATTCACAGGTGAAAGCCGAAGTAAAGAGATCCATCAATCCGCCGAGGTACATAAAAAGGCATCGCATCTGTCAGTCCTAATAAACTTCCCCAGGCATACTTTGTTACGAATAATAAAACTTTTTTCCGATATGTCAGCGGGATGTACGGATGGGTTCATTTTTTTGTGAATTTTGTTGTAGGTTAACATTTTGGTTTGAAAATGTATTCGGTCCCTGGTTGCATGGCTTTTCGTAGACTTTTTGTAGCACTCATTGTTCAGTGACGGCCGGTTTGGTGGAGTGGTAGTGACGCTGCCTCTTGATCGGCGGGTCCTGGGTTCGATCCCCAGTCGGGGCAAACATTTGTGTGAAAAGCAGATGTTTGTTCTCGGGTCATGGGTGTTTGTGTTTGTCTTTATGTGTGTTCCGAGGGACCCACGACACAAGGGAAAACCTTAGTGTGGGCCTTTGAGTGTGTAGCGTTTATTTATTTATAATTGATTACGCCAGCTTTAAATCAAAAAATTGCATCGAAATCGGTACATTGGTTTAGGAACTACGATGGTACAGACAGACAGACAGACAGATACACAGACACATAGATACACAGACACACAGATACACTCGTCAAACTAATGACACCCCGCTTTTTTCATCGGAAGTTAATAATAATAATACGTTTATTTCTTCAGAACAGCACACACATACATTAAAAAAAGTTCAAAATATTCTTATCCTATTATACAAGTTTAAGCTTGCATATGTCTGCCGCAGTGAGGAAAAAGGCCTGGGCTCAGCGACTAATGCCAGACTGATTATCAGGCTGGCAACACTGATTTTCAGCCCTCGCCCAAAATGATTTTCAGCCCTCGGTTATTGATAACTTACACCATAGTGCGTTAATAAAATGCACTTTGGTGTAAGTTATCAATAACCAAGACTTTACCATAAGTATAGTGCTTGCATCCTAGTACAGCCAGTATCACGTTTGGTTACCCACTTGCATTACGAAAGCCGGCGCTATTACGAGTGAGATAAGGGCGACGGACGTCAAGATCAACATGTACAGCCTGATGTGTTGCCGTGTGTACAATTACACATATATACTCTCACGCCTACAATCTCCAACGGGGTAGGCAGAGCATCAATGGTTATAGAACTACTGGATGCTACGTTTGACACACATTGTGAGGGTTATCAGATGAAACAAGTTGTATAATGGTGAGAGCTGGTCAGCCTTTCGCCCATTATACAGCAAAACCCTCGCATCCCACTTTCATACGGAAAGAGTTGGTAGTTAGTAGAGTTGGTATGTACAATTAGGTATAGAAAATTTTGCAGCCCGCCAAGAGCACAAATAACGAATGGATATTATTTCGTAGGCCATATAATTTGTAAGGCAGTGGGTGTTAAGCCGTGATAGCTCATTTAACTCGGATTAATGTTTTCTGGCTTATTTATCGTACTCATATGCCTTTGCGTAATACGAGGCAAGGGTGGGAGTTACATCTACTTGGTTTACGTATGTATATCTTGAAGGACGGGCAAGTTATATAGGGTGACTAAGGAAGACAATTAAAAAAAAAGAATGTAGAAACGCAACGGTAGGTACCTTATAAAGATGACATTTTATTCGTTAGTGGAAGTTGTCGTTGGCACAACTTCCGTTCCCAAGATATCACATCGTAGGGCTAACGCACGCACACATACATATACACCGGCGCATATACACACACACATACACACACACCAACACACACACCCACACACACACACACACACCCACACACATGAACGTACACACATACACATCTGCACACACTTTGATTTAAGTAAATTTAGATATATTTTTGTTTTGTTTAAGAAATTTTGTTATTTAAACTGGGATTGTGCGAGGCACACCCAACACAAGCAAATTAATGCTTACTGGGCTGGCCTCAAGTGAAAATGTAAAAATTACTTCTAGAAATAAATAAATTTTCATTTCATTTCATTTCATACCCTACAATAATAACTTAATTTTTTAGACAGTTAGGCAAATGATTAAGTTTAAATGAAACCAGAATCATAAAATCAGCGACTTTTTTATAACACGAAATTCTTCAGTTTTAAAGTCAAAGCATAGATATAGAAAAATAAGTTAAATAACATACTTAAGGTTTTACCTTAACTAAGCAAACCTTGTTGTAATCAATTTTATCATACTAAGGCCCGTATTACAGAAGGAGACTCAAGTTTTGATCTATACTTAAGTATGGATTGTTTCTTTTTCTCACTATCAAAATGATAAAGACTACTGCTATTCAAGTATAGCTAGTCTTTATCGCGTTCTGTAATACGGATAATCTGCTAATCGCTCAAGTAGTATAGAGGCAACAGTTTTTTTTCTTATTCCGACCTGTTTCCTTGGAAAAGTTGTTCAGTTTAGGCCAGTGTTCACCAAAAATTTAACCAATGATTAGCAGCTAACCAGAGATTTGACAATGTCATTTTCATACATTTTTTTGACATTTTGTCTGATTAGCTTCTAACCGCGGTTTAACCGTTGGTTATATTTTTGGTGAACACGGGCCTTATTAGTTGGCTGATTCATTTATATCCTGATGTTAACTTTAACTTTTGAAAGTAAAAATCACCCAAGGAAGAAAGAAGTGACCGTAAATGATAAACTGAATATTACAGCCATTAATATAAAATAATAAAAAAGTTATAATACAGTTTGGAAAGAGAAAAAGAAGAGAAAAGAAATACATTGTGCGTATATAGTTCGAAGGGTTGGACGAGGGCATCCTAGGCGAACGTACTTAGACCAAATTGGTTGCATACTGAGAAAAGAACGTGCTAAGAGTACCCGAATCCGAAAAGCATGTACGAATCTAGTTATGAATGTAGAGGAAGAGAAAGATGTGTGTTTTGATGGAAGCAGATGTAAATCGGTTTCGTCGAGTGGTAGAGACGCTGCGTCTTGATTCACGGGGCCTGGGTTTGATTCCCGGTCAGGGCAAACATTTGTGTGAAAATCTGATTTGTGTTCTCTGGTCATGAGTGTTCGTGTCTATCTATGTGTATGTTTCAAGGAAACCACGACATAAGGGATAACATTATTGTGGGTCTTTGATTGTTAGCGTTTAAACAAAAACTGTAGTATATGCCTACCCTAATGGAACAAAAGCGTGAGCTCATAAATAAATAAAATACCATAACTTGGGAATTTGTGAGGAGCGCTTATTTTGAAATGGTGAAGCACTATTTAATGCTGCGAAAACAGAAGCTAATGAGTTCGTTTGAGATCCAGTTGCTCCGCTTCGCGCAACGGTTTTCAAACTTTTTTCTATTTGTTTCACTTATATGTTTTTTTTATTATATAATATCTGGCCTAAAATCGTCTAAAGCACTATTTGTTTTATTTTTTTGCCAAAAGGCTTCTGAATTGGTTAAAGGACTGTAGTCAATCGACAATACCCGCGGATCCCTCCGAAGCATGGAAATGCTCGTGATAAATTGCCACTTTCGTCACCCATCAGGTTCCTAACCTCTAGATCAGCAAGGGCCACCGAACTACAAGCGAACCATTATAAAGGGTAGTTAAAGACAAAGAAACACACAGTCACGTTTCTTAAACTTGGAAAAGTATTGTTTCCTTGAGACTTTTTTATATTAGTGCTTTTTTGTTTCTCATTCAGGGTACACTTGATCATGATCCAGGACTTAGCAGAACAGATCAGCTATGCTGAAAGAAAAACTTAGAATGTGCCAACTGCCTACTCTTCCCAGGTTTACAGTAAAAGTCTGTAAGTGGGATGCGAGGGATTTGCTGTATAATGGGCGAAAGGCTGACCACCTCTCAACTTGTTCCTTTTAATAACTCTCTCAATTTTTGTCAAACGCGGCATCAAATAGTTCGCTAGAACCACTGATGCTCTGTCTACCCCGTTAGGGATTATAGGAGTGAGCGTATGTATGTATGTAGCTCAGCTAATTACAATCAAGAAACGACCTATCAAGTAAGCAGCGTGTTGGCAACAACATTAAAGTCTATAATTTAAGGTCATCAAGTGGGGCAATAAAACCAAAGTTTGAGAATTCTCGCAAGTGTAAGAGGCTCAAGGCAGAGCGTGGAGCGATACTTTGCGGTGTCGCATTCACTTGAGATCGCTGAATCTAATTTGTAGCTCTGAAATTAGTGCTCAGGAGTGCCATAAATGGTTTTATGATTTGTTTGTGCATTTATATTGCTCGTTTAGCAGATTATTGCTATTACTGCTTCGGATGCTTTTATTTGTTTTGTTAAGTGGGAACGTTTAGGGAGCAGACTCTGCAACTGATTTTATAACGACTTGCCTGCTGTTAAAGAAAAGTCGCGAAAGGGGAATTTATGTCTAAGAAAATTAAGGACTTTATGCTGTATAAAGAAAATATACGATACAAAGACATTTGTTGTGTTAGTCTATGACAAATACTTTACAATACATATAAATGTATACATATACATAGTAAACATACATAGATATATTTTTATAAATTATGTACATGTTTCCGCAATATTGTAATTTGATTTAGTAAATTTATAATCTCTTTGTAGGTATTTTGTGAACTGCCCTATTTTTTTCATATTAACCGATTTTTTAATATTTTAATGCACCTAACCTAAAAAACCAGCTAAGTGCGAATCGGACTTGCGCACGAAGACGAGAAAAAAAATCATTTGTTGTACGGCAGCCCCCTTAAATATTTATTTAATTTTGTTTTTTAGTATGTGTTGTTATAGCGGCTATAGAACTACGTAATCTGTGAAAATTTAACATTAAAATTTCATATAAATCCTTACTATAATATTATAAATGCGAAAGTAACTCTGTATGTCTATCTGTCTGTCTGTCTGTCCGTCTTTCACGCCTAAACTACAAAACCGATTTTGATGAAATTTGGTACAGAGATAGATTAGAGCCTAGGAAAGGACATAGGCTACATTTTATCCCACAGTTGGGCACGAGATAACCTGTAGTCCACGCGGGCGGAACCGCGGGCGGAAAGCTACTTTCCGCCCGCCCTATAAATAAATAAATCTGTGAAGACTTCAACTGTCTAACTATAACGGTTAATGAGATACAGTCTGGTGACAGACGGACAGAGAGACTGACAGACGGACAGATAGCGGAGTCTTAGTAATAGGGTTTTAACTCGTTGGGTATGGAACCCTAAAAAGCCTAACCTAAAAGCCTAAACCTAATTTCATACAAGCGGCCCTTTAATTTAATGTGAATTTATAATTTTATTATTCACCAAGATTACTATTTCACCAGTGCAACTGTAATATTACTTTTTTTACAATTTTCCGGTGACATATTTTGTACATAAATATTTGTTATATTTACTCGTATACTATTGTACTTCTGTAAAGCAACAAATTATATTGATTTTGCCCAAAACAAACCTAATACTTGAACAAATTTAATAACAACTCCGAAACCTTCAACAAAGTATATTTATCTCGTATCTAAACAGCTGTAGACGGGAGAACAGGGCCCCGATTCTGTAACTTAAGTTGTGTGTCGATGGAATGGTCGCCATTTTAGCCGTTCAGGTGGCGAAATTGAGAACTATCCAAATTTCATACATCTAATGACGGCTACTTTGACTAGTGGCGCCACCGCCGACTGAATTTTCAGTTGCTAAGTAGGTAGTTTGCAACTTTACGTTCGGTTGGCGGTGGCGTTTCTGGTCGGGGTGAAAAAGTTCTCTATTTCGCCACCTGAACAGATAAAATGGCCTCCATTTTATCTGCTCTGTCCTACGCGCAACGGTAAACTGGAGACCGTTGTGCGTAGGACATAGCTTGCTTCGGTCCAACATATTACGAGCATCTACCCGCAACTCTAAAAGACTTGACCGATGACGAAACAAAGTGTCGCCGACTAAAGTGCTTTCTTATGAAAAAGGAACTTTGAGTATAGTTCATCAACATTCTAAACTTTTTATTATTATTGACCATTTTGACATTTGATAGTTTCATTTTGTTATATTTTATTTTTGACATTTTTGTATTAATCTTTGACATATTATTGACTGAAAACATCTAATGTAGATTTAATGTTACTATTATACTTATTATATTAATTATTGGAATTTTTACGATCACATTATACTTTGATATTGCTTTAGACATAATATTTACATTATCAATTCCAGTTATAATTGATAATGTGAAATAACTGAATCTAATCATTCCATCGACATGCAACTTAAGTAACAGAATCGGGGTCCAGAATCCAGTACAAGCTCGATGAAGTTTCAATATTTTGTTTCCCCTGTACATCTTTAAAGTTGTATGTTCCGGGCCAGTCTCAATATCTCGGGAACAAAACGGATCAGCCTGTATCTCGGGCGAGCAGAGACGTGGCCCTGGGTTTTTAAATTCTAGATGTGGCAATGCATCTGTTATTATTTACTTTTGATAAGGTCTAGTGGCAGTAACGCTCCCTCCACCGTCCTACCGAAGTCCGACGCCAAACAGCTTGCTGTGTTCCGTCGGTGCGTGGGAGTACCAGTGCCTTTATAGGCATTTTCTGGGTTAACTCGCTCCATCGTCGACCTCATCTTTGACCTTTATGGTCAAGATTGAGGTCAAGAGTTAACCCATCTTATAATAATAAAAAAACGCTGCTTCTTTTAATGGTTTTGAGTTTGGTTCCCGGTGTTTTTTTTCTACAAATATTTTTTAGAGAAAGAAACATGTTCGGCGCGAATGAGACTTGAACCCACGGCCCCAGGATTAGATCTCCTGGTGCTTTAACCAACTATTTTTTTGAGTTTATCTCTGTGTGTTTGTTGTATGCGTGTTTTAGGAACACACGATAAGAGAAACTTATTAAAACTGGCAATCCAAAGGCAATGCCTTTTGTACTTTTGAACTTTTTTTTCTTACTTATTTTTGTTAATAAAGTTTTTTGTTATTATGTGCTGGCGTGCAATAAAGGATTTTATTGGCCAAGTTGCCACACACTTGACTATACCTACACGATAAGAAGAAAAATGGATTTTATTATTATTTTCCACATAAATACTCTTAATTCTACAGCTTTATAAATCAGTTTGTTACAATCAGATAGTAAACTAACGGTGTTAACAATCTTACTGTAACATGGCGACAAAGGTTTGAGTTTACGTATTTATGTAATAAATCTCTTTAGGCACATCCAGTAATTTTACATCTGTATTCTCCAGGCGTGCCAGGGTTGTAGTACGTACGATATGAGCACCTTATTTTTCGCACATTACACTTTGAAATTGTTTGAAATATGTTACAGCCGTCATCGCGAGACTTTGAGCGTTGAGTACTCGTATCAGGACGTGCTGAAGAGACGTACACTAAGTGAACATCTGTATGAAAAGGGAATTAGTTTCGGGGAGTCGTGTTTTTAACTTGTGACAAAAAAAAGGGGTGTTAAAAATTTGAATCGGTGCAATCTATGTTAAATCTATGATATGATACGTGCGTAAATACAAGTGTTTTCATTATATATTTTTAACCGATATCAAAAAAGGAGGAGGTTCTATCTATGTTTGACTGTATGTATTTTTTTATTTTTTATGTATGTTCACCGATTTCTCCGCCAATTATGAACCGATTTTCAAAATAATTTTTTTGTTCGAAAGAGTAACTTCATATAAATTTTATCGAAAAGATTCAGTGCTTTTAAAAAATCAACAAAAACAAAAAAATACTACAAACCAGAACATCATCTAAATAAATGAGTGACATTTTCGTTTGTGGTTATCTGCTAATAGGCATTGTAGTCTGCAAAAAATACTAGTTTTCTACTTTATGCGAACTGTAGTTGGGATTGAAGTCGGTGACTCATACGTTTTTAACGTGGAAAATTATTGTGATATTCCGTGTTTATACGTGGCATTGTAGCCTCTCAAGCTGCTACGCAGAGCTACGAAAAAAAATTACTACGGAGTGCTACGGGGAATCTACAAAATCCTTTGCTACGGGCTACGAGCTGACTATAAGGTAAAGACAGTTTTGATACATTATATTTTGTAGGATTTTCAAGTTATTGTTTTTCAATTTTAATCGTTAACACTTACTAAAAGCTTTTCACTATTTTATGTATGTATATTTTATTGTACAATTATCACATAAAGGATAACAAACTTAATAGAATAAGAAATTTATAAAGGCAGACTTATTCCACGAAGTGATTTCTTTCAGTCAATCTAGTAAGTATTTAATTAAAATTTAAAATTATAATCATAAAGGTAATTTATATAATAATGCCAGGGGCCAAAACAAACACAGACATAGGGGAAAAAATCGAAAAAAAAAGCAGTGAGCGGCGATGAATTCAAGATTTGGTGAAAAATGCCTCGATAGTCAGGAGTTTGTGAATGTATTCAGCGAAGATCAAAATGATCGGGAGACGAACTTGGGAGAACATGCTAGCGTTTTTAGGCTCACGGTATAAACCAAAGAAGGAAGCGGTTTCATATGGATGGATTGATTGACTGGTTTTTTTTATTTAAAAAATAGTTTTCCGCCGGGAACTTCCTTCCAGTGTGGAAAGGTGACATTTCACTTTTATATGGAGCTTGGGCCTGGTTATTGTACAGTACTCCATAAGTCGTCATTAATACTAATGATGACATAAGTAGCGTCTATTTTTCATAAAATACATTAGTTTTATTGTAGAAAAATATTTAAGATGAATAATATTGCCATACTTACAATGATGGTGGAATGAATGATGGTTTGGTCGAGTGGTAGTGACGCTGCCTCTTGATCGGCGGGTCCTAGGTTCGATCCCCAGTCGGGGCAAACAATTGTGTGAAAAGCAGATGTTTGTTCTCGGGTCATGGGTGTTTGAGTTTGTCTTTATGTGTGTTCCGAGGGACCCACGACACAAGGGAAAACCTTAGTGTGGGCCTTTGAGTGTGTGTAGCGTTTATTTAAATGACAGATGACAGTGACATTAATGACAGTTGACAAGTGCAGGCGCGTTCAAAAATCTATCTACCAGTTTAATCTCATGACATCAAAATATTATAAAAAGTTAATGCTCTGGTGTTATTATTCTTAAGCCATTTGTTTTATCCAATATTATAAAGATTTAGCTAGGATTTACTTGTTAAATACAAACAAGTCGATTAAAGCATTGACTATTTTGAACGTGAATTGTCGAAGAATATGTTTTTTTTTTTTTTTTTTTTTTTTTTAAATTTGTTCTTAGCCTGGATTCTAGTCCTTTAGGCTGAAATCTTCATTTTTATTCTAATATCTTCATTTTAACGCAACTTAACCTAACCCCTAAGCTCCTCATGTCCTCCGCAAAACAACGATAGTGTATTGCTTTACGAAAAACTGGCGGCGAGAAGCACAACCGCGAGGATCTTTGTCGGTACCAAACGAGCAGAAACGCAGTTATCACTTGAATTTTTTATCACTACACGAACTTTAGTCACTTTACTGCATAAAACACTATCACTTTTATACATTAAACAACTTTTTCACGTAGAAAACGAAAATTCAATCGACACAGCAACTGTCCTCGCCGAGTTCCCGCCAAAGTCTCAAAGAATATGGCAACCTCAGTGTGGTAACTACAAAAACACGTATGATTTTCAATATTTTGTAATTTTCTACAAATCAGCCAGGGATTTTTGAAATTTTTTGATATTGTTTTCGGAATAAACTATTAATTTTTTAATTTTCTGGATACTGTACAAAGACCAGGCCTATTTTGAAAAATCACCTTTGGGATAATTATATAGCCTGTGTGTTAATCTAAGTTTGCAACTTTACGTTCTGTTGGTGGTGGCGCTGCTGGTAGGGATGGTTGTCAGCAAGTGTATGAAAATTAAATATTTCTCAATTTCGCCACCTTAACAGATAAAATGACCTCCATTCCATCAACACACAACAGAAGTTACAGAACCGAAGCCCAGTAGAAGTATGTCAAGAATGTGGCACGTGAGGGTTTTGATGTTTCGTTTTAACCGTGTGGTGATCGGTTGAGAATAACACCACCCCATCTCTTTCCGTGGGTGTCGTAAGAGGCGACTAAGGAAACTCAAATGAGACCTGCCTCCTAGTAATCCATCCCAGGCAACGACACTTCATTTTTTTCTGAATCTGAGGTGTCGTCCTATGGTCTCATGCGGTGTGGTAGGCTCTGTAAAGGGCCGTCTGGTTCGCGACCACCCTCCTACCGAAGTCCGACGCCAAACAGCTTGTTGTGTTCCGTCGGTGCGTGGGAGTACCAGTGCCTTTATAGGCATTTTCTGGGTTAACTCGCTCCATCGTCGACCTCATCTTTGACCTTATGGTCAATAATAAAAAAAAACCTCCCTTAGAATGTTTGTCAAACGTGGAATTAACATTGACTTAGACGTAACGTCATGTGAACTATATGATTCTCTGCCTGCTCCGTCAGGGAAAGTAGGAGTGATTGATGGCATGACGTGGTTGTATAAAATACTCTAAAATTAAAGTTTTGTATAACTCCAGATATTCATTGCTTATAACTCTTACACGACTGAACCGATTTCAATCAAATATAACTAAAAACCATCTTAATTAAAAATCCGCATCGAAATTGGTATATTCGCTTAGGAGCTACAGATATCTACAGATACATAGGTCAAACTTATAACACCCCTCTTTATCGGGGGCTAAAAAGAACGAAAACAAAACATTCAACAAAATAATAAAATCTTTTCCGAAACACCGCTAAGTAAACCGTTACGCACCACTCGACACTTGAGTCTTGTTCCAGAACTCCCAGAGTGTCATTTTATTAAGTGTTCCGATACGATCGAGATCGGATCGAGATAACTGACATGTGTCGCGGACGTGTCGGCCCCTTTGAGGAGTGAAAGAGAGAAAAAATCCCCCCAAACTTCCTTACTAATGCTCCTTTAAACTCGCGACTTTATAACTGGGTTAAAAAGCTTTTTGCGAGAGTGAGACAGACCAACTTTTTATTCGTTTTGCCGTCGTGTAATTGTAGCGTTTTCTGCATTTTAAAAAGTCGAGAAAACTTTTTGCTTTCTGCTTTTTTATTAGGATTTTTTGGGAGCGCTCTGACTCCTAACGTTGTTAATTAGTTAACGCGGAGGCGAGGTACATGCTGATAATTTGAATGACTTAAAATATTTTAATGCTTACTAACATTCCGCTCGGGACTTCCTTCCCGTGGAAATTCAGGAAAATTATGTAGCCTATGTTCATCTGGGATAATGTAGCTTTCTAATGGTGAAATAATTTTTCAAATCGGTTTAATAGTTTTGGAGCCTATTCAATTCAAACAAACAAACAATCAAATCTTTCCTCTTTATAAATAGTATAATAAATAGAGTATAGATAGATACAGATATAGATTAAGGATCAAGGATAAGTTTTAATATTAATTTATCATCAGATATTTGTGACTAGGTTTTTTCTTTTTCCCGTGTGGTGATCGGTTGAGAATAACACCACCCCATCTCTTTCCGTGGGTGTCGTAAGAGGCGACTAAGGAAACACAAATGAGACCTGCCTCCTAGTAATCCAACCCAGGCAGCGACACCTCGTTCTGAATCTGAGGTGTCGCCCTTGGTTTCATGCGGTGTGGTAGGCTCTGTAAAGGGCCGTCTGGTTCGCGACCACCCTCCTACCGAAGTCCGACGCCAAACAGCTTGCTGTGTTCCGTCGGTGCGTGGGAGTACCAGTGCCTTTATAAGCATTTTCTGGGTTAACTCGCTCCCATCGTCGACCTCATCTTTGACCTTTATGGTCAATATTGAGGTCAAGAGTTAACCCATCTTGTTATAAAAAAAAGGTTGCGCTAGTTATTAATTTTAGTTAAGAGGTTTTCACATTTCATTTAATATTGAAAATTAAAGTTTGTCTGAAAGCTGACGTAATCGGAATGGTTCTTAGCTATATTTGTCAAAATTGGTTTAGCCGTTTAAATATTTAATAGATTAATAAGCAATCTAGTATGGAGGTGACAAATTTTTTGAAGTGAAAACTTCTTTAGCGGCGTTGTGCACTTTGAAGTATGGGTAAATAAATGTTAAACTCGCGTCAGAACACGTGACCGACACGTGACCCTGATCGAAAATTCTTAAGACGGAGGGAGAGTGAAAACTTCTTTGTTTTGCACTTTTTGGGATGGGTAAAAAATTTTAAACTCGGGTCAGGATTCGTGACCTGATCGAAAATTCGTAAGACGGAGGGAGACTAGACTGCAAGGAAGTAATATATGTTCAAATTTTCACTTCTGTCGGCACTCCCGGAGTGCAACCCGTTATTTTTTTTAAGGAGTTCTAACAATAATAAATTTAAGTTCACATATCTATTTAGTATTCAAATTTGACCACAAAAGGTTGCGCTAAGATAACAAACTTTCCTTCCACCGCAAAGAAGCACAGCTTGTGTATAAAAAACTAATTTAATTAAAAGTGCTAAGAAAAAATACTCACGTATAAATTTTATTTTCAAAAATCAATGTTCAGGTGGCGGGGTTTATCGGCTCTGCCATGCATTTGGCAGCAGATTGGGGGTTAAGATTTGCTCGTTTGTATTCAGAAGGCGTGTTGGTACGCGAGGTAACCTGCCTGGCCCGTCGACGGGGTGGCAGCGAAATCTGCGGGCTAACTGGTAGCGCGGAAAGCGAGTCTTGTATTGTATTATCCTTACAAATTTTATAAATGCGAAAGTAACTGTCTGTCTGTTACGCTTTGATGGCTAAACTATTAAACAAATTTTGTAGAAAGGTATAGAGATAGATTAGACCTTGGGAAATTAGACCTTAAGCTACAAATTTTCCAACAGCTAGGCACGATATAACCTGTAGTCAATGCGGGCAAAAAGCTAGTTTATACTGATGTCCTAGGTTGCCTGGAAGAAATTGCTACCTAGCAATAAGGCCACCTTGTTGTACACTGTGTTATATATTCTGTTAATTGTACTGAATATCTCTGTGTGCAAATAAAGTATATTATTGTGTTGTATTGCAAGCACCACCACCGAGTTCTAGTGCCTATTACATTTTTCAAACAAAGGAGTATTTCTTTTGTATATTTGTTACATATTATACATTGGTTTGTGGTTATCTGTTGATAGACATTTCTGGGATTAAAGTCTGTGAATTCTAACGTTTTTTAACGTAGACAATTTTGTAACTTTCGATTTGAAACTGTTTAGAAGTACTGGCCTTTAGTTATTAGATAGACAGATAACGGCTTCTTTATGTTATGTATTAATGAGATTTACTCGTTGAAATTTGATACATGTATTTGTTTCTTTACAACTTCTGTTTTCATGGCCACCGGCTAAAGGTTTTCAGCCTCAGTAAGTCTTAAATACCAAGAGATTCTATTAGCGTATCCGTTTTTTATGGTTTCAAATCAGGCTGGTTTCATTTAGGGGCGAAACAAGGTTTATTGTAAGAAAACGTGTGATGTGCAAAAGAAAAAGAATAGAAAAGATATGAAAATAGGAACAAAACAATGTGTTTACTTTCACGCTAGACTGGGAGTGAGAGAAAACCTTGAAATGTGCAAGCTACCAACTCCTTTTTTTCTAATTTTTTATGTAATAAAGTATTTCTATCTATCTATCTGTGTTTGTTCTTGAGTCGGTGCGTTCATGTCTTTCTTAGAATGTATTACAAGGAACCAAGATATAAGGAAAAACTTTAGGCATTAAATCGACTATTTTTCTCTTGACCATAGACTATAGTCTTGAGAATCGACTATTTTTCAGTTTTTTGACATCATGGAGATTATTGGCGGAAAAAATGCACTATACCGTAAAGTACTTTCTTGTTTTTTAATATCTATAGCATAATCAAAAACTTGTGATACTAATGAATAGATCTAACCATTTGCCAAGTACAGACTTATAATTTGCTTACATTTTAGTGGATACTTTTTAATCAAATTTATGTGCAATAACGTAACAAGTAAAACAATTACCTTCCTTAATCACGTTTTTAAAACTACGTACATAAGTTTATCCTTTATAAAACACATAAGCATTTAGCACGAAGTCTTTAACAAGTTCGTTTGTGTGAGCTTGTCACAAGCTTCCGAGTTAGATCCTCAACACAGATAAGTTTGTAGGTCTGAAGGAGATTAGAGACCGTCGACATAATTTATGTCATCTAGTCGGATGATATTAATTTACTCCCGCAAACGGATGATAGCTGTGGTAACAGTTGTGTTATTATATGGGAATGTTATATGAGGTACAGTCAAGTGGATATATATTCTGTAAAAAATCAATGTATCTTATATCCAAAGAATTTTTTCATAAATATGTTACTAGAAATGGTTTTCATAAATGTGTACACACAAATAGTCATAAAATGTCAGCACATTTTCGTGTATAAATGTATTTACAAAAGAAAAAAAAATGTCTATACATCTATACAATTAATATTACGAATATGTTTACAAACAATTTTTAGGGAAAGAAAAATATTTTTATTTTTAATAAATATTTTTAAAGGATTATTTTTTTAGGGAAAGTTATTTGTGAATATCTCTCACACGGGTAAGCGTTTAAAAAATACTAAATTAGGTATATGGTACTGATAACTACGTTGTAAATATTTTCATAGAACTTTAACAAATACATAGTAATGATGAAAAAACATGATATATTTCATGATTACTTTAGTACAGACATATAATTGAGATGATTGGAGAGATACATAATTTTACCCTTGACTGTACATGTCTGAGTTTTGACCTACAGAGCTGCTATTGGTTGAAATTATGTATTTTTATACTTGATCGAATTATTATTTTAAAGTTTTGAGACAAACCTGAAAATGTTGGAAGATTTTGCGTTTTTTCACGTAAGATCATTTAAAGTTGCAAAGTCACTTTATAATATTACTGCTTACCATTCTGAAGTTCAGTCGGACATACCTGAAAACAAAATAAAAAAGATACAGTATAATAGGAATATTAAAATAAAATAAAAATATTTAAACAATTTTTGATTGGGGAAACTAACACTTTTCTGCAAATTATTGGATTTACAATTAAATTATTGAATTACAATTATTGAATACTAAATTATCCAATTAAAGGTTTTCACTGATGACCTTATATGTCTGTTTTATGTATAAAACAAATAGAAAATATTCCAATTAAGTATACAACAAGCAAATAAGTAGACATTATTAAAATGAGTAAACAAACAACAATTAATTAATGAAAATTAGTGGTGTCTTAAAATTATTTTTATTTATATAAATTTAAAACAGAAACAAATAGCGCCTATTAATTGAATTTTTTTTTCGTAAAATAACTATAAAATTCAAATTTCCCCTACGTGCTATCATTATTTTATCTATTTACCGTCTAATTTTCCCTTCATTTTAAAAAAAATATTGGAAAAAGGGTCTTTTATAAGACATTATTAACGAGCGAAACTCATACTTTTCCACCCAATTACGAGGGTAAATAAATATTATATCTTTTGTGAAAACATCAAAGCGCGATAAAAGCCTCCAAAATTATTATAGTCTTAGTTTCAGCGCGGGCGTGCAAAGTTTCTAAGTCAATTTTGGAAACAAAACAAGTAGCAGAATATCAGAAGTTTTTTTTATAATGCTCCTCGGCAGACGTGATTACGAAAGGAGGAAAGACCACTTCGATGTGTGCCTAAATTGTTCAGAATTGCCGATTTATCATCACTAGGGCAAATGTATGCAAGTTTATATCAACTTAGTGATGAATGTTTTTTATGTTTTGATGTTTTAACGTTTTTATTAGGTACTTATTGTTAATTTCATAAATGAAACTGGTTTAATAAACATCGATTTTGTTTGTGATTGAGACGTTTGCAAATAATTGTTGTGTAGTTTTTAGTTATTGGATATTCCGATTTTTTCCAAAAAAGGAAAGCGGGTTTCACAATTTTATTAAAAGACTCCTATACTTTTTTTAGTTAATCGAAATTGGTTTATTCCGCACCCAGTTACTTTTACTTTCCTTCTTGTTGACCTACACCAGTAACTTTAATCAAAGTTTCTGCAAATAGGTGTGAAAGGCTATTACATAAGTTTCTGTATTACTTTACAAAAAAACCATATCCTTTCGATTTTTGCTTTTATTCGCATCCCTTGAATTACTTCTTCAGCTATATTTTTTGAATATTACCTAAAATCTTGGCTCGTGTTTTTTTTATATTTTTTTTTTGGTTTGCTCTTGACCACAATCTAGCCCAGAGGCGGAGATGTGGTCGAGGATGTAGCAAGCTCACCCAGAAGATGCCTATTCACTCGGACTTTAAAGAAATTCGGGTTATATGTGCCCGGAAATACAGACGCAGGCAGAGAATTCCATTCCCTAGCGGTGCGCAATATAAAAGATTAAGAAAAGCGCTCAGTACGGATCCGAGGATTCTCCACAAGGTAAGAGTGGTACCCAGCAGTGCGTCTAGACGTCCGGTAGAAGAAAGGGGCAAGCGAAATGAGCTCGTGCAGCTCATGAGCACACTCCCCGAAGTACATCTTGTAAAAATACGAAATACATGTAGATGTGATAATAGATAAATCATTTTTTTCTTAGCCTTTGTCTTAAAACTTTGCTCAAAAGCCTTCATAATTTTCTCTGAACATTTCTTTGCTGAAATCGTTCAGAACACAATACAACTCACGACGTGAAAGTATACTATAGGTATATGCGAAATGCGTATAAAAAGAAAACTTTTTACATCTAAACTTTGTTTCGTTCTGCGTACTCGTAGATTTGTACGTGAGGAGCGTGTATTGTTTTCCTCACTGATTTTGTTTATTAAATGTACGTAATGGTATTACTTTTTATGACGACTTTTGCTCATAATTTTCATATCATTGTCATTAATACGAAATTTTTTTTAATAAGACTTTAAAATAAAAATGCAACTTATTAATCACTGGTAAATTGCATATATGTATAAATATGTATCCAAAGAATCTTAAGGTCTATGAGAAAAAAAAATTGTGTCTTTAACGAATATCTTTCTATATTTTATTAATTAAAATCAATTAATGGCATATTTATTTATTGCAATCGTTAAAAGTCAACATTAATAAAGTTAATAAAAATGTCAATTTAAAAAAATCTCCCCGACATAATTACATAATGACATAATTACTTCCTAACTCACAAGAGACTGTAGAGACATCAAAAATAAGCACAGACTCCTCCTAACAGTGAGGAGTTCCTAAAACACACATTGACTTTAGAGTATCTATAGTCCAGGTCCACATACTGAGTATCTATCTATAGTCCAGCTGCAAGCTCTGCAATAACATTTCCTTTGCCCCGACAGAGGTTTCTAATTTCATTCAGTCTAAATTCTGAAATCCCAGTTCAACGTTTACTTATTCATTGAAAAGATTTCCACATACGACACAAACAGGCTATGTCACAGTGTAGAGATATCTTCAGTGCTTTACTGGCTATTTTGTTTTAGTTTTTACCGACTTCAAAAAAGGAGGAGGTTCTATGTTCGACTCTATTTATTTTTCTTTCTTTTTAAGTATGTTCACCGATTTCTCCGCCAATTATAGACCGATTTTCAAAATTCTTTTTTTGTTCGAAAGAGTATACTTCAGAGGTGGTCCCATATAAATTTGATCGAAAATGATTCGGTGCTTTTAAAAAATCAACAAAAACAAAAAATACTACAAACCAGAACATCATCTAAATAAATGAGTGACATTTTCGTTTGTGGTTATCTGCTAATAGGCATTTTAGTTTGCAAAAAATACCAGTTATCGACTTTGTTCGAACTGTTGTTGGGATTGAAGTCGGTGACTCATACGTTTTTAACGTGGAATATGAAAATTTATAAAATGAGATGCAATTTTTATTTTTTTTATT
Organism: Aproaerema taeniolella; assembly: GCA_949987775.1. Taxonomy (NCBI): domain Eukaryota; kingdom Metazoa; phylum Arthropoda; class Insecta; order Lepidoptera; family Gelechiidae; genus Aproaerema; species Aproaerema taeniolella. The sequence continues at coordinate 19,130,593 of OX465250.1, forward strand.
TGAAATCCTCGCCATTATCAGCCTGTTTACGTTATTCCAGATTTATGCGGCTTGTAACATTGTCTCTAGATAGACAGTTCCCGTGTTCATTTCGCGGTTGGAGCAAATATTTGTTTTAAAAGCTGTTGTTTCTGCCTTTCAATGGTACCTCGAGTTCAAGTGCCATTGGCGCCGAATTTACTTCCCAAAAATATTTGTGGATATCCCTAAACGCGGGTAAGCGTTTTAAATAAAATACCAAATGAAGTAGAGTGACTGCCACAAAGTATCTATACTGTGAACATCCTCATTTTCCTAGTCTCGTCTCACCCGCCCCGCTAATGAGGTACAAAACGGAACTCAATACTAAGCCGGTAGCGTTCAACTACATGTTTATATTAAAACGCTTTGTTTGTGTCACGTGAAGGAGTCCTATGTTTGCCTAGTACACACGGCAGCACATTGCCTTTATCTCGCTCGTGATAGCACCGGCTTTCGTCGTGCTAATGGGTAGCGTGACGTGCTGCTCTCTGTACGTGGTCCTTTGTTGCCTTACGTCTGATACTGAAACAGAGCGTCTCAGTAGTGGTAGAATGGTAATGGTGATCACTTTATCCGTTCATGGTGAAATGCGTAGAAATATCTTACCATACTCAGTTAGTTAATCCACAACTAAGAAATTAATCAGATAAAACGTAAAAAAAATAAGTATACGATAATTTACACGTCAAAAACGTAAGAGTCACCGACTTCAATCCCAAAAAGACAATTTTTTCGAGAGTTTCCCTCAATTTCTTCAGGATTCCACCATCACAACCTGGTTTCCTTACCATGGGACCATCCTTGGGATACTCCCTTTCCAACAAAAAAAGAATAATCAAAATCGGTTCATAAACGACGAAGTTATCCGCGGACATACATAAATATATATATATATATATATATATATATGTATATATATACGGTCGAATTGAGAAACCTCCTCCTTTTTTGAAGTCGGTTAAAAATGATATTGTCAAATCTCGAGTTGCTAATCGTATGTTAAATATTTAAGTGTAACAGAGTATGGTGAAGTTGGGTCTAAAATTCATACATTAGTAGCTCGAGTATGATGGTGATAGCGTGCGTAATGCGCCACAGTCTTATGTCAAAATGTCAACATTGACAACGCCAGAGGGCTCGCTAGCCTTTGCGCGGGGCCCTCGCGCAATTAATGTGAAGTTTCACCGTCAGCCGAGTGGCGCGTCGCGCGAGTTTGTCGCCATCGTGCTCGAGTTGCAGATGACAGCTACCTTGACTGGAGGCGCCATTGCTAACTGAATTTTAAGTTGCTTCGTGGTTTTTTACCAGCCCATATACGTCCCGTCCGAGGGACACGGGCCTCCCTTCGAAACACGAAGGGGATTTAGGCCATAGTCCACCCCGCTGCGCTGGCCCAATGCGGGTTGGTGGAGCTCGTCTTTCGAAAATGAATTTTCTTGGACGGGCGGGTTTCATCATGATGTTTTCTTCACCGTTGAGCAAGTGATAATTAGAAATCCGTAAATAAATCCAAAAAGATGAATTTAGTGGTACAGGCCCGCACCAGGATTTGAGCCCGCGACCTTCGAAATACAAGTCTGGCTCATTACCAACTAGGCTATCACCGCTTCGTAGTTTGAAACACATAAAATGGCTATCTTTGTCATTCAACCGTCTTTGATTTGTGGAATAGACGCCTTGTTTGCAAAAATGCAGGATTTTAAAAAATAGAGGTGCCATCCCAAGTAACACAGACATGCCGAATAAAGTTTGAGTAATAGCAATCATCAAAAATTTACAGCTATAACCTGCCTAAGGTGTGAGTAAAGGCTACTGAAACAGCCAAATTCTGTTTAATAATATTTTGCGGCCTTTATAACTCTTTAAACTTAGAAAAGGTTGAATTAAGTTGAAAGTCCCTCATAAAGCTTAGTAATAATATCTACACGTCCTATAACACAGCTTTTATTAAACTTAAAGCGTTACAGACCACCTTAATTTGAATAAGATTGCCTGGGGCAGACTTTGTCTGTGAAATAGAATAAGTAGCTGAATAAACCTAGTTATGTGATACTAATTTACACACTTTATTCATATTATTGCTTATTAAAGCACTACACTCTGTAAAATAGTGTCCTCGGCAGCTATTTTATGAATAATGACGCAATTATTTTCTATTTAACAGCTTGATTCGAATTAAGGTATCACATTTTATATGTTATTCAGCTACTGTATAAGAGTATTTTCAGGGTTGTCTATAAAGATTAGTTCGGAATAATGGAAATAAAGTCAATGTTTATGGATAACTTATGCAGGTGGAAGCTGAATGGGAATAGTTATTCCGCAGTTACTTGTATAAATGAATATTAAAAACAATCTATACAGATTTACTCTTGGTAGTAGTCAAATTAGAGCTACCTAGCCTTGTCTGCGTTTACAAGTTAAAAAGAAAGTTGTTCACTTAATTTAGCCTAGTCCTGTTAGTGTGTACATTCCAATCGCCCGATCAGACTTAAAATTTATATAAGTTCCGCAAGACCACACAACTTTATATAACAAAATAGGTAAGCGTAAATTAAAAATAACTTTCCTGAGATATTGGGTTAATCACATTTTATTTTGAACCCTAATTAACTGTATAATCAATCACATTTAGTAACTTATTCATTGGTTATTCAGATAATTCGGCAGGTGTGACCTTTTATTAAAAGTTACGCTGAAAATAGCTGCGTAGAGAGTATTATTCAGCTTATAATGAACCGCCATTAAAATTTGTTTTTAAATAAATTATTGAATGATTTAAGTACATTATATTAGACATGTATTACAGTTAAAAATTAAGTTCTAAAATGTATTTAAAGACTTTTGAAAGATATGTATTATCTGTTCTATCTGAAGGATTTGGTCACTTCAGAAAGTTTTTATTTACCTTATTTACTACCACTAAGCTTAATTATCTAAGGAGCGCCTGAAAAATCTAAGATTATTCGTATGCTATTCACGACAAAACTACTTCCGCAGTAATATTTAACGTACATCATTGTTATAATAGCCCATAATAATATTTTACTTATAGGTGGAAACCTAAAATTCCTAAAGGAATTTTTTAAATTCCTAAAGGAATTTAGTTTAGCACAGCACACACCTTGTCATCACAAATCTTTGAAGTGCTAAACAAAAATGCACCATTCCTAGATTTTACACCACTTTTATTCTACTATACAATTTAAGTTTGAATTTTGTTTGTAAAGTATTACGGAAAAAATATTAATCCTGAATTAAGTCTGAATACCAATACCCATACGCATTTGTCTGTATAAATATCGAATAACAGCTGCATAAAGGAAATGGCAGCTGTTTTTCAGACGTTACTAAGCTAAGTGAACTCTAACTAAGCTAATACCCAGACTTTAAACAAGTTTTATACAGAGTTAAGCAATTTAAACTGCGCCCAAATTGCTTGAATAACATCTGAGTAGACGTTTTCTCAGACATTATCCAAACAATGTTTTCAGCTTATAGTGTTGCGGATCGCTGATACTCAAACTTTATTCAGCATGTCTGTGTTACTTGGGATAACTTTGACGTGTGTATCTGTATGTCTGTCTGTGGCATCGTAGCTCCTAAGCGAATGGACCGATTTCAATCCGTTTTTTTGTTTGAAAGCTGACGTAATCGAGATGGTTCTTAGTTTTATTTAATCAAAATCAGTTCAGCCCTTTAAACGTTAAAAGCAATCGAATGTCGGGCTAACACATTATTTAAAATTTTAAAGTTAAGTATATTCGTCTTTGTCACTCTTGACATACTCAAGGCCTAACATGTATTACGCATCTCAGTTGTATTCTATTTTTCTCATCCGTCAATAATCTCTACCTACAATTCGTAATAATTTGTCGGACGCTGACCTTTCACTCATTGATCAATACTGTGTGATATAAGTACATAATGTGCCTATTGTGCCCAGTCGTGCCCTGTCCACCCACTAATCCATTAACGATGCGACTCGCCACAATGGGGCATGATGTGACGGTGAAGCCAAAAATTGTCCTTTGTGTTGTCTGTCTCTCATATACACACATAATGTCTGTATATCCGTCCGTCTTTGAAATACTGTTAACAATCCTTTATTTGTGTTGGTAATGTTATAATAGTTTTGAATTGTGGGATTCAAGGTTTATTTTTTAGGTTTAGAGTCAGTAGGGTCAAAAGAACGAATGTGTGTGTATGTATTTAAATCCTTTAATGTATGTTTGTATGTATTAAATCTTATCTTGACTTATTTTAAGTGGCATCCTGAATATCATATAAAATAAAGATTTTTTCTATTATATTCTATTTAGTTGCGTGTATTTTTTTCTTTTTAACCGAGGTGATTTTAAATTCGACTGTATGTTTTTGTTTTTGTACGTTTGTTACGCGACAACTCCTCCATGTTTAAGTAACATCCAGTGTGTTGGATAAAATAAAAACTTTATGAACTTGAATCTTACTAATGTAAAATTTAAATGCGAAAGTTTTGACATGTAATTTTGTTATTAATTTTATTATAATTTTGTAATAATTGACGATTTAAATAAACTTGAATAATTTCTTTGTACAAAAAAAATGCAAAAGTGCGTTCATTTATTTGTCCTTTTTTCATATCATAAAAGAGCAAAATAATTGCTGCGTTAACAAGTTATAGGAGGACAAACAATTTCTCCAAACGAAAAAAAAACCAAGGCAAAAAGCTAGTTTTCAAAAACTTGATAGTTTCATGTAACTATCCACATTTTGTGCACGTCAGTACCGAGTGTTCCCATATTCAGAGCATATTCCATTTTCAAAATAGGCTCGGCGGGTGAACAATAGATCGATTGCAACTAGATGCGCCGACGTTCGGAAATTGAAGCAAATTGATGTCCTGTGGTCGGATTTCACATTGTGTTGTTGAAGCTGTCTATGAAAGGATTCTATGTAGAGATCTTTGTTTGCAGCTTACAACGTGCGCTTTGAAGGCAATATTTATTTATGGGGCGGGTTTAAAGTTATTAAAGACACAAGTGTTGTAAGTAATGTGGAACGTGAGCCCACTTGAAACACGAGTGAAGTGAATTTTCTCTTCCTAATATTCCTTAGTGCATGCATTTTATTTTCTTGATTATTTGGTTTTTAGATACCAAAAAACCTATTCTTTCCAGGCATATTGTAAAAGACAGTAAGTGGGACGCGAGGGTTTTGCTATTGTAGGCAAAAGGCTGACAACCTTTCACTAATTAGGTACATCATATTTCATCTATTCACCTCTGAATTTATGTCAAACGTGGCATCAAGCGGTTTTAAAACCACTGATGCTCTGCCTACCCCGATATGAATTATAGGCGTAAGCGTATGTATGTATGTGTAGATACCAAAAACAAGTACGTATATTTTCGCTTGAGTAAAACCTCTTTATGCCGTGTGAGTCCCCGGCAGAGTAGAATAGGACCACCCTCTTTCTTACCGAGGTGTCGTACAAGGCGACTAAGGTAAATATGCAAGCAAGTTCATCTGAACACAGAGAAGGAAAACTCTGCAATTATATCAAAACCCTCGCCAACCCGTCTGCCAAGCGTGGTGAGTATGGCATTTACCCCTCATGTTATTGAGGGAGGCCCGTGCCCCAGCAGTGGGGACGTATATGGGCTGATGAAGAAGTAGAAAACCTTTTTATTACACGCCTAATACATCTCACCTTCGATCTTGTTTACTGGTAATATGTCTAGTGACCTTTATCTACGAATAACATGTTTATTTGCTAAAGGTAATGACATATAGCGTCTGGTTCACTGGAGCTGTCACATGGAATGACAGTCGCTGTCATTACCGGTAAGGGTGCTGTCAAGACGTAGTATTTTAGTTGTCACCTCGTTCAAGCGAGAGGTAATTGCGGTTCGGTATTTATTCTGTGCTATTTTTAACCCCGGACAAAAAAAGAGTGGAGTTCTATGTTCGACATCTGTATCCGTGAGACTGTCTTTGGCATCGGCGCTCCTAAACGAATGGACGGATTTTAATGAGGTTTTTTGTTTGAAAGTCAACGTAATCGAGATGGTTCTTGGCTATGTTTGATCGAAATCAGTTCAGCCGTTTAAGAGTTATAAGCAATGGGTCTGGGGTGATACAATTTTTATTTTATTTTACAGTTACTGTCAATTTATTGTTGTTGCTCATAATTTTAGATTGTTTAATGTCTGTTGTTTAACAATTTCTGTTACTTAGTAATAACTTACAGTCATCACTATCATTGATGAATAGATTAAAACAATATTGATGACGGAGAGGACGAAAAAATCATGAAAATATCGTCGAGACCAAAGTATACTAAGTCAAATCTGGGTTTTAAATAATATTAACGTTGAAATTACAGATTTAATTCTATATAACGCCAAAAGGTTGGAAACCACTGGTGCAAATAAATTTAAAAGTGGAAGTTAAAACAAAACGGCTCCATATAAACAATACATCTCCCAAAATGATCGTTACCATCCTGCATAACCACAGATCATTACCGAAACTGCATTTATTTAAAACATTTTATTAAAGTGATCATTAAAACAAAGAAACAAATTTGAAAGCCCCATTAAATTGGTATCGATGCGGTACGACTACCAATAACTGAGTGGTCCGCACTAATGATGTAGGTTTGTGTGTATCAGTGGTTCCCAACATGTGCTTCTATGCTGGACTGGGAGTGAACGAAAAACTTTGAACGTGCCCAACTACCTATTAATAATAATAATAATAAACGTTACACACTCAAAGGCCCACATTAAGGTTTTCCCTTGTGTCGTGGGTCCCTCGGAACACACATAAAGACAAACACAAATACCCATGACCCGAGAACAAACATTTGCTTTTTGTGCAAATATTTGCCCCGACTGGGAATCAAACCCAGGACCCGTCGATCAAGAGGCAGCGCCACTACCACTAGACCAAACTTGTCGTCAACTGGACCAAACTGGACCTTTTCTTCCCAGGTATTACAGTAAAGGTCTGTAAGAGTGATGCGAGGGTTTTGCTGTATATTGAGCAAAAGGCTGACCACCTCTCACCATTATGCAACTTGTTCCATCTGATAACCCTCAACATTTGTGTCAAACATGGCGTCTAGTGGTTCTAGAACCACTGATGCTCTGCCTACCCCATTAGGGGTGATGGACGTGAGCGTTTGTAATGTAATGTAACATATGGTCAGCAGACCACCAGTGGTCAGTGACAGCAAAATTGGTCCGCGAGACAAATAATTTGATTGACTTATCTGCCAAAAAATGTAATTAACTGCCTATGCCTACATCTGCAATTCCAAGCTATGTCTACATTTCTAAGCTGCATTTCCTAGCTAAGTCTTTGAAATTTGAGTATATAGGCTGTTTCTTGGTGAGCTTGCTAAGTCACAAATCATTGTATTGTAAAATACTTTATTGTACATTAAACAAAATAAGTGCACTGAAATCAACAGTGTCGTAAAAATTACAGAAATTCAAGGTCCAAAAGCAAATACTAAAAGGGGATCACTTCTAGTCAAGGGGATTTTTCTACTGAACTAGACTGTGGTCAAGAGAAAACCCATTCGTTATAAAAAAAAGACCTGGTTAAGCAAGACGCCTACTTATTTTTCTTCGCTCCCTTTAATTTTCGTTTCTTTACAGAATGTCTGACATGCGTTTTAATATTTGTAATGAATTGGATTAAAGAATTCTACAAAATTTTCTGTCGCATCGCATTTTTGAAAGAAAAAAACCTTGTTGAAAGTATTTAGTAAAGCAAGATGCTTATAAGTTGGTCCGTGGCATGAAATTAAAACAGTTAAATGCCCCTTAACACTGAAAAGGTTGGGAGCCACTGGTGTATATGGATTGTTCAGGAATATATCACGACAGACTGCTTTTTGTGTGATTGGTTATGGTTATTATAATATGAGGTAAATATAGGTGTGGATGGATATTTCATTGTTCAAATACAGTGAATTTACATTAGTTTATGATTTTGAATAGAAAATAAGCGAGGTCTTTTTTCATAAGCCGTCATACAATAAAAAAAACTATCATTTAATAAGCGTTAACCCATCATTAAAAAAACCAACGCAGAAATGAAAACTTGAACATTAAAGTTGTGCATTAATATTTAATTTATTTTTTTCTATGCTGACACCGGATGACATTTTGACTTTTGCTGTTTTAATTTCCTATATTTATCAAACACCCCTCCGTGACATCTTGCCTTTTGCAGTTTTAATTTTCTATATTGACAGACACGTGACCCTGACACGCGTTTAATATTTTTTACCCATACTTCAAAGTGCACAACGCCGCTAAAGAAGTTTTCACTTCAAAAAGCCTACAATTACAAGTTATAGTTAAAATCAGATGCACTATTTTTTTCAACTTGATATATATATATATATATATTGATTGTCCTTCCTTCCTTGTCGTGTAGGTATATTCAAGTATGTGTTAAAAATAAAAATTGCGAAATATTCTCTAGAAAATTGATTGAGTGTTGAATCTATACATAATAGAAACAGGAAAGATTTGATTGTTTGTTTGTTTGTTTGCATTGAATAGGCTCCGAAACTATTGGACCGATTTGAAAAAATCTTTCACCATTAGAATCCTACTTTATCCGGGATGGACATAGGGTACATGATTTTCCCAAATTCCCACGGGAACGAAGTCCCGAGCGGAATGCTAGTATTAAATAAGACATCACAATCCTAAAGACAATGAGAATCAAAAATGGTTTAGATGTGTCACGATTAGTTACAAAACAAAACTCTTCCCAAGTTTTAATGTTGTTATCTGAGTCCTCTCCTAATTGGACAAACTTTTACGTCCACGAAAAACTGGGACCGAACGAATGAATGGAAGAGCGAAAGAGTGAACGGATGACCGAGTGAACGATCACAGAGTCGCTAGACTGAGAAACGCGTAATTACTCAAAAATTCTTACGGGAATTGCTCCTTTCTCAATTATTTCGACTTGAGGTAATTTTCGTGGATCGCTGGATATAGGTCACGGAATGACGTCACACCGAACTGATGTTACGGAGTTGGTAACGAGTTTAGCTTGTGTAGTAAAAGAAGAGCGAAGTATGGAAGTTTTAGTGACGGGTTGATTAAAGCTTAAAATCGTAAAACTCTTGCTGGTCTAGTTTCTAAAAGCCATAAGTTACGTAGAGAAATATTACTATCTATCTATCTTCCTATACACTCACGCTTATAATCTCTTTCGGGGTAGGCATAACGCCATGTGGTTCTAGAACCACATGACACCACATTTGACATTAATGCTGAGGGTTATTGGGTGGAATATGAGAATTTTGGTGATAGGTTGTCAGAATATTAGAATTTTGGTGATAGGTGTCAGAATATGAGAATTTTGGTGATAGGTTGTCAGAATATGAGAATTTTGGTGATAGGTTGTCAGAATATGAGAATTTTGGTGATAGGTTGTCAGAATATGAGAATTTTGGTGATAGGTTGTCAGGATATGAGAATTTTGGTGATAGGTTGTCAGAATATGAGAATTTTGGTGATAGGTTGTCAGAATATGAGAATTTTTGTGATATGACAGCCTTTCTCCCACAATCTATCAAATTGCTTCGAAATCGGTCCATTCGTTTGAGAGCTACGATACCATAGACAAATACACAGAAATTCAGTTACACACATATACATGTCAAACTTATAACCCCTCTCATTTTTTGACGGGGGTTAAAAATACTTTTTAAAGTATTGCTATTATATTAATTTCAAAATTAAGGGCCGATTTTTCAATCATCAAATAAAAGTTATCAGACTGATAAATTAATAAGTAGCGAAAATAAATGTAATCCAAAACACAACACTGACATCAGAGACAGATATCTTTCAATTTGATGGTATTAAACGATATTCGACGAATAACTTTTATCTGAGGATTGAAAAATCAGCCCTTAGTTAAGTTAATGTTATATAATATAACTATCACCTTAATATCTGCCAAACTTGATGATCATGATAAGCTGTCATAGGCTGTCACGTAGTCATAAATAAGGTTTTACCCTTAAAAGTAGTTAAAATAAGGGTAAAACCTTGTTTATGACTACGTGACAGCCTATGACAGCTTATCATGATCACCAAGTTTGGCAGATATTATGGTGATAGTTATCTACTATATAAAAATAAGTCGGGTTTTCCTTCCTGACGCTATAACTCCAGAACGCACGAACCGATTTCCACGGTTTTGCATTCGTTGGAAAGGTCTTGGGCTCCGTGAGGTTTATAGGATACTTTTTATTTAAAAAAAAATAGGACGCGGGCGGAGCCGCGGGCGGAAAGCTAGTATTATATAATATTAAGTTAACTAAATTTTGAATTTAATATAATAGCAATACTTTAAAAATTTTTTTTTTCGTTTTTCACCATCTTATCGCCCTTAAAAAAGCTGTTAGTAAAGTTTTTTCATAGTTCGATGTATGTTCCTTGGGGACAGTTGTTCAGTTTCGGAGACTGATGCTGATTCACATTCTTAATTTTCGCTGACTAATTTAAAGTCACCCGTAAAAAAAAACAGGCAAGTGCGAGTCGGACTCGTGCACGAAGGGTTCCGTACCATTACCTATAAAACCGGCCAAGTACGAGTCGGACTCTATAAAAACCATTATCTCTATAAAAACGGCAAAATTTTTTTTTTATATGGGAGCCCCCTTTAATATTTATTTTATTCTAGTTTTTAGTATTTGTTGTTATAGAGCCAATAGAAATACATCATCAATTTCAACTTTCTAACTATCACGGTTCATGAGATACAGCCTGGTGACAGACGGACGGACGGACGGACAGCGGAGCCTTAGTAATAGGGTCCCGTTTTTACCCTTTGTGTACGGAACCCTAAAAAATATTGGAGCTAATTGTATATAATGTTAAAAAGTCTGTCAAGAAGATCCTGACAAGAACGAGTGTATAAAGATTGATGTAGTTCAAACTATTCCGAGGCAGTTCAGCTATTGTTGCAACCGTGGATAAAATGCGATAGTGATATGTGTGCCACAATAAAAATATCGTATAAAATACAATGTATGGAAGGAATAAAATGTAAAACGGGCAATTTGGCGTTACAACCACGTCGACAGCTGTAAACGCGGGTGTTATATTTTACGAGATGATAATTTCAACTATCATGGGAATCATTTCACCATCTGCGTGAAAATGTATGCGAGATTGCCTCAATTTTCAAATTACGACCATAAATTTTCTTTTAAACTTCCCCGAACTTAATATGACAAAAGCATATAATTATAATTACAATAACACGAGGATGCTTCCTGAACAGAATGTAGAGAAATGTTTTTATAACTTTTTCATACTACACACATTACATTTCATAAAGTCCTGTGCATTTACCCAAAAGTTAATGAGCGTACACGTCTTTTTACAACGTCGAATAAAACTCGCTGCTGTTATGGCAACCAGTCGTCACGTAATAAAAAACGGAACGCTACAAAATATGCTGAGAAAAATGAGCGTCACACTGGGACAGAGAAAGACGCACACTTGCTCTCATTAGCCCTCTAATTACGAAGCTGGGAGCGGCAACCGACAGCGGAAATTCAAATTTAAATTTCGTACGTTCCCCGCTCGCAAATTGCGATTTTTCACCAATAAAAAAAGGGCAATACCGATTCGAATTTTAAATGGTTATTGTTTCCTTTTTATGTTAATCACTCGTATTGGAAATTTTGAAACGGATGTTCGGGCGGCCGTTTAACTCCAGTTACGACTGGACAAGATTGAGTTCGTAACGTTTTATTGCTGTTACTCTCTGTTCTGATTGTTTTTCCCGCAGAAAAGACAGTTCCGTGTAATATTACCGTTTATATTTATTTCCGTCGTAGGCCGCTGTAATAAAAATTTAATAATCCCTCTCTTCCATGAAAGACTTCATTAAGACACTCAAAGAGGCTCGAGAGCGATTATCAAGTCTGCGTTTAGCACGGCAACACCATATTATATTAAATATTTTTTACTGGCAAGCTCATCTTTGACCGCAGGGGGAACCGCCCGCCCCTACTTTTCATAATTATCGCCCCCTCCTGTCATCACACTGGTTTAAATCGCGTATTTTTAATTTTCCTCCGTCAGGCCCAAAATTTCGGGCATTCATAAGAATTAGGGCTGGCAAAAGGAGAGGAGACTGTTACTTCTTATTACAGGCGACACTAATAACCGCTGATGCGAGTATAACGTGCTTTTAGTAAACAAATGAAGTAATCGTAACCCTGTGGCGCTCATGAGTTTAAGTAATGCATACGGAGGCAGGAAACCTGATAGGTGACCAAAATGGCAATTTATCACGAGCATTTCCATGCTCCGGAGGGCACGTTAGACTAGCTTGTCGTTTGACTACAGCCGTCAAAACTAAGTCAGAGGCCATTGTGCGGTTTGAAAACTCTGACAACAGGGTCAGCCAAGTTCGCCACACTCTTGACCATACCTACACGATAAGAAGAAGACTAAATTAGAACACAAAAGTACGATCTTTGAAATCTCGTTCGTTCGTGCCTTTTTTGCGGAGGCATTGGGATAACTTAGGATAAAGGTGGGCACTCACATGTCCTTTGAAAGGAGTTAGGCGCCACCCATAGAGGCGTATCGGGGCGTGAATGGCGGAGTGGATTCGGGCAAAACCGGGAACATTAAAACGTTCCGCGCGCTCGACTGTCTCGTCATGCGTGAATCAGACCACCGGACCATATTTTTAAACTGAGTTTTGTTTACAAAACGACATGTCTCTCGCCTTTTTATTTGGGAGCGGGAATGTAATATCCGTCCACGTATTATATTTTGGAGCGTAGTTTCGTAAATCAGAAAGGCCATTAAAAATAATGACAACAAAACACACGTTGATGCTGGTCTCCGGTTCGTCTGGTTATAAATTCTCGCGTATGACCGGCATGAATTAGGTTTTTAATTCCACTTTCAAAGAATAAAATGTATCTTGTGAACTAGTTTCTATTAAAGGCTTATTAAAAATTTACTACCTACCTTCTACATTTGATTGGGAGGGGCCCAGGCCTCCCATCGAAACACGATGGGGATTTAGGACATAGTCCATCACGCTGGCCCAATGCAGATTGGTGCGCCACGCGCCTTTCGAAAACGAAATTTTTTAGACGTGCGGGATTCATAACGGAGTTTGTGAAAAAACTAATTTAGTCATATAGGCCCGCACCAGAATTTAGTTACAAGTCTGGCTCATTACTAACTGGACAATCACCGCTTCCTGGTTCAATAAATATTGTTATACTAGCTTTCCGCCCGCGTGGACTACAGGTTATATCGTGCCCAGCTATGGGATAAAATGTAGCCTATCTCCTTTCCCAGGCTCTAATCTATCTCTGTACCAAATTTCATCAAAATAGGTTCAGTAGTTTAGGCGTAAAAGACGAACAGACAGACAGAGTTACTTTCGCATTTATAATATTAGTATGGATTGTTTGTCATAGTCTCACAACGTCAAAATTCTTTTTTATTAATAATTTTTTTGCCTTTCTCGGGCCATTTTTATATAATAAGTTAAATAGGATACTGGATATATATATATATACATATATAGATAAAACTCCCATAACGTTAAATTAGCAACAAATAAATACCTCCAAACCTTGAGTTATGAGGAAACTGAGGAATTAAGTCATAAGATAATGTGTAAGTAGTTTAAGATAGATTTTTTTATTTTATTTGAACTAAGTTATTGATTTGTAACTTTGAATTATAGTTAAGCTGAAATTAGTGTAATTAGACTTTTATTGAATGACTAAGCTCTAAGTAGCCCGAGACACAGGTTGCAATGTGACCTAGTTCGGGCACAACACTGTTAGTCAGCATTTATGTAAAAAAATTAATAATTATAATATTTATTACTAAAAATGAAGTTTACAAAAAATATTTACAAAAGACGACAATAAGGTGAAAAGTATACAATTGATATTTTTGTGACCCCTGCACTAAGTCAAGCTTGTATCGCAGGGATCAAAAACGAGTTGCCTTCGATGCATTTAATTGAGGTGATCAAAGTGGGGAAATATAGTTATAGTTTAATTTAGTGTTTTTATAAGTAGATAGGGAAAATGAGCATGTGTGAGTGTATGTGTGTGTGTGTGTGTGTGTGTGTGCGTGTGCGTGGGTTTATATAGACAGTAAGAATTTTTAATTGTACGCATTTTAGAGAAATACATTTTATTTTATTTTTATTTTATTTAAAGATAAATCAGTAATCATAAATATATCATGGTAACTAATTGCATTTAAAATAATAATAATTCAATGAATAAATTCCAATTAAAGAATCTCTTGGGATCGTAAAAAATAAATAAATAATTAAAAAGTTCAACGCTGATGGAGAGTATACGAAAAAAAATATATTCATATTTACATGTAATGACGATATAGTGACTGATTTGAGTAATTCAATGGTAAAAGCAACATTTTAAGATCACCGAATCATGCGACATCGTAATAAATTATGAATAGAAGCTCAGAGACGACTAATATATCTATAATCTCATACACTAACGACAATCCAATCCGATTAAGACCTTCATTAATATATAGTCATTACCGTTTCTATACAAATATCGGTGCCAATTCATCGTGTACCTAAATATATCTTTTAATAATATATCTTTTAATGAGCCACCGACTTCAATTGCAACAAAATTTCGCACAATTTTCGCACACTAGTATTTTTTGCAGACTTCAATGAAATGTCACTCATCTATTTAAATGATTTTCTGGTTTGTAGTATTTTTTTGTTTTGGTTGATTTTTTTAAAAGCGCTGAATCATTTTCGATTAAATTTATATGGGACCACCTCTGGAGTATACTCTTTCGAACAAAAAGGAATTTTGAAAATCGGTCCATAATTGGCGGAGAAATCGGTGAACATTAAAAAAAAATCCATACAGTCGAACATAGAACCTCCTCCTTTTTTGAAGTCGGTTAATAAATATGTAGAAGCTATAATCTACCCCCAAATATTATACTGACCGAGTAATATACTGAATTCCCGACATGATTTCAGCAGAGCCCCCAAGAGACCGAATTAGTGACCTACGTGCTTCGAATCAAGATTTTTTGTCCTACAAAATACAGAGTGTAAGGGACAGCTTAGCAAATAGAAAGAAAGAAAGAAAGAAAGAAAGAAAGAAAGAAAGACAAATATATTATTTCGGACATCACATCACATATAACAGGCAAGATCAATCATAAATACTTAAATGGTGGAATTTACCAATTACTATGATCTGCTACAAGTAATTATTTTTTCCCAAAAACGTCAAGTTAAGGAGTGTTTGTTATTAACCTACTTTGGCGCCACGCAATGTACCGCGAAACCGCGCCCCGCCGTTGTCAGAATGCGATGTACATTGCTGGTTTTTGTTTTTTACGCTGTTATCATTGTTGTTTATTGGAAGGTTGAGAGTGTTAGAATACGCGACTAAATTTTAAAGCAGAAGTTATTAAAAAACATGAAAAAAGGCAAATTCCATTGAGTTTCAGTTTTTGCTCTTTTCCTTATCGTGTAGGTATAGTGAAGTGTGTGGTGAACTCGGCTAACCTTGGTGTCAGAGTTTTCAAACCGTCAAATGGCCTCTGACTTGGTTATAAGGTTCTAACTATTGTAATCAATCGACAACAGCCGGTACCGACCGCTTAACGTGCCCTCCGAAGCACGGAAACGCTCGTGATAAATTGAAAATTGTATTCACTTATCAGTTTCCTTGCCTCTGTGTTCATTGCCTAACCTCACTGAACAGTTGAGATCAGCGCCACTAGGGTACGAGCGCTTCAGTTTTTGATGAACTGTCCCTTACGACAAAGAAATACACTATTTCTTCGTCGAGAGGTCGTTTTTTACAATGGCCGGAGTTGAATGTTATCGACTTCTGTTGACTTTTAACGACAATTTTATACAACAAAATGATAATTAAGCTCGGTTTGTTGCGCCTAAAGACGTTTGTGGTGCCTGCAAGAAAAGTTTTGACACCAACTTCGTAGTAAGTCTGTTTCTGGTTATTTATCTTAGGCAGTTGTCTTGTGTTGTTTTAATTGGAAAAAGTTTTTGTGTAAATTGTTTTTGGAAAGGTACAGTGGTCTTTATCTGTTTGGAGGCAGTTTTTCTTTTTAATGTTCTTTTTTAAGAATACGTAAAATTAATTAACAGGAATAAGGTGTTGATTATTAGAATTGGTTTGATGTAAGCAAATAAATTGTAATGATTAAATATTTGAAAATATAATAGAATAAGAAAGAAAAAAATATATATAATTTTTTTTGGACATGTAATTAAAGCCAAATGCAAAATAGTTTTATTTTATAGAACACTAGCTGAAGCCCGCAACTTCGTTTGCGTGTTTTTTTTTGTACAGAGTACACAGATTGAAAACATCTATCTTACGTGATTTAGATTTTTACATACAAAAGTTTTTTCCCGCTAACTCCCGTTCCCGTGGGAATTTTGCAATATCCTGTTGCAACTAAGCTTTAAGTTTACTAAGGTACCTGCATGCCAAATTTCAAGCGTCTAACTTAAGCGGTTTAGATTTTTCATACAAAAGGATTTTCCCGCTAATTCCTGTTCCCGTGGGAATTTCGGGAATTCCTTTCTTAGTGCACCTCTACGGTACCTAAGCTACGTCCCTTCCAAACTTCAAGTACCTACGTTTAGCCGTTTAGGCTGTGCGTTGATATGTCAGTCAGTCAGTCAGTCAGTCAATCAGTTTCTCCTTTTATATATTTAGATTTAGGTTGTTGCTTAAAATAATTCAAAGTTGCGAAGTACATTAGGATACCAAATATCCACGCAGCAGCAGCTCTAGCACGATAACGACAAACTCGCGCTCGGCTCACGCTGAAACTTCACTTTGATTGCGCAAGGGTCCCGCGCAAAGGCTTGCTCGCCCTATGGCGTTGTCGATGTTGACATTTTACTATAGGACCGCGGTGTTAAAAAATAATAATAATTTATTTCCTTAACTTAGCATTACATTATTATATTATGTTACAAGACTCCCTTTAAGTAATGTTAAATACTGTGTTATATATATGGTGTTGTAATATGATGTTGTCGTGGCGCTGTCACTATCGTACTCGGCCTGCAGTTTATCGTTAATTTAAAAATATAATGTTGTTAGTCATTACCGGAACTGTCATAACTTCGATTCAAATTACGAAACGGTTAAAAAAAACTAGTTTGGAATTCGAAACTACCGATGTCCATCTCTTCCTCATTTACAAATTAGTCCGTAAACACACGAGAGACAATTTAGTACCTATAAAGTGACATGACCGCCGTCCGATATAATTTGTACCAGTCATCCAGGGCATGACAAACGAGTCATGGGATATGCGGTGTTACATTGTGGACTATTAATTATTATTGTATTGTGTTGTCGGGTGTACCATAGAATAATAAGGAGAGAGGAGTCAGTTTTGGTATCAAGTAAACCTCGGCTTGAATGTACAGAGGCCAGCGCATCAGGTTACCCCCTTTTCACTGCAAAACTGCCATTATCGAAACATCATAGAGTACACGGGTGTGGTAACCTGATGTTTTTATTTTTTATTTATTTTATTTGTTTAATCGTTTTTTACAAACTTTACAATATATATTTAATTATTTATATATTTCATCTTAAAATTATTTAGATTAAATTTTGTGCAGCCAATTAAAAAGTTTGACAAATTAAATTTAGAAATAATGAGCGGAATAATAATTATCAGTAATATACAGATTTAAAAAAGAAAGAAAGAGTATGTGCAGCCCTCTGTAAACAGTGTTATCTAAAAATATCCAGATTAATGTTCAAACTTGTTAGACATGAACAAGGTATTATCCAACACCAGCTTTCCAGTCAGGACTTCGTTCCCGTGGGAATTTGGGAAAATTACTCCTGGGTGTCAGCTACCTCTACACTTAATTTCATCAAGATTGGTCCAGCCGTTGAGTGTGAAGAAGTAACAATCACCTAATAAAATAACACACACAGTGTTAAATTTATTGTTAAAAAAAAACGGGTTGCACTCCGGGAGTGCCGGCAGAAGTGAACACTTGAACATTTATTACTTCTTTGTGGTCTAAGAAGTTTTCACTTCATCCTCCGTCTTACGAATTTTCAATCAGGGTTACGTGACCCTGATGCGAGTTTAAAATTTGTTACCCATCCAAAAAGTGCACAACGCCGTTAAAGAAGTTTTCACTTCAAAAACCCACAAATTATTTAAATTAGTCTGCAGGCCGAGTACGATAGTGACAGCGCCGCGACAACACCGCGGTCCTATGTCAAAATGTCAACACTGACAACGCCATAGGGCGAGCAAGCCTTTGCGTGGGACCCTTGCAATCAAAGTGAAGTTTCAGCGTGAGCCGAGCGCGAGTTTGTCGTTATCGTGCTAGAGCTGCTGGTCGTATCAAATCTCCTCTTCCATTTTATTTTGTGGTTAGATCCCTAATGAGGTTTGACGGATGCTTCTCAGAGGGTGAAGTTACACGTCATTGTGAGGGTTTTCGAAAAAGGGTTGTTGATAATTACTGCTCTTAACAGTATTATGTTTAAAGCAAGAGTGAATAGGGTTCTTATGAGATGTACACACGGCGACTCGTCGA
This sequence comes from Aproaerema taeniolella, assembly GCA_949987775.1. NCBI lineage: Eukaryota > Metazoa > Arthropoda > Insecta > Lepidoptera > Gelechiidae > Aproaerema > Aproaerema taeniolella. Next base: position 19,149,265 of record OX465250.1, read on the forward strand.
GCTCTGCATGTTGACCTTGAAGTCGCCTTCGTTAGTGCGGATGGGTAACCTGACGTGTTGCTGTTTGTATTTAATCTAGAATGTTAGTGTATGTTATAAGTTAGATAATTTTATCGAGTAGTTAGTTACAGAAAATATATTTTACTAGCTTTCCGCCCGGGACTTCGTTCCCGTGGGAATTTGGGAAAATTATGTAGCCTATGTTCATCGGGGATAATAAAGGATTTGAATGGCGAAAGAATTTTTCAAAACGGTCCAGTAGTTTCGGATCCTATTCAAACCATACAAACAAAAAGTCGCCAAACTACTCTTGTAGTTTGGCGACTTTAGTTTTAAGTTAAACATTGTAATCTTTATTTGAAACTAGCTTTACGCTCGGGACTTCGTTCCCGTAGGAATTTCAGAAAATTATGTAGCCTATGTGTTAATCTAGGGTATCAGCTATCTCCATACCAAAGATCAAAATCAGTCCAGCCGTTCTCGAGTTATAAGTGTTGTAACAAACACGACTTTCTTTTATATATATAGATATATAAATAAATAAAATAAAATAAAAACAAACAATAAAATCTTTCCTCGTTATTACTATAGACTATAGATATGTCTTTGCGTAAGAATCGAATCAAACTGCACAAAAAGGAAAATGGATTTTTGAAAAAAATTATATTCAGGGGTTGTGCATACAAATATTAATTAAACAGTATATTTCTACACGAACCAAACAAGAAAAAAATATTCGTTAATGAATATCTTCACATATTTTAAACCGATTTTAGCGATGATTTCTTAAAAGTTGACTTCATTTCAAAGGCTCAAAGGTTTTAAATAGTTATTAAAACGAATACCAAGTTGCGAACCTTATTTCTTGACAAACTACAAGAGGTTCACGAGTTTAATATAACAAAGAATTAAACAACCTCAACGAGAACATAAAACGGAGTTGGGTTTCTAACCTCGGGCAAGAACCTTCTTTACACGTTAACTAGAGAAAAGTCACTGAACACGATACGACCTAGGTACAGAATCTTATTTAACAAACTCCTGCGATGTTTACAAGAACTAATAATATTTTCCATCGCAACTTCGCAAAGATGGCGGACGTAAGAACAAACAAAACGCGCGGGATAGCTCTCTTTTAATTAACCGACTTCAAGAAAGGAGGTTTTATGTTCGACTGTATCTTTTTTTATGTATGTTCACCGATTTCTTTTTTTTAGTATTTTTCCGATCCAATTTCTCCGCCATAGACCGATTTTCAAAATTATTTTTTTAACCCCCGACGCAAAAAGAGGGGTGTTATAAGTTTGACCGCTATGTGTGTGTGTGTCTGTGTGTCTGTCTGTGACACCGTAGCTCTCAAACGGGTGAACCGATTTGGATGCGGTTTTTTTTATTTACAAGCAGGGTTTTTGGCGATGGTTCTTAGATACGTTTTATCAAAATCGGTTCAGCCATTTCAAGGTCATCAGCTCTTTTGTTAGCTGCGGTAGGGTTCTTAGACTCTTAATGTGTATTTACTTTCAAACATACATGTGACCTAAAACTTGAAACACTCATGTATGCTTAATAACTATGCAGGATTATGGAACCCTTGGTCTGATGCTGCAGCCAGGATATCCAGAACACTAGCACACTCTTAAAAAAATAATAGCAGATATGTCGTGTTTGGACTCGTTTTGTTCAGTATTTGATTCTGCATACAATGCAATGGTGGCAACACGGTGAGCTGATGCTGCGGCCAGGATATCCAGAACACTAGCACATCCTTGAAAAAATAATAGCAGATATGTCGTGTTTGGACTCGTTTTGATCAGTATTTGATTCTGCATACAATGCAATGGTGGCAACACCGTGAGCTGATGCTGCGGCCAGGATATCCAGCACACTAGTACACTCTTAATTATTTTGAAAATAATTTAAAAATTTTGAAATAAAAATTAAATTAAAAATTTAAAACCCCCCCCCCGCAAAAAAGTAAAGCGGACATTTAAAAAGTAAAAAATAATACCTTTCGTTGAGCCATCAAATTCATTTCAGAAATACCTATATATATTTTAATTATCGAAATCGATGGATGGCACGATAGGGTTTGCTCATTAAAATGGCGCTATAATGTCGCGTCGGGGTACCACTTTAGTGAATCAGACCCTTCATTTGATTGACTATTCACTGATTCACTAAAGCGGTACCCCGACGCGACATTATAGCGCCATTTTAATGAGCAAACCCTATCGTGCCATCCATCGATTTCGATAATTAAAATATATATAGGTATTTCTGAAATGAATTTGATGGCTCAACGAAAGGTATTATTTTTTACTTTTTAAATGTCCGCTTAACTTTTTTGCGGGGGGGGGGGGGTTTTAATTTTTATTGTTCGAAAGAGTATACTTCAGAGGTGATCCGATTGTAACCAAGTCAGGATCTGATGATGGAATCCTAGGGAAATCGAGGGCAACCCTCGAATTTAATAGGCACATAAAATATTTCTTATGTACGCTATTCTTTTATATATAAATAAACTTTAAAAAATCAAACCGTCCTCAAGAAAGCAAAAAAATAAACTACGTAGTACCTAGAGATCTGTTGGAAGTCAGTGCCAAGCCAAATAAGGTAGTTAGGCCGCCTTCAAATAGATCAGTAGATACTACATAGCACATTAAATTAAGTCTTTATTTTTAGCTTTTTTGAAGTCGGTTTAAATTTTTTCCCCGACGCAAAACAGGCTCTGTGCACCATCAAGGTTTACGTGACCCTATTTTATTAAAATTCTTGCTTTGGTCCAATTTTATTACTCAATTTTCTCATTTGACAGGACGATGGAAAACTTAATTAATTTCCACTACCTACTTGAGTTCTTCATAATATTGTACGACACAAATTGAGTTTTAATGAAAATGTTTTATGTATACTGGAGGAAAAATAATGCTTGTTTATTGGGTCTTTTCTAGGGAAGCTAAAAAAGTGCTAAAGTCCTACAAATTGCCTACAAAAAGTCTAATTAGAATAAGTTATTAAAGCGTGGATGTAGCTGACTAATAAACATTCCTTTTTTTATAAAAAAATTCAAGATGAGAATTTGAAATTGCGATACTTAAGAACATCGGAATTTCTAATGCCACTATCATCTGCAGCTCTAGCACGATAACGACAAACTCTCGGTCGGCTCACGCTGAAACTTCACTTTGATTGCGCGAGGGTCCTGCACAAAGGCTTACTCGCCCTATGGCGTTCTCAAAGTTGACATTTTGACATAGGACCGCGGTGTTGTCACGGCGCTGTCACTATCGTACTCGGCCTGCTGAAAAGGCAATAGATAAGCTAATAATGCTTGAAAGTACGTATCATCGGTTGAAGATTTACAAAATAGAAGCCTGTTTTTTCTTCCGAAAGTTTTTTATTTATTTTTTATTATAAGATGGGTTAACTCTTGACCTCAATCTTGACCATAAAGGTCAAAGATGAGGTTGACGATGGAGCGAGTTAACCCAGAAAAATGCCTATAAAGGTACTGGTACTCCCACGCACCGACGGAACACAGCAAGCTGTTTGGCGTCGGACTTCGGTAGGAGGGTGGTCGCGAACCAGACGGCCCTTTACAGAGCCTACCGCATGAGACCATAGGACGACACCTCAGATTCAGAAAAAAAAAGTGTCGTTGTCTGGGATGGATTACTAGGAGGCAGGTCTCATTTGTGTTTCCTTAGTCGCCTCTTACGACACCCACGGAAAGAGATGGGGTGGTGTTATTCTCAACCGATCACCACACGGTATGAAGTTATGACAAAATAAACTTTCTTATAAAAGCTTCTTTCTTATAAGCTACTGGCACGAATCTTTTTATAAGGTTTAATTTCTTGTCCATCTATTCATACATTCATGGCTGTAAATAATCTTCTTTGGGGTAGGCAGAGCATCGTGTAGTTCTAGAACCACTTGACGCCACATTTGACATAATTTTTAACACGCTTTTATTAGCTCGGGTTGTATATATGTATGTATGTAAATACATCCATACATACAACCCGTGTGGTGATCGGTTTAGAATAACACCACCCCATCTCTTTCCGTGGGTGTCGTAAGAGGCGACTAAGGAAACACAAATGAGACCTGCCTCCTAGTAATCCATCCCAGGCAACGACACTTCATTTTTTTCTGAATCTGAGGTGTCGTCCTATGGTCTCATGCGGTGTGGTAGGCTCTGTAAAGGGCCGTCTGGTTCGCGACCACCCTCCTACCGAAGTCCGACGCCAAACAGCTTGCTGTGTTCCGTCGGTGCGTGGGAGTACCAGTGCCTTTATAGGCATTTTCTGGGTTAACTCGCTCCATCGTCGACCTCATCTTTGACCTTATGGTCAAGATTGAGGTTAAGAGTTAACCCATCTTATAATAATAAAAAATATAATAAAAAAAATTTAACGGAATCTTTGAGCCTAATTTTCACTGGTTTTTAGACGTCTGATCAACTTGAAACTTTGCACACGTGTTAAGGGCCGATGACAATGCAATAACCCGATAAGATTAATAAATCCCTTCGCGGACTAAAAAATGGAAACTAAATAATAGTTTAAAAAAACTAAAAAAACACGCTTTTATTGCTAACCGAACTAAAAAGTAGAAAATAATTTTTAATTACAATCAGGATAATTCAATTCAGAGTAAAAAGCGTGGGGTGCATTTTACAATATTTTCATAACTTTCTCATCATAGATTGTTGTCAATACAATAATTTTAACATTCAATACATCAAGCACCCCACGCTTTTTACTCTGAATTGAATTATCCTGATTGTAATTAAAAATTATTTTCTACTTTTTAGTTCGGTTAGCAATAAAAGCGTTTTTTTTTAGTTTTTTAAAACTATTATTTATTTATAAGTTATTAAATGGAACATAAGTATAAAGGTGATAGATTGTCAGCCTTTCGCCCATAAACCTTCGTGACCCACTTATTGACTTCTACAGTAGGGGGAGGGCTAACAACTACCCCATAAAACATAGTTGTCTACGTTAAAAACGTAAGAATCAACCGACTTCAGTCCCAACAACGCCTATATCTATAACCACAAACCAAAACGTTATCTAAATCGATTGAATAAAGTCGTTAAAGTGAATATTCCAATACACATAAAGAACTCTTCTAGTATGAATGTGTTTAAGAACAAGTTATTAGCACTTCTTAGATAAGGCGTACTATAAAATTAATGACTTTATTTGTGAATTTTTAAATATTTTAATTATTTGACATTTTACATTTCTTTGACATTTCATATTATTATTTTATTTGGTAACTTGTTTTTTATTTTATTTTTTCAATTAAATTCTTTTTTGACATGTTAACTGTTATTTTGTTTTGACATTTTATTTTATTTTTATGTTTTTGTTTTTTGTGGTTTGACATTGTTTACCAATTTTTAATAATTTAGACCTATTAGGAATATTTGCATGCCAGGCAGTGGCCGAATATGACAGAACCCATTTTAAAATAGGCCCTTTGCACTCGTATTCAGCAAATTAATGATCTGATTTGATTTGAAACAGAATTTGGATCCATAAGCGTCCGGTTATAATATTTCAGTAGATTATAGAACAATAAGACTGGTTCTATAATCTACTGAAATATCCCCGCTTTTTAATACGATACTACATTGTCTTCCAACCTTATCGAAAGCTACTTTCTAACAAGAAACAAACAAGGTAAAAGCCACTATTGACATACAAATGAGTAACAAGCGCCGACAACCCTAGTAACGCAATAGTGACATGTAGCACGCCAAACGGTATTTGTGCTCATTACCCGACGACAATGTGACGACAACGAGGTGAAATGATGACGTCACGCCGCGTGGCTCAAGTGACAGGGGGACTTAGGTGACGTGACAATTCATTTGTTGTAATTATAGAGGGCCTTTAAACTCCTCTAATTCAGAGTGTAACAAGAAGTTGCAATGAATCTGAAAGGAGTGATAGTAACCAACAATATGGGATGATTATTTCCGTCAAACTGATCAACTTTTCCAAAAAAACCTTTGAAAAATTCCCAAAATATAATTTACTTTTATAAAAAATTGTGTAGCCCTCCCATATAAAAGAAAAGCAGCTGATCTCAAAAGTTATAAGGAGAGGCAAATATTTTTTTCATATCTTAACCCATGGCCATGTTCCGTACGGAAAGTTGGTTAGTTTAGTGGACTGAATCACAAGCTTCGATAACTATAATTTAAACTGACATGTAAAAATGTAACTTAGAAATAGTCAATAAACAGTACACGTTGATACAACCCCTAGCAAATATGTATTCTACCAAACATTTTCGGTTGCATTTCTATACCCTTGAGTCTGGCCACCATTTATTTACACATTTGACAAATTCCACTGGACGAAATTAACGCTATTCAAACGCAGCCAATCGCGTTGGCCTAACTCAGTGTTTCCCAACATTTTCAGTGTAAGGGAACCCTACCTCTTTTAATTTTAAGCTACGGACCATTAAGTATGCATTCTTAAACAAATTTAAAAGTGGATCAAGTTATTTCAACTAGTTAATTTATTTCAATGATGCGATTCGACAGAAAGAGAATTTAGAGGATAATTTGATCCAATTCATTATAAAGATGAAACCACATGTCAATTTTTTTGTAAAGAAAAATAAGTAGGTATCTTTGTACTTAAGCCAAATCTGTTCTTATAACGAATGGATTTGCTTTTGACCACAGTCTATGCCAGGGGAAAGATGGCGAGCTCATCTAGAAACAGCCGATTCATTCGAAATTAAAAGAGATTTAGCTAGCTTGGAAATGCTGACATAGGCAGAAAATTATATTATTTAGCAGATAAGTTATTTATTAATTAAATGTATTTAGTTAAAGTTCAGTGAGGTCAAGCAACATATACAGAGGCAGAAAACCTGATGTATGACTAAAGTGTCAATTTATCACGAGCGTTTCCGTACTTCGTAGGGCACGTTAAGCTGTCGATCCCGGCTGTTGTCGATTGACTACGGTCGATTAAACTGGATAAAACCAAGTCAGTGGCCATTGTGCGATTTGAAAACTTTGACACAAGGGTTAGCCAAGTTCGCCACACACTTGACTATACCTACACGATAAGAAGAAGATCCATAAACTAGCTTTTTGTATTGTGGACCACTTTTGCTGTCATGAACCCCTGGTGGTGCGCGAAACATAGGTTGGGAAGCTTTGGCCTGACTGAATACGAGCATAATTTGAAAGCTTTAGCGACGATTTTAATTGGAATCTGGTTTGCAGTATAAATGATTTTGAATATGCAATAAATATTGAAGCCCGCAACATAGTTTTGATTTAAAAAGAAATGGACCGAAAACCTGTTAGTTTAATTTGTTGCGGTGGATATTAATATGTTATTTGGTATTGGATATTGCGTAATGATAATGGAGAGTTACGTTGAAAAAATTGTGGTTTGCAGAACCAATCTCTCTTCATGGTAGGTTATTATTCAATGGGTTTCTGCCCGGGACTTCTTTTTCGTGGGAATTTAGAAAACATATGTAGTCCATGTGTTATTCTAATGTCTAAACTTTGTAATTGAAAAAAATCATCAAAATCCGTGCAGTAGTTTTTTCGTGAACGAGTAACAAACGTACATTCTGTCTTTACAAATTTTTACATCTACTCGTGGGTTTTATAATGAAAAAATTTTACTGTGCAATTGATGCTGAAATCTAAAGAAGAAAAAAAAACATTTTTTGGATTACCACTCACCAGTGGGGCTATTCCGCTAATCAATGGCGTTTTAATGGCAATGAAATGACGATAGTGCACATTTTAACCGTTCAGGAGGTGAAATTGAGAACTATAGACATACATTTGATGATAGCTGTCTTGACTAGCAGCGCTACCGCCAACTCAATTTTAAATTACTTGGGTTAACAACATAGTCGCCCATGTTAAAATAAGATAAAAAAACCTTTAAAAACCTTTTATTTTACAAAACATCTGTAACACTGTCATAGTATCTGTAACAGTGATACACCCAAACTGGCAGTGGAATAACAAAACTATCATAAAATAAAATACTATATAATGCATCTCAAATCTTTACAAGTTTCATGTCAAGATGATAAATAATACAAACTAATCATCAGAACAGTAAATCAGCTCCACAATTATTAAATTATTAATAACCGTCCACATAGCCCGTTTAAAAATAATCGTAGCTAAGCCAGCGCCATTCCCAAGGGAATATATTCGTAATTTAATCAGTCGGTGTGACTTAACGACTTCAATGAGCGGTACGAGGCGCTTGATTGTCGGTTGGGTCGTGTGTAGGGATCCTAATGTGAGTGACGTCATTCCTTGAGTAATGTGTTTTTAGATCTTATGCAAGTCATGCATCTTTGTTAGTATGAAGTCAGAAGAATGGGAAGAGGTTATGTTTTTTCGCAAAGCTTTTTAAATTAATATTATAGTGTTTTGAAAATTATTTTAGAAGAATACTAAATTTTTTTATTTGTACGCCGCAAGGCAAAATATGCTGAGACACTTCTATTTGACTATTTGATCTGTATTTTTCATGTACTCATATTAGAAACATAAATGATCTTTTTCTTTATCAATCGATTTGGTTGAGTACCGGATTAGCCCATTAACAAATTAAACATTTGCAAAGGCCATAATGTCTTGGGGGATCCGAAACAGCACCAAAAAAAATTTGCTAGCAAATGAAAGGTAGACCTGTGAAAATTCGCTCATTTTAATTTGAGTAGATAAAGCGTTCCGTTCGGGGTCATAATAACCCCGCTCCTTGCTGTAATATTATGTAATAAATAATATATTATTTTGAATATGCAATAAAAAAAGCGCAGGCGTGGATTGCTTAGAAAATTAATTACCTAGTCTGAAACCCCGGATGAATTATGGGCAAAGACCACCACACAGTGGAAGCCACCGACCGATAGAAGACTACGCGGCAGACCGAGACGACGATGGCGAGACGAGCTGGACGCCTTTTGTAAGGCATGGCCGCAGGAAGCACAAGATAGGGAGTCATGGAGGGAACGGAGAGAGGCCTTTGCCCAGCAGTGGGACACATAATGGCTACATAAGATAAGATAAGTCTGAAACCCGCACTAATTTCGCCATACACTTCCACTCCTCCACTCCTTGGAGAAAATAGTTTAGTTTAGTGGACTTGCATACCACCTCAATATTGTCTAGCTAATTTAAAGTAACTGTAGAACCTAGACAAAGTATCAAAATCAAAATTCCACTCTCTCCCTAACATCTTCCTTTCAATGAAAAAGCCTGGTAAATGAGCCACTAAATTGCTGACAATCGTCCATCGATATCAATATATCGGTATTTGCCTCAGACCTCGTCACGCTGACTTGGCTTATAAACTGCCTGACGAACAGTTACGTCATCATGACGTCACATTTTTGCACCGCACCCATTTCAAAGGGTCATTCTTGCTTTCCTTTGAAGTTTTACCCACTAAAAGTTTGAAGGTTTCCTTTGGGTTCACATTAACTTTGGTTTAAAATTTTAGAAGTAAGATTCGATGCTTGCTATAAATGATGTAAAATATCTTTTTGTAAACACCAATAACAAATTTGTTATTCACACATAACAATTTTATGAAAAAAATTGTGAGTGTTCACTCAATACTCAAGACTTTATTGCGTTTTCATATTGAACAATAGATGTTATACAAGATAGTTAGTGTACAAATAGAACCCTGTTAGGACAGAGCAATTTAACATATCAAAGCAATTTAACATATTCGATAAGTATCAAAGAATTAAGTAAGGGTGTAGTAACATTTGTTTCAAGAGTAGATCATACCACTCCCATGTAGTGGGAGGGCTGCCTACGGTAGTTGGGAATATTCTGAAATTAGTCGCTACTTGAGGCGATTCGTTTCACTTAAAAGACTGGCCCTGCTTCGTTTTGTTACCGGTAAGGAAGTATCGCTTAATTTAAATGTTTTTTTCTAAGCAGCTTTAATATTGCTTTAAGTGTTTTTTTTGCAAATATTAAAAAAATATATACAAATACGGGATGGAATTAAGTACCAATCTGTTTACTGTATTATTTCCTTTAATAATATACATCTATGAAATATACATTTTTGTAGGTAATGAATAATTCTTCTTCTTCTTCTTCTTCTTATCGTGTAGGTATAGTCAAGTGTGTGGCGAACTTGGCTAACCCTAGTGTCAGAGTTTTCAAACCGCACAATGGCCTCTGACTTGGTTTTAACGACTGTAGTCAATCGACAACAGCCGGGACCGACAGCTTAACGTGCCCTCCGAAGCACGGAAACGCTGGTGATAAATTGCCACTTTGGTCACTCATCAGGTTCCCTGCCTCTGTGTACATTGCTTAACCTCACTGATCGGTTGATATTAGCGAGCTCCATTGGGCTACGAGCGCTTCGAATGAATAATTTGGAATCATTATGCTCAAGAAATCCTAATAATATTTAAAATGTAAGAGTTTGTGAGGATAGGTGGATGATTATTACTCTTTCGCGAAAAAACTAGGTATTTAACAGATTTTGATGAACCTTGTAGTAATATAGCGTAGACATCAGAATAATACATAAGCCACATTATATTCCCAAATTCCCACTGGTATGAAGTCCCGTGCTAAAACCCAATCCTAGCATAGTCAACATTTATATGTTGGGATTAATTAATATGTTTTAGGCTATTTTTTTATTTCTGAGTGTCATAATTATTCCATAAAACCTTCAATTAATTACGTTTGATAGAAAAAAACAAACATCAATAAATAAAAAACTATCGGTTTCATGTGAATACATTCGACCGCCTATTTCATTTTAAAATGAAATTATTTCGAGAGATTTTTTCGGCCCGTAGTTTTTCGTCTCAAAAACTTATTAGCTAATCTAGGTTCCTTCTACGGCAATACGTGGCGTGCTAAAACACCGTGTGGAAACTGGAATTAATTCAGCGCACCGCATAGTTTTGAAAGTGATTACTAAGTGTCAATAGTTGAGTTATAGCAAGCAAAGTAGCGACCTAACCTTGACACCCCCTCCCCTATAATACTACCCTTGTTCAAACTTCCTTCTTCCTTATATAGCCTGTGGTTTAGCTATCGAGTTGCTACTCTTAGTACACTTCAAGTTAAATACGGAGGGTGGACTGTAGTGGGGGTATTTATAGGGCGTAGTATCTTCTACGTGGAGGGGAGATACAGAGTAACTATTTTGTAAGTCTACGAATAGTACTTCGGGTAATACAATAAAATACAATATAAAGTAAATTGCACACCAACATATTGCCGATCATATTATGGGCTGAAATGACTAACATATTTCATTATAAACTTGACATTTGTAGCTATATTATGAAATAAATAAATCTAATCTAATCTAAAAGATAAAAGAACAAGGTAAAAAGCAAAAGTTACATCATATAAAAATATTAATAAAGTTAAGGTACAAAAGGCGGCCCCATTGCTAAGAAGCAATATCTTATCGGCAACCTAGACGAAGCTATTACACCGTATAAGTCTGAGCGCAAAAATAGATACATAAATATTCTTAGCTTTCTACCCGGGATACATAATATTATACATAATATTCTTAGCTTCCGTGGGAATTTAAGAAAATTATGTAGCTTGTGTATTATTTTAATTTCCAAGCAAAATTACTATAAAGTTCTTAGCGTTGATAAATCTATTGAAATGAGTGTCAGCTCCTTTATTTTCAAAATAGTATGAGTATATTCTGCAAGGAAAATTGAAAACGTCCCTAGATGACATTAAAAACTTTTTTTTGTACTAGCCCATATACGTCCGCACAGAGGGGATTTAGGCCATAGTCCACCACGCTGGCTAAATGTTTAAAAATGTACATCGGAATCTAATAAACTATGACACAAACTAAAACCATAAAGTTTTTCCACTGAAAACACCCAGCATGACAGTATTGAGTCACCTACTTGAAACAATCGCGATTTTTGTTATTATTATGGTAATGAATACGTCGATCGTTGTCTCATCAATACTGATACATCAATAATAATCCTCTCCCCTCTGGGCTACGTGCCAAGTGAATAATCTACCTTGTTATGAGTCTGTAAATAGACTAACTTGTTCTTTGACCTAAGGTTGAATAACAAAGTCTTAGCTATATGTTTTTGTTTCAATTAAGAAGGTTTTATATGTTGTGAGACTGATATTTTGTATATTGAATGGGCCTTTTTATAATTCGAAAACGGCACGGCAAAATTGTATTACTATTGCCTCCTATGTAATAGTAATACTAGAAGCTGAGAACCTAGGGAGCAATGGTAATTCAAATTTTGAAATGCAGTGCCGTTCAAATTATAAAAAGGCCCATTAAAAAGCTTTCCGCCTGGGACTTTGTTTCCGTTGGAATTTGGAAAAATTTTAAAACCTTCGCGATATTCCACTCTATAATCTATCTCTGTGTCAAATCACATCCACATTCGTTCAGTTTTTCTGGCGTGATTGAGTAACAGACATCCATCCAAACATACAAACATCTAAAATGTCACATTTTTAATATTAGTAAGTTTGAATGAGTAGGCATCTTTCGCCACCGCTCTACAGGACGTCTACACGACAAAATATGTGGCGTGGTGTTGTATGGCTTTATTCAAAAAATGACATTATACTTATTTTAAAAAAAATTGCAGCTAAGATTGTTTTCAATGAAAAATTTGCAACGATTTTTATTTATGTGTCCACAAATCAATTACAAAGTCAAGTTATGGTCAGTCATTACCGGAATATTTTGTATCATACTTATTCTCAATCTTTTACATTTCAAATCAAATTTCATATTTATTATAGTAAACATACAAGTTGTACGGAAAAATAGTCGCCGCACTAAGTAAAGCTTGTATCGCGGCCGCCGGATTACAATGGTTACCTATAATTTCGTGCGAGACCCGTTCGGGCGCTAAAAACAGCTAGATTTAAAATACAAAAATAAATACATAAGAGTATTTACATATTTTAGCATAATTATTACGTATTTTAGCTTGTAAACAATAAGTATCTCAAGGACAGGCAACCCAACAATGCACTTGGATAACTGTCACATTGTCATTCCCGTGACGCGTCATATTATTACTCTAAGGACGGAGAGGTACGTTGTCACTTATTACAAGGGCGAGGTCTGAATAATCCTGTGTTCCCAAGATCGCGTCATTACAGAGATATTGCCCTGGTAATGACGGATAATAAATCGCTCCCGCCGGCAATGGGATGCGAAAGTGATTTAGTCGACGATGTTTATGGTAACTGCATACTCATAAGACTTTGGTGTAAATTAAAACGTAACTTCTTTGGAAATGTTGAATATTTTAATAGTCAGTGTTATAATATACAGACTCTGTTTTGTTATAAGACTTGTTTAGGAGGGCGTTTTAAGTGTTTTTGTCTACGTGTTAGCCCTTTAAATAATATCTTTACCATTTAGGTTTGGGTGTTTAGTTTTGGTTTCGGGTCCTGGGTTCGATTTCCAGTTGGGGCAAACATTTGTGTAAAAAGCAGATATTTCTTCTCGGATCACGGGTGTTTGTGTGTCCGTATTTATGTATGTTCCAAGAGACCCACGACACAAGGGAAAACCTTAGTGTGGGCCTTTGAGTGTGTAGCGTTTATTTTTTATTTTTTTTGGCTTATGGATGTTGCAGGAATGTACTGTTGAACCCGTATCCAATACTAAAATTTTACTGATGAAATTATGAAGTGTACTTGAAATTTAAATTTCTTACATTCTAATTTTACTAAACGTGTCTATATTGTCAAAAAAATCTCTCGAAGTTATTTCCAATATTATCCATAGCCTTTAAGTATTCCAGTCTACTACATCTTTGCATACCACGTCTCAAAGTAGCCTCCCTTTAAATATCTTCGGCTCAATACACGCATTTTTGAGTTCGGCATTCGAAGCAGGCAAGTCTCGGACTTCGTTTCAGATCTTTGGTATTTGAACCCTTCACTTTGTGCTAGCTTAGGCTAGTTTCATGTTGATGATCTTATAAAAAACTAGCTTTGCGCCCGTGACTTCGTCCCCGTTAGAGTTCGGGAAAATTATGTAGTCTATGTGACCCGCTAACAAGAGAGCTTTCTATTGGTGAAATTTTTTTTAAATAGGTTCTCTGTTCATAGGCTTACTCCTGCAAAGAAACTCACAAACTCTTTATAATATTATTAGTGTAGATATATATGATATATATGATATTATTAGGGATTTTCTGACTTTCGTTGTCGGCATAATAACGGCAGAGGGCGAGCAAGCCTTTGCGCGGTGCCCTCTCGAAATCATAGTGAAGTTTTATATCGACTTTGGAGTGGCGTCACGCACGAGTTTGGCGCGGGCCATGCTAGCTATGCTGTTTATGGGGCGCAAAAAATAAGTGACATCTGATGGTAAAATATATCGGTCGAAGTCCTACAAAATAGATGCCTTTGGGTATTTGTATTTTGTATGCTATAACCTAATTAATTTGAGAAACAAGAAGCATGGAAGTGAAGAAAAATTGCATAAGTAGATCAGATTATTACTCATCGACAAATATTTTTAGGGAAATGAAGATTTTTGGTGCGAATGGGACTTGAACCCACGGCCCCAGGATTATATATCTCCTGGTGCTCTAACCAATTGAGCTATTGTGCCTTTTAGTTAAGCGGCAAAATTTCTCATTCCCTTACTGCTTATTACGTCGTGTATGTAGGTTAGCGCCATCTATGTCTCGTACGGAAAACTATAGACTCATACCACTTAGTCATAATCGAAGCAGATTGTGACAAGGGCAAAAGGTTGAATAATTGAATATCCCTCACACGGGTGCGCGTTTAAAAAGTACGGACGGCCGCAACTCAGGCTACTACATGCGTGCACTCTGTGCTGTTGTGATAAAAGCGGTTTTGCAATAAAAATTGAGTGACCTGAGGCGCTGGCCTCTGTACTGTTACTTATCGCTTATTTTCTTAAAATCCCCAACCCTGCATCTTCGCTTAGTGCAGAGTAGTGTCGTCTGCCCCGGGGGCTCATTCGCATCATATCTCACGGCTGATATATACAGTCCCGGTATACCGTGCCACTAAAAACTGTCCCGTGTTTATGGATGCCGGGGTAGATGGTCCGTTTAGGGCCCGCTAGCTTTTACTGTATTATTGTGAGGTGAAAAGGGGTTAAGCTTTGTTACTTGACTTTTTTAAATGCTGAGAAAAATACTCGTGACCGTTGCAGATTTTTTAAAATAATTTTCGAGTAGTCGTAGTTTTTAAATAATATTCATCGAATAATTTTCGGTCGCATGCGGTGTGGTAGGCTTTGTAAAGGGCCGTATGGTTCGTGACCACCCTCCTACTGAAGTCCGACGCCAAACAGCTTGCTGTGTTCCGTCGGTGCGTTGGAGTACCAGTACCTTAATTGGCATTTTCTGGGTTAACTCGCTCCATCGTCGACTTCATCTCTGACCTTGGTCAAGATTGGGGTCAAGAGTTAAACCATCTCATGATAAAAAAATACTTTACCAGTACTCTGATATTTCAAGACACGTTACGGCTGAACCAATAGGTACTTGAACAAAACAGTGGCTCAAATAATTTTATAGACCATTTAACTAATTTTAAAAATACATTATCACGAAGACATTATTTAATGTATGTAGATTATATTAAATTACATGTCAAAACTTAAACCTAAGACTTAAAAACTTTTAAAAATTAAAAAATATGATATCGTTATTCCTGTTAGGAAAAAAACAGTTTTTAGGTACTTTTGTTTCTTTGAGAGATCTGTTAAATATGAAAAATGACGGGAATTTTACTACAACAGCAACACGTGTTGCAAAGAGTTTGAATTGTTAGAAAAAAAGCCGAAATTCCTTTCCTTTTCTCAAATCCATAATATTACATAGTATCACCCGAGCAATGGAGGTATTACGTAGCTGAGTACAATAAAGTGCGCTATTTGTCAACCGCTCGTACTTAGTTCATTATCCGAACGCACAGTGCGCCGGAGCTTTGTCCTCGTATAATCATAATTCATAGGTGCCACAAGTCATGCTTAATCTAGTTACCTACGTCGTTGTAAATACTTTGGTTATATTTTTTTATACGTTGAGAATATACATAACATAATTTTCCACGTTAAAAACGTATGAGTCACCGACTTCAATCCTAACAGTTCGCACAAAGTAGATATCTAGTATTTTTTGTGGACTACAATGCTTATTAGCAGATAACTACAAGCAGAAATGTCATTAATTTATTTAGATGATGTTCTAGTTTGCAGTATTTTTTGTTTTTGTTGTTTTTTTTTTAAAGCGCTGAATCATTTTTGATAAAATTTATATGGGACCTCTTCAGGAGTATACTCTTTCGAACAAATAAAGAATTATTCAAATCGGTTTATTATTTCCGGAGTAATCGCGTAACAAATATACAAAAAAAAATACAGTCGAATTGAGAACCTCCTCCTTTTTTGAAGTCGGTTGAAAATAGGTTTTTAAAGGTTCTAAGCGAAGATGCCTACACAGACACTCACGAACTTTTGTTTTACTTAATCCACTTTTTAGCATTAGCTGTTAAGAGTTATGGAGGAGTGGTCTCACCTAATCCCAATTCCCATTGCTGTATTATATAAAAAAAATACAATTATATGATGATTATTTATTAAAAGTAAAAATGTAATAAATGTAAAAAATAAATAATCAAAAATGTTGCTTGTTTGCTGAGTAAGTTATGTCAAAGTCAAGTCAAAGTCAAAGTATGGGCAAAGAAAGTCTCTGACTGTGTAAAAAAGAAGACAAGGTCGACCACGAAAAAGATGGTGCGACGATCTAGTCTCTTTTACGCGACACTGGTAGGAGATAGCTAAAGACCGAACTGTGTGGACAAAGAATAGAGAGGCCTTTGCCCAAAAGTGGGATCCAGAAGGTATTATTTTTAATTATACCATAACATGGAGGCAAAAAAATAAATAAGAGATGAGTTAAAAACAAAAGATTTACACGTTCCACCTCTAGTTAAAAACCCGATACTTAAAAGTGAAATGTCAAGGCCTAACAAAACCAGCGAATTTTTTCGCAATTTCATCAACTCAGTCCACTCTCAATTGAATGGGTTATCAATTCCCACATCGCTCTTTATAAATGGTGTTCGAATTTGTAATTTGTTCACTGGTACACTCGTATCTAAAAACGTGTTAAGCGTGAGTGGTGTAATTGACGTCAAGGTTCCATTGTTATTTTTTATCGATAGGTTTGGGTTTCGGATACCAGATTGGATATCTTGGGGCATACTAGGTGCTTCCACCAAGTTTAATAAAGAAACAGATTTTATTTTATATACTGAAAAAAAACATACTTACCGAAAATTAAGGATATGAATCAGTCCACTAATTTTAACACCTTTCCTCAAGGAAAATGGAAAACATAAATAAATACAGCTTAAGCGATCTTGACAGTCTGGCGAATTCTTTTTTTCAGAACTTCACGCATGTGCTTCTTGAAAAAAGTTGTTTAGTTTTGTAGGAAGAATCACTTTATAATATACTAGCATCCTGCTCCGGACTTCGGTCCCGTGGGAATTCGGGAAAATTATGTAGCCTATGTTACTCAGAGATAATTAAGCATCCTAATGGTGAAAGAATTTTTGAAATCGGTCCTGTAGTTTTTAAGTTTATTCGTTACATACAAAAATACAAATATTTCCTCTTTATAATATTAGTATAGACTAGCATTCCGCTCGGGACTTCGTTCCCGTGGGAATTCGGGAAAATTATGTAGCCTATAATATTCAGGGATAATATCCTAATGGTGAAAGAATTTTTGAAATCGGTTCCGTAGGTTTTAAATTTCTTCATTACATACAAAAATACAAATATTTCCTCTTTATAATATTAGTGTAGACTAACAACTAATATAACGAACCCGTAATAGTTATGTTTAAAACTAATGTGTATTGTATCTGCCTACGGATCTCTAAAAACGCGGGAGTTCGTGATCCGTGAACCGCGATAACAATACGATCCGTCGGTCAATCCACATTTATTATGACCCTTTGTATGTGCTTCTATGCAGATACCAACATTTTTAATGCTTTGTTGAACTGTTTTCAAAGAGCCACATTTCATACTTAAACTTACAAGTGTATTTTTACATATATCTGTAAAAAAATTTAATGATGACAGTTACAATGTTCTAATTGTAAATTAATAACAATTAAACTAGATCAGTGAAACTGCTTGGAGTTATCGTTATGGATTTTACATTCCTTTTTTTCTGATTAGGAATGAATTCCTTTTTGACTACAATCTAGCTGAGTGCAAAGATTAATTTATTTAATTATCAATATAAAATGTAAACCATTAGCCGTTCCGCTTTTTAAGCAATCATCTATAAGGTTGTATAGCTAACTTTATTGTGCTATTCTTTTTAGAATGTTATCTTTTTATCGTCACTAACTCAATCTGCCCCGAAACATAATTGGTTCTATCGATTTGCTTCATAAAAACATGGTAGGATAAATTTTTTACAATTTTCCAGTCTAATTCCCGGTTGAGGTTGTACCGTGCGCCATTGATGCGGAACCTTGATTGCGCGAACCCAATTCGCTTTTGATTTTTTTTGCCACCCAACACATCGCTCTGAAATCTCGTTAAAATGTGGTTCTGAAGTCTCATGTTTTTGGTGGATAGAGTTGTTTATATTCTGTTTGAACAGACTGTTTAAAAAAATGTGGTTTTAAGTTTTTGTGTGACATTTGTGCTGCTACAAACGTCAGGATGATTTAAAACTCGGCTGAATCACAGAGACAATAATCTATATCTATCTATCTATATCTTCTATCTATATATATATATGTATACTATTTATAAAGAGGAAAGATTTGTTTGTTTGGTTGTTTGAATTGAATGGGCTCCGAAACTACTAGACCGATTTGAAAAATTCTTTTACCATTAGAAAGCTACATTATCCCCGATGGACATAGGCTACATAATTTTCCCGAATTCTCACGGGAACGAAGTCCCGAGTGGAATGTTAGTTAAAAATATGAATGCTATGTTGAGTAAACCCCAGAATATATTTATTTAAAATACCCCAATACTTTAAATAACATGTTACATGGGGATTGTTGCATGTCCAAAAAAGTTATAAAAACAAACCTTAAATTTTAGGAAATTTTCCTCACGTTCTACGATTGATTCTTGATAACTTCCTTAAATCCGATTATTATTATAAATAACACCCATAAAATACAGTTTTTATTCACATGGTAATTTACTCTTCACCAAATTCTCAACCAAGTCTTGTTATCTCTCGATCAGCGGCAAGAGTCACGTATGTTTTTAACCGTGCCCCGATTAGTAACGGCTTGCCTTGAAGGTCTTGGGTTCCGTGCCCAGGTAACAAGTGACGTAAGCCGATTTCCCAACAATAACCCTTCTCAACGGCTCGCTGTTAATTGGATTATCTTATGTCTTGTCTTTTGGTTGGATTTAGCTTGATTGAAAATTGGAGATGTAGAGTTAGGGGTCTTAGGTAGTATCTACTACATTGCAAATAATGATCGTTTATCGAACAAGAGTGGTTATAAAAATAATAAAAGTTGTGCAACGGTGTCCTTGGAAAATCTGTATTGTGTGCATTTTGTCAGTTTTTACGCATTACAAAAGTTCAATTGATAAATGAATAAATGAAATAGTTTTCATTGTATTTGAAATCCTCCTAGTAAGCAAGAATATTATGTTTGAGTCGAGAGAACCCGATCCTCCATATTTTCAGAGAACCCGATCCTCCAAACTTACTTCTAAAGTTTATTTTAAATCAAAAATTAGATTAATGTTGCTAGATCTCCAAAAACAAACATGCTCCTAAAAAAACCATCCAATCTACCAATTTACCTATTATACATTATACTTAATTAATACTTATATTGACATACCTAATTTACATTCTTTCTTACCTTTTTACCCATTAAATATTATAATATCATTCTTATACAACATACCTACTTACTCTACATCACCTCTCTTCTATTTCAAATTTTCACCTTCACTGCCAGTCTTGCTAAAACTACATCAAGGTCCTGACGGAAGATCAGCGCTGTAGTCTTTGTCTGCAGCATAATGCTGAGTCAGCGCCTCTTCACTCCTGTGACACTCAGTGTCGACTGATTATTACTATTTTTAATTTTGTTTTTATTTTTTAACTTTTTCTTATTGCTTTGTTTATGTGTTTTGATGTGTGTTATTGGAGTGAATAAAGCTGTTATCTATCTATCTATCTATCTATTTTGACTATTTTACATTGTCTGAACTCGAATGGTAAACAAACAAAAATAAAGTGAAATAATTAGCATTGTATGATTATGTTTATGCATGTGTGCAAATAATGACTTATAATATGACATGCATCACATCAGTAAGTTAAGAGTGTATTGCCTAACCACACGATATCATCTCTAAAATGACTTCGAGCGCTCGATATTATATCATAGTAAACGATAAACGTCGCGGCGCGAGGTGGCGCGCTAAGTGTGAACTAAATTGGTGATATTTTACGAGGTCGTCATTACTGGAACCGTAAAGAGCGGGTTTGCGACACTTTTACGATGGATATTCGGCGTGGTCTGCCCTTATTATGGAAGGACGAACATTTTGTTTGACAGACTCTAGGTGAGTTATGATTTCGGTTGATTCGAGAATAAGTTCTTTTTTACTTTTTTTATTATTATTCATATATACATTTAATTTTGCATCCACAGACGTGATGTCCGTGTCCTTGTCTTGTTACATTTAATATTATTATTACATATTTAACATTTTTAACACATTTACTCTCCATATGAGTTTACAATTAATACACTTAAAATACTAAAATATAAATATTTTTTTAAAACAGTCTATATATTTTACAAAAATAAAAACACCATTTACCTAAGCCAGCAGTGGTTTCTGCTTATTGTCTCCAGTCCTTAAAGCATCGATAACAACTGTATCCAGATTTTTTATGGCCATTTTAGGTTGTAATCAATCACTTTTCCTCGGCCCGCCGCCTCTGTTTCTTTAATTAATAAGTTCTTTTCGTAATCGTCCACTATTTGATGATTTTTATGCTTTTTTGATGATAGTCAAATTGAAAATAAGGTGTTTTTATTTTCAAATAAAGGAATTAATAAAAAAAAACTTTAATTTGCTGTTTTATGTTTTTTTAATTGCAATGTAGATTCATTTTCCATCATCGAGCTCTACGTTTTCCGTTAAAACCAATATTTTTATATGCAAAAATACCTTTATAAGGAAGAAGGATGGTCCTGAAGGAAATAGGTCTTACATCCCTTTTCTTTGTGATTCTACAAATATAACAGAGATAAACATGTTTGGAAGAAAATGTTATTTCTTTAATAAAGTAGCCAAGCAACATACGGATTTGTAGCAAATTATTTGTATTGTAAAAAATTGTAAACATTGTAGCAAAGGTGACTTTACATTAGCTAGCAAAAATTCCTAAGGAACATAGGTCGAAATATTAAGAAAGTTCGTTTCTCTACAACTTCTGTGATCAGCTGATTTGCCTTTGTATGAGAAGTCAATTTTTTTTGTGAATTTCGAATAGGTTCCTCAGGGAAAGTTGTTCAGTTTCATGGGGAAAATCACAACCTAAAGTTTCATTAACTAATTTAAAGAACAAAAAATGTTATAGTCACAAATATTTATAAATAGATAGATAGATACCCTTCATTGCACACAGTCACAAAAAAGTTTTACTGAGCTAAAGTTAAAAAGTCGGCCTTATCGCTAAGCGCAATCTCTAGTTCCAGTTTTAATCATTTTAGTGCCAAAGTAAATGGAATCAGGCTTCCATCACCGAGTGACGTGAAGCGAAGAGATAACGCGGGTAATTGCAAATTAAAAAGACTTTTATTGACCCCTAGTCCGTTTTGTGACTGGAAAAGTGATTTCAGCGAAAGGAAATTAAGGCTGAAAAACCTTTGGGTGGAACAGACTTTTTGGTGTAAAATTTAGCCTATTTAAAATTGATTGTAAGAAATTGTTTTTAAATAAACTGCATTACGAATAGAATAATGCAAAAAAGACAGTGGAAAGAAAGATCCGCGTCAATATTTAACGACAGATGTTGTTCATTATTGTTTATTTAATCAATAATTAAAAAATACGTCATCAACGTAGTTTTATTGTTTAATTATAGGATTTCCGGGACTTCGATCCAGTGGAAATTTCATTAAATTCTTTCTAGGTCCAAAGATTTGGGCTGCCAAACAGATTTTAGGTTCAAAGGTTGGCATTGATGAGTCAGTGAGTCAGGTCCTTTAATTTTATACAAGGCTTTAGGTATCTCTTTTTCAACCTCTCGGGTGGTTAATCAGTCCATAAAACTGAACAACTTCCCCTAGGAACATAGGTCAAAATACGAAAAAAAAATTTGAGTTCTCATACAAACTTCATCAGTATATAGCGCATTTTGTATAGGAGATCAAAATTTTTATTTCGTATTTTGACTAATTCACCACCCGAGAGGTTGAAAGAGAGATTCCTAAAGCCCTGTATACAGATAAAAAGAAGATAATAATATTTTTATTGTCAATTATCACCTCGTGGGTTAAGGCCGCCTTTGTAAACTTGTTTTCTCTGTGTTATCATCACTGTACAATAAAGAATAAATATACATACATAACATTAGAATGTACATTATTTCAAAAGTTTTAAAATTAGGAATAAAGGTTAAGTACTTGCTTATTACCAAAGGAAAAAATACTTTAACTCAGCAGCAGAATTTACCACCCTTAAAAATTCTACACAAATTTCGGTCCATTATGACCTTTCGAGAAATCACGAGAAAGCCTCTCAAGTTTTCGCCTAATTTTCTCAGTCGTAAACCTTAAAATCTTGCTTAATTTATAATGAAAACAGAAACGATAACGCCCGAGGGATTCTCATAAAAATCTTTACAGCTGCCACATTGACTTAGTAATTAAGTGGAATTAACAATTTTCGACGTTGTTCGGTACATCTGTACTCGTACTTAATATCTTTATTGTGCTATTATGTACTGGAAATGCTTCTCGTGATATTAAAGCTGTGAAGTGTATCACAGTCCGTTTATGTAGGGTTCCGTGAATAATATTACATCTGGCAAAATCTGAATATATTGATAACTAGCTTCCCGCCCGGGACTTCGTTCCCCTGGGAATTTTGGTAATGAATATACATAAAAGCATTCCTCTTGGATTCTTCTATCTACTGCTGAAAACTGCATTATAATCCGTTAAGTAGTTTAAAAGACGTTAAACAGACAGCGGAAGCGACTTCATTTTATATAATACTATGTAAAGATATAGATTAGAGGCTGTTTGGGACTTCGTTTTCGTAAGAATTTTGCAAAATCTTTTCGTATTAATTATCTTTACCAATATGGGAACTTTAATGCGAAATTTCAGCTCTATCGGTCCAAAGGTTTTGGCTGAGCGTTGATGAGTCAGTAAGTCAGGGCCTGCATTTTTATATATTACAATTGTAGCTTTTGGTACTTCTTTGACCACTTATAACTCAAAATATAATATAGGAAATTTCTTAAGTATGTCTTTACCAATGAAATTGCCGATTGTGTTCTCAACCTTTATTTTGTTCATAATTTATTTAATTGAACAGCTGTTAATAAAATTGTTTTTTATTTAATACCTTGCCCATATAATGGAGATATTGAGTCAAATTAATACATATTTATTTTGGATTTATTTACTGAAAACGAAGCTCAAATACAGCTCGCTTCATCCGTTGCCCGTTTCATTGCTTATTTTTGCTGTAGCTTTATAACAATTACAACTTTTAATAAACTAAGTATGATGAAAGATAACTTAATGTTGTCTAAACCTTCTCACAAAATTTTGTTAAATTTGGTTTTCGTATTCCCGAGAAAATTCTAAAAACGTTAGTATGAAAAATTCAGTTTTCCAAAAATGTTGTATGAAAAACGGCAATTTCAAAGGTAAAGACCTATATTAATTATTGCTCTATTTTTTTTCTAAATTGATGAAGAAGATTACCTATACATTAACTTTTCTGAATTTTGTCTTATTTATTACTAGCTTCCCGCGCGGGACTTCGTTCCCGTGGGAATTCGGGAAAATCATGTACGAGTACCCTATGTCCATCGCGGATAATGTAGGATTCTAATGGTGAAAGAATTTTTCAAATCGGTCCAGTAGTTTTGGAGCCTATTCGATGCAAACAAACAAACAATCAAATCTTTCCTCTTTATAATATTAGTATAGATAAACCAGTAACAGACTCGCGATGCAGCCCCAAATCCGTGTCTGCGACAGCTCTTTCTATATCAGTAACTGGCTTTCCGCCCGGGACTTTGTTCCCGTAAGAATTTGGGAAAATTATGTAGCCTTTTTGTTAATCCCGGGTGTCAGCTACCTGCACACCGAATTTTATCAAAATGGGTCTAGTCGTTTGAGCGTGAGAGTAACAAACATCCATACATACAAACTTTCGCGTTTATAATATTAGTAATAAGGATTACACTTACATTGACTCTTCTAAATTTTGTTCATAAGTATTCTTTATTAGTAGCCAGTTATATATTCGCTACTTATAGTAGTCATAGTCAGCTCTTTCTTCTTCTTCATCAGCCCATATACGTCCCCACTGCTGGGGCTCGGGTTAGCTCTTTCTTAATCAGTAATTATTTTGCCAGCGGAACCTTAAAAAGCTTAACGCGTACATAAAGACGTAACAGCGTTTAGGCAACTAACAAACCACGCGATGTTCGAGTTTACGACTGGAACTCAATTACAATTAACAATTACAGCTACGACATCAAATTAAAATTGCGTTCAGGGCTGGAAAGCAAAAAAAAATAAGTACCTACATGTGAGAATTAACAAATCTAAATATACTTATAAAACAAAGTCGTGTTAGTTACACCACTTATGACGGCCGGTTTGGTCCAGTGGTAGCGACGCTGCCTCTTGATCGGTGGTCCTGGGTTCGATCCCCAGTCGGGGCAAACCTTTGTGCAAAAAGCAGATGTTTGTTCTCGGGTCATGGGTGTTTGTGTTTGTCTTTATGTGTGTTCCAAGGGACCCACGACACAAGGGAAAACCTTACTGTGGGCCTTTGAGTGTGTAGCGTTTTAAAAAAAATATAAAAAAACTCAAGATCGACTGGACCGATTTCCATGGTTTTTGGTTTGTTGTATTTCTCTCCGTCCCGAATAGCAGAATAACTATTAAAAACATTGGAAAATTGACGGGAAAATTCCACGGGAACGAAGTCCCGGGCGAAAAGCTAGTTAATATTAAATTATAAGTAATAATAAGCTTTAATAAGCTTTAGCTTCACACTCAAAGGCCCAGACTAAGGTTTTCCCTTGTGTCGTGGGTCCCTTGGAACACACATAGAGAAAAACACGAACATCCATGAGCCGAGAGCAAACATCTGCTTTTTACACAAATATTTGTCCCGACTGGGAATCAATCCCAGGACCAAATTAGGACCAAATGACAAATTAAAATAGGCTCTTTGAGATTAAAAGGAAAAATATTACAAGTAAAATTTATAGATTCGTCAAATAAGTAGATATTTATTTAAATTAAATTCTACGCGGAAACGCGGCGAGTGTGATGGGCACCTTTGCGTCCGGTACGGCACAGGGCGGGTTATTTAACTTATAATTAGGACGTGCGGTAGTGAATTTAGAATTTAAGACGTTAATTAATTTAATTTTGACATATGTATTTAATTTTTATTTTTGTATTTGTTAAATAAGTTGAATATCTATAAAAAAAAGTTTTATTATAAGGTAATAAAGAATAGAAATAAAAAAAAAATTAAATAAAATTCTTTGAAAAAATGGCGTCCACTATCATAATTTTTCCCATATCTGAGTATTATAATCCAAATTAAAATACATAATGGGAAAGTTCCCAATATCTAGTAAGTAAATCCTTTACGGGTATTCTAGTACGGACGGCCGGACGGCCGCAACTCAGGTTACCACACGCGTGCACTCTGTGCTGTTGTCATAAAAGCGGATTTGCAATGAAAATGGAGTAACCTGATGCGCTGGCCTCTGTACATCAAAGAATCATCCGTTGATCAGTAGGGTGCACCACTAGCTGGTGAGAATGACGACTTTGAAATACTAAAATGTTATGTTTCACCCCACACAGTACTTATTTCTGTTTTAACAATCTATTTATGGAAACTAAAAATCTAATCATTAAGGAACCAGACCTCTGTCTGTCTGTTACGCTTTCACACCTAAACTACTAAACCGATTTTGATGAAATTTGCTACAGAGATGGATTAGACGTTGAGAAAGGACATAGGCTACATTATATCTCACTGCTGGGTACGATTTAACATGTAGTCCACGCGGGTGGAAAGCTAGTTCTAATTTTTTTTTTTAAATTCTTTCAACAGTGTTATTAGTTAGTGACGTAAAAATATTCGTAGTAGCAAAACAACATAAAAATTGTACCTCAATCGAACAATACTAGAATTTTCAGGTGGCAACCCTACAACATTCCATCGTGCCGCACCGTCGCGCGAAATATGACGCGTTCAATTTATAACTCAGATTCATTCGCATGCGAATTAATCGCCCACTTCCGAGTCGTACACGAGTCGCCCCCCTTTTTATTGAGAGAGCACCTGATTTTTACTGTGGTATGGATAAAGATGATAATTGTTTTTTGTTACGTTGAGAATGAATTCGGACCTAATTTTCTGGATTTCATAACACACACATTTTTGTGATTTTCATACATAATTATGGTTTATAAAATGTATTCGTTTATTCAACAATAAATCGATATATTATGTAGAATTAGGTACAAGCGTAGTTGATGAACTAAAGAAAGTGGTATAGTCCATTTTTTATGTCAAAAAGATAATAAGTATAGAAAAATAGGAAGGATGTAAAAGATTTATTGACATACATTCTTTGAAAAATAAAACAAAAATATCAAGTTCATTCTATAACATGTTTTTAGAAAGATTTTGTCATTCTTCTTTGTCTTTAGAAATTTACTTCAAGTCTTTAGTACCTATTCAAATATAGGCATCAGTTTTTTATATCAACACACACTCCACTTGTAATTCTGAATTTGATGAAAATTCAGTTCTTTCCGAGCACAAAATACGCTATTTGCTAAGACATCCGAAGGGACGTAAAATGTAAGAGCATAAAAGTTATATATGCAAATAATATCCATCAAGGTAGAAGCTTTTACGAGGTGACTTCATCACATTGCCTTACGAATGGATGTACTAGATACTATCATAACTATACGTTTTATTCTTCTATATGAATTTAGAAACTGTCGTTGTTATAAAAGTTTATGAGCTCTATGAGATGAAGTGTACTTTTTGAAGTCAAGGTAATCAACAATTTTGTTTCTACGACTTAGGATCAGAGTAGAGTTATTGAGTCAATGCACATTATTTGAACCAAGTCAGTATTTTTATTTATTAACGTATTTTCAACTCTCTACTCCCTGTTGAATAAAGCAGGATATTGATTCATCTTTATTATTGATTATGTTAATTTTAGATTAATTAATTTTACATTATCAATGTCAGTTAGAAAAATAAGTCTAAAACAATGTCACAACATAGTGTGCTTGACAATGATTTTTTATATCAATTTGGTCAGAAACGATGTAATTTATTTTATAATTTGTATTTGATATGTTTACATGACTGCAATGGCTTATTGAAATAATAAAAAAATATAAATTTAGTTTGCTTCAGATCGCGGCTAGCATTTTAAAATGAAAAATCCTGACGCCGATAATGTACTTTACGAAATATTCAAACATCAACCTGTTAATCAGATAGTGAATATAATATAGTATTTATATTCGTATGTACATACACGGACGCTTAACCCGAAAATAAATCACTTAACAAAACACTTACCTTTACTCGCCCCGTCTGGTCCCCGCAATATAGAGCACTCTTCTATTGTACCAAACGGCGTGAATAACTGGCGCACATCCTCCTCCGTCTGTTGTTTGCTAAGCATGCCCACGAACAGCTTCCGATCTGCAGGAGAAAAAACTCAATTTCACCAAATATCGACTTGGAGCGTTTTTACATAGTGACCAGTGGATACATGAAGCTTGGTGCGTGGGATTGCAGTTTATGTTAAATGAAATTGATTATGACAATTAAAGAAAAACAAATTAAAAGGCATTCTTCGCGATGGCAAATGTTGCTATAACGGATCTTTCGTTTCTACCCATTCTGCTTTTGAAGATAATATAAATTTAATTATTTAAAATATGTATTAATTGCCAGCCACTTGAATTTTTAATTGTGTTTTATAATACGTAAATTTAAATCATATTTAAAGAGCCATATTTCACAAAGCATCATTGGCAACAAACAAGGGTCACTATTTAACCTCACTTTTAAATTCTAATAACATTACATTTAGTATTCAAGTGTTGTTTCAATGTTCGACCAAAACATTCACTTAGCGAAACAAAATGACGTGGGTAACAATGTACCATTTTCTCAGCATCCATATTTCATTTACACGTCCTACATGTTCATGGTTCAGCGCGTTTGATTCCGAGCCTGAAAAAGTGGAAAAATGGCTTTGTGCGGTTATCGCAAGTGACCGACTGAGCACCGTTCATGAGTGCTAGAGTATGGAAAGTACCTATTAAAATAAATTTAAAATATAAGAAATAAAACTATTAAATAAAATTAAAAAATGAAAAAAAAACAAAAAAAACCATGGACTATGCTTGAATTAAATTTTTCAAAAATGTATGAGTAGTTATCACAAGTATAATTTTTTTTTAATATTCTGGATATATTTTTTCAGATTTTCATGGCAATGAAATAACTTTTTGTATCGAAATATTTAAATTATAATAAATACCAGCTTAGAAGGGTGCTTTCTCTTCAGTTATATACGTTTTCTAACTATTTATTTCGTCTAAAAACTTAATAAGGTTTATACCTATTTATGCTTTTTGACATTTCAAAAATTTTAATTAATCATTCTTTTTTTGGACCCTACTGCTTCACCTAGTATGGTATGAGTGAGTGTGTGTGACGGCCTTTTAATTATAACAAGGCTGACAGGCCTGAAAGCCGGAGGTTAGCGGCGCTGGCTTCAGGCTTCAGGCCTACGGGGCAAAATTTCAACCGCGGACGGGTTGCGTCACATGTTCTGCTCTTCTGCATTTAGGTTAAAGGAAAATAGGTTCTCTTCATTAAGGTCTACCTATTTGATGTTGAATAAAACTCGCTACATTCTCTTAATACATTTAAGATAAAACTTTGTAGTGTTTTGTAGCTTTCCTCGTTTGGGACACGTTTAAATATTGATCTACTTTTATGGAGCTGCTATAAACGTCCAAACACCTGTAGGAGGTATTTATTTATACATTCATAAAAAAAAATCCTTTTCAGTACAGAGGTTTATTTATTATCTTGCAATGATCAGAAATTCAAAGGATAAAGATAGAATACACATTTTCCCTGTGATACTGAATTTTGATCTTAATGGATATCATTAAGATGAGTTTTAGGAACAGGTTATTAAAATATATTCGATTGCTGCTTATTCTGCAGTCACAGTAATTTTAATTTTGTCACTAACAAATTAATAACTTCACATTTTATTTTGATAAATACATATTTTTACTTTAATGATCATTCATTTAGTTGTTTTTAAACATGTTTATCGGGTAAAAGTAAAAAAAAAAACAGAATGAACATGGAATGTTATTTAACTAAGTTTATTGCACAGTGCAGTAAGTGTACATCAACATTAAAAAATTATTAAAAAATACGTGGCCAATAGCTCCAGGCACCAAGTTTCAATTATTTGGAAAAACATTGACAACATTGCACATGACTGGCCAAAAAAGAATGCACTTAAAATGATTGAATAGGCTAGCGAAACCGGACGTAAATCTGCATTTAAAATTGAACATTTATTCCCAAGGAACATAATTAAAATTCTAGAGATATATTTTTTCAGACTTTCTATCATCGTTTTTGTGGGATGTAATTTTGTTCCTTGGGGAAAGTTCATAAATTTAATGTCTTACTGATTTACATCGCAAAATTTTTCCAATTTAAAAAATACAATAGAAAATTTAATGTACGACTTTTTAGTTGACTTTCTTTATTTTTAAACAGTCAAGCGAAGTGATGTAGGCTAAGTCAGCTACAACTTACAGACCTTAAAACAAAATAGCAGTAGTGACTTAGCCTGCGGTGTGTTCAAATTACAAAATAAACCTTATTATGTCATAATTTAGGCAGAATATTGAAAAACAGTTAAATGCAACACAATAAAGCTATTTTGTAAACTAATAAAACTTTTTACAGTAAAAGTGACGTAACTGAAACATCAAAATTTTAGGGCGATATAAAAAATCTTCGTTAAAAAATGAAAAATGCTAGTTAAGTCACTTTTGTAGCGCTGTGTGCGCACACTCTATCTAGCTTACTGTTGTCAGTGTTATTATCTCACGGAAAATATTAAACTTCCAAGGAAAACGCTCAAATGTACGTCCAAAAATTGCACAGCATTTAAACCGACGCTAATCCCAGAAAAAATAATAAAAGATAATAAAACCCAGCCCACGTTTGCCTTTGTTTATATGTCAGAGTCCCGATTCTCAAACTTTTTACGCAATGACAAAAATCGAATTCAATTCCAAGCCCTCGAAAATGCGGCGGGTATGTTTTCGTTGGCAAAATTA
This sequence comes from Aproaerema taeniolella, assembly GCA_949987775.1. NCBI lineage: Eukaryota > Metazoa > Arthropoda > Insecta > Lepidoptera > Gelechiidae > Aproaerema > Aproaerema taeniolella. The sequence goes on from OX465250.1 coordinate 19,180,031, forward strand.
GGCCAATGTTATTGTGGAAACGGATTTGATTAACTTTTTTATATTTCCATCAATTTCTGGACGTACGTGGTTCATTTTTTGCAGCGTTGAATTCTGCTCTGAAAAAGTCACCATCCTATTGGATGATGACACAAAAACAACCATAGCTTACTATAAACACATAGTACACACAGTTTAGTTAATGAAACAACGAACAAAATCCAAACCCAGGTCAACACATAACAATTAGCACATTACACTAAAATGGTGATTTTAATGGCAGGAGGGTTCCGTAGGAATATCCAACAAAACAAAAAGTTTCAGTTTTATTGACTACGGAACTCTCTATAAAAATGTTACAGACATAAAATCAGACTTCTGTTCTGAGCTAAGGACTATCTATGTCACCCAATTTTTAAATCTAATCGTGAACTGGGTTCTGTACAGAAATCTTAATAAAACAAATTAATCACAAAATAACATAAAAACCACACTAAATATGTTTCGAAATGAACACGAAAACAAAAAAAACCTTTTACAACACCACGACATAACTAAGTGCTGAGTGATTGTTTGTTCTAAATCGAATCTACTAAAATGCCTTGAGAAAATATTTATAAATATTTCGTTACTTTTTAAAAGTCAAAAAGAAAATACAACATTCCAAAAATTTTAATAAATAGAACACTAATTTGTAATCTTAAAATATAAATTGAAAACTAAAAGTTATAAATTTTTGAAAAGAGAACCAAGAAACCAAAACATAGAGTAAAGAAAAAAGTAGAAGTGACAAGGCATGTAGATTCGACATGGAACATTCACTCGCGCGCTAGTCGACAGACAGTGACAACAGTACAGCCTAGGGCACGCACAACAAACGCTACCTGTCAACGCCTACGCTCGCCGCCTGGTGGCGCCCCCTGTAACACAAACATATACTACATACTTACTCTATGATATTTAATTCATCATCATCATCAGCCCACATACGTCCCCACTAAGAGGCACGGGCCTCTCTTCAAAACAGTTAAAAGAGTGATATTCAATTATGATCAATTTTAATTTGTTGCTTTGCCATTCGTTAGATGACGGGAGTAAGGTTTTAAAATTATAAAGACTATTTAAAAAAAATGTAAATCTTATCTAATGGATTTTGTCTGACGAGTTCACTTATTACAGTAAATTAAAGCACGATAAGCTATTAAGTCAAACATAGACAAAAATAAGTTTTCCTTGGTCATTAGTGTTATCAATAAAAAAGGCGTTCATTAAGTCGATCTTTAAAAAAAACTTGTCAATAATTTCGTTTATGTTTCGCAGTACGCTGGTGTTGGTATTTTAGGAAATAATAAAAACGAAATATTAAAAATCGAATTTTTAATATTTTGAAAATTTTCAAAATCAAACTTTATTACTATCAAAAATATATTGAGTGATGAGAAACAGTAATCTTGTGATAAATGTATTAGGACATTAATAACATACATAAATACCAAATACATAATACTCGTGGCGCGATTCGTATGCATGAATCGCGCGAGTTTTTAATTGTGTAGTGCGCCCAATGTTCATTGGCTTAAATCAGTATAAAAATAGAGTGAGTTTAATAAATAAACAAATTCATAAAAAGGAAAATACGCGTAAAACGTACGGGAAAGAACACCTTAAGCTCACTGAGTTATCTTCACGAGGTCTTTAACTTCGATTATCTGAGTATTTTATTCGCACACGTATAAAATAGCGCCGAGTAAATAGCCTCTGCTCCACAATTCATCTATCATCTCATTCATTCACTCGTTCCCTTTTTGTTGCTCAATAAAATAACAATAAAAACCGCATTTTTGTGAATGAATTGAGATAAGTTTATTTGCTTTCTGACAACTGTGAAAATGGCTCGATATCAGCTTTGTATGGATTACGGAAAATATCAGTTGTTAAAGGGAATGTTTATAGATTTATAAAAAAATATATGTTAATTTAACACCTTTTTGTAATATTTCTATCAAATTGTAGCACGAGCATTTAAACTATGTTTATTTTGCTTAAATCATAAATCTGAAAAAAAAATTTTTTGTGAAAATATGCAAAGTATTATATTTCAATAGTTATTATTAATGTTTTTTTTTATAACGAATGGGTTTGCTCTTGACCACAATCTAGCCCAGGGGCGAAGATGTGGTCGAGGATGTAGCAAGCTCACCCAGAAGATGCCTATTCACCCGAACTTTAAAGAGACTCGGGTTATATGAGCCCCGAAATACAGACGCAGGCAGAGAATTCTATTCCTTAGCAGTGCGCAGTATAAAAGATGAACAGAAGCGCTCAGTACGGATTCGTGGAATTCCGACAAGATGAGGGTGGTACCCCCAGTTCGTCGTCTGGATGTCCGGTAGAAGAAAGGGGCAGGCGGAATGAGCTCGTGCAGCTCATGAGCACACTCCCCGACGTACATCTTGTAGAAAACACAAGGCAAGCTACTTTGCGTCTATGAGCTAGGCTTTGTAGTTTATTATTAATATATAGCGGTGATAGCCCAGTTGGTAATGAGCCAGACTTGTAATCCGAAGGTCTCGGGTTCAAACCCTGGTGCGGGCCCACTAAATTCGTATTTTCGGATTTATGTTACGGATTTCTAATCATCACTTGCTCAACGGTGAAGGAAAACATCGTGATGACACCCGTCCGTCCGTTCGAGAAAATTAATTTTCAAAAGACGAGCGGTCCACCAACCCGCATTGGGCCAGCGTGGTGGACTATGGCCGGACTATGGGTTTTCATAAAGTCTCCAATAGTTTGTCGGGTTTTTCATTTTTTTTTTAAATTTATCAGCATCCACAGACTCGATTTCCGTGCCCTTATCTAGGTTGAGATTAAGGTTTTTCTCGTGTTAGGGGTCTGAAGTTTTATCTCCACAAATTTGTTAAAGTTATATGTAGATATTGACATTTTGCGTGCTGGATTTCAACAAAAAAGGCATAATTATAACTTCAGGTTATAAAAAAATCCAATATATTACAAGTACCACTGTCTACTGTTTTGGGCAAAAGGAAAAAGTCTCGCTAATGGTAATAACCCAGTTGGTAATGAGCCAGACTTGTAATCCGAAGGTCGTGGGTTCAAATACTGGTGCGGCCTGTACCACTAAATTCGTCGTTTCGGGTTTATGTACGGATTTCTAATTATCACTTGCTCAACGGTGAAGGAAAACATCGTGATGAAACCCGCCCGTCCAAGAAAATTTTCGAAAGACGAGTGGTCCATCAACCCGCATTGGGCCAGCGTGGTGGACTATGGCCTAAATCCCCTTCGTGTGTCGAAGGGAGGCCCGTGTCCCTCGGTGGGGACGTAAAAATAAAAATATTAAAGATGACCGTGTTATGCTAGCATTATTAAATTGTTTCTGGTTATAGGGTTTGTGTAATTATTTCTGTTAAATAAGAAAATCACCTATACAAAAAATTCAGAAAAAAAAAAATTCAATAGAAGATTACATCTACAGCGAAAACATGTCTCTTAAAGACAAAAAATACTTGATGTGCCTAATAAAATTATCCTAACAGCTATCGATAAGGGCAATAATGTTCTAATTAACGTTAACAGGCCTATTGATCTTAATTCGCACTTTAATTTCTAATCCCACGATGTATTGACCGGTCGGTGGCGAGGCACAGGGGTGTATTTTAGGTCTTTAACTTTTCCTTTTTTCAAAATGTTTTTTCTAAATCTGTGTTAATAATAATTGGCAATCGTTGAAATAATACTATTTCCAATGCATAAACTATTCTTGAATCGCCAATACAATATAAATGCGGTGTGACGATCAAATTGCGGTAGTAAAAACTAATGAGGGAAAAATTTGGTTTTTTTTCATCATGTGACCAGTTGTGCAGCTATTTAGTATTTGAAAATTTACAAGAAGTTTCAAAAAAATTGCGAGAAATAGTGTTTTTTTAAAAAAATGTAATGAAAATTACTCTTGACTACTCAAGCTTAGAGGCAAAATGTGGCCAAAGATGTAGCAAGCTCACCCAAAAGAAGCCTATTAACTCGAACTTCAAAGAGTCTAGGGTTATAAGCTCTTTTAATGTGATCTTAAATTTTTTTCAGTGTGATTCAGTGCTCTGGATTCTGCCTTATCAGTTTGATTTTATTGTTCCGTTTTTTGTAATTACTGTTTAGAACCATCTTACAAAAAGATGGATTATAATCAACTAAATTAGAAATATTAATAAAAAAAATCACTAAACTTTTAAAATAAGAAGTGACAACAGCAAGGAATAAGCTAGCATTTCATAAGTTATTTTAACTTACATATTTGACGAGCGACAACGCAATTTCGCATTTCGTCATCGCAATCTCCTATGAATATAGAATTTGACTAGTGCCCCAAGGGCCTCAGGGCCGGCCCTGTCCCATTATTACCAACTTCGCAGCGAAATTATCTCAATTTAGGTGGTCATTAGCAGAGTCGCACGGGAGAGATATCCTGGTGGCTCGTATAAATCTGAATTTAATGACCGTCCACCGCCGCTCCTAATATTGGCGAACAATGTTTAGAAACACGTGCCGGTGGCTCGCATGTGTTTGTCCCGAGGGCAGTCGGGTTGGAAGACAGCGTTGGTCCGGTCTTGCTTCGTTTGTTGAGGTTATTGAGATATTTCATGGCAAAATTATTTAATTATTATTATCCAGAAACCAACACTGACTCAATCCCTCTGAAGAAGTAAGTGGCAGGAAAAAACAACGGGTTGCACTCCGAGAGTGCCGGCAGAAGTGAAAACTTGAACATATATTACCTACTTGCGGTCTACGAAAGGTCTTACAAATTTTCGATCAGGTCACGTGTCCTGACGCGAGTTTAACCCATACTTTAAAGTGCACAACGCCGCTAAAGAAGTTTTCACTTCAAAAACCTCTGCGAGGCCAGCAACAATCAGCCAGGGTTCTGGGGCGATTGTAAAGTAATCGGTGAACTATCCGGACATTATGGAGCAGGACTGCTTTCTACATTTGCCCATCACTGACTTTGTAATAATACCGAGCCTCCGAAGATATTTTTTTGTGTTATTATTGCCCTTTAGATTTACTTACTCAGACTCTGATCTATACTTGAGTAGCTGTCGTTTTTGAACTTTTGATAGTGAGAGAAAGAGACAATCAATACTTAGATATAGATCAATACTTGAGTCTTTTTTTGTAATACGGGTCTTCGTATGAGAAGTCAAAATATATATTTGTGTATCAGCCCATATATGTCCCCACTGACGGGCACCGGCCTCCCTTCGAAACGCGAAGGGGATATTTAAAAAAATATCACCCTTGAGGAAAGGTGCCAGTGCAGGCGTCTAAAAGCCAGCATACAGCAGACAGTTTCCATCCTATACGAGGCATTATTTGACACACCACCGGGAGAGATATCCCCGAATACTAATCCCTACTAATATTATAAATGCGAAAGTAACTCTGTCTGTCTGTCTGTCTGTCTGTTACCTTTTCACGCCTAAACCGCTGAACCGATTTTGATGAATTTTGGTACAGAGATAGATTAGAGCCTGGGAAAGGACATAGGCTACATTTTATCCCACAGTTGGGCACGATATAACCTGTAGTCCACGCGGGCGGAGCCGCGGGCGGAAAGCTAGTTTTCTATATAAAGAGGAAAGATTTGATTGTTTGTTTGCATTGAATAGGCTCCGAAACTACTGGACTGATTTGAAAAAATCTTTCACCATTAGAAAGCCACATCCCTACTAATATTATAAATGCGAAAGTAACTCTGTCTGTCTGTCTGTCTGTCTGTTACCTTTTCACGCCTAAACCGCTGAACCGATTTTGATGAATTTTGGTACAGAGATAGATTAGAGCCTGGGAAAGGACATAGGCTACATTTTATCCCACAGTTGGGCACGATATAACCTGTAGTCCACGCGGGCGGAGCCGCGGGCGGAAAGCTAGTTTTCTATATAAAGAGGAAAGATTTGATTGTTTGTTTGCATTGAATAGGCTCCGAAACTACTGGACTGATTTGAAAAAATCTTTCACCATTAGAAAGCCACATTATCCCGGATGGACATAGGCTACATAATTTTCCAGAATTCCCACGGGAACGATGTCCCAAGCGGAAAGCTAGTAAAAAATATAAGTAAAAGCGTGCTAAATTATAAATTAGGAAAAAAAAACAATTTTCCAGTCTAATTTACAGTTCTTAAGATGTAAAAACAGATTAAAGTCTTGAAAGACTCATTTAAATGAGTCTTAGTCTTCAATTCAAGTTCTGGACTGCTTGGGCACGAATTTGAATGTACAGGTTGATTCTATTAATTAGAAATGCTGTGCTCGCTCCATCGCACCAACTTGAATAGCCAATTACACTGATAATTGGAGGTCGCGCAGGTGTCTTGGAACAAAGACGGATGGCGTGTGGTGTAAGAAATGAGACAGGAACTTTCGAACATCACTGCTAAACAAAGGCGAACCTCGACCTAGTTCCCGATCCTGCATACATTCTTAGGCCCATATTACGGAAGGAGACTCAAGTCTTGATCGATACTTAAGTGTTGACTGTCTCTCTCACTATCAAAATGACGTAAAAAAATGTATAAATGAGAGTCTGAGTCGCGTTCTGTAATACGAATACGGATCTTAGAGCTCACTTCCGATACCTCACAAATTCTCATGCAAAATGACCCAAAACTATCGGTTGAGCGTTGACAGTTCATTCAGCCAGTCAATATGTTCTATTATATATATGGAAAAGCACCGTTTTTGTGCATTAGTTCGGGTTCCCATGAGGTTTTTTTTAATGCTCGCTTCTATCACCTACTGTATATATCAATTTCATGCTTCTAGCAATTTCAGGCTCCTGCCAAATTTCATGCTTCTAGACTCAGCGGTTTTAGCTGTGAGTTGATCGATCAGTAAGTCTGCCAGTTAGTGTCTTCTATTAAAAATTAAATAAGTTACCTAAAAGTTACTCTATGCAACTTTTAAATCAGCTAATTGCTAATGCATGTATTTTTGTTACAATAATAATAAATAATTTATTTCAGGCACTGCAAATATCACAAACTCATCTCAAAAATTAAAATTAAATGATGTGAAATAATAAAAAAAAAATCATTTTATTCATAATAAGAGGAAAAAATAATCCTAGTCAGTAATAAAAAGAAATATAAAGATTAAGTAATTTCAGATACTTTCAATGTTTTTCGACGACAGCGATAAGTTGCGGAAGTTTGGAAGGAAGAGCTTGTATTTCCAAAACAGCTTACGCTTGTCACTGAAGACATTTCCTTGTCAGCCTACACTATCAGCTCGCGGAATTCAACTCTATTCACTAAAATAATTGTTTTACTGTGTTCTATTATTCTAATAATTATATCATATTAGCATGATTAATTGCTTACATTTATGTCTCTTGCAATCTAAGAGCACACGAGGCCTTTACTTGTGAACTCAGACTTTGATCTATACTTGATTAGCAGACGTCTTTGTAATTTTAATAGCGAGAGAAAGAGACAATCAATACTTAAGTATAGATCAAGATTTGACTCTCCTTCTGTAATACGAGCCTAAGTCTGGTGTAAGAGTTTTCAAACCCCTAAATGGCTTCTGAGGCGCAAGCTGCTTCTATATGCCTGTCTTCTAGCTGCTTCATCTGCCACAGGCGTACCCGATGCGCTACACGCCTCTTCTTTGTGGCTTGTGTGCCTGATGGGGTTTAGCGACGACATAGCAGGGACAGGCGAAAGTTTAGTGTGCCCTTTTTACATTACATTACATACGCTTACACCTGTAATCCCATATGGGGTAAGCATCAGTGGTTCAGAACCACTTGATGCCACGTTTATTAGATGAAACATGATATATATAGTAGTGACAAGTACTCCTAATTCCTTTGGGGTAGGCAAAACGTCATGTAGTTCTAGAACTCTCGACGCCTCTTTCAAAATTCGTTTTAAGGGCTATAAGATTAATAGAATGGAATAGAATATAACTTAAAACAAGTCAAGATTACACGAAGTACATACAAACAAACATTAAAGGATTTAAATACGTATACATGCATACGCATTCGTTCTATTGACCTTACTGACTCTACGATGGAACATCAGTTTAGTCACCACTAAACTGTCACCACATAGGTTGTCAGCCTTTCGCCTACAATACAGTAAAACCCTCGACTCCAGTCGAGTCGATTACTGACTTTTACAGTTTGCTTGGGAAGAGGCAGCTAGTAAATTCTAAATTTTTCTTTTACTCTCAGTCCAGCATGGAAGTAGCCCTGCACTAAGACCCTTCGAAGCTTTCCATTTTTGTTAAACTGTCCCTTACATCTCGTATAGAGGGATGATTCTTCAAATTACTACACCCTTATTTCGAAAAGATAAAATTCGAAATGTTTCATTGCCTTATAATCTACCCGAACACGAATTAACTAGGTATGACTGTGAATTCCAGTAATTAACATCGGAATAAAGTGTAATCCAGTACTTTACAGTCGATTTGCAACTTAATAGTGATCAATTAGCGAAAACACAACGTTCTGGGTAATGTTAAAGTTGGTTTAAATGAAAAAGGGATGTCAACTAGAGTATATTTATGAATTTACATAGTGAGATGCTCAGAAAACAAAATAACGCTAGCAATGCGATGTTTTGAATATATTAGCAAGGATAAGCAATGTAGGGCTGATATTGATGGGTGGCGAGAAAATACAAATATTTTACAAGTTTATAGCATATCAAACATTTTTGATCACCCTTATGAGACTTACTATTACTATCGATTACACATGGTACCACTACATCTTTTCCGTAAAGCTCTGTAATTCTCCCGTAACTCCTTTTCTCCATGAAAATTTTTCAATAAATAAAACGAAAGGCAACACCATCGAGAGATCCGCTAATGTTGCATGGAATCTATCAATAATATGAGATCCTTCATAAATTCACGTTACATCCAAGTGTTATACGAACCGAACATACAATATGTTGCAATGATTGATTAGTGGTGTTATACTTACCTATTTGACTTGGAGGTATTATATTTTCGGCTTTCAAGAGTGAGATAACAATGTGCACTAGGTAATGCCTGATGGTTGATCAATTTCATTTACTGATTTTGCCTCCCTTATTTTGTAGATGGGGTGAGTGGGGTCATAACATGTTAGTGTTTCAAAATCGTCATCGTCGCCTGCTAGCGGTGCACCCTGCTAATAGACAGACGTAATCATTAAGGGTTTCTCTACTTGATATTGCGACCTCCCCATTCTATATTTTAATTTTAAATTAAATTACTTAGACATTGGCAAAATCACGGCATTGTGACGCCAATTTTAAATGAATTTAATTATTCTGTAGATGTAATGAATTTTGTGGCGAATTTCTAACCCTAGTATCTGAGTTTTCAAACCGGAAAATGACCCTTGATTTGGTTTATGACTGAAGCTAATCGATTGCACACGGGGTAGGGAACAATGATAGGTGGCAAAAACAAAACGGTCAACAATTGACGAAGTTATCGCGTAACATACTAACAGTCGAATTGAGAACAAAAAAAGGACATCTCCAAATCACTGCTTGAATATTTTGCCGTAGACTTACAAAGCCAATGATGATGTATGTTTAACAAAACAGTAAACTGAATACCTCCTCGTTACAAAACTCCCAAATTCAATTCCACCGATGCCGCGTAAATTTGCAATGGAAGCAGCTGAAGGGCTGTCAATAAGCTTTTGTGAAGCCAGCCTGAATCGGACGGGACTCGTCTAACGAGCACTGACAATGACAAGCCCCGCAAACGCACCTCACGGATTAATTCAGAGGTGTTAATTAAACTCTATAGCTATCCCCGTGAATGCACTGATAGTTTCGCTGTTTTGTTCGGTCACTGCTTTTGTGTGTGGTGAGTGTGTAATTATGGGGATACCTTGTATCTGGTGCATCAAGCAAGGTATGACTTGCTAGGACTTGCTTAGATGAAACGTTTCTTTATTTATGATGTTGACGTCTTGCTCCTTGTTCTTTTTAATTTCTTGTTCTTCCAGAGAACAGATGCTGTCTCCTCGCATCTGTTCTCTGGAAGTTCAATGACGATTACAGATGAATTAATCAGTAAATAAATAAATGTGGGTTAAAATGCCATAACAACCGTACTGGCAGTATTTTCACGAATGGAAACAAATTAAAAAATATTCGAATATTGTAGATACAGATCCGGGAAGCATTTGTTAAATTCTTGAGCCACTATTGCTATCTTAGCGTCATTACACTTCTTAAAATGTAAAATTACGAATATGAGGATTCCTTTTTTTTGTAATACGTATTATATCTTTATCCACAAACTTAACGTTCATGCCCTTGCGTAATTTCTTATATCTTGTTAATTGTAGTTTTTTGTTATTCTACCAACATAAGAATTTCATCATATTTTACATTCATATCGTGAGTAAGTTATTTAATAAATAAAATAAATAAAATAAATAAAATAAATAAAATAAATAAAATAAATAAAATAAATAAAATAAATAAAATAAATAAAATAAATAAAATAAATAAATAATAATAAATCTTTATTGTACCTTAAAACATTGATAAGGAGACAAGAAGCCCTGCAGCCTGTGCTAGCTTTGAGTAAAGCTGTGTTACAGACTGCAGTAACTTCCTCAGTGAAAAACAATTGCAAACAATAAAAACTAATTACAAACAAAGTTAAGGTAAGAAGACTGAAACCGTAGTAGACAGATACAAATATTGTAACACGTCTCTTGTCTTCTACCCCTGAACAAAATTAAAATTACATACTAAACAGCATGTGTGTGTGTGTGTGTTTGTGTGTGTGTGCGTGCGTGTGTGTGCGCTTATGCGTGTGTGCGTGAATTTTTGTCACATGTGTTTTAAATAATTGTGTCAAAAAGCTTTTCTATAGTGTCATAGTCTTTTTTATCCAACCAATCTTTCACCTTCTTCTTAAATTCAGTTCTATTACTATCTCTTATCACTAGCTCTTTGTTGATTTTATTGTATAGATAAGGTGCATAATGAAAAGTAAATACCCGTAATATGCTTCTGTTGGGCATGGTTAAACCAAATAGTAGGCACAGTACACAAGCATGTAATATCCGAAATAGGATTGGACCACTAATTAAGCGAGCAGAAACCAAACCGCTGACCGTTTGACGTTTTGTGACGTTGTGTGCGTGGTTTGAACGTCAAAGGATGTAATGCAAGAGGGATTCCATCGATATTCGACAGTGTGTTTCATGAGTGAAACAGAGCTGAAGTTTCTCGTGTTAATATCAGCTACATTGATAAAAGGATTGAAATGAAAGGACATTTGGAGTCCTTCCATGCTGGACTGGGAGAGAAAGAAAAAATTTGAATGTACAAGCTGCCAATTCCTCCCAGGCATACTGTAAAATTCTGTAAGTGGGATGCGAGGGTTTTGTTGTATCGTGGGCGAAAGACTGACAACCTATCACCATACTACAACATTTTCCATCTGAAAATCCACACAATTTATGCCATATCTGGCATCAAGTGGTGCTCGAACCTTTGATGCTCTGCCTATCCCGTTAGGGATAACAGGCGTGAGCATATGTATGTATAAGGAGTTTGATGCCTTTTTATTTTGTTTGCATAAGAGTATCCTGCCAAATGAAAAAGTATGTTAGGTGAAACAGAAAAAGCGCGTGGAGAAACAAATATCACGTACTAAACCAATTCGTCCCCTAAGACGTTAAATAGAAAAAAACGAAAATTTTCAAATAAAATTTTGTTTTATTTTTTATTTTCCATCAATGATACTGATTGGAGGACTTGTATGAGGTCAGCCCAATTTAAACGTAAGCTTCAAAATTAATAAAGTTATCGATAAGCTAAGAAGAATACATAAGAAAATATCACCAGTGATTAAAAAGTTACCGTGTAGTTTCACAGAATAAGGAATTCATTTCATGTTAAGAAGAGTCTTCCATAAATGTAAAAATGTTTACTATTCTTGGAAAAAATACGTTTTAATTCTGTTTATAGCCCAAAAATTACGATTCACATCAACATAAAGTGTACCAACTAACGGGGTACGGGTAAATTATTGCAGGGCCCATTTGAAACCTCGTATTTTTAATTGTTGACAATAAAAACTTTTCCTATCATATGACGAGGGTGCTTATACGTAAAAAGTACTTGTAACTGTAATGTTTATCTTTTAGTTTATTTTTCAAAACATTGTAACAAAATGCAACGGTATTATTTTAGTGATAGCTGAATTATACCTGTTATATTTTGAAAATTAATAACATCTCAAGAACTTTATTACTGTAGTCTTCATTTTTTAAAGTTGGCTGGTTCCATACATGGTTAATCATTCTAAGTCTAAGGTCCGTATTACAGAAGGAGACTTAAATCTTGATCTATACTTAAGTATTGATTTTCTCTTTCACTCACCATCAACATGACAAGGACGACTGCTAGTTAAGTATAGAGTCATCAGACTCGGAGACTCAATCAGAGTCGGAATCGCGTTCTGTAATACAGATCTAAGATATCATTTGTAATTACGAGTGTCAGTCATTTGCACCTTTGCGTCAGGATGCCTATTCTGTTAGCTTACGACCGAATAGGCATCTGATGTCAGTATATCTCTGTCTTGCATTATACAGATGACAGTGACAGGTACTGACAATTATCGGCCGTTCGTCAATTGTAGACTTACAGAGTAGATGCCCTGGTACGGGTTGGTGGACATTTGACTGATATTCGGAAAAACATTATAAGCCCTGACGTGTGTTATATGAAGGTTATTTTAAATTAGTTACCAAAACTTTAGGGTCTACCAATCCTCATAAAACTGAACAAATTTCCCCAAGGATCTTATATAAAATTCAAAAAAATAATATTTGACTCCACAGATAAAGGAAAATCAGCTGATCTCGTAATTACTACCTATAGAGAGGCTGATTTTTGGCATATTTCTATGTATGTTCCTTGTTGAAAGTTGTTCAGTTTTGTGGGCGTATTCGCATCTTAATTTTTTCCTGATTATTCAAAGGTTATCTAATAAATATTTAATATTAACAAGTATAATAGTAAATTGAGCCCACGGGCTCAGCGGACTGTGGGCTCAGTTGACCCCGAATGGTTTTTATTTTCAGCAATTAATACACCAAAAATAAAATCCCAGAACCTCTAACTTAAACTCTACCTTATATTTTACCTCCCTCACCTATCTGCTTTCCGTTTACCCAGTCAGACAAGGCAGACGATAAATTAGCCGCCGCGAAGAAGATAAATAAACAAACATTGACGGATGGTGGTGTCGGAGTGACACCTTCTGCTGTACGGACATTTCGTTTAAGCCCAGAACTACCCGACACCGCTGCAAGATAGGGTCTTAAACAAGGAAATGGACTTAGGAAAATAGAATTCCCTTTTATTTTCATGTCTTTAAGTTGGAATAGTATTAAAATACTACTATACAAATTTTTAATTTAGCGAAAACTTTTAACAAGAAAGATCATTCATCAAAAAAGTTTTTATATCGAAGTATTTAGTTGAATAATAATATGAAATTTGCCTTTCATGTTTTAGAGAAAAAAGCTATTATTGCGATCATTAAAAACTAAAGAAACATTTTATAAATTATAAATAGATATGGACCAATAATCAGAGATGAGAGTGAAGCAAGGCACAAGTTTGGGCCTTTTTCTGTTTGTAATTTATATGTATTATGTATATGTATTAGTATGTTCATCGATATGTTTGAAATGGTGGTTTCAAAGTATATTTTTTGTTAAATTAAAAAAATTGCAACAATAAGTAGATTCTTCCATCATGGAAGATTTTAAAGACAAAATGAGAAAGATTTGTCACTAGTTTTACAAAGCAATTGTTATGATGTTAAAGTTACATTTTACTAAAAATTATAAAGCTATTATTAAAAATATTTTTTCATACACTTTCCAGCAGTTTTAAAGGACATCAGAAGGTGCGCATCCGGGATCCCCGTAAATTAATCACAAGGGACGGTATCCGCTGGGATAAGAGGCACACTCCCAAACTTTCACGCCTTAATGACGGCTTAATGAAAATTGCTGCGGGCAACGATGACAGTTAATCACTCCGGAATATCGTTTAAACTCGAACGCTTTACGTTTTTTAGATGACTCCATCACTGCGATTGGAATTCTTTTTTAATCTGTAACGTTTTCGGTTAGTTGCAGAAACTTCTATTGAAGAGTATTTTTATTTAGTACTAGCTTTCCGCCCGGGACTTGTTGCCGTGGGAATTCAGGAAAATCATGTACTCTATGTCCATCACGGATAATGTAGGATTCTAATGGTGAAATATTTTTTTTTAATCGGTCCAGTAGTTTTGAGTCTATTCAATGCAAACAAACAATCAAATCTTTCCTCTTTATAATATTAGTATAGATAGATTAGTACAGAAAATCGTGACTCGTGAATCGTGAGGGCGAATACTATTTTTCTGTCTTGTTGACGTAGAAAAGGACCACATTACATTTAAATAAGCTTTAACTTAAATAAACTTTTCTGCAACTGAGTGTTTCTGTTGTAAACGACACATTAAAGGACTGCACTAAGGTTTTCCATTATATTATGGAAAACTTGGGCACATAAAGAATACTTAGAATCATCCTACTTATGCAAAAGTAGACTAAAAAAGCGAGGAAACTCTGTCAATAAAACTTGTGGTGCTACCAAAAACAAATCCAAAACTAATCTGAAACCTAACACTTTAAACTTTCGGGATTAGAACACATAATTAAATTCTAAAACAGGTCTAAATTCGCTAATCTGAAATCAATCATCGGGTCTAAATTCGCGAATCTAAAATCAATCATTAAAAATATGGAGAATCAACAAAAATAAATGCAACAATAACAACACAGTGGAGTAATCGTTTTTGATTACAAAAACTTTTAGCGTCTATATTGGGACGTTTTGTTATTACATTAGAATTACATTAGAATAACAAAACGTCCCAATATAGACGCTAAAAGGGCTAATATCAGATTTGTAAAATTAACCAATATACCTCATAAAAGGCCTATTGTCCAAATTGTACTACTTACTAATATTACAAAACATACCAGAAAACATCAAGATAAATTGAAACTACCAAGCAATTAAATGCAAGAACAAAACGAAGATAGGTATCGCTCGTATCGGTGTCATTAAACAATCAATGGACCGATTTAATCGAGTCCTGAGTTCGACCCCCGGTTGCGTATTTCGAAAAGTTTATTTGCTATTAACAGTAGTTGTGCTGAAATAGAGTTGGACAGTTGCCGTTTATGTAACAACGACTCAGAACAAGGTAAAGCTGTAGACTTCAATACTTGCAACTATTCCTTCGATAAAATAAATAGGTATTGAAAATAGTGAAAATAAACAAAAGAAGAAATAAGACGGCCTAGTACATTTTTAGCACAACATTTTAAAATTTTGTTGAATTGCATAATCTATCGTAATAACATAAAAATGTTTCGTCTCTCGACTTATTATATTTATAAGAAATGCAAAAATGAAATCTTTTAGTAATTATAAAGAGATGACAGATTATAGATATAAAAAAATACTTTGTCAAAATCAAAAGTAGCAGCAACTTGAATAAATGCGCAAAAAGACAGGAATAAAATTAGTATTTCATATTTTATAATGTTAAATGAACATTTTGGATAGCTAAATCTGAGCAAAAAATAAATATCAAAGTGGTACTTTAATATTGAAATTTTCAAAAGCAGTAAAAAATAGTTTTGTAGTGACCTTAATATACTCCAAACAGGCAGACAAGGAGAGCCGACCCCAGATAGTGGGAGAAGGTTTAGAAGAAGAAGAAGAAGAAGACAAAAATAGTAAAAAAACATCATTTATAGAATCTTTCTCAAATTCCGCTCTATATTGAATTCTGAATGCAGGTGTTTCGAACTACGCTTCAGGGCAAGCTATTACTACCGTCACTAGAAGGCTTTGGCCCCTCTCTGGTTAACTTTGTCATTATCGGCTGAAACACGAATTCATTATTAAATTTAATGGCTAGGCGAGATTACGCCGAGTGTTATATGTGGTCGGCTATCGACTATTGAGAGGAAAGGGACAACTTTGAAGTGGAAAGTTAAAATAGGCTTTACATTGGAAAAGATTAGGACTAAAATTCTGTGAATTGATGCTGAGTTTGAGATTAAAGACTGCGCCATCTTGTAATGATACTGAAATTATGGAAGCTGTAATGCTAAATCTTAAATATGTGAGTAATATTTGAATACAAATGGAGTGTCATACTGTTTTTACAGTGTAATTACTGTTTTTTGAATAAAGTATTGATTGTTTGATTGGTCTTTAGCCACAAAAGTAATGATGAATGCATGGTTATCATTATCAAATAATATACCCGAGGAATGGCGTCAAAATCCTATTGGAAAACAACTGCTTCGGATCGACAAAAATCAAACAAGAAGCTGAAGACATCTACAAAGTAGCAGAAGAACTCAGATCAGCACTATTGATACAATAATAGTAAAAACGCATCTCAAGAGCGGCAGGAAATCAACCATTCTACACCAACGGAGGATAAGATGTAGACAAAGAAAACCAGGCTGCTACTACTCTACAAACAAGAATGATTAACGAAAACAACCTACCCGGTAAAGGAAGCTGCACACAAAAGAAAAACAAACAGTTGAGGAAGAGGACCCACACCACTGCAGCTCTGATCCTACCTGCATATATTACACACCAAGTATAGTATCTATCCTCCCTACGTTCGCTCGATGCTAGTATTCTTGTCGACTCTCTCTCCTATCCACTCCACATCCTGCTGTAACAGCCCCATACAGTCACAGACCCTATCTTATGGTGCCCCGCCGACCACTGGCCGCTGCGGTATCTAGATCGCCTGTAGGATATAATACGTATGCCAAATTACTCGATCCATTACGTTCATAAAACGTAGCATGAATGGAGTTTGTGCATTCGTGCCACGACGTGCAGACCGGAATAGATGCTGTTGTTGAGCCTCTGTGGCAGAACCGCTGGGCGAGCGTGGCCATTTTGACGGTTGACGGTTTTTGACGGATTGTTTGATTGGTCTTTAGCGCAGTGATCTTGTTATTTTTTATCTCGTACTTGATATTATAATATATCAACCTGTTTATCTCTGCCTGACTGTGTCTGTATGTAACCAAGATGATTGTAAAATTGTCAAAACCTCGAAAAATAATTTTCGAGCTGAAACCTACACTACGCTATAAGTAAAGTCCTAGACTATGCCTGGAAAAAAATTCTACCTAATAATCAGACTACTAATTTGTATACTTTCTTGCAGTATGCACTGTTATAAGTTTACTAGCTTCCCGCGCAGGACTCCGTTCCCGTGGGAATTAGGGAAAATCATGTACCCTATATCCATCCCAGATAATGTAGGATTCTAATGGTGAAATAATTTTTCAAATTGGTCCAGTAGCTTCGGAGCCTATTCGATGCAAACAAACAAACAATCAAATATTTCCTCTTTATAATATGTATATATATAGATAACGTATAACTATGATACTGCAACTGCTCACATTTTGGAAATTTATATTAAAAAGGATTCTTTTAAGCAAAAAAGTCAACACACTCGCATCACGATATTATAACATGCCCTAAAATATATTACACAGCACTAAAGATAATAAAGAGTGACTTTCTAATCTTTTCGCCTGTAAAGGGAGGGAGGAAAAAACTCATTTTCGCTATACATTCATAAAATGTCACGAAGATGACAGAACGCCATATGTAGCTGGAGGCTCTAAATAATTGAGCAAAGCTTCGAGAAAGGTTTGAGAGTGAGCCATGAGATTTGAAAGCTAAAAAACGTTATTATTCGAGCTCACAAGGATGCGAGATTCTCATTCTTGCTCTAGCTTTTCCCAGGCACACTGTAAAAGTCAGTAATTGGGCGAAAGGCTGACAACTTCTCACCACTATACATCATGTTTTATCTAATAACCCTCAGAATTTATTTCAAACTTGACAAATAAACTCGCCTGTGGACATTTGCAAATTTTGGTTTTAAAAGAAATGTAGAAAAATAAAAGATATTTTGATTTTAAATTTTGAAATTGGATTTGTGACTCCTTGAATATTTTGAATAATTTATGTTGTTACATTGTAGGTGTTAAATGTGTTGCCGAAATTAGGTCATAAGTCTACGGCTAGGAATAAACCAAGAGTACGCATTATCAAATATTTCGTAGTTCTTTAATTCTTCGTCCACTTTATAATCTAATCATCACAAACCACTATTACATATATGTATTTACGGAATTGGTCCAATTGTACGATCTAGTATTAAATTAGTAAGCATATTGGCAGAGACGCACCGAGCCTTCTAATTATACAAAGTGATCTTGGAATATACATACGACGACGTATGAGATAGGTATATATACTCGTATGTATATGGGACAGGAAAATGGTATCATTTGTTAGTTTGCGAACTGTGTTAATTTAAGAAAATTAAATTTTCATACCCGAATCCAACGAGCATGTATGAAGCGAGTTATGAATGTAGAGGAAGTTAGAGAGGTTTGTTCATACCAAGCTGTGGTCTCTGCCTACCCCAATAGGAAAGAAGGCGTGCTAACCTGGTACGATCCAAGCACACCTATTTCGTTAATTCACTAATCGCTTCATAAACTCTCGTCGAAGAAGAAAGAAAGACAATTATCAATTTAATTCTTTTTTCTTCTTTTACACGTTACAGCATAATATCTACTCACTGTTTCAAGCATTTATTTGTAATCAGCGAACCGAATTAATTTCATCCGTTCTGAAAGGTCAGTCTATAGTTAAAACCCTTTTAATTAAATTAATTGAACTCTGAAAAGGGCTAACGTTTCTTATATCTTTGTTTAATGCGCACCCTTTCATCCTTACATTAAAATTGTTACGCAATTTTAATGTTATTATTTTTTATTTAATTTTTTCATTACATTTATTTTTCACGGCCGTTTTGGTTAAGTGGTAGAGACACTGCCTCTTGATCGACAAGTCCTGGGTTCAATTACCGGTCGGGGCAAATATTTGTGTTAATAAAAGTAGATGTTTGTTTTCAAGTCATGGCTGTTCGTATCTGTCTTTGTGTATGTGCCAAGGGATTCACGACACAGGGAAAAAGCTGTGTGGGCCTTTGAATGTGTAGTGTTATTTATTGGTTTCGTTTTTTGTAGGTAGATGTTTATAGTTTTCATAAAGTCTCCAATAGTTTGACGGGTTTTTCCTTTTAAAAAAAAATATTTGCATCCACAGACTCGATTTCCATGCCCTTATCTAGATTAAGATTAAGGTATTTCTCGTGTTAGGGGTCTGAAGTTTTATCTCCAGGAATTTGTTAAAGTTATATGTAGATATTGACATTTTGCGTACTGGATTTCAACAAAAAAGGTATAATTATAACTTCAGGTTATAAAACAATCCAATATATTATAAGTACAACTGTCTACTGTTTTGGGCAAAAGGAAAAAGTCTCTCTAATGGTAATAGCCCAGTTGGTAATGAGCCAGACTTGTAATCCGAAGGTCGCGGGCTCAAATACTGGTGCGGGCCTGTACCATTAAATTCGTCTTTTCGAGTTTATGTACGGATTTCTAATTATCACTTGCTCAACGGTGAAGCAAAACATCGTGATGAAACCCGCCCGTCCAAGAAAATTTTCGAAAGACGAGTGGTCCATCAACCCGCATTGGGCCAGCGTGGTGGACTATGGTCTAAATCCCCTTCGTATTTCGAAGGGAGGCCCGTGCCTCTCGGTGGAGACGTATATGGGCTGGTAAAAAAAACATGAATACTCTGCTACAACCTACAGAACAAGCCTGAATAAGGACAAAAAGTATATTTTGTACAAAAGGCTTTTATGCTTTTGTCCTAAAAGCACTAGGTTAAATATTCATATTCTACATGGTTCGGTGGTCCTAAACAAAGTAAATAATTAAAACATAGAGGGACAGTTGAACATCTCTGACTACAGCTATTATTATCAAAATGTTGGGTTCAGTAAATATGTTGACTACTTCTGCAAACCGTTATCTGTTTCACTCTATTTTACAAGCTTATACTTAACTTGCATTGTAACCACCCTTTTCATAAACGTTATTTAAAGTTAAGTAACACATAAGAATCTCACGGGAGCGTGTAAAAACCTGTCTTAGCCCAGTGGCGCTCGCTGATCTCAACCGATCAGTGAGGTTAAGCAACCTACACAGAGGCAGGGAACTTGATGGGTGACCGGAGTGGCAATTTATCGCAAGCGTTTCCGTGCTTCGGAGGGCACGTTAAGCTGTCGGTCCCGGCTGTTGTTGATTGACTACAGTCGTTAAAACCAAGTCAGAGGCCATTGTGCGGTTTGAAAACTCTGACACCAGGGTAAGCCAAGTTCGCCACACACTTGACTATACCTACACGATAAGTAGAAGAACCTACTTGTAAAAAAAATACTTACTAATATTATAACTAGTACACGGAAGCTTGTATGGATGTATGAATGCATGTATTTTTATAAAATTTGGAATGGAGGTAGCTCTGTCACACTGGATTAACACAAAGGTTACATAATTTTCCAAAATTCCCACGAGAACGAAGTCCCGGGTGAAAAGCTAGTAAGACAAATTTTTGGACGCTCCCGCTAGGCTCTCCACTATCACTTAATTTTAAATAAGTATGTGTGTAAGTATGTTTAGCTCTTTCAACTACTTTTAGACTTCTTCTTCTTATTGTGAAGGTAAAGTCAAGTGTTAGGCGAACTTGGCTAACCCTGGTGTCAGAGTTTTCAAACCGCACAATGGCCTCTGTCTTGGTTTTAACGACTTTAGTCAATTGACAACAGCCGGAACTGACAGTTTAAAACTTTTAGACACAAATTATCTATAGTAATAAGTACCATAGTACCATTATACCGTAGTATGTTTAGGAACTGTGTAGACGTAGAAACAATGAAACACCTGGTGGCACAGATCCCCAGTTTTCCTTCAATTTGACCTATTAAGTAACAGCTTATAAATAAGAAATCGTCATGCACCGCCATCACTATGAATATAGCCATTGAGAGGCCGAAATGTCGAACAGTTTGATAAAGGTTATTCGGGATCATTCATTATTACTGCAGGTGGGCCAATTCAACTACTCAGTGGCTTGTCAATGGCAGTGGAGTGACGGTGGTGATTATTTTTACAATACAATACAATATACTTTATTTGCTCACAAGGACATACAGCACAATCAACAGAACATAAAACATAGTGTACAACAAGGCGGCCTTATTGCTAGGTAGCAATTTCATCCAGGCAACCTTAGGGTAGGACAGAAGTAAGATAAGAAGTAGTAGGTGGTGCATAATTTTTAGCCCCCATATATTTTTAGCCACCAGTGGTATTATTAGTTTGACGTGTGTATCTGTGTGCCTGTGTATCTGTATAATCTATGTATTTTACTGTCTGTCTGTGACATAGGTACACATACAGAGGCATATGCATACTGCGATACTTAAACGACTTGATATAAAGTGATTAAATTAATGTTTAATTAATTTTTTGTTGTTTGAAAGCTAAAGTAATAGAGATGGTTCTTTGCTATATTTGATAAAAATTGCTTCAGCCGATTAAGAGTTATAAGCGATAAATTTTGGAGAGAATAAGCGATAAACACGGCCGTAAGTTCTACTTTGACAGCGATTAACGCAGGCTGTGCTCGAGCTGCTGAATGGATTACATGGTATCGTGATATCGTGTTTCCACAGCGATTGAAAAGCCATTGAATAGCAGAATAGCCGTCCAGGTGTGGTAAGAGGCCTCTATAGTAGCTTTATAAGTACAGCTAGACTATCTACTGAATAAGTGATAAAAGTTTCAGTTCGTTTGACGGTGGAAAGGTCACGTTCGAAGTGTTTTTACGTCTAATAGTTATATATGAGCTGTGTGCGATCGATTCATTAAGGATTCACTTAAAAATGAAGTGGTTTTAAATTATTTATTTTTTAGAATTTTCTGTTAGACTTTTTTTAGTCTTTTTATGCAAAAAGCTAAGTACTACAAAGTCTCAAAGAAAATTTTAAAAATATAAATAAAATGCTATTGTTTTTGCATTGTGTTTAAACATAAAACGCCAAAAAATATAGAAAAAAATTCCTTAGATACAGTTCAGATATACTTGCGCCTTTCACCATTGTCGTGGTAGACAAAGCACTATATTATTCTAGAATCATTAGAAATCTCGGTTAACTAAAATATTTTGAAGGTGATTAGATTTAATGTGTAAATACTCACACTGGCTTTAGTTATAATGAGTCACTTGATGTACTTTTGTTTCAGCTGTGTGTACAGTAAGTTATATTTGATTAGCGGTGATACGTTCTTAGATTCTCGCCAAACATACAGCAGAACTCTCGAGTTCACCTCCTGCAGTACGCTTAAAAAAAGTTGAAAGCTGGTACAATAATAAAACATCTTTTTTTTCTCCAAAAAACAAAAAATGGTTTTTCAAGATTGGAAATTCTAATTGCGTAGTATATTTTCTGACCAGATTAATCAACGAAATCAATATTTTTTTTTTCTTTCACAGCCTTTGCCTCTTTAAAATGATTTGGGATGAACAAACATAAACCCAATGTAACTCTCTAATACCTAAATTTAAACATAAATCTGAATACCACATCTTCTCGTAACGACGCCGTATTCCCCACTTAGTTACCCAAACAATAATCTCAGCAACTAAACTCTGTTCTAAATTGAATTATTTATCAAACGGGCAGATATTAAAATGAGTTTATAGTCGATAAAATACGAAATTATTTCCTTGTTAATAGCTGCAATAAATCCCGAATATTATGACGTTATAGCTGTAACACAATGTAAAGGAGACAAGGCTGAACTTTCACGGGAATTCAATAAAAAGCCACTTAATTTCTTAAAAGCAAGTATTACTTTGTTTACAGCTTATTGAGTCTTATGTAGAATTAATAAGACTGAATACAAAAATACTACGTTGCTTAATATCAGAATTTAGTTTTTATAATCTTGACAGATACAATATCTTGAAGGTTTTTATGATGTGTTGAGCACGTTGAGCTAGAGAGTCTTATTGTCCCTCTTATTCATAAACGTGATTTAAAATTGAATGACAGCTAAGAGCTTCACGGGAGCTTTCAAAAAGTTTATCTTATTTTATAATTTAGACATGTTTTACCACGTTGCAGTGAGACTCTTAACTGTCACTTAACTTTCGCTTTGTATAAAGCATTGATCATTGATCAAATCATACGAAGTCGAAGACATTAAGTTAATGAATCTTAAATTAGATCCATCATCCATATCAAATCACAAAGGAAGGATTTTTTTCTAAAATATATATCTAAAAACAATAATAGACAGTAATTACAGCAGGAAAACCCAACATATTGATCAGAGAGCAAACATTTCCATATTAACCCAGTTGATGTGAACAGTAGAGCATTTCATATATGTATTGTCTAATGCTATTAACAAAATTGATGATCGCCACAGAAGCGATAATCACTTAGGTTAATGAACAGTGAAATGGTAAAATGGAAGCGAAACAAATTAGTAAAAATACAGAATCAGCTAAGAAATTGTTAACTAAACTTTAGCCCAGCAAAAACAGTAAAACAATGATGAAAATTGGCAAAAACTATCCTCTAAGCATCCTGTCGTGAGTTGCACAAATAACTCAACCATTATGCCTCGAAGAAAAGTGCTAGTACATTCTTATACATTTCGTGAGACCACGCTATCAAGGAGCCGGGAGATTCCCACTTATAATTTATTAACAGGTCATAAGTGCTAAAATGTGTACATTCATAAGTCCAGTTGTACGTGTGTTCGCTTCGACGATAAATAATTCAGAGGCAGGACCCACTGCCTCTCTCGGCGGAGAAAATTCGATTGCACGTCTTTACTTTTACTTGCAAGGGTTCGTGGGGAATAAAATTAATAATAATTAGGGGCGGCACGATAGCGTGTTTATCATTGGGAGGCTTCTCGCTATTAATAAAGTTAGATTCATGGCTATATTTGGGGCTGTTCAATAGGTTTTCTGCTCTATATTGGAGTATTCAGAGCTATGCGTGATACTTTTTGTACAACTTGGGGAATTCACAAAGAAATAATTCAATTGACGAAGTATTGAAGTGCTGCATTTTCTTGGTCAGGATTATTTATTTCGGAGATTATTTTAAATAATAAGTTTATCGAGTACCTTGAATTAATAAAGGCAACATCAAGAGCATGACAATCTTCAAATAACATGTCGGTTTAAAAAAAAAATGTTTCTCTAGGCCTATGTTTTTTGGTGACCTCAAACAATTTCAATAGTACTACTTTAATGATGTTGATGAACTAGAATATGTAATATATAATTTTTCATTTAACCACTAATTTTTATCCCCGAAAGTGTATGCACTTAATTTTGGAGTTAGTTTCATACTCGGGACACGCTTAACCATGATGATTCAGAATTTGTCAGACCAAGAACTCATGGAAGTACATTTTTTTATAATAACATCAAATAAAATTTCAGAACCAACACAATCACATTATAACAATAACACGAGTCCGTATAAATGAAAAAGGGATTCAAAATACATCCGAACGAAACGATTGGAGGTCGCAAATCAATATAATTTTAGGGACGAGCCAACATCCACTTTTGTTATTTTATCGCAAAGTTCCTGACCCCCAACCGGCTCACGCAGACCTTCTGAAATATAATTTTAATTAAAAGGAAGTTTGGAATACTCCAAAATTTTTATCGCATAATTAATTTGAGCAATTTTATCAGCGACCTTCAGACCTACTAGTTAAAATGTCGAACAAATAGACTCTAAATTCTATTTCACCCATGCACTCAAACCACTCAAAACTTTTAGGCTTATGCCAAAACGGTCTCAACTAAAAAGCATTAAGAACCCAACGAAATTGAATTACGTACCAAACCTTCCTTTACTAAGCTATTTAGGAGTGGATAACAAGCGGTCGAGTTGCCTCTCCCAAATAAAATTATAATTGGGACATGCGGAATATGGGATCACAGAGTCCAGAAAGCATTGCAGCCCTTTTTTGTGGACGGTTTTACGGATTTAGCTAAAATCATTTTGTCCGCTCAAGGGACTCATATCAAGGGAATGTCCAGTTGAATTAATGTGTGATTCCGAGTGGAAACTGGATTGCAACCGTTTCCAGGACACATGATTGGTATTTTTAGATCGTACTCTAATTTATTTAAATAACACTTTTGCGAGGATCACCTACTTTCGTCACAGAGTATTTTTTTCCAAGATGATAAACAGAGATCAGCACGTCAGAGCCCCGGTTCTGTAACTAAATTTTTGTGTCGATGGAATGGTCGCCATTTTATCCGTTCAGGTGGCGAAATTGAAAACAATGCTCATACATCTAATAACGGCTGCTTTAACTGGTGACGCTACCGCCAACCGTATCTTCAGTTGCTAGGTAGTTTGTAACTTTACGTTCGGTTGGCGGTGGCACTGCTGATCGAGGTGGTTGTCAGAAAGTATATAAAAATTAAACAGTCATCAGTTTCGCCGCCTGAATCGATAAAATGGTCTCCATTCCACCGACACACTACTTAAGTTACAGAATCGGGGCCCTGGTTACTCAGTGGCTCTATTACGAGCTCGTTATGGGTGACGTCAAAGTCCATATGTATAGCGTGATTTTCTGCCGTGTGTAGAGAAGTATAAATTTAAGTGCTTTATCTCCTTTATCTCACCGACAAGACAGCGGTGTTTAAATTTAAGAAGAAGATTATAATCATCTACCCAATTGCCAAGCTACGCAATTTCAACATTCTCTTCTAAGTATATCCAACGATATTTTTGCGCAGTTTAATAATAAAAATTGCAATATGCGCTTGCCGGTTGTATAAGCGGCATGAACAGTCCATTTTACTATAGACAAACCTAATGTTCCAACTGTAATAAGTTAACAAATATTATCTTCTATATTATTAAATAAAAAATTCATAGAAATTTGATCTCAAAAAATTCCCAGTATTGTCTGAAAAACTATCTCGCAGCATGAGACTCCCAATTAGTCCGAAGAATAGAGAGTCAAAATAAAAAGCATTTGAAACGAATATTCGGGTAGAGGTAGTGACAAAGGGCAACAAAGCCTTCGCCCCACGGGATGAGCTCGGAATGCATTGGAAAACAAACAACACATTCCGAAAGTCCCTTGTCCAAACTTTTATATTTCAAGTTCGGGAGTATCTCTCCTTCGACAGGGTTATTTCGTCGCGATGGCCACCGAAGTTTGCCTCGGGAGCGTCAACATTGGGTGTCACTTTTCCTTTGGAAGTTACTTTAAAATATTTACGAGAGAACTTGGTGGCACAAGAAAAATTCGAAGTCGTATGGCGAATTTATAGTTTGTAGATGGAGTGCGGAAGTTTCGTATTAGAGATACGTTATCTTTTACCTCTGTCGTTTCGGATTTATTGTATTTTTATGAAGCTGGGTTCTTTGGGGTTTGGTTAGTTTTGTTTGTTTCTTATGGTTTCAGAACGTATTCTTTAGCTGCTTCTTCTTTTATGAATTAATCAGTTGTTACAGTCTCAGATATCTTAAATTGTTTTCTGAACTGACTTTCTTTTTTATCGCATAGGTATTTACTAGATACTTAACAACTCGACTACATCTTGTGTTAGGAGATTTAAAATGTCAAATGACAGCACATTAAATGCAACTGACAACAATATCTTTGTAGCAATAACATTTTATTTGTTACAGTATTGATTGCACGTATGTGATAATAATTGCATAGTGTACCTACTTGAAAGGTGATAACGCTGTATATAATAGAATATAAATAGAATAGAAACAAGTCTTTATTTTATAGGACATTCAGGATGCCACTTAAAACAAGTCAAGATTACAATTAAATACATACAAACATACATTAAAGGATTTAAATACATACACATGCATTCGTTCTTTTGACCCTACTGACTCTACGCCTATTTTTGCGAATAGACTGCACCTGCACCTTGGCAGGTGATGTCTTCCTCAGAGAAGAACAGGCAAGAAACTCAGAGGTTGCTCTTTTAAAAATTTACATATTATTAATATTTTAAATATAAATGAGGTTGCTCTGTTTCAAAAACAATCATTTGAGTTTATTATGCCAGTACTTTATTCACCATAATCATAACTCAAGTTATACAAAGTCCCTTCCGCGTTTGTCTAAATGTCTTAACGCAACAAACTCATGAACTACCGAACGATTATTGTAAATTGGTTGAAATATGACGATGATTATAAAATATGTCAGAAAAATTATGCCAATTCCGAATTTTATTTGAAAACGTGGTCTAATTAATCCCGTTGAGATGCTACTTTTCCATTCGCCAAGCTGCTTTAGTTTACGATAAATTTTACAAGCAGTTTGAGGGTGATTGATCAATCAAGAATATTCCATCTTCAGTCTTTAATAAGGACTGCAACAAAGCCATTCGCTTGTCACTTCGACCGGACACGATCATTCATCATTGTCAGAGAGGTGGCTACCATCATTTCAAAGGACAGTCGACATCGCAGATAATAGAATGCCTTGGACACGCCACGGACAATCTACAATCAATATTTACCGAGTGTTTCGGTGTTTTGTTTTACATTGTAATGTTTGTACGTTTTGGGGTATTAGGTAAATGTTTATTCTGTCAATGGTTTGAATATAAAGAGGAGTGGTTCGAGCTTCAAATTTTTGTTGTTCAAGAAGAACATAATACATTTATTTAAAAAAAAATTGTTTACGGAGGGCCACTCATTAGGTTTCCATACGCGTGCACTCTATGCTATTGCGACAAAAGCGGTTTTGTAATAAAAATGGAGTAACAAAATTTTTCTAAATTCCTATGGGAACAAAGTCCCGGGCGGAAAAATATTTCTAAATAAAATGATATAAAAATTAAATGTAAACAAAATCCTTTCAGAATAAATGCCTCGGTATGGTTGTACTCCGGGAGAGAGTTCAAAAGTTCTCAAAATGTACAAACGGCACACATACAAAGTTACTTAATTTGCTTCTGTTTAATTTCTTAGCACGTGCCGCGACTTCTGAGAGTTCTCAACTATAACCACAAAATTTAATAAAGAAAGAAGACATCATGCAAACATTTTAAGATTTTTGTTATTTATATTTATAAATTGGAAGTCCTGGAAGTCAACACCTAGCCCAAACCTATGAACATGGAAAGCTGAAATTATGTCCAAAGGTTTTTTATAACATAAGCAAGAAGTAAATAAGGATTTTACAGAGTTCCCAAGGGAACAAAGTCCCGTATATCCTCTTGTTTTTCAATAACGGAATTGTTCGTGTGAAGGGTTAAATAATATTAAGCTAAGTAACATCAGTTTAGCAAAAATAATCATTGAATGGGGAAACCGATGAAACAAGCTATATTTCTACTTCATTCCATTGTCAATAAATAAAACAGAAATGTAAATAAATAATGTACTGTAACTTTTTCAAATTCTTTACCATATTACTACGGTCGTTGCTGAGTAAATCGTTTATTGTTTAAAAAAAAACAGTGACCAAATAGCGTTTTTAGATTTAAATAATTAATGAACAACTGATAAAAAGATGGGTGTTAATAAGTTTGAAGAGTGTATCCGTGTATCTGTGCCTGTCTGTGACACGGGCCCCGTGTGTTATGGTGAAGATGGTATTGCTCATCTTTGACCTTATGGTCAAGAGTTAAGCCATCTTATAATAAAAAAAAAATGACACACCTTCTATTCTTTTAGATTCTATGCCTAGAGGGTATAAGAGCGAACGAACTATGAATGGAAATTCGTGAGATAAGAAAATAATATTAATACCGCAAGGGTCTCCGTTAGGTCTGATTTTATTCATAGTTTTGTATTAAACAGTAATTTGAATTTACTACTTTGTTAGTGTTTGTTGATACTAAGTTTGTTTCAAATTTTCCTTTGGATGAATGTTTAATGAGAACAAATGCAATTTTAAATTTGTACTGTGTGCGTTGCTACGGAATTCTTCGTTTTATCTTCAGAGTTTAGTATGTTATCTAAAACTTTTCCTTGACAGTTTTATTTAGTTAACAATGAGTCCGCTTTAGATCACAATCAATATAGTCTGGAGAGGCAATCATTAAAAAAAAATATCACCTCCTATATTCGATTGATCTTAAACGTCTGAAACAACTTTGATTAAATATAGCAAAAAACTATTTCGATAACGTCATCTTTCAAACAAAGAATACGGCATCAAAATCGGTCTATTAGGATTCCACAGACGGACATACAGATATACTTACAGACACACGCGTCAAACTTATAACACTCTTCTTTTTGTCTGGGTTTAAAAATCTATAAAAAAACAGTCTAACATTCATAAAGTATTAAGACAAAACGAAGGTAACAGTCAAACATTAAAGTCTCAATTCAGGAGCTATTTGTTTGAAAAAATCTACGTATAAAATAATAATATCTCAGAAAACTTTCCTCAAGTTTCACACTCCAACAAACCTCCTTGTCTACAAAAAGGGAAAAACTCTTGTTACCCCCCAAAATGATTAATGGCTTCAAAGTTCTCCGACTATGTTATTCATTCATTCATTCAGTCAAATTACAACGATAATGGAGCGCGAAAACAGCTTGTAATAAATTCGACACTACTTTAAAAACGGTTATGTTACGAGTGGGAACACTGAGATATAAACTAGAGAGAGAAGGCAAGTGGGCATGGAGCGTGACACCAAACTTTGGTGATTACCTGTGATTACAATGATCATCCTCATTTTGTTACTTTTGTTCTTGCGAATAGTTGTGAAATTCATAAATGATCATAGTTGTTAAAACAGCAGTGAAATATCAGTTACTCAATAAATTAATCACAATCTTTATTCTTTAGAACATTGTTTATAAAAAATAAATGATATAAAAAACGTTGAGTTAGTAAGGGAAATATTATTAACACATACATAATAAGTACATCCCTTGTTCAAGTAAAAGGTGATTTTGAAAAGTCGTTTGAAACATGTTTTTGTTTGAGGAAAGATTCTCAAAGGCGAAGCGGCGTACTTATTTTATTTTATTTGGGGAGCTTACAGCTACATACAATAATTTTAGGTACATAGAAAATACACCTAACAGCCAGTTACAAACTTCCACATATGGACAGAAAAAATTATAACTAAAACACAACTTTAGCATGAGTCTTAAACTAAGGACAGAAAATCAAAATATAACTAAGCTGGAGTAATATATCATAAGAAATGTATATAAAACTATTTAGAAAGAATTCTTCTTACACTACCCACGCTGCTACAAAACAAATCTATATTACTATTAACGTACCTAACGTTATCTTGACATCTCTCCCATTGTTTTGATTATATTTCTCACTGGTACAACTCGCAACGTGCGATATAATGGCAAGTGACACGCGAATCAGACAGATAGTTGTCATTATAATATCGTTTGTCATAAGAATAGCTCGTGATTTATTCAAGATACACTCGCATGATTTGTTTTACTTAAATATTTACGGACGTTTTCCCCTTCTTGTCAAATTTACGAACGACGTGAATCGAGAATGAAGTCGTTCTTGTTTAAGTGCTTTTAGATAAGGCTTACTCATTTGTTGGGGAATGGTGTAGCTAATGTGTTATTCTAATCTCTGAGCTACATTACTGCAAAGAGGAGTAACAGATATCTATTCGTCCATACTCACTACGCGCTACGTCAGTTAGGTGACATAGACATAGACATAGACATAGATAACATTTATTCACTAGACAAAACACAATTAAACAATTAAAATAAACACAATAAAGCACAAAGTTAATCAGTTAAAGCATAAAGCATAGCATTATCAACAGTGTTGTGTCAGCGAATAGGTTCTGACTCAGCATATGCTGTTGAAAGTCAACAGCGCTGATTTTCTGTCAGCACCTTATTAAATGAAACGCGAAGCGAGCACGACACGTACACCCACTAGTCTACTAGCATAGATAACATAAATATAAATATATAGGCATAAATAATGTGATATTTTGTATGCAAACATATGTAAAAAAAGAAGAACAAATCGTTTGAGCATAATTTCATAAGTACTAATAAAATAAAATATGAAAAATAAGCGTTAATATTAGGAAATAGAAGCAATATAAATATATTAGGTATATAATATTATTTGAACAGATAAAAGATGATTACGATATAAAAGCTTGATGGGTGGATGACTGTAACACTACTGACATACTTCTAAGCCACCATTGTTACTCACGCACTAACACTCTATGGACATTGTAATATTCTGTTTTAGTTATGTTTGGAATAAAGAAATAATTATAATTATTATAATAATTTGAATCAAGGTACAATCTAGGTCAAAATTTATGTGTATGTTTATCATCTGTGACTCTTTTTCGCGTAAAAGACTGTCAATAAACCGAGTCAAAGGCAGTTTGGCGGTTTGAAAACTCTGAAACTAAGTTTGCCGCATATTTATTTACAACTACGACGTACTATAAGTAATGTAGAAAATATCTAATGAATACATTGATACATATTGAGCCTTTTTATAATTCGAAAACGGCACGGTAAAATTGTATTACCATTGCCTCCTATGTAATAGTAATACCAGAAGCTGAGAACATACAGGGCAATGGTAATTCAAATCTTGAAGTGCCGTGCCGTGCCGTTCGAATTATAAAAAGGCCCATTGGGTAACTTTACTAATTTAGAAATTTAATAAAATCCACGTGAATTATAAAAACGGCACTTGAACAATAATTTAGTCCGAAAGAAGTCTAACAATCTATTCACAGTAATGATTGATCACATGATTATTTGTTTGTAAAGGTACAAGCGCCTTTATAAAACAACTTCAAAGTGATTTGATTGATTGCCTTTATTTGTGTCAGACCCTGCGAAAGAGTGTATAAGCAATCACTTGCGCTGATCAAATGGTGATGTTAATTAGATATTTTTAGACCCCGCCGAAAAAAAGAGGGGTTTTATAAGTTTCACGAGTGTATCTATGTGTCTGTATATCTCTGTGTTTGTCTATGGCATCGTAGCTTCTAAACAAATATACCCAATTTTAAACGTTTTTTTTTGAAAACAGACATGCTCGAAATGTTTATTAGCTATATTTTATTACAATTGGTTGAACTGTTTAAAAGTTATAAGCTACTAGCTGATGCTCGCAACTTCGTTTGCGTGTTATTTTTTTTTGTACAGAGTACACAGATTGAACGTGATTTAGATTTTTACATACAAAAGTTTTTTCCCACTAACTCCCGTTCCCGTGGGAATTTTGCAATATCCTGTTGCAACTAAGCTTTAAATTTACTAAGGTACCTGCATGCCAAATTTCAAGCGTCTAACTTAAGCGGTTTAGATTTTTCATACAAAAGGATTTTCCCGCTAATTCCCGTTCCCGTGGGAATTTCGGGAATTCCTTTCTTAGTGCACCTCTACGGTACCTAAGCTACGTCCCTTCCAAATTTCAAGTGCCTACGTTTAGCCGTTTAGGCTGTGCGTTGATATGTCAGTCAGTCAGTTTCTCCTTTTATACGAGTATATTTAGATGAAGCTTAGTGCTTCAAAATCGTCCTCACCTGTTTTAGAGGTATACTGTGCTGATCAACGAACGAGCCTTGGCATATCAAGGCCCTTAAAGGGTTTCTTTACTTTATATTAGTGACTTTACCATTTCCTATTGCGTCCTATTGCGGCAGATATCCAGATTTGCAGATGTGTAAAGTTCAGGATTTGAGGTAATGTTAAAAAGGTGTCTTGACTTATAGGTTACGATTTCGCTAATTAATATCCTTCATTTTATGAGGTGAAGAAATGAGGTAACAGATGTTTATGTGACTATCTTCTACCATATAAAAATAAGTCGGGTTTTCCTTCCTGACGCTATAACTCCAGAACGCACGAACCGATTTCCACGGTTTTGCATTCGTTGGAAAGGTCTCGGGCTCCGTGAGGTTTATAGGATACTTTTTATTTTAAAAAAAATTAGGACGCGGGCGGAAAGTTAGTTCTCATTAAAATCCTCTGATATCAGCAAAATCACGAAAACCGTGGACGCCACTTTATCAAGAATTGATTAGACTTATCTATTAAGATGTAAAAGAACTTTAACGTGGAATAACGGCACCTTTAAACAATAATAGAAAATACGTGCTAGTATCAAAATCCTTTAACAACCTCTCTTGCGAAAATTACCCCTCTACGTATCAAAGCACATCTCTTGTAAACGGAACAAACAATGCAATTTGATATGTGCAGGCAATATTCGCACTAGTTGCATGTAATTTTCACTGTTTCTGTACAATTTTGATGTGGATTCGGAATATCGTTTAATATTCTGCCAATTAATACGTATTTATGTAATAGTTTGAATATTATGAAAGTTTTGTAGTTACCTATACCTACTAATTGACCGAGCGAGTGGCAAAGAGCGAGCCAAGCTGCTTCGTTTTAGCTTGAGAAAAAATGCTTTCTTATATCTGAATGTCTGCCCAATATCTGTTTGGCTGTTCTCCTCTCCAAGTCACATTTTTCAACTGACTGTTGTTAAATTTTTTGAGCAAGTTCGACAATTACATGGATTTTTTTATATAGATACACAAATACACAGACACACAGATTCACATGTCAAACTTATTACGCCCCTCTTTTTTGTCGGGGGTTAAAAATCATGTTTACAAGCCAATTTTGGGGAAGAAATGGTTGAAATTTGAAACCAAATCTCTGGCAGTGTTTTCCTTACAATAATCGAGCCTATAACACAATAGAGATCTTGTCAAGAACGTTGTAATTCCAACTGAAAGGAGAAGGGTAATCAAAATCTGCGGCCATCGTCAAATACACTTGTAATCCCGAAGGAAATTATTGAAACTTAAACGGGTCTGCTAGTGTTGTTACATAGATATATGTAGATTAGGAATATAGAATTTAGAAGAATCGATGTCATGGAAAAATGCAATTCTTTACACTATTATGGTTTCCTTTCTTAAGTGTTCCTAAATACCTAGTAACGAGAAAATAATTCTTACTGGTCCAGTCAACTGAACTAGTGGGAACATAGAGTGAAATTTGCTTAAAGTTTCGATGTTTTTTTATTAATTTTTAAATACTGTTTTTGGCATAAATCACCTTTATTGTTTTAAAGGAAGACCCTTGGTGGGGATGTATGTATATGGACTGATAACGATGACTGTTTTTAAAGAAATAAGCGACTATGTTTCAAACGGAGGCCTGTGCCCCTCGGTGGGGACGTATATGGGATGTTAAAAAAAACGACTGAATAATTTGCATTTTTCTTGTCTTACACATTTACTACGACGCGGTAATAAGATAGACCCATTTAAAGAATAAATAAAAAGAAAAATTAATACTCTTTTTCAATAATATCACAATTTTTCACTTAGTTCTGTTTTAGAATAATTAAAACCCTAGCCGAGTTTGATATAAGCATCGTTGGAGTTTGTCCTAAGATTCTTTTCAGCAAAGGAAAAGAAACCTTTAAACAATAACACATTAAACTAAAATAAAATTACTCCGAGAAACTACTTTTCTTTCCTCAAACGAAAAAAAAACCTCTTCGCGCCATTACGGTGGGTACACAATCTATCCGTTGAGCAAAAAAAGAAATGGACCGCTCAAACCAAAAGCCTTACGTGACAAATCGACATCTCCTATGTGTAATGGCCCTAATATCCAATCCAATCATAGGAACCAGTAGCTGCAAAAGAATGGGAATTTTTTCGGTCGCTTTTTATGCTCTCATGCATTTCAAGAGCTTTTGAATATGTTTAAGTTCTTAATACTTTACAGTGTACCTACGAATTTAGATTTTAAACCAAATGATTATAGTTTGTGTGATTGTGAAATTTTTATATCCTTTTTTTATTTATTCGAGCGCTCGTAGCTCACTCACTAATCGGTTGATCGGTTAAGCAACGTACACAGTGTCAGGGAACCTGATGGGTTGGTCAGTGTCAGTTTATCACAAGCATTTCCGTGCTTCGAAGGGCAAGTTAAGCTGTCGGTCCCGGCTGTTGGCGATTGACTATAGTCGTTAAAACCAAGTCAGAGGCCATTGTGCGGTTCGAAAACTTTGACACCCGGTTTAGCCAAGTTTACCACACACTTGACTATACCTACACGATAAGTATCGATCCACAACTTATAATTATCAATATGAAAAAGCAAAGTCATAATAATTAATAATTTATATTCTTAGCACAATCATCATAAACAAAACAAAGAACAAATTATTTTTCAATCAACCTCTAACAGTCGAGCTCTACTTTACTACAATACTTTATTCATAAAATAATCGATACTTTCCCATCACTAATTGGTTACAACACCAATAAACTTGACGGCCAACCTACCACTTGACGAGACACATTATTTAAGCGTACTAATAAGGCTATTTAAGCTATTACGCAAATGACCTAAGTGACTTAATTACGTGCTTCGATAGACAGACACTTCTATTTTATATAAATTAAGTAATCAATTGTAAATGTGTTTGCTTTTTCTCTGGGGAGGACTGCATCGTTGCGAATAGGCGCAAAGTTAAAAATACTAATCTAATTTACTATTTTTACTTATTTTAAGAAAAAAAAACAATATTCTTTAGGCATAAAGTTCGCCATTGGACATTATGCCTTTAGGCATTAAGTCCGCCATTGTACATTAGTGCATTAGGCATAAAAAAAAATAAAAAACATATCCTAAATGTTCTATAAAATAAAGCTATTTTTGTTTTTTATTTATTAATTGATTATAAAAGTTAGTAAAAAATAAAATAAAAAAGGTTTACGATCGAGTTTAATATAGAATTTTACTTAGTTTAAGTCAGTTTATTATTTGAAATCATTTATTTTAATTTATTGACTAGTATTGGTAGTGGGTTCGCTCTTAACCACAATCTAGTCCAGGAGCGAAGATGCGGTCGAGGTTGTAGCAAGCTCACCTCGAAGAAGCCTATTCACTCGAATTTTAAACAGGTTCGGGTTATATGATCCTCGAAATACCGACGCAGGCAGGAAAATTTTGACTTTGTTTGGTTAAACAGGAGTTCCCAATCTTTTTCAGTCCGCAGCGCACTTACAAGTTCAGAATCTGTCTCGGAGCCCTAACCTAGCTAGCTAGTCGAAATAAATAGGTACTTACAGATGACAGATATGAGCAAAATGATATTAGTTAGGTAGTTAATTAACAATTACCTCAGTAGTCAATGTAATGGGTGATCTTGATGATCACTACACATTGTTTTAAAGCGTGGCATTGTTTATTTTGTACCAGCCAATACTAAAGGTTTCGGAGTATGTTAAAGAGGATCGCCTCGTGGTGACCCTCTGTACTTTCTACGGCGCACCAGGGTACTGCGGCGCACAGTTTGGGAACCCCTAGTTGCTAGTAGCCTGAATGTCGAAAGCCAAAGGCCAAAAATAAGCACAGTGTTAGGTTACCATCATTTAAGTAATTTCTAAACTGTCTCTTCACCCGTTAAAGATACTCAATAAGGAAAAAAGAAAGCATAGAAGATATTATGTTAGTGAATTGAATTTAAATGAAGGCAAATTATGAATTAAAATTTCAATAATATTCACAGGTAAGGGATAATGAATACAAACAATGCTTTAATTCCCGTGGACTAAGGGTCAGATCACTCCATTGTGGCTTGATTAACATAAGGGGTTGGGGTTATTGAATAATGCCCATAAACATTTTATGGTCAACCAAACAGCGTTTACCTGTGATTTACATACGACCCTGGACTAGGTTGTTACGAGGTAAGGTGTTAAAAGTAACTAGTATGTAGATTAATATCTGATACGTAGTTTAGTTATGCTAATTAGATAGACATCAATTGTGGAGATGAGAATACGTTAAACAATTTTGTCACTGTAGTTGATTGTGGTCTTTGTAACTATTGTTTTTTTGTTTATATTATTAACAAATCCATCCTTTCCATCTTTCAATTCAAGAAAAGATAAAGTATTTTTTATCTTATTGTTAATTTGTTTTGAAAATAGTAGTAATGTTTTTTATTTTATTAATAATAAGCTTTCTCTTGACAACAATCTAGCTTTGGGGGATTGTTGAGGAGGTAGTGTATCAAGCTAATTTAAAAAAAAATGAAACTCAATGTTTCAGTACTATTTAATTGGTTTTTTTAAACGCTTTCCCGCGTGAGGCATATTCACAAACAACACGATATGTGCGATAGTTCAGTTGGTTAGAGTACCTGAAGATCTTATCTTGGGGTCGTGGGTTCAAGTTTCATTCGTACCGAATATTTTTCTTTCCCTAGAATTTTTTTAAATTTTAAATTGTAATTTAAAAGGATAGCAAATCTATGTATCTCAAAATCACTCACATTAATAGGTAAGTAAGATTAGTAAACAATAAGAAAAAACCTTGCGCATTGCTCAACCTTATAGAAATACAGGGTTATTTTTTAATCAGTACACAAATTTTTTGTACGTTAACTTTATGAAAATTTAACAAACCCGTATTTTTTTTTTAATATCGTTTCATATAAATATTTCAAGCTAGATCGTCTGAAGCATGAAAATAAATCAATTTTTT
The DNA here is from genome assembly GCA_949987775.1 of Aproaerema taeniolella. Lineage (NCBI taxonomy): Eukaryota > Metazoa > Arthropoda > Insecta > Lepidoptera > Gelechiidae > Aproaerema > Aproaerema taeniolella. The sequence continues at coordinate 19,217,696 of OX465250.1, forward strand.
TGTATGAAAAAAAAAATAACTTCGTCCAATTGACTTGAAACTTGGTAATAGTACTTTTCAACACAATTTGTGACACCCGTGTTTCTGCGTTTTACAAAATTCATACTCTAAGACGTTAAAAAGGGGTATCAAAATCTGAAAATTTTGGGAAAAAAAAAATGTTTTCCTTCTTATTAATTGATATATCAACGTTACTGACACCGTAAGAAAAATTTGCTTACTGATTAAAAAGTAACCCTGTATATTTAGCATTAGCCTGTTAAACCAGTTACAAAATACCTTCCCCACAACACTACCCCAAAAACACTTCGATTCATATCAGCACGATTTAATTTTCGTAACACAGCGTGACAAGTTTACTCGACAAATATAACTAATTGGTGTTAGCACTCATTTCTAGTCGTGTTTTAAACGTGTCAACACGATCGCATGCTAGTGCTTTACAACCAAATTCTTGGTGAGCTAATTGGTTTAAGAATTTCGTTTCTTTTTTTTTAACGCCGAGAGATTTTAGTTCCATATTTACTCGCATAAGATTGAAAACTTTTTTCGCTTAACTTTTTTTTTCGCAAAACGATATTATGTCATAATGACGTATAGATTATGACAACGTGCATTTTATGCGAGTAAATATGGAACCAGAGATTTTGTGTCAAAGTTAAAAAATAATTTGTAAAAGTAAAAAATTTGATAAATTATATTATTCATAGAATATTTATTTCTAAGCTTTATTTCATAGGACATTCAGAATGTTACTTAAAATAAGTCAAAGTAATGAATTATATTAGCATTTTTAACTTTACGCTTATTTGCAAAGGTGTAATCTTCTCTAAAGAAGAATGGACAAGAAACTCCGAGGGTGGCTCTTTTTAGCTTAAGGCGACTACAACACCTAAATTACGATTTTATGATGCGTAGATAAGCATGACGCACTGCATTAAATCGAAGAAAAAAATACTACGGTAATATACAGGACATAAACTAGATAAGTAGTTTGCTGAAAACATGATTCAGCTTTTTTGGTTCGAAAGAAAAAGCTCACAAAGTCACCTCTAAATACCAATATTGTGTATCTTTTACGCTGTAAAAACGATAGTAAAATGCATACAGGAACTTGAATTTGCTAACAAAATGTTCGTGATTGAACACTCTCGATAAGTAGTTAACGCATTTTTCGATTTAAGCTATTACCTTTCCATAAATCTCATTTTTCTAACTTTCGAACATGTTTTTACGGACGCACGCTTTCATAGTCCGTAAACTTCGTGTTTCGACACTGTTCGCGCTGCCGGCCCAGGCCTGTTGAGAGACGGAGATGGCACTATTCTGTGTGCTGCCTTTATCGGGTGCTGTAGTCGCCTTAATCATACAAATTCCCTTATTGAAATACTTTATTACTTTTATTGTTTTATAACACTATGCCTGCTTGCAAAGGTACAGTTGTCTAGCATAATTTGAAAATCAGGGGTGAAAATTAGTGTTGCCAGCCTGCTATCAGTCTGGCATGATTCGCTGAGAACAGGCCTTTTTTCCTCACTGCGGCAGACATACAAGCATGACACTATTGTATTATATAGCATAAGAATATAAATTCAAACTTTTTAAATGTATGTGTGTGCTGTCTTGAAGAAATAAACCCATTATTATTATTAGTATGGCCTAGAAATTTTACAATATTCATTATTTTACTAAACTTTCCACAAGGAACCTAGAAAAAAAAAATTATCGAAAAACTTTCCATTATCATTTGTGACGTATATGGGCCGATTAAAAAAAAGTTTATTGTAGTCTAAAAACAAGCTAATAACATCACTAAACACCAGCCGCTGTAAAGTTATGTTTATTGAGTATTCTCGAACCACCCGGTATTCGAGGCGCTCGAAACTTTTCGAATAATACCCCCCTTTTGTTGCCCAAATTTCGATTGAATGAATATTGGTAATACATTAGTGGGCAAAATTATTGGAGCACAAAAATTGTTTTGAAAGAGCCTTGCTGTTTGAATTTTAAACAATCTGACCAAATAATTTAAACTTTGTTTATAAACTAGCTTTTTGTTCGCATTGAAAGGAGTTAAAGTTAGTTCATTATTTGTAATATTCCTGAATAGTTTATTAAAAGAAAGATAAAACTATTTCAAAAGACTTAAAAAACATTTTTTTTTTTAAATTTGTCACTTTTTATTTTTACTAAAGAAACATAAACGAAGCAAAGTTCATTAATTAAGTTACTTAGTAATCTTGTATTTCATTATATGAAACATATTTTTGTTATTAAAAATCTCCAAACTCATTTAGCAACATTTATCGAAAAGTTAATTAGAAACAGGTGCAACAATTGTCTACATTTCTACAACGGTATTTCTCGTAGCACATTGCTACGAAACGCTACGCCGTCGTAGCAAATATTTCTCTAACACTATTTGAGATAATATACATTTTATTAAACACTTGTAATTTATTTTAGTTTTTATTAAGCTATCCCTTATACCGAGTAAAGTATTTAATAGCTTTTAAAAATAAAAATAAAAATTGTCTACCTGTACTTAACGCCTTCAAAAAAAAATCTATCGTTGTCTACTTTTTCTAAATTGGGGATTAAACTCGGTACCTCACGCTTACGAGTCAACCCCTTAGCCGTTAGATCACTGACATTCTATAGATATCTGTGTATAATTAATGAATATAAATTACCTCCTCTATTCTCGCTGTCCGCTGGTTTCACCTGTATCGCTCGGTTCATCTGAAAAAAGAAAAAAGTTCTGTTAACGTCGTAAAAAAGAATTTTGAAACTACAGTTTTTGGATTGTTTTTAATTTGTTTTTTTTTTGTATTCTATTAATTTTTTTAATTCTCATCTAGCCTTTTGTTTACTTTTTGTTTTATATTATTTAAATTTAACAGATCTGATAATGGAATTAGAAGCGCATGTCGTTACCGCTTATAATTAGAGTTGCAAGTTAGCTAGTTTCATGATTGTACATGTAGTTTTAAGTGTTTTTGTTAATCTGTTGGTGATCTAATAAATAAAATCTAAAAAAATCTAAATCTAAAAATGCCTTTTGACTCATAGAAATAGGAAAAAAATTGGGTAAGAGATATGGATAATTCTCAATCCTTTATTGCTCTCGTCATGTTGTACAAGGTGGTTATTTAAAATAGGAATCAGATTATAACCCGGTATTCCATGTGAAAGAAGTAGCGGGGTGAAAGCTAGTAAAGACGTAACAGGGCCCCGATTCTGTGACATAAGTTGTGTGTCGATGGAATGGTTGCCATTTTATCTGTTCAGGTGGTGAAATTGAGAACTTTCCGAATTTCCTACATCTAATTACGGCTGCTTTGACTGGTGGCGCCACCGCCAACTGAATTATGTAGTTTGTAACTTTACGTTCGGTTGGCAGTGGCGCTGCTGGTCAGGGTGGTTGTCAGTAAGTAAATTAAAATTAAATATGTCGTGATTCATAATTTTCAATGTGTTTCGTGACACATCTTTCCAAACATAGGCACAGTTCTTGGCTCGCGATTGGTAAAACGTTGACCAACCACATGCTAAGAACGCCATTTTGAAGAAGGGAGTAAAAAGGGAGAGGGAATACGGCCGCTGGCCGAGCCCAAGCAGTCAGTTTTTAGCGAGCACACGAGTCGAACAGTTGTCTAGAAAGACATTATATTGTTAAGAAGTAAACCAAAGCTGTAATTTTACTAGTAGACAATTTGAAGAAATAAATCAAGATTATCAAGATATACTGCTTATTTATTGAGTTCACCATAATTCAGCAGCGGGATGACTACGCTCACATCACCAAGGAAAAAGAGGGTATGTTTTTAATGCAGTTTTAAATTCATGCATTTTACTATTGTTCTTTAAGTCACCTATTACGATCATATAATCAGAATTTGTTTCGCGGCACCTAGTTGAACATTGGATTGGTATTGCGGCTATGGCCAGGTCATGTCTGTCTAATGCCAATTTGATTAAATTGCTGAAAACACTCGGCCAGGGCTACTCTTTGGCAGTGTTTTCATGCGATAAATTGTTAGAAGCCAGCCGCATTTACACCGCTGTACTGATTGCAAACGATATCTTCTTGTCAGAATAGCATTCGGTTAAGGCAACTCCTTAGTAGTGCTATTCCAGTACAATTACGTCAATTCATTGCATACACCATTGGGTCAAGGCTACTCCTTGATAATGTGGTCGTGTAATGATTTGGGGTAGCAGAAAATTCATTAAGTTGGTTGCAATCATAAATTCAGTCGGTTATCATGTGTCCGTTTTTTTTTTCTCTCTCGTAAAGTAAAAACGTATAAATTGTGGCTTAAAGAACAACTGTTCAAAATTCGGATTATGTTCGTTACTTACACGATACAGGTATTACGTAATAAAAGCGTACCTACTCATATTAATTTGCTAGTACTGTGCAAGATATGTGAACATAATTTAAAATTTGAATAATGTTAAATGTTGTCATACTACCCCAGTATAGAAATCCAATTAATAAATCGGTTTGGCATTCTCCCAAGGCATGACCCGGAAATGTTAACCTGATAAGCATTATTAGACCTTCGTTAAGACAGTTTTGTTCGGGCTACTCCCGGATAACTTAGTCTAGCGATATCTAATAATTGTAATCTTCTCTTAATACAGTTCTATAACCGGCATGACCAGTTGTAGCATTTCGGTCAGGGCTACCCTCTGACAATGCTATACTGGGCTGCAAAATAGTGATTGAACATTTTTTTTTATTGCCTTGTGCGGTCCAAATAATGTTCTCACTTGAGGTTATTTGTAACGAGCTACCGTCATTCGAACTCGAGTACGAAACCCTTGTCGTTTAATTAGAAGTGTATGACAACGTTTAACATTCTTACGACCTCTTCTATTTCATAATTATTATTTACAGTAACATTTTCAGAGAATGTAAATTAGTCTATGTGAGGTACAGTTTTGCAGTACTTATTTATATAATTGTGTAGCTAGGCGAAATTAGAGGAGGCTAAGTGTGTCTCTTACATAGTGACAGAGGAGGCCAGGTGTGTCTCTTGATTGGTGATAGAGGAGGCCAGGTGTGTCTCTTGATTAGTGATAGACGAGACTAAGTGTGTCTCTTGCTTAGTGATAGACGAGATTAAGTGTGTCTCTTGCTAAGTGATAGACGAGATTATGTGTGACTCTTGCTTAGTGATAGACGAGATTAAGTGTGTCTCTTGCTTAGTGATAGACGAGACTAAGTGTGTCTCATGCTTAGTGATAGTCGAGACTAAGTGTTTCATGCTTAGTGATAGTCGAGACTAAGTGTCTCATGCTTAGTGATAGTCGATACTAAGTGTCTCTCATGCTTAGTGATAGTCGAGACTAAGTCTATCTTATGCTTAGTAATAGTCGAGACTAAGTGTGTCTCTTGCTTATTGATAAGGGACTAAGTGTGTCTCTTCCTCTTATGTGTTTAAAAGAGCTTTGTATTTCTCTTATTTACTTGATAAATATAGTCAAATAAGCTGTGAGATTACGTAATCAGTACATAAAAAGGGGATGTAGAATTTGTAGTTTAACCACCTCTTTATGTTCGGGTAAGCTCAGTTACTTGAATTAAGTCGGCACTGTGTGCCATTTGAGGTTGGCCGCGTGCGCCAGTGAAAACAGTCAGTTTCTTTGTTGAATAAAGACTCTGTGTGTCGTCAAGATTTTAAAAACGACGCACAATTTAACGATACTTATTGGGAAATCACTATAATTTTATACTGACACAGAATTTATTTTCACTACATTATTCGACAAAGTTACTTAATTAAGTACTGACGGATATATCGTTTGTGACAAGAAAAGCAATATCAGCCAATCTTGCTCAATAAACTTATACTTAGCTGGATTGAGATTGTACGAGTTAAATTTTGCCCTTGTTACGAGTATTCTTTCGCTTGGGAACAGAATAAGTAGCTACTTTAGTATAATACCCGCAGTACAAAAAAAAAAACGATTGTTATAAGCAGCTTTGATACTCAGTCAGTTTACTGTTTGAATGAGTTTAGTTACTACTTTAGGCTTACAAGGTCTTCAGGTCAGCTATTGGAATGGATATCTACTCAGAGGAGTGTATGATTTCAGAGTATAACGCTGCCCAATGTAAGGTGAGATGAACACGGCGATGACGATATATCAATCAGGAATGGAGGTTTCTCAATAAGTTACCCAATGAAAAAAGCACGCAAAGGAAGGAACATGCGCAGTCATTGGCTTACTTTGAAGAAAACTAGCCGAAGTTATCGTTTTATCAGAGTTTTGGTAAAAATCCGCATCAAAGAGATAGACTAAGTTTGATGCCCAACTTTGTACATTAAAGAAAAAAAAATTAGGTATAAGATCTAACTTAACAAAGTTATTTAAAAGAAGAGTTGTATTTTACTTTATTAAGTTGGTTTCTTGTCATCTATCTTATATGTTTATACCTAACTAAATTTTATCAAATACGAAATTGGTATAATTATGCTTTATCTTTAATAGTTCATTTGTAAACAAAGCAGATATATTGTGATTTCAAAGATAAGTCACAACGTAAAGGTACTAAGTTTTTGTATATTTTTAGTATTGTCAATAAATATGTTAAGAATTGCTCATGCGGCCGGTTTGGTCGAGTATTAGTGGCGCTGCCTCTTGCCCATGCGGCCTGGGTTCGATTCCCAGTCGGGGCAAACATTTGTGCAAAAAGATGTTTGTTCTCGGGTCATGTGTGTTTGTGTCTTGTCTTTATGTATGTTCCGAGGGACCCACGACACAAGGAAAAACCTTAGTGTGGGCTTTGAGTGTGTAACGTTAATTTAATTTATGCGACCATTTTTACTACATAGAAAGATAGAAAATGCTTTATTTCGGCGTACAACACAGACATCACAATACAGAAAAACAGAAGAAACACAGAAGACACTTAACAGACACAAAGACAAAAATAAATTAAAGGCAAATTAAAGAAATAACAAAAAAACATTTACAAACATAAAACAAAGTGCTGCACCGTGCTGCCACTATTGCGTACTATTTTATTGTTTACTGGTTGCAACAACATTAATCTTTTGTGAAGACCTGTAGTTTGCAGTTTTAGCCGTGTAAACATTTCGATTTGCATTTGAGTTGAAAATCAGTACATCTCACAATATCTTTGTACAACACTTTACTGAATTAGTAGTAGCAGTACTGCATAGCTAGCATAGCCCGCGACGAACTCACGCTTCGCGTTCCTTGGATGACGGTGATATTATACTAGGGACACAGGTAATATTACCTATTGCACTGCCCAAGGCTTGCTCGCCCTCTGGCGTTGTAAATTTGATATTTGAATGCGACGCATTACACTAAGAAGCACGTTGAACTTGAGCTGTTATTGAAGTCAATTATTAAGGTAGAATATTTACGTAGAATAAAGGAGTATATATACCGAGCATAGCAGAAATGTATCTTCAGAATAAGTCTTTTAGTTTAAGAGTATAATGTAATATTGTCAGATCAAACCGATGCACCACTCATTTAAACTACATTCAATCTATGCGACATCCAATAACGCATTCTAAACTGTTTTAAAACTTCATTTAAAATTGCTTTCGGATGAGATTAATGATTTTGTCAATTCGTCTTTATCATAACTTGGCCGAATAGTTTGACACAAAATAAAACTCGTAAGCTTATAACAACACGAATGGTCATTTTCTGTCACATCCAATGTTATCGGTATATAATTGATGTAGATTTTACTAAAACTATTTTAAATTTCTGTCTTTGCCACGTTGGAAATGTGTTACTTGTTCAATTAATTACAGTCATCTGATTGCGTATTACAATGTCATAATTATTACTTTTTTTTTACGAGTCCAGAATATAATATTTCGGGACCGACTGAAACCACTCGACAACCATACGGATTACATGTTAGTGTATGCCGTTTGGCAAACTAAGTTAAATGCTTTTCTCAACCATATTTTTTTAATCCGAAATTAAAAGTGGGTACTCATGCAAATAAAAATTCAAAAGTGATATTGAACACATTTCAAGTCTGCCTTTTCTAGTAACACGTAACATTACGAAAATAAAGGTGATAGTAAGTAGGTATTGCGTTCATAACAATCCGTAGTGTAACCAAAGCTGCACAAAAATTAACCATCTAATGACATACTAGGTACTCAATGGCTACGTGTATTCCAAAACGCGGTATCGAAGTGTTCCGACCACAGTATAAGTGCTACAGAGTTAGTAAGAATTCAGTTAACAATTTTGCAGGTTGAAATTAAATGAGGTCATCAAGTTTCTTTCAAGTTGTTGATTTTCTTGTTGTCAATGAATTATTGTGAAACATGTGGTGTTTTCAAACTTCAAATATATTTATTGCAATGACGATTTTAATTCCAGTCAAGTTTCAGCATTACTGAACAATGTTCCTTAATAAAAATTTAGAAGTAAAATTATAAAAGTAAATTTATGAATAAATTCTCTTAACGTGCAAGACCTTAATAAATTATCCCACACGACCCAGAGACCTGTAAGAATTTTCGTTTTGAATTTTTAATTGATTTGATTTAGCACATTACTATACTAATAGGCGTAATAGTTTCTAAGAGGTACCTATAACTGTTACAGAAATGTAAACAGAAGAGCGCCTTATAAGTAATTAACTTTTTCGTATATGTACGAAGCTCTTTACAAAAAACATGCAAACAAAACGATAAAAAAAACGAGATCACATCACCGAGCAGATTAATTTGCTTCGGTACTGTGGTATGCAGACCTTCACAGAGGATCGGGCATAACGCAACTTCTTTCTCATTCGATCATTTCGAAGAAGATAATTCGAATATCAATTTCAAAGGTTTGAAATGGTATTCGATGTCAAGATTCGAAATGATTGAAGATCTGGCCTTGCGCAATTCATTGTTTGATCGTGGCGGATTGAATATTTGTTCTTTGCGGATTAATAATCTTAGCCCGCGATATAAATGTATTCGATGATAGGCGTGCAATAGCACTATTTAAAAATAAAAAGTATCTGTGTTACAATTGTGATTTTTGTAAATGAAGTAAAAGATTGTGATTACGAAGAAACATCTATTGTTAATTATAACCAAATATCACGAAGAAGCAAGCTGTTTTACTATCGCCCCTTAGAAGACATCTTGCAGTACCATTTATGTCCATAGGAATTTCGAAATCATCCATGATTGGAAAAGCCCTTATTTCGAGTATTTAGTTCAAGAAGTAACATCTCAAGTAATGACATGCAATCTATGCAAAAGTGTGTACCTAATTTTTATTTTTTATTTAATAGGTGTACAGTACAAACAGTTTACAATCTTAAAAAGATAAGGACATAGTTTAATTAGTTTTTAACTAAACCATAAACCTAAAGTAGTACACACAGCATGTTTTAGGTTTTAACAGCGCAAAACAAGACAAACTTCAGCAGATGTATTTTACTAGTGTAAGAGAAGTATCATGCGGGAGATAATTTCTAACTCTCGGTAATTTTTATTAAAGTATTGCGAAACGGTATATCGAGGGTCAAATACTTCTCCATTAAAAACACTACTATTCAAATTAGTCTCAGTGAGACAAATGCAGTCATAATGATTGTTAAGTACATTCAAATATAATTCTGATGTTTTTGATCTTATTCTATTAACATTTTGGTACATCAAATACATTATGAAATTTATAAAGGTGCAAATGTAATCTATCTAATTATATTTTAATTCCTTGTGTTTTGTTACATAGTATTCATCAACAAAGACTTATCTTAATTGTGTTAGGCATAATCTAGGAATATGGTCACTACCTACCCACTTAATGAAGTATTCTTACGTTGTTTCGAAAAATGTTTGAGTGTTAAGTAGTAATTAATACTTTATTAACTTATGTACCCAATTTATTGGTAATTTAACCGGGTTGCGAAGTTTCGTTTCATTTGTTTACCAAAGACCGAGGTCATTTGTTTACCAAGGTCCTAGCAGGAATATTTTTATAATTACTGATTTGTATTCATTCTTATTAGTTGAGGAAAACACCATTTACCGAATGTCGTGATTTCCATAATTGTTAAATATGGTTGTTGTTATGGTTAATTAAGCTTTTAATTGAAATTTAAAAAATAATGTTTATTCAGATAATTACAATCCATTTTGTGTTATTATTATACAACCAAAATTTTGTGTTAAAAGTATGACCGTAGTTCATAAATAAATTAGGACGTAAGTGATTGTTTAGATAGAATTTAGACCAAGCATTTATGTTTTTAAAACAGACATTAGTTTAATGTCGACATCATCTATTACACCCGTTTATTTTTAAGTTCATTTTAATTTGCAATCCTAGCGATGTAATAGAAAGTCTAGATCTTTACAAATTTAATCTTGTAATTTTCGATGTAACATTATTTATTTGAAATGCCTTTATTCCCTTGTTTCTTTGTAAGTCTAAACTACATCATTTTATTGTATAGTATTCCAATCTATGTATTAAAATAACTATTTACTTAAACTCTTTTAAATTAAAGGAAAAATATACATATGTTTAAGAAAATTAGTGATAGGCATAATGGTTCTAGAACCAAGCATAAACTGGATGTATTAGACAGTCGTCTTCATAAAATCACGAACTCTGATCAATGTTTTTACGTCTTTATAATAAGATTCTCATGTGTATTAAAAATTTACCTATGGAAAAATTTTAGAAATTAATTAATAAACTAAGGGAATAAACTGCTCAGCTCTAGAGATATTTTAGATTTAGTCTAAATTAGAAAATAAGAACATTTGTAATGAGATTTTTTTAAAAGAGCAACCCTTAGAGTTTCTTGCCTGTTCTTCTCGGGGGATGACTGCACCTTTGCGAACAGGCGTAGAGTCAGTAGGGTCAAACTTTGACTTATTTCAAGTGACATCCTAAACATAATTTAAAATATAACTATTTTGATTTTAAAATGAGTTAAAAAACTGACTGATTGGATCTACTAGTGCACCGGGAGGTTGCACTGTGTCGGATGGCCGAATGTCGTGATTCATAATTTTCAATGTGTTTCGTGACACATCTTTCCAAACATAGGCACAGTTCTTGGCTCGCGATTGGTAAAACGTTGACCAACCACATGCTAAGAACGCCATTTTGAAGAAGGGAGTAAAAAGGGAGAGGGAATACGGCCGCTGGCCGAGCCCAAGCAGTCAGTTTTTAGCGAGCACACGAGTCGAACAGTTGTCTAGAAAGACATTATATTGTTAAGAAGTAAACCAAAGCTGTAATTTTACTAGTAGACAATTTGAAGAAATAAATCAAGATTATCAAGATATACTGCTTATTTATTGAGTTCACCATAATTAGTTCTCAATTTTGCCATCTGAACAGATAACATGGCCTCTATTCCATCGATACACAACTTAAGTTACAGAATCGGGGCCCAGCTGTGATCAAATCAGTAATTGAATCCTCGACCGCATCTTCGCCCTTGTGTTAGATTGTGGTCAAGACCAAACCCATTATTAATAAAAAAAAGATAAATAATATTTCAAAAGCAACTTTTTTTTTGAGTAAACAAATTATCAAACTAGTTTAAATAAACAAGGCCAAGTAAACAGCCAATAGTAAAAGAGTCAGCCAAATAATGGCCAATGTCTGCCAAATATTCGTCAACGCATTGGGATCCCAATAACGGGTTATTTAGAGTTAATTTATTCTAAAATAAACGGGTTCTGTTGACTGGTCCGCATAATTAACTGAAAGATAGAGTTGTGGCGAAAACCGTTTCGTCGTGACGGAATATTTGTATCATATGCGAAGAATAAAAAATGGGGGAGAAATTCGGTGAATTTTTTCAATATTAAATTATTTTTGAAATGGTAATTTCAAATTTATAACTTTTTTATCAGAACGAATTTTAAATAATTAATTCTTTTTGAAATGCCATTCAAAATCGTTATTATTTATAAGATACTATTTTGGAATAATACATTATTTTTAAAATGGTTTTCAAAATCATCATTTTGCTGCTGATATCAGAATGTTAGAGATTTATAGAAAAAAATGTGAAATTGTTAATATTGAGAAGAGGAAATTATGTCTGTTGTAATATGTCAGAGCTTTACAATTCAATATACGAGTACTTTATTTAAACACAAAGGCAAATAGTACATACAGCAGCACGTCAGGTTATCTATTTGCACTGCGAAAGCCGCCGCTATTGCAAGCGAGATAAGGACGACGTCAAGATCAACATGTATAGTCTGATGTACTGCCGTGCGTACAATGAACAAAGCATAGAACATAGCTAACATAGACATAGCTTTGTTCGTTGTTTAGCATGGTTCACCACTAGCAAGTAAGGATTTTGGAGCACTAAGATCATGTGACACCCCGTGTATATTTTTTGTGTCACTATCTTACCAGCCTATATACGTCCCCACCGAGGGGCACGGGCCTCCCTTTGAAACACGAAAGGGATTTAGGACATAGTCCACCACGCTGGCCTAATGCGGGTTGGTGGACCGCTCGTCTTTCGAAAATGAATTTTCTTGGCGGGTTTCATCACGATGTTTTCCTTCACCGTTGAGCAAGTGATAATTAGAAATCCGTACATAAACCCGAAAAGACGAATTTAGTGGTACTGGCCCGCACCAGGATTTGAACCCGCGACCTTCGGATTACAAGTCTAGCTCATTACCAACTGGGCTATCACTGCTGTCATAGTTTAACTTTACCTATGTCACTATAGGTAAAATTAAACTATGACAGTCAGTCCCTTGAGTAAGTATAAACAAATACGCGGTGGTAACCTTACTAACCCTGGTATCAGGGTAAAGAAAGAAAAGAAACAAAGAAAAAATATTTATTAAACAATTAATTTAACATTTAAAAAACTAAACCAAACTTAAAATTAAAGGGTTGGCTTTAATAGGCCTCCACTCAGCAATGTTTAGATCCCGTTTTTAAACTGCTAAATGTCCTTTAACTTAGTGTAATAAATAAAATACTTTGTTTTGTTTTGTTGACAACATTTTCGCACCTCTATTCTTAACTATGCAGGATTAGGGCGGGCGCGGACGGTGCGATTTTTAATTGCATTAGGTTACCACTTCACGCGATGGCTGCTTCTTTTTTATTTAAATGCTACACGCGACCCTTCAGGGAACCCTTAATGTTATGCGCAAAGCAGCGGCATGAATTAAATTAAGGAAATATGAAAATTGACGCAGTTACAATGTATTTATCTGTAGTAAGCAGTTCGAATATGATGATGATAGCGCGCATAATGCACCGCATTCCTATATCAAAATGTCAACTTTGACAACGCCAGAGGGCGAGCAAGCCTTTGCGCGGGGCTCTCGCGCAATCAAAGTGAAGTTTCAGCGTCAGCCGAGTGGCAAGTTTGTTTCCATCGTGCTCAAACTGCTGGTGACTTTTAATTGAAAATACGAGAATATATGTTACTATTACAAACGTTATTGCAGGGTAGCTATTTGGCTTATTTGTGGTATTTCAATACAGTGGAATACCTATGGTGACCATTTTATCCGTTCAGGTGGTAAACATTCAGTTTTAAAAATAAAACGATTTTAAAAACATTTTAGTTAATTTTCAATATTTGGAAAATTATTTAAATGGTTAAGCAAAATATTACCGAATATTTTGGTAAGCAAAAAATAATATATCAGTAAAAGTTTAGCCTGACATGATTTTTTGATTCTTTGCCATCCATACTTAAATAATAGTTTGCAGACCGTTGACACATATCTGATAAAAAGAAACGACTTGTACTCCGGGGGTATCGGCAGAAGTGAAAACTTGAATATATGACTTCCTTGCGGTCTCAGAATTTTTCACTTCACTCTCCGTCTTATGAATTTTCGATCAAGGTCACGTGACCCTGATGCGAAACATAGTTTACCCATCTAAAAAGTGCACAACGCCGCTAAAGAAGTTTTTACTTCAAAAATATGTCACAAATGTAATAAATTAAAAAAGTAAATCCTAAAAATAACAGTTTCAATTTACATCATCTGAAGTGAAGAATTTGTTCAGTAAATTAAATAAATTCAGAACATAGTTTGAGATAAGTAAGAAGATACATTCATTGAGGAAAAGGTCATAAGGTTCATTTGAAATATCTCTATCGTCAAAGTTTCTTAGATAGACGAATAGATTTTCATAGAAATTGCTCAATCTTAAACTCCACTGATGTATTGAGTTCAAAGACTAAGTTAAATTTCTATGATTTCCGCTTGCTTCAGTAGTTTTCTTTAGATATACATTTTCATCTTCAATTTGTATATTATGCTTTTGTTTAACTTTTAAATTAGTTAGAAAATCTTAAGGGGGGTTGCTACTCATGTAATTGAATAAATTTTCCCAAAAGACTATTATGAAATTCAGAAAAAATTAAGACTTTTCATTATAAGGATATTATCACACAAATTGTATGGAGAGGTGAAATATTCATATTTTTATTTCATATTTCGACGCATTTCAGTTAGCTAATTCAAAGTTACCGCCAAGGCGAGACGAGCGAAGCACAAGGACACTAACTACCTTTTTTCGTAGCGCTTTGTCGTTTTTTTTAACTCTTAAAACTTGAGTTTAGAAATGTTATTCTGGTTTATGTTACCTTGATTTTTCACGACATTCTGCGGGGTTTTGATTTTCCCAAATTCGATTATGATGACTTTGTTTTACGTACTTCAAAAATTTAAGTTTTTCAATGGGCCTTTTCATAATAAGAAAGCGGCACGGCAAAATTTTATTACCATTGCCTCCTATGCACTAGTGATACTAGAAGCTGGGAACATAGAAGGCAATGGTGATACAAATTCTGTCATGCCGTGCCGTGCCGTTCGAATTATAAAAAGGCCTATTAAGTACATACAAAACAAAGCCAGAGAAAGTGCTACTCATGTAGCATACAGTCAACTTTAGTAAAAATTCACAATTCTTTCCCTTTTAATCATGATAGTCAACTTTAGTAAAATTCACAAATCTTTTCCTTTTAAAAACTATCCAAAAACGCTGGTTTTCCCTTTACATGAACGTATATTAGATTAGATTCCATTCCAGTGTCAGATAAATTCGTCGTGTTAATGCCAAACATTTCCACTCAGCTAACTTTAAACAAGAATTTCTCAGTTTGAGTATTTTGCTAAAACTATTTCGCTATAGAACAGTTTACCTGAAATGAAATTTACTGGGAATTAGCTGTGTGGGAAAGAGATAGAAATATATGCGGGTTGCAGTAGGCGGAGCTTTCTTACATAATATACTTGGGTCTACATAGCGGCTGAAAGAAATTCTGCCTACAAAACGGGTGTGTTTCAAGTTCAATTGTTTCTCTTTTTGGTTGGTTAGATTAGAAATAACGACTTGTTTTTTTTTTCATTTTAAAAAGACTTTAAAATCAAATGTTTACAGGAGCAATTTTGTTAAATTGAAGATGAATGTTAACAAATTCAAAATATTTTACGAAATAAACCGGATTTTAAATTTTTCAGTTTTGAAAAATGACCGTGTTTAATTAAGTATGAATAATAAATCATACGTTAGTATGAAATACATACATTATATACCGGTCAACCACATAACCTCCCTTTTTGCTTTGCCGTAGTCGAGTAAAAAGAGCGTGTTAAGTATCAGTTTTATTTAGTAAACACACAATAACTCATCATAACATATAAGAACTCAGACATGATTATTAAAATAGTTACCTAAGATTAATAATTTATCTATGCCTATTTATAAATATCTTTAATATAGTTAGTATTCATAGAGGTAACCAGTACACACACACTTGTATTAGTACTGAAAGTCAGTGTGTAAGCCTACTTATCAGTCTGGCAAAAATAGCTGACTCCAGGCCTTTTTTCCTCACCGCAGCAGGCATATGTAAGCATAAAACTATTGTGATATTTCCCTAATCGTATATTATCATAACTTAATCGTTATTGCAATAGCATAAATATATAAATTTGAACTTCTGTAATGTATACAGGGCTTTAGGTATATCTTTTTCAACCACTCAGGTGGTTAATTAGTCTATGAAACTGAACAACTTCCCCAAGGAACATAGGTCAAAATACGAAAAAACAATTTTGATCTAGCATACAAAATGCGCTATATGCTGATGAATTTTGTATGGGAACCCAAATTTTTTTTTTCGTATTTTGACCTATTTTCTTTGGGGAAGCTGTTCAGTTTTATGGACTGATTAACCACCCGAGAGGTTAAAAGAGATTTACCTAAAGCCCTGTATATGTCTGCTGCCTTGAAGAAATAAATGTGTTATTATAGTAAAAGTTTATACAAGCTGTTTCAAAAAAACCCAAAAAAAAAGAAATTCCAAAATTTAGCTTTAAAAGTGAAATAGTCGCAACTCTAGTAATCAGTTGGATGGTTTGACATTTACGAAATGAAAGTTTCATATAATTAATATAATATACTTGTCAATTTGTAAAAGTGCTGTGCAATAAGCTTAATTTTTATTTATTATTTTTTTGGGTTTTTTTGAAACATCTTGTATAACATATCACGCAATAACAAACAAAATGATTATGATGATTTTAGTTATTAGTTCATAAAAGCATTGCTATCTACCTATCTGCATACAGCCTTTAAAAATGGCCCATCAAATTGATGGCACAGTCTGTCCGTCGGTAGATAATATCTACTAATAACGTACGTACAAAACCTGGTCGTAAAATTCATAACGATGTCATTTAATGGCTTTTTGAAATTTTCATTGCGTTTTTTTACTGTGGCATTATACCTTCATGAAATGTAAAAATATGTTCGTGAATTGTAGAAAAAGGGGCTTTTAATATTAATTGTAAACAATATTGAGATATGAAACTGAATGAGTAGTAAAAAAATGTAGCGTTTTTATCGGATTGAATTTTCTGTAATTAACAGGATTTTAAGTATCTTTTTTATGAAGGGAACTGTATCTTTCGTCATAAAACTCAGTATATTAAAAGAAAATAAAAATAAAGTAATAATTTTAATAGACCTTTTGAACATTATTTAAAAAATTATTGCATAGTAAACTCAACTGCATTAAAAACAAATGTGAAAAAGAACTTCTCATTTAAATATTTTTTTATCCCCCAACATTAATCGCTTATAAATCTTAAATTGAAAAATTTATTAAATTAAATTGAAAAATTCGCTGTATTGATCAAATGTAACGAAGAACCATTTCGATTACGTTAGCTTTCAAACGAAAAAACCGCATCAAAATCAGTCTATTCGTTTAGGAGCTATGTTGCCACAGACAGACACATAGAAACATAAATATATGGAAGAAGTGTCATGAAGGAGCTATGAGTGAATGGAAATAAAGTGTTACCACTTAAAAATAAAATCACCAACCAAATCCGTTCCAAAATTACCGAAATAATGCAAATAGCTCTTACAAAACCTAACTCCTTCATGCCACTTCTCCCCTATATGTCAATTTATAATACCCTTCTTTTTTGTCGGGGACTAAAAATTAATGATAAACCAAGTTGTCACCACTGTTGCCTGGGTAACAGTTGGCTGTCAACATGACTATCACCTCACCACGTGCCTCGGGTTTATCCTCGTTGACAGTTTTGACAGGTGACGTGTTGTTTAACGCGCTCCGATGTTGTTTCAGACATATATTTGTTGTTTTATTCGACAGTGGAAATATTTTTGGTTATAAAGTGTTTTTGTTCGATTAGAATAGTGTTGAAGTGTTTATTTTCTAAACATTTTTTCGTAAGGCAAACATTTCATCAATTTAAAAGTGGATTTAATTTTTCTAGATGATTTGTAACATTTTAGAATAGAATGAGATTTATTTCCAAACATACACTGACACAAAATACAAGCAAACAAACACAGAAGAAGAAAAAAGAGTGACAAAAAAAATAACGACATATATATTGGGACTAAAATTTCATGAAATTTTAGTCCCAATATATCTCTTAAACTCATTGTTATTTATAATGTTAATGCAATGGAGAGATTTATTTTCGAAATATTGATTCACGTTACAATATACCGATTTTCATCCCAATAATAATGTCTATCAGCAGATAATCACATACCAAAACGTCATTGTCATTTTTAATGTGTGTGTGTTTTTTGTTTTTATTTAAAAGTGTAAAGTCAACTTCGATTGAATGTTTATGGGATCACGTCATAAGTATTATTATTATTTTATTGGAGAAAAACCATTTTCTTCTCCCATTTCTGGGGATTTCGCCTCTATTATTATTATTATTATTATTATTATTATTATTATTATTATTATTATTATTATTATTATTATTATTATTATTATTATTATTATTATTATTATTATTATTATTATTATTATTATTATTATTATTATTATTATTATTATTATTATTATTATTTAACTCTTTATTTGCACACACATAAATATAAACTGACAAAAACAAACAAAAATAAGAAAGTGTACAGAAGGGCGGCCTTATTGCTAAAAAGCAATCTCTTCCAGGCAACCTTGGGGTAGAGGAGAAATAATAAGAAGGTAAAACAGAAGCGGGTGGTGCAAATATTAATGATTAAAAAATAAATAAATAAAAATAAAAACTCAAACGAGTATGATCTATCAAACGAAAAAAATTTTTGAAAATCGGCCCATAATTTGCAAAGTTATAGTGTAACAAACACACAAAAAAAAACAACGGGTTGCACTCCGGCAGTGCCGGCAGAAGTGAAAACTTGAACATATATTACTTCCTTGCGGTCTACTCTCCCTCCATCTTACGAAATTTCCGATCAGGTCACTTGTCCTGACGCGAGTTTAAAATTTTTTATCCATCTCAAAAAGTGCACAACGCCGCTAAAGAAGTTTTCATTTCAAAAATTTTACATCATATAGTCAAGTTGAGAACCACTTCCCTTTTTTGAAGTCACTTAAAAAGTAACTATTTAACTACAATTTCACTTCAAAGAGTTATCTGCGAATACAAAACGGTTTAATACCGAAACCGGTCGTTAGTGGCATATTAGAGCAGCGTTGTAATCGTGATAAATTGTTACATTCCACGATACGGATCGAACACGAAATGTCTGAAAAACGTCAATTGTCGAGTTATGTCGTTATTCTCCGTACTTACTACTTTCGACAGTTTAATTTATTAGAAAAGTTTTTGAGCAAATAGGAATTTCTTTGTCAAACAAGTTTTTAATTTGTTAAGTGCGTATGTCAAATGAGTCAAAAAGTATTTTATTGCGTGTTTACCAAATTTTAATAAACTTGCGTAAAACTTTAACATGTTGATTTTATTTTCAAATAGTGGCTATAAGTTTTCAAATTATATATTTATCGCAGTACTTGATTACTAACATATAACGACTTTTATTTTACGAGTTTTTATAATTGGTTAGATTTGTTTTCATACAAAACAGTACTATATCGATTTACCGCTCCAAAGGATAACAAATTTACGGACAGTATACGGGGCTGCACCGTTATTTAGGCAGATGTCAGAAAATGCAACACAAAAACTTGAAAATTTATTACTGTTAAAGTTATTGTATAAAATTCTGATCCTGCGAGTTGATTGGTATTTTACAAATCACTCTGTATATGCTTTACCAAATTCCTAGTTTGTTAAAAGAATATATGCTTATTGTAGGGTTGCCAACTATACTGTTTTAAACAGTATCATACTGTTTTGCACTGCATTATACTTTTTACTGTTGAATAAAAATAAAGTATAGAAAAATACTGTTTTCAGAATCATAGGTCTTTTTTACAAGGCCATAAATTCCAGAAAAAACTTACACTTTTTATTGATAAGGCTATTCTGTACCTTGAAAATTGTTTGATTTAAAGACACCAACTGGCTGTGTTTAGTAAGCTGGTGGTCATTAAAATCTTTGGTCACAATGACCCATCTGAAAAATTTGGATAGACTTACTATTGATATGAATGCATTATATTCAGAATTAATAATCGAAAAAGTTTTACAAGAAAAAGATTTTATAGAAATGAGAAGCGACCAAAAGTGGTGTCATTTGTTATCAAACACAAACTCTGACCAAGAATTTGTAAATATAAAAAAAATATCTCATACCTATACTCTGTTCCTGCTACTTCAGCTTTCACCGAAAGAGTTTTTTCAGTCATGAAGACTAAATGGAGAGACGACAGAAACAAAACGATGTTAGATTTAATTAAAAATTAACTCTTAAGTAATATATTTCAATTATAATTTTGACTGTATCGAGGCAGATAAAAGTTTAAAAAAGATAACAGGTTAATAAAATATGCAAAAATTTTATTTAAGTAAAAAAATAAAAAATACTGTTTTATTTTATCTAATACTGTTTTTTTACCTTGTCCCACCTTAATATACTTTATTTCATGAAAAAAAAGTTGGCAACCCTAGCTTGTTGATTTATTTATAAGGGATCACCAACAACATACATATCGTTACAACACAGACACCTCTCTTTTTATGGTTGTTGACAAATATTGAAGTCAAATAAAAAGTTTCGTAATAATTACTTGAAATATTTGTTCGTGGTTGCCCTATACAAGTAAAACCATTACATTAACTCACACACATGATTCCACATCATAAACGGCGTCCAAAACTCAAACACATTAAATCAAACACGTTATTTTAAATCAGCAAAGTTCACGACGTAGCAAGTGAAACTCCTAAAACAAAATTATTAGCTTTTGTTGTAAAGTAAAACCGATCATAAATTAGGATTTCGTTATCCAATCCCAAACTTAAACAGAAATTTAAGTAGGTAATTTAATAAAATAACTGGCTGCGGGATAGAAGGGCAAGTTTTAGGATGAATAGAATTTTTATGGCTTCTGTGATAAATGTTGGGTCGTATAGAGTAGGGGGTAAGTAGTAGTACCCTAGGCAATAGTACCTGTTTGAACCCAAGTGAATTGATGAGGCTCTCGTGGATTACCGATCTCTGAATTAACTATAGGGGAGATCCTAACTTACGAGACCTCGAGGTATTCTTATATTTTGTTTTTTCGGGTCTTGGCGTTGTTTGAGAAAGTTGAACATAAGATAAACTACGAAGGAATTATAGCATTTCTCAACCAATTTCAAAAAAGAGGAGGTTATTTTAAATAGGTATAGTAAAAAAATAGTACACTTAAAAGCATTTATAAAAACCTAAACTGTTAAATTCAATAATAAATGTGATAATAAAACAGATGAAATAAAATAAAAATCATGAGAGTGTTTACCTTCCTTAATTCACTGCAGTGCACTGTAATTAAACACATTTATTTACAATGAAAGTAATATACTGATATCTCATACTTAAAAAAAATATTTTTATATTCCAAAGCTTAAGAGCGATGTAAACATCTGTAATAATCATCTGTATTAGTTTTATGTATTTGATGTAGATATTTCAGTATAAATAAAAATATACAAAACATCTTTATCTCAAAATAAATCACAGAACCGAAACAAACTTCCAAAACTCGACTTAAGTACACTCAACAAAGAATTTCCATGATAGTAAATTGTATTCCAATAATCTAGAAGACAGCAATACTACTGAACTGTAAAACAAGAATCCCAATTCCTTACCAAAAATAAAGAAAACAAAAATCAACTCTATGCGAAAGACAATAAGGTTTATTAGAGAACAAAAGTCGATAGTAAGCAGGTCAACATAAAATTCAATGGTCCAGAAAAAAACAAGTTCAGATCTAACACAAACAAAAGGTACTATGTCTTCTTATCTTATCGTTCGTTAAGTTTTCCAAACTTGGGCATTTACGTATACTAAAATTTATTACAATGTGGAATAGAAGATATTTCTTGAATAGATGTAAAGATTAGATAAGATCAATTCTTTATTCCAACATTATGAGTTTCATAATCACCATAGATCTCAAAAATATCAGAGAATAAAGTTTTCGTCAAATATTTTATAAAATTTGAATATAAAATGAACAGTAATAAGTACAATAATAATGTCACGCAAATAAATATAATAATCAGTACAAGATTGTACTTTTCAAAACCAAAATGTCAAATACTATAGGACTGATGAGTGACGAGACTCTACATAAGTACTATAACATACGACTCGGTGGTAAAAAGTGTATACCTACTTAAAGTATTTTTGTATGTATATATTTTGTCAAAACGTAACAAGAGAACGATGTAGATTCTCTAAATAAAACATATTAAAAAAGTTGTAGGTACGTCAAAATAAGACATATTTTGCCGACTCCAATCCAATCCAATTTAGACAGGTACAATTTGGTAATAAAAATTGTGACAAGCAATAAAGTTTATGTCAGTCTGAGACGAAACTTCTAGACTAAATGAAAACAGGTTTTCCTAAGTGAAAAACTTCGTAGTAAATAATATTATAGGAACGGTAATTCAATTAACGTATATTTAAGCATTCATTTTCGTTAAAAATGAAAATAAAAACGGTAATTAATAATTTTCCACGTTAAAAACGTATGAGTCACCGACTTCAATCCCAACAACAGTTCGCATAAAGTAGATAACTAGTATTTTGCAGACTACAATGCCTATTATCAGATAACCACAAACAAAAATGTCACTCATTTATAGATGATGTTCTGGTTTGTAGTATTTTTTTGTTTTTGTTGATTTCTTTAAAAGCACTGAATCATTTTCGATAAAATTTATATGAGACCACCTCTGGAATATACTCTTTCGAAAAAGATAGAATTTTGAAAATCGGTCCCTATTTGGCGGAGAAATCGGTGAACATACATAAAAAAATACATACAGTTGAACATTGAACCTCCTCCTTTTTTGATTTCGGTTAAAAATGTTAAACGACTTCACTCGTGTT
The DNA here is from genome assembly GCA_949987775.1 of Aproaerema taeniolella. NCBI lineage: Eukaryota > Metazoa > Arthropoda > Insecta > Lepidoptera > Gelechiidae > Aproaerema > Aproaerema taeniolella. The sequence goes on from OX465250.1 coordinate 19,240,538, forward strand.
ACTTTAATCCGGCGTCGATCGAAACTATACCCATCACCGATTTTAAATAACGTGAGTATCACTCCGAAAAATAAAATCACGAGCATATTGTTTGTGTGTGATGATTGATCAATAAAAAAACAAGTTTCTAGATCAAAATTTTTGTTTGAAAGTGAATAGCCTGGTAGAATAATGGATGGCATTTAAAAATAATTATCTTTAATACATCTAGTCTAGACGAAACATCTCGATACAGAATTTTATAGAGTGAAAAGAGTAAATAAAGCAATTTGTTCTACAAACACAAACTAGAATTAATAGTTGTAGGGCTCGAATGTAGCATTTTGAAAGTCATTAGCTGAATCGCGAATAATCTTATTTTTAACCAAATTCAAAAAAGGAGAAGGTTCTATGTTCAACGGTATGTATTTTTTTATGTATGTTCACGGATTTCTCCGCCAATTATAGACCGATTTTCAAAATTATTTTTTTGTTCGAAAGAATATACTCCAAAGATGGTCCCATATAAATTTTATCGAAAATAATTCAGCGCTTTTAGAAATATCAACAAAAACAAAACAATACTACAAACCAGAATAACATCTATATAAATGAGTGACATTTTCGTTAGTGGTTACCTGCTATTAGGCATGGTAGTCTGCAAAATATGCTAGTTACCTACTTTGTACGAACTGTTGTTGGGATTGAAGTCGGTGACTCATACGTTTTTAACGTGGAAAATTATTAATTACCGTTTTAATTTTCATTTTTAACGAAAATGTGTAATTAAATACACGTTAATTGAATTTATCGTGGGAAATTAATATAATAAAAAAATATGCATTTTGCACTATGGCTTCATCCTTGTAAATTATATTTTTAAAATACAATCGATTTTCCTTACGTCAAGAGGTCGATGATGGAGCGAGTTAACCCAGAAAATGCCTATAAAGGCACTGATACACCCACGCACCGACGGAACACAGAAAGCTGCCCTTTACAGAGCCTACCACACCGCATGAGACCATAGGACGACACCTCAGATCCAGAAAAAAATGAAGTGTCGTTGCCTGGGATGAATTACTAGGAGGCAGGTCTCATTTGTGTTTCCTTAGTCGCCTCTTACGACACCCACGGAAAGAGATGGGGTGGTGTTATTCTCAACCGATCACCACACGGTGCTAGTTAAATAAGATAAAACAAAAAAAATATGAATTCATAAAAAAAAAATAGATAATTAAGCTTAGTACTATTGTCTATGTGTATGCTTATGAAAAGGGAATATTAACTATTGTACTCGTAATGTTTGTCTAACCTCGTTATCTGTTTACAGATAATTATCTGAATTATCAGTCCCAAAAATTCCATCGGAAAGTTTGTAAAAAAACGAACTTAACCCTCAGTAACTGAGTGGGGTAAATGGGCCGTATGAGGATATTCTTTTACAAGTTTCACCCTACTAACTGGTCCGGGTATGATAAAACTTTTTATGTTGTGCTTATGTGGGCCTGATGGCTTTGGATGCCATAACGTGCAGTATCCTATATGGTTCGGGATATGATGGGGTTAAATATTGTACAGTCGATAAAACCGTTTGTGTAGAAGTGTTGAAATCTGTACACACGACAGCAAATCGGATTTTATATGTTGGCCTTGACTTGACTCTACATACATGCTTCACTCCTTTAATCTCTATCGGAGTAGGCAGAGCAATAGTGAATCTTGCCAATTGATGCCACATTACTAAATTTATTTTTGACGCCCGATAAAAAAAGGGTCTTAAAAGTTCAATGTGTGTTTCCAAGGGCGTCGCTAAGGGGGCAGCTGCCCCCCCCCCCCAGAGATTAAAAACATGTAGGCAACTGCAAAGCAACCAAAGTTGGAACCGTTCTTATTACAATCGCCAATTCGCCATAGAGGCAAAGACTCGCGCTACAAGTGTAAAACTTCATGCTTTTCACTGTACCAACTATTTGTATTTTTTTCATCCTAGGCTGGCGACGCTTTTGCGTGTTTCTGTGCGTCTGTCTGTGGCACAGTAGCTCGTGAAACTGATGTTAGCGAGATGGTTTTTAGCTGTAATTTATTAAAATTGATTAAGCTGTTTAAAAGGTATAAGCCATGAACATCGGGAGTGACACAACTTGTTTAATTATAAAACAAAATACACCAATATGTGATTTTATACTGGGTGCTTAGCAAATACTTGAATGGTGAAATCTACTCATAACTTTACTATGATCGGGTACAACAATATTTTAATTTTAAAGTGGAGAGTATTGAGATAAATTATTTCATTTTAAAGCAGATAATATTATTAAAAAACAGAATTTTAAATAATATTGTATACGTACAGTAGTATTGGATGCTCTGTTATTAATTCATAGTCATGCAGCTAGCAATTAAAAGTGATATTAATGCTGCCGATCGAATAATGTTACGTCCCTTGTGTTTATTTTAGAACCGCTTGCGCTAACATAATTTATATGACAGTGAAAATTATAGTCTTTTTTTTATTATGAGATGGGCTAACTCTTGACCCCAATCTTGACCAAGGTCATAGAAGAGGTCGATGATGGAACGAGTTAATCCAGAAAATGCCAATTAGGGCACTGGTACTCCCACGCACCGACGGAACACAGCAAGCTGTTTGGCGTCGGACTTCGGTAGGAGGGTGGTCACGAACCAGACGGCCCTTTACAGAGCCTACCACACCACATGAAAACATAGGACGACACCTCAGATTAAAAAAAAAAATGAATGGATGGATTACTAGAAGGCAGGTCTCATTTGTGTTTGCTTAGTCGCCTCTTACGACACCCACGGAGAGAGATGGTGTGGTGTTATTCGATGTAAAGTCAACCATACATATGCATGCTTATGCTTTTGTTACTTTGGAGTAGGCAGATACCACAAATTGCCCCTAAGGATCCAAAAACACCTCTTTCGCTTTCACTTTCTGTACTTACGTAATTCGCGTCATACATGCGCAATTTAACAGCTAAAGCTAAAATTTGCCTTTGCGCGGTGCCCTCGAGTAATCAGAGTGAACTTTCACTGTTATCTGATTGGCGTAACGCGCAAGTTTGTCGCGGACCATGCTAGCTATGCAGGTATAGGTAGCGCAACGAGAGTTGAGGCGAACGTGATACTCAAACAAACGTAATTTTTGCATTTAGGTTATTTAAGGGTGTTATAAGTTTGACGTGTGTATCTGTACGTCTGTGTGTATCTGTATGTCTGTCTTTGCCATGATATACTTTCATAATGAAACTTTTAAACGAATGGACCAATTTTGATGCGGTTTTTTGTTTCAAAGTTGACTTAATCGAGATGGTTCATAGCTATATTTGGCCGAAATTGGTTCAGCTGTTTAAAAGTTATAAGAGTTATTTAAAATAGTAACCTAATCTCTAATGTGTCACTACACAAGTCAAATCGTAATAATTTTTGTTTTTTTTTACTAGCTCATATACGTCCCCATTGAAATACTAAGGGGATTTAGGCAATAGTCCACCACGCTGGCCCTATGCGGGTTGGTAAACCGCTCGTCTTTCGAAAATTAATATTCTTAGACGGGTTTCATCACGATGTTTTCCTCACCGTTGAGCAATTTACAATTAGAAATCCGTAAATATATCCGAAAAGACGAATTTTGTGGTACAGGCCCGCACCAGGATTTGAACCCGCAACCGCAAATTACAAGTCTGGTTTATTATCACAACCTAATAATAGCTTTAAACTTTTTTAAATTAAATTTAAATTAAGATAGAAATGGTAAAATGAAAACAAACACAGATGTTCTTTTAGTTGCTCAACTTGTTCAACATTCTTCAAGTTTACTTTGTTTTAAATTCTCCGAACTCATTCACATTTTACGTCGAATTGACTCAAATAACATCTTCATACGAAAAGAAAAGACAAACTGAGTTTTGTATAAAATTCTTCTAAAAGGTACTTGCTTTAAAAATTCATGAATTCAAGAAAATGAATTGCATTGTGGTTCGTCTTAAGAGTCTGTTGCATAAGAATTTCATTACTTCACAAGAGTGCATTTACAAACTCATATAGTGAGTAGCTAAGTTTTTACAGTGTTATATTTTTTTTAATTTGAGATGGGTAAACTCTTGACCTCAATCTTGACCATAAAGTCAAAGATGAGGACAACGAAGGAGCGAGTTAACCCAGAAAATGCATATAAAGGCACTGGTGCACCGACGGAACACAGCGAGCTGTTTGGCGTCGGACTTCGGTAGGAGGGTCGTCGCGAACCAGACGGCCCTTTACAGAGCCTACCACACCGCATGAGACCATAGGACGACACCTCAGATTCAGAAAAAAATGAAAGTGTCGTTGCCTGGGATGGATTACTAGGAGGCAGGTCTCATTTGTGTTTCCTTAGTCGCCTCTTACGACACCCACGGAAAGAGATGGGGTGGTGTTATTCTCAACAGATCACCACACGGTTAAATGCAGATTTTAGTCTTAAACCAATCCAGCCGGGGTAACATAGTCAGGTTTCATTTTACTCTCGTAATTTTTTCTTCCTAATTCACTTTGACATAATGAATGTATCATAAGTTATATACTTTCATAATGAAACTTTTGCATAATTGTTTTTTGGCATGTTGATTTTTAAAGTATGCGAAAACAATTTGGCGTTAAGTTTTATTGTAAAGTATCTTAGGAATAATTAAATTGTTACAAAAGTTGTTATGCGACTAAATATACTTATACATCCACATAGTCGCATGAGATAATAGGCCTTTTTATAATTCGAACGGCACGGCATGGCACTTCGAAATTTGATTTCCATTGCCCCCTGTGTTCTCAGCTTTTGGTATTACTGTTACATAGGAGGCAATGGTAATACAATTTTGCCTAGCTCAATTTTGTCTGTCGATATCGTTCTGTATACCGACGCTATACGATAGAACATGAGAGCGAAACGAGTTACATATGACATAACTCTAAAATAAAATAAAAAAACAACGGGTTGCACTCCGGGAGTGCAGGCAGAAGTGAAAGCTTGAACATTAACGCTGTGCATTATTGCATTAATATTTAATTTAATTTTTCTATGCTGACACCGGATGACATCTTGACTTTTGTAGTTTTAATTTCCTATAATTATCAAACACCCCTCCGTGGTATCTTGACTTTTGCAGTTTTAATTTCCTATATTTATTAAACACCCCTCCGCCTTACGGATTTTCGATCAGGGTCACGTGACAGACACGTGACCCTGACGCGAGTTTAAAATTTTTTACCCATACTTCAAAGTGCACAACAACGCCGCTAAAGAAGTTTTCACTTCAAAAATTACCACCCCGACGTTCGATTGCTCAAAACTGATAAACGGCTGAACTAATTTTGATTAATATAGCTTCGCTTCTTGCTCGCCCTCTTGTGTTGTCATTTCGATATTTGACCATAGTTTTGCTTGAGCCGCAGCACTAAATTTGATTTCTCAAGTAACCGTATGTCGCGAGAATAAGTTACCGAAAAAATACTATGAAATTTGAAACCATGTACAAAAAAAAACATACAGTCATAAAATTCTATAGTTATAATTATGCCAGAATAATACCTACAAATCTGCACACTATTATTTATATACTCGTATTAATTAACATTAAACCAAATTGTTTGAAAAGTAAACATATAATTTTCCTCGTTATGCCTAAGTTTTCTTTTCTTATTGAGAAGTTGGAAGGAAAATAAAGAGGGTGTATATTATAGACTCTATAATAATATGATTCTTAAACTTGTCTGTATTTTCATCGGAAGTTCTCTCGCTTATTATAACAATAAAGCGATTATTATTATAATATTTTTGTATAATATAAAAAAATATATTATACTTATCCTTAATTGTTGGCTTTAGAATAATAAATAAAGCTCACTATGTATTAAGCCCTTGAGCCAAATGTACACCTACTGTACGAGATTACTTCGCAAGCGGCGTAAACAATCGCGCGACGGGTTAATGTCAGGCTTGATTTCCACATACTTGAAACTGCTTTAGTATTTTTTTAAACAAAAAATATTAAAACTATTTCTAAAATCCCCGTCCATTTTTTAGAATGTTTTTATTTTTTAATTTATTATTCTTTTAGTATATTATTTATAGATCATTTTCCACGTTATAAAAACGTATGAGTCACCGACATCAACCCAACAACAGTTCGCAAATGTCACTCATTTATTTAGATGATGTTCTGGTTTGTAGTATTTTTTAGTTTTTGTTGATTTTTTTAAAAGCGTTGAATCATTTTCGATAAAATTTACTTCTGGAATATACTCTCTCGAACAAAAAAAGAATTTTGAAAATCGGTCTATCATTGGCGGAGAAATGGGTGAACATACATTAAAAAAAATACATACAGTCGAACATAATCCTTTTTTGAAGTCGGTAAAAATAAAGCTTATTGCGATTAAAGAGATAATCCTCTTGACCTAATAACCTATATCCAATATGAACAAAACTATGTCCTATTCTTCACTAGGTTCCCATAAAGTTTTCACTATCACCGTAAGATCTTATTTTATGAACACATATAACTTAAAGCTGCAATTGCAGTCGTAAATTAGGCTATAGAATATTGTTTATTGTTTGCTCCAATTTTATCTTTACACTTACATTTTTTTTAAATCTAAAATTTGGTTGAGGCTTTAGATCACCTTAAGTGTTTATGCTAGCCTCATTGGAAGACACAAAAAATAAAGGAGAATCAATCTGTCATGCGCTCATCATAAGAACGCATTAAAAAAACGATAAAGCTAAAGAGCTTCGGGGGCCAGCGTATAACACTTAAGTTTGTGAGCTTGAAAATTTTAAGTACCTACTGACAGTTAAGCATAAAAACTTGAATGGGTAGCACTAATGTTGAACCAATAATTTATTAATGACATTTTTGTTTTAATTATTCAATCGTTTTTTTTTTGTCATTATTGTATTATCAAACTATTGTTTTGATATCTTGATTATAGTGTTAACCTTTGCAATTAATCAATTTTGTAAAAAAAATTGGTTAAAAAAATCAACTTTACTCATCATCATCAATCATTACTAATATAAAAGTTTAATACAAATTACAATATTTTTTTATGTCGATAACTAATAGTTTCAAATTTAAAATGACAAAAAGTATGTAAATGAATCAAATAACATTATTTTTAAAATGTTAAATAATTTCAGTAATCCAAAAAAAAGAAAAAGAAAAAAAACCCATTTTATTCTTCTAGTCGTAGATAACTCAAAAATAACGTCTTATAATCATATTAAAATTATCAGTAAAAAGAAACCACTCAAAATAAAATAAGTTATTTTAATCACCCTCATTAATACAAATTGTCACGCGATCGTACACTCAACAAATTAAAATTTTGTTAACACGTGCTTCTTCACATTGTTAATTACTTAATTGAAAACAATAAAAGAACAAAAAGTTACTTTTTAACTTAATCACATAATTTACCAACTTATAGCAATTAATTCAGTGCTTCACAAAATTAAATAGCTTTCAAAATAAACATAAACAAATAAACATATTATTGCAGCTGTCCCTCAACCGAATTTCCCGCCTCGTATTCAAAATTCAACTCGCAAAAACTCCAACGAACCTTATTCTGAAAGAAAAACAAATAAAAAAAATAAAATAAAAATACGTGACAAAACTAAGAGATACTTTTCATCATTTTCTTTATAATGTAAATCATGTTTACTCACAATAACAGGCGGCGGCGGGTATTCAACTTTTGCCGAACGCAATATATCTACCAGATGAACCATATGGACAGATAAATTAGTCCCAGTTTAAGTGAAACTTCGAATACGGGGTAGAGGGGAGGGCGGACGGCGCGCGTCGCGATCGGAGGTCACTTGGAGCGGGGCGGGACACGTCTGCGTCGCTCGAGGTTCGGACGACGACTGATCGGGCGCGCGAGGAATACGCACGCGGGGGCGGAGGTACGCACTCACGCAGGCCTGTCAGCCAATCCCGTGCGTGCGCCGCGCGCACCCCCGCACCCTTTTCCCCGCCCCGCTCCCGCCCGTCACCTCACAATCGATGCCCTATATTGCATTAATTATTTAGGAAACACGCAATAAGATAACGCGAGGTGGCAGATAAGGGATCTTCCACGTAAGTTTAAATAAATCATCGTATCTCCGGCCAGTTTCGGCTCGGACTTCTCCTTAACTTAAGCGGCACTCTGCGTGCTGTTCTACTGATAACACATTATTTACGTTGTCACGCCGCGTGGCACCTTTTCGTAGCGATTGTTTTTTTATTTATTCGACTGGGCTATTTTGGGGTAGTTTATGTTCCTTGCAGGTACAGAAGGTGTTTTCGATATACGTTTTTGGGATGATAATATGGAGATGTCTTTTTATTTCTCCCCTATTCCACCTTCGAGTTTGGCGAGCGAAGATTCTGTTTGCGTGGGAGTAACAGACGAAAACAAACGAAAATAGGTATTTTTGGGAGGTTGTCAACTTGTCGTTTAGTAATAATAGAGGGCTCCTAACTGCGTCTGTTACTTTCTTATCGAATAAATATCAGAAAAACTCTCTAAGCACCTTTATCTCATTCTTATTTGCTATCTTAAAAACTAATAAAAAATGGTAATTGAAAAATCTTTTTCGAGTCCATTTTGGTAATAGTGTTTACAAAGAGTGACGTGTGACAAATTGAAAAATAAAATAACAACGAAAATAAAGACAAGAAAACCCAAAGTTGTTTCCATCTAAATCCTTGACACAAACGATATTCATGTCGCATTATTTTCAAATCTATCAACTGAGGGTTGGATGACGATCTTGTAAGAAAGGTAAGAAAGGGAGACACCGCATTTTATTTTGAACTGTTTGTAATGGGAGTTCGGTCTTTGACCTTGAATTGTGTGGTGACGTCATTTAGAAGATGCTACTGTATGTGAGAAGGACAAAGCGATTAATGAGAAGCACGTGACGTGCGTTGGCAAAAGAAACGTCTAAATGGTTTTGGCAAAGGTTTTAGTATTAAAAGCACATTCGTAGAGTTTTAGAAAATTGGTCTTTATTACATTGTTGTAAGACACGAAAGTTGATTGACTATCTGTAAAACTAAACAAAGTTTAACTTGATGATTTTAAAGGTACATAGTCGAAACATTATATCGTCTATATAAATGAGCACGTAGAGTTTACGTTAGAACTTAGAATATGCCTTAGAATAAAATTATGCATTGACTTTTTTTTGTAAAAGAGTAATTTGAAGGCTTGGTATGACTCTGTGGCAGTTTTTAAGTGTGAATTTTTGTTTTAAATTACTTTTTTGTTATACCGTGATTTGACAATTCTCAAAGTGTGATCAAAAACAATGTATGACTGATTTAATTTTTGGATGGTAAATTTAGGACGTGTTATATGAGAAAAGAAGAATGAAAAGTGATTGTATTGTATTGTCAAGTGTCAAATTTTAATATAAAGTGCATGGAATATCTTGTTTATATACATTTAATACAGCTTAGTCTTCTCAGTGATTTTGATACCGTGAAACTTTAATTTCATTGAGTTTGAGGTTATTTACTAATTAATGACTTCTCCAACGAGTTGTTTACAATAACATAGTAGAGTAAAGGACATATTAATTGTAGATTTTATCTAAAATTTCCACTGTGAAGTTGAATGCGATCGGTGATGGAAGCAAGTAACTTTTTAAATTTTTTTTTGATAGAAATATACCATACACCGTTTATATAACATTATGAACTATAATCTAAGTGAGACGTGTGTAAAAGTATTTTTTATTGTTTAAAAGAATTATCTGTTAAAATCAAAAAGATCCTTCCTGAACTATTCATTTACATTCTAGGTAAGGTAATTCCTCTTACAATAGCCTGCAGTTCTATATACAGCTCAATGTCGATCAAGCGTAGCTTTCAGTCAGTGTCCATAATAGAGTGAAGGACATATTAATTGTAGGTTTTATCTAAAATTTCTATTGTGTAGTTGAACACGATCGGTTTTTTTTTTATAAGATGGGTTAACTCGGTGATGGAAGCAAGTAACTTTTTCAATTTTTTTTTAGAAACATACCATGCACCGTTTCTATAACATTACTAGCTGATGCCCGCAACTTCGTTTGCGTGTTAATTTTTTCTTTTGAACAGATTACACTTTATTGACGGTCCATTAATGGACCTTCATTTAGTTTATTAAATATTGATTTAGTTTAAGATTTAGATTTTTACATACAAAAGTTTTTCCCGCTAACTCCCGTTCCCGTGGGAATTTTGCAATATCCTGTTGTAACTAAGCTTTAAGTTTACTAAGGTACCTGCATGCCAAATTTCAACCGTCTAACTTAAGCGGTTTAGATTTTTCATACAAAAGGATTTTCCCGCTAATTCCCATTCCCGTGGGAATTTCGGGAATTCCTTTCTTAGTGCACCTCTACGGTACCCAAGCTACGTTCCTTCCAAATTTCAAGTGCCTACGTTTAGCCGTTTAGGCTGTGCGTTGATATGTCAGTCAGTCAGTCAATCAGTTTCTCGTTTTATACACTGGGCGTCAAAAATAAGTAGTACACTTTTCAAATTGCAATTACTCCTAAACTATAGTAGTTACACTTATGAAATAAAAAGCAGTTTATAGTAAACTTAACGAAGTTTATTAAAGTTATATTTTATTTGGCATGAATAAAGTTTCAAACTTAAAATTAAGATAAATACTAAAAAGTATCAATTTTTAACGATATGTCAACCACTTAATTTTCACGTTTTGGAACTTTTTCACAATTTAATAACTTGTGTTGCCGCCTCGGGCTCTAATTACAGCTTGGATCCGGTTTGGCATGCTGAACACTAAGTTTCGGAGGCGGTGTTGGGGAATATTTTCCCATTCTTCTATCAGCGCATGTTTTAGAGCCCTGAGTGTGGCAGGAGGTGGACTGCGCCTTCTGACTAGCCTCCCAAGCTCATCCCAGGCGTGTTCAATCGGGTTGAGATCTGGGCTTCTCGATGGCCAAGCCATCAAGTTGATGCCAACCTCCTGAATGTACTCTTGTACGTGGTGAGCAGTGTGTGGCCGGGCGTTATCATGCATTAGGATGGCTCCATCACCCATATTTATTAAATATGGCCCTGCATACTCGTTGAGGATCTCCGAGGCATATCTTTCACCAGTCAAAGTCCCATTTTCTATTACCACAAGCTCTGTGCGACTCTCTGAAGAGATACCAGCCCATACGTGTACAGAGCCCCCGCCATATTGGACTCTTTCCGAGATACAAGCTTGAATGTATCGCTCACCGGGTCGTCTGTAGACTCTCCGCCGTCCATCTGAAGTGTATAAAGAGAATCGAGACTCATCTGTGAATAAAACTCTAGCCCATTCTTCTTCGCCCCATTGTACGTGTTGACGGGCGTAGCGTAGTCTTGCTACGCGATGCTCTGTCTCAAGTTTGGGGCCATTTGCTGGTCTTAGAGGCTTCAGGTTAGCTTCAGCAAGTCTTCTTCTCACTGTACTCTCACTGATGTAGTCTGTTCGGGTCCGAAGAAGCTGTTGCTGAACCTCAACTGCATTAAGGTGTCGATTTCTTAACACAGTGGAAACAATAAAGCGATCTTCTCGGGTACTTGTGCACCTGGGTCTGCCATTACCTCGTCTCCTTAGATGGTTTCCAGTCTCTTCGTACCTTTGCTTTACTCGCTGAACCGTTCTTAAAGTTACACCCACCCTCCTTGCAGTACGACGCATACTGATGCCCACTTCGAGAAAAGCTAAGATTCTTGCACATTCTTCTGGTGAAAGAGGCATGATTAGTCAAATTTACTCTCTGAAGATACCTATGCTTTTCAATTACAATTGCTTTATCAGCAGCGAATGTGTCAAACACAAAAATCCTAAGTAAGACAACACCTTTCAACAGTTTAAAAAAAGTGTTTTTATTTATTCGTTTTTTTTAAAGTCAAGCATTATAAGTTCTTATAATGCATGAAGTTTTTATTGAATAAGATTAAATTTTCTTTTTAACCTTTTTTGTTTCAAAGGTCTAAGTTTTATAGTTTGGGAGAAATCGCAATTTTAAAACTGTACTACTTATTTTTGACGCCCAGTGTATATTTAGATGAGTCATAATCTAAGTGAGACATGTGTAAAAGTATTTTTTTTATTGTTTAAAAGAATTATATCTGTTAAATTCGAAAAGATCCTTCCTGAACTATTCGATTACATCCTAGGTAAGGTAGTTTCCTCTTACAATAGCCTGCAGTTCTATATACAACTCAATGTCGATCAAGCGTATCTCTCAGTCAGTGTCCACTCAAGATTCAAGACGCAGCTGACCGCCACCTGTACCGCTGTGACTGGAATCACAACTAGCTCCTCAAGCTCTAACAATATCTTGGGATTATTATAATACGTTTTCGTGGTCGGGGTGACTGATCTTTCGAGTTTTGGGTGCTGTTTTTAATACCTGACAAAAATGAGGGGTGTTGGTAGTTTGACGTCAGTATCTGTATGTCTGTGTATCTGTCTGTGACATCGCAGCTCCTAAATGAATTGCCCATTTCAATGCATTTTTGAAATTTGAAAGCTAAATGAATAAAAAAAAAAAAAAAAAACGCTACACACTCAAAGGCCCATATTAAGGTTTTCCCTTGTGTCGTGGGTCCCTTGGAACACACATAAAGACAAACACAAACACCCATGACCCGAGAACAAATATCTGCTTTTTACACAAATGTTTGCCCCGACTGGGGATCGAACCCAGGACCCGCCGATCAAGAGGCAGCGTCACTACCATTCGACCAAACCGGCCGTCGAAAAGTAATCAAGACTGTTCTTACCTATATTTTATCAAAATTGGTTCATCCGCTTAATAGTTATAAGCAATCGAATGTCAGAGATGACGAAACATTTTTTAATTTTAGAGTTATCATTTATATGTTGTACATTCAACGGCGGGTTTGCTCAAGTATTAGTGACGCTGCTTCTTGATCTACGGGTCTTGGGTTCGATTCTCGGTCGGGGCAAATATTTGTGTTAAAAGCAGATTTTCTGATTGTGTGCGTGTGGGTATATAGCGTATTTAAAAAAAATTGCTTTAATTTTTTTATTTTATTATATTACATTCCGAAACAACAGTTTTATGGATACCCAAAGTTGGTCTTGTAAAAGAGGAAAAGCACTCGGGAAGTAATAATAATCAATATGACTAGTTTTATTTGCGTAATAAAATAAGTTTTGAGCACCTTTGTTTTATGCATTAGTAACTAAAGTTGGTATAATCAATATAAATAGAAAAAAAAACTAAAGTTTTTATCAATATACTAAAAAAATAAACGCATTACTTCAGAACAGCTGCACCCTATTTGGCTAATTTTTGTTGTGTTCGTAATGATAAAGACAAGATTTCTTTACACAAATCCACAAGGAAAATTTAAGAAAGATCTTAAAAAGGTTTTTCATAAATACCCAATAAAAGGAATATCGAAATTTGTGAAAATTTAGATCATTACGTAGCTCTATTTAAAAAATGCATGTCTCGTTATAAAATTTCATTTCGAAAGATGCCAAATCGTGTAACTGATAACTAAAGTTGAGACTATTTCACTTATGAATTTAATTTAGGATTTTCTTTTTATTGGGTATCTAAATATATGTACATATAAAACCAAGTTAGGTTTGTCCGAACACTTATAACTCGAGAACGGCTAGACGGTTAGACGGTTTTCGATGAAACTTTGCAGTAATAGCTAAGAAATCACAATAACACATAGGCTACATAATTTTTCCGAATTCCCATGGGAGTGAAGTCCCGGGCGGAAAGTTAGTTTATAATATTTTGAAAACATTTTTTAAGTTGTCAGTATATTTTTTTAAGATGAAAAAAGCCAAACAATGAATTTGAAACTGAAGGACTGAACCATTAAAATGTAAAACGATCACCTAGTGTTTCAACTACGCCTTTCAGAATTTCGACATAAGGACACCTGTCCTGTAAGGTCATTAACGTGTACTCAGATTCGACCTTTATGTCCTACAGGCCATGTTTCACAGTAAAATATTATACAGTGTGTCTAACCGTTTTTTTATTTTTGTTTTTGTCGATCATAAACAAATAACTAGACTTTTGACGGCCGGTTTGGTCGAGTGGTAGTGACGCTGCCTCTTGATCGGCGGGTCCTGGGTTCGATCCCCAGTCGGGGCAAATATTTATGTAAAATGCAGATATTTGTTCTCGGGTCATGGGTGTTTGTGTCTGTCTTTATGTGTCTTCCGAGAGACCCACGACACAAGGGAAAACCTTAGTGTGGGCCTTTGAGTGTATAGCGTTTATTTATTTATTTTTCCTTTATGTAAGTAAAATACTTTTTCAATTTGCAACAAATTCCTAATTATACATTTTTTTTTAATTGAAGGTTTTCAGGCCATATTTATTTTTTTATCTTAGTTATGCAATTATACTACACAAACACAAATAATACATATAATACTTTAGCACAAAGAAAAATAATAACTGTTAAATAATACGAAAAAGATGAAATAATACAATATGTTGTTAGTGTCCGTAACAGGTAAACTAATTTAGATCGCGTAATATACAATTAAGGCATTGTTCGGTATATATGTTCATACGGTATAGTTCATGTTCATACGGTGAAGTTCATGTACACTGTATTACGGGCAAAGTTGAGAAAGCTGAATCAAAGGTACCCTTTGCAGATTATCTTTTAGTCCTTAAGTATTCGCTTGACGATGGAGCAAGTCAAAGTAACAATGAGAATTCAACTAAATTACCTTCTACTAAATTAATCCTGTCTTATATCCTTTCATTTGGTGAATTTGGAAATATTTGTCTTGTCTGTTTTTGATAAGATTACATTCTTTGGTTATTTCTTTAGTATGCTATGGCTGATGTCTCATCCTCCACATGCTTTTTAACCGCCTACAAAAAAGAGGGATTTTATAAGTTTGACGTGTGTATCTGTGTTCTGTGTTCTGTGTATCTGTCGTAGCTCCTAACTGAATGATCCGATTTCAATGCGATTTTTTTTGTTTGAAAGCTGACATAATTGAGATGGTTCTCAGATTTTTTTTACCAGCACATATAAGTCCCCACCGAGGGACACGGGCCTTCCTTCGAAACACGAAGGGTTCTTAACTATATTTTATCAAAATTGATTCAGCCGTTTAAGGGATATAAGCCATGAATTGTGTAATGAATTGTGTAATTTTTTATGAGAATCGGAGTCTATCTTACATTTTAACAGAGCTTTATGATCATGACTATAATTTTTTTTATATAGCCGCTAATATGTCTCACTGTAGGGCAAAAGCCTTAAATAAAGAGTAGTAAATGACTTAGTAAAATGTATTTTATAATTTTATTGGTTTACGCAACAAAAAAATCTAGCGTTCTGTGCAAGCTGAGATTAAAAATTTGCCATCTTTGCATTAAATATTAAAGAAAAAAATACTAAAAAAAGAAAACCAATTTAACAAATTATGAAGCGAAGAAAAATAGCGTGAAATTGAATAGCCTAGACGGCCTCAGCTGATGAACTCATATAACGTTAGAATTCATTACATCGATAACCATCACCACGTCCAACCGAGCTTACGGTTTACGATCTTAGTGAATTTACAACAAGATTTCAATAAACTTAACCTTGGGTTCAAAGAGAAAAAAACTGGTCAAGTGCGATTCGGAAGAATTAAAGAACCTGGTGATTTTTTTGAGATTGCTGTACTGGTTTCTGAGTCCATATTGTTTATTAATTAATAATAACGTATTTAAAAAATAATTATCCAAATAAGTCAAATGGGGAGAAAAGAAATGTGTCTAAAATGGACAAATAGTGAATGTCTTTTATTTATGGATGCTATGTTGACGAAAAAAATACATTGCTACTTTTTTCATACTTAATTGCGTAAAAACTATTTGATGTCAATTGGCCCTAAAGCGGTTATCGAAAGTATAATTAAGAAAAACATTCGTGACACTATTACATCAAAGAGACTTTAAAAAAATTAAAATATACATAATTTATTTTGAAAGCGTTTTATTTCCTTCTCTTACCCCTTATTTAATGCGCAGCAAAATATTAATATTATGTGAATGCCTGTATAAACGTGTAGATCAGTAGCTTTACGTCACATTTCGCAAAAGGTAACGGGTTTAAAAAAAAACTAGTTTGAGTTAGATATGTATAGGGGTCCCTAAAAATCCCAGATTTTTCATCGTGTTAGGATCTCTGCAATGAATACAAAAACACGTAGTGTCTCGCTGAACATTCCCGTAAACTATTGAGCCCATCCCGACTGTGCATCCAGACGGAGTTTTCCATATATTGTGTTTTTAGTGTCTTGTGAATTTTATCTTAAACATTGAAAGGTTTTCAGAAGAAATTTTAGTTTTGTAATTTGTTCATTTATCTCTTTGTGTTTAATTTTGTTAGTAAAAATAGTTATTATTTTTTTACTATTAGCTCATTGTTTTGTCTAATAATAATTTGTTATAATAGTAGTTAACGAATTTATTTAACTTTTTTCTGACGAGGACTTCTTGGAAAATAAAGCCAGACACACACACATAGACCCGAGAAAAAGAGTTTGCCTTGACCGATAATCGAACCCAAGAACTGTAAAAAACTGTTTGAGAGGGACATTTCTTGAAATTACTTTTAAAAAATCATACCATATTACAGAAGTAAACAATGTCATGTCATTCGAGATTTTTCCACGCTAGAGTCCCGAATCTAGCATGGTAATACTATTTTACTTTGTACTGCAATCTGGAGTTTCCCTCAATAGCCTTAAACCCCCTTCTTTTAGGACCTCTATTTTACAGATTCATAGAAATTGAGCAGCACTTTTTCTCAACGATTTCTAAATGAAATAATTTTGTTTTCCTGCGTAAACTCCTAGCGTTTTACGACTAATTAGGCAGGTAAAAGGTCTTATTAAAGGATTAGTGAAGTGAAGAGCTTTTTGAAAAGGATTATAATTATTAGGAATAAAAGATTAGTGAAGTGAAGAGGTTATTTGAAAATGATTATAATTATTACTAAATGATGATGGAACTTATTAGATTTTCATATTGATTAACTTATTCTTATCGTGTAGGTATAGTCAAGTGTATCTTGGCTAACCCCGGTGTCGATAGTAAATAAGTAAAAAACTAATCGATTCAGTTTAACCATTAAAAAATTAAAAAGTAGGAAAATGAGTGAGTTGGAATACTTAGCCTGGTCAGGATACAGATAAAAAAAAGTATCTGAATTTATCTGAATTGGTCGAGTGGCAAAGACATGCATCTTGATCAACGGGCTTGGGTTCGAGTCTCGGTCGGGGAAAATATTTGTATAAACAGTATAGATGTTTGTTCTCGGGTCATGGGGTTTCGTGTCTGTTTTTGTGTATATTCCAAGGGACCCACGACAAAAGAGAAAACTTAGTGTAGGCTTTCGAATGCGTAGTGCTTTCTTATGGGGGACACCGAATAGGAAATATGTTGTGCAGCGCTGGATCTCCTTCTATTTATGTAGGTATCTGCCTATATTGATAGCCTCTATCCAATAATAGAGATTACCCCCCAAAGTTTCTTTACTGAATGTTTTATTATGAACATTTTGACTACTTTGTATTGAATATTTTTTTGTGTTATGTACCAGCTCCCTACTCTTTCTAGGCACACTGTAAAAGTCAGTAAATGGGACGCGATTGTTTTGCTGTATTGAAGGCCGAAGGCTGACAACCAATTGGATCATATTTCATCTTACAATCCTCCGAATTTATGTCAATCGTGGCTTCAAGTGGTTTCAAAACGACTGATGCCCTGCCTACCCCGATAGGTATTATAGGTGTGAGCGTACATATATATATTGTTTCATGAAACTCCCGAAAAAGCATAACACAAGATTGATCCTCAAATAAAACAAAAGAGAAAGCGTCTCATTCTAGAATATTCATTACGTAAGTAGTCTGAAATGACGTCATATACATACCTCATCACTTTCAGAGAACGGTTTATGTTATCATCATCATATAGTCCTTATGTGGCGTTCAGATTTTTGCCTTTTGTTTGATCGTCTGGTTTATTTTGTTGCTTATCATTTTGCGCTCGTATCCTAGTGAAGTTAAGCAAAATACACAGAGGCAGGGAACGTAATGGGTGACCACAGTGGCAATTTATCACGAGCATTTCCGTGCTTCGGCACGTTAAGCGGTCTCGGCTGTTGTAGATTGACTACAATCGTTAAACCAAATTAAAGGTCATTTGGCGGTTTGAAAACTCTGGTACCAGGGTTAATCGAGACACGATAAGAAGTTCATTTTGTTAAGATTTTCTTAAAATATTGCTTGAGAAGAAGCAATGTATTTCAAAGTTTTTTCCTTAAACCAACCAAATCAGAGACTGTTTTGATATAGTCTCTGATATATCAAAACAGATATATCATAACTCTAAAATTAAAAGTTTTGTATCTCATCTACAGTATGATGAGTAAACGATTTTTCTATAAAAAAATTATTACTTTGTTGTGCAATAAAGAATATTATACAACATGTTCCTTTTGATATTTCTAAGGTCATATTCTATGAATAAAAATAATTTAATAAGTCCAAGGAACATATGTTCTTAAATGGGTATTTTCGAAGAAATCATCAATCAAACTTAATATATTTCAAAATCTTTCTCCCATAAAACGAGTCCTAAGTTGGTACACTTTCATTGATAATTAGTTTAAACCATTCATAATTTAGAATAGGATAATGTGACGTTATAATTTCTTACGTAAAGGTGTTTAATAGGAAATTCACATTTTACCGAATTATAAAAAAAAAAAAAATTGAAATTATTAATATTTGAAGAAAAATGCTATTTGATTCATACATGTGGTCTCATTGATACTCTGGAGTTATGGGATATCAAAAGGAACAAGTTGGATATATTCGTTTGCTTATAACTTTTAAACGGCTGAACCAATTTTGATGAAATATAGCTAAAAACCATCTCGATTACGTCAGATTTTAAACCAATATTGAAGTCGGTTCATTAGTTTAGGAGCTACGATGACACAGACAGATACACAGATATACAGATTCACACGTCAAACTTATAACACCTTCTTTTTTGTCGGGGGTTAAAATTTCATGATATAAAGAGTCTCTGAAGTATCAAAGTATTATAATAGACATTTTAAGAAAGGACTACTCCTATGTATTAGTATTGTTTTTTCAATGCTGGATTTAACTATTATGTATTATTATTATATTAACTCGATAGGGTTTCGGTGTCATATATATAATTTGTATCATTATTGTTAAAATGTTTTTGAGAAAAAAATAATATAAACTGAGTTTAATATTGTTACACAAATGTATTAAAGGAATAAACTCTTCCAGTTCATTTCTTCAGCGAGCTCGCTTCTAAAACAAAAAGCAAAAATACGTACGGCATCTTAGTTATTGATAGCATATTATATGTTTATAAATTTTAATAAAGCTCCAAGCTCCGGACCATAAAAAGGTAGGAAGCTGCAAAAAATGATACACATTACTCACTACCAAAGGGCTAAGAATATTTAGTATTGTTTATTGGACCCATTTATAGCTTACGTCGTTGGGTCAAATTTTGACTTCTGCTGACTTAATTAAATGAGGATTTAATTCAAATTTGCACATGAGATTAAAAAAAAAATTGCAGGTCCTGTCTGTGTTAAGTACGTTTTAATTTGTGTGCTATAAAAAATAATTAACAGTGTCTTTTTTGCTAGGGACCTTTTGAGTGTGTGTTTAAAATTAAGTCATATAAGTGTTCACCAAAATTATCTCCAAAGGTAGTTACGAGACCTTTGTTAAAATATAAGTGGTCTATCAACATTTAGAAACAAAGCTTTGCCTAATAATTCGTCAAAAAGTATAACATTTTATTATAAAACATCTATTTGTCTGAATGCGATAAACTCAAAAATACTATACGGATTTTTATAAAATTTTCACCAATAGATGGAATAATTCAATAGAAAGGTTTATGTATACAATTTATTCCCAAAATTTCCACGGGAAAGGAGTCCCGGACTGGAAATGATTAAACTGAGTTTAAGAGTTTCCGGCAAAGATAAACAGCTTAAAATTCTAGTGCAATAGCCCACTTAAATATAGCATTAAATAGCATAGTTTATAACCAACAAGCACCAGGTTTGAAGACAATACAGCACAAATTCAGAATACTCGGAGCCAGCCATACTTACACTAATACCCATACGTTCAACTTCAAATCAGCTTGTACGCTACAATGCATGCTACTGAAGATTCAAACCGAATATGTTGCGTTGAAACAATTTTTGTTATCTTTTACTTGGTTTCAGAACTGTCCCGGACCTGATTTTGTACTTTTTTTTGTTGTGTTGATTTTCATAGTCAATTGTCATTAGTTTTATGACTCAAACTTTTTTCCGATTAATTTTAAGAATTTAGTAAAATTAGTTGTGATAAAATAAAGACATTTTCTTTATCATAATCATAAAACCTAAAATTTGTTTCATAATATAAGTTTTTGCTTATATTGTTTGACTCTGTTGAGGTTTGTTTTAAACAACTTATTTAAAGCAAATTTTCACAGAACCCTTTTAAATACTTAGTAAAACAGAAACCTTTTAGATGTGTTTATTTCGTCATCTAGCTGGTACCTAATCGAAAATTTATTATTAAAATAGTTTTAGTTTTCTCTTGGCTTCGAATAACTAAACATTTACAATGGCTTAATTTTTTTTGTATTATTTATGTTTAAAATATTATTATTCAATTATCATTTCAAATTACTGTTACAAAATTTTTCGAAAATCGTTTTTTATTAATTTTTTATTATTGTGTTTAAGGCGACTACAACACCCGATAAAGGCAGCACACATAGGAATAGTGCCATCTCCGTCTCTCAACAGGTCTGGGCCGGCAGTGCGAACAGTGTCGATACACGAAGTTTACGGACTATGAAAGCGTGCGTGCGTAAAAACATGTTCGAAAGTTAGAAAAATGAGATTTATGGAAATTTAACAGCTTTAATCGAAAAATGCGTTAACTACTTATCGAGAGTGTTCAATCACGAACATTTTGATAGCAAATTCAAGTTCCTGTGTGCAATTTACTATCGTTTTTACAGCTTAAAAGATACACAATATTGGTATTTAGAGGTGACGTTGTGAGCTTTTTCTATCGAATCAAAAGTGCCGTATCATGTTTTCAGCAAACTACTTATCTAGTTTATGTTCTGAATATTACCGTAGTATTTTTTTTCTTCGATTTAATGCAGTGCGTCATGCTTATCTACGCATCATATAATCGTAATTTAGGTGCTGTATTCGCCTTAAATAAGCATCAACAGTCAACAGATTTAATGTCCGTGCCGTGTATTAAGTTTTCTTTACTTGCTTTTTTTACTTTTATACAGTTAATAATATATAACTATAATAAACATGTGTCTATTTTTATTTATCACATGATGTATATATCTAAACCAGTGACGGTTCTTCGCCGTTGCATCCAGACCTCAAGGCATCCATGACCGAAAATCATTTTTCGTAACTTTGTCCACTCCACTAAACTTTTCATACCCTCAAACTCTGCAGAGCTTTAATACAGAAACGGTTCTCTTCCCTTTAATATTGGTACAAGAAAAAAGGACGTAATTCAGGGTCCCTTCTAATTTAACAGGGTCACAGTTTAGCCCAGTTTTACAATTTGATTGACCTCAGTCGGTTGAGCTTTGATATAGTCTATGGAGGATTTTGGTAGATTGTAAAGAGGGCTTTGGTAGATTTTTTATGATTAACAAATATCAGCTTGGTTGGGCTTCGTGATTCAGGCTGTTTGCATATAATTTAGATGAAACGTACTTAGTTTAAATCTATTTAACAGTTTTGCTTTAAAAACCTGGTGAAGCAACGTACGCAAAGGCAGAGAACCTGATCGGTGACCGAAGTAGCAATTTATCACGAGGGTTTTCGTGCTTCGAAGGGCACGTTAAGCTATCGGTATCGGCTGTTGTCGATTGACTACAGTCATTAAAACCTCACACCAGGATTAGCCAAGTTCGCCGCTCACTTGACTATGCCTACACGATAAGAAGAAGAAGAAGACCGAAAGAAACCTCAAGTGTTGACCTGGCTCCAATAATCGCAATACAATGATCCCTGATGAAGACCTTTGTATGGGATGCACGATGATCACGGCTGAACGGTTCATCCGTTTAAAACTAGAGAAATTCGTAAATGAATCCGAAAATACGAATGGCTGGTTAAGGGCCAAACCAGGTTTTAAGCAAGCAACCTCCCAGTTAGAAGACTGCAGGCACCGGGCGGTAGCGGCAGGCACCGACGTTAAGAGTGAAACCGTTGGAGTCGCATCACCATGCTAGTTTCAAAGCATTTGTGGTGAGGTTCCCGACGTTCATGCTGGAGAAGTCATGAAGGAGAGCTTTTGGCTGGAGGGCATGGTGTTCTGCCGGCACCGATAATTCCAGGTTGCAGACACCCCCGAAAAAACAACCGGGAAATAGTGTTAATTTAATATTGTTCAATTATATTTCATTTGTATGTTAGTCTGTAAGGTATTCATCTATGGGCCTAGTTGCCTGATAATAGATGATTTTATTATTATTATTATTTAACAGACTGTGCTATGACTGCTTGACCTTTACCGTCCACTCATATCTCCACAAGTTAAGCTGCAGGGCTAACTAACTTACTTAACCCGACCATTTGAACCACAAACGTTCCAACTCGAACTCTACTAATCTCATTGGTTCTATCGCTGACTAATTAAATTCGTCTTTATGTACCGGATTACGGTGGTTGCCAGGCAACGTGTGATGTCATATGAATAGCGGATAGTTTGGTTAATTAGTAGTGCAAAGTAGATTGTTGGTTATTGATAGATTAATTTAAGTTTCGGAATTATTAGTAGTTTTAGTCACCTTAATAATTTATACACTTAATGATGTGACAAAACTGAATGTTTTTCAGTAAACTGTACCTTTATGAAAAGACAAAAGTGCAGGTTTGTGTTTTTTTTGTATATACGGACGGCCGCAACTCAGGTTACCACACGCGTGCACTCTTTGCTGTTGTGATGAGAGCGGTTTTGCCATGAAAATGAAGTAACCTGATGCGCTGGCCTCTGTTCATTAAATAATAAACTTTTCATCTTTTTGCGTACAATTGCTAATTATTCCAAGCGACCTAAAAATACAACATTGAAGATAAATAATGTTCAATGTTCATACTAAAATATAAAGTTTGTAACTAAGTCTTAAGTAGCTATAGGTAAGTACATAAACAAATCTTAACTCCAAAGAACGGCGAAAGTGCAAAAAAAATTCGCTAGCATCAGATTTGTCAGTTAGGAAGTCCATCGAAGTTCTCGACACCTTTGCGTCGTTAAACGAAAGCTCCTGTCAATCATGAAGCTTGTTAAAACTTGCTTATTGGTGGAAAAAAGTTTTAATGGCCGTCTGTATGGATAAACATGATCAAAGCATTTTTTTTGCACTTTGAGTCGCGTGATTAAAGTTTTTGGGAAGATACATCAGGTGCGAGTTTTGAGATTTTTATTAGCATTTTTATTAAATGTGAATGTAAGTTTGTTCGTTTGTTACGCTTCCACGCCTAAACTATTGAACCGATTTTGATGAAATTCGGTAAAGAGATAGATTACAGCTTAAAGAATGCTATAGGCTACATTTAATCCTACAGCTGGGCACGATGTAACCTGTAGTCTACGCGGGCGGAACCGCGGGCGGAAAGCTAGTATTAATTATAAACGTGAAAATTTGTATGGATGTATGTATGAATTTTTGTTACTCTTTAACGCTCAACTGCCTGGACCAATTTTGATGAAATTTTTTATGGAGGTAGCTGAAACTCTGGATTAACAAATTAGGCTACATAGTTTTTCCAAATTCCCACGGGTACAAAGTCCCGAGCGGAAAACGAATAATCGATATTATGGGGTATAACTATCTATGTTTAACCCCTGACAAGACAAAAGGGTTGTTATAAGTTTGACGTGTGTATCTGAGTGTCTAATGTATCTGTATGTCTGTGTATCTGTCTGTCTGTGGCATCATAGCTTGTAAACGGATAGATCTTTCAATTTTTTCTCAGATCAATGACTCTACAATATCAAAGTATATTTCTTTATTAAATACTCTTTGATTACTTTTTTTTGAAGTCTTACGAGGCTGTTATCAGGGTAATTAGACGCTCTAAAATTGCCTAAAGATTTTAAAAAATCCTTCGGCAATTATTCTAGACTTCAGTAGAAAAAAAGGTTTAGTTAAATACATAGTTAAGGTCTGATTTACTGCCAGTGTTCACCAAAAATTTAACCAACGATTAGCACCTAACCTAACCTAACCAGATATTTGACAATGTCATTTTCATATATTTTTTTGACATTTTGTCTGATTAGCTTGTAACCGCGCCGCGGTTTAACCGTGGGTTATATTTTTTGGTGAACATGAGCCTTAGTAGGAAGTAATGTTTACGTTTTTTCTTCTGTTCCATATTTTAAAAAATCATAAAGTAAAGAAAAAGGTCAAAAGTCCAAATAATCAGTATAAACGAAGAAATAAAATCTCAAAATCGGTTAAAAACTCCATCAAATATCCTCAGAAGCCCTCAACTTAGTCGGCAGAAAAACGCAGAGAGCGGAGATGTTGCCCTGATTTGTGAATTTAATACGTCATCAAATTGCGCCCCTAAAAATATACCTTCCTTAGCCTTAGGGCGCATTTCTCAAGCAAAAACTCCGGTATAAGGCTTCTTGGTGTAAGAAGGAGCGAGTTTTAACTACTTATTTCAAATAATTGTTTTATGTGAAGATTGGGAAGAGTGAGTACATTAGTAACACCATATACCTACAGGGCTTTAGGTATCTCTCTTTCAACCTCTCGGGTGGTTAATCAGTCAATGAAACTTGATCTCATGAATTCAATATTTGTTTTTCGTATTTTGACCTATGTTCCTTGGGAAATTTGTTCAGTTTCATGGGTCCTTTGACACACAGAACCAAGACAAAAACACACACACACACACACACAGATACACACAGAAACAGACACACATAAAAAAAGTATATGAAAAATTCAATTTTTTATTTTTAAAATTGATTATGATAAATAAGAACGAAAAAATCGCAGACAAAAAACAGGGGTGCAAATCTGTCTGTGGCATCGTAGCTCCTAAATGAATGGATCGATTTCGAAGCGGTTATTATGTTTTAAAAGCTGACTAGCTATATTTGATCGAAAAAATAGGTTCGTCTATTTAAAAAATATAAGTGATAAATGTTGGGATTGATACAAAATTTAAAATTTTAGAGTTAAAAACGAGAAATATTGATTTTTTTTAACATCAGCATCTAAACGAAAATGTTTTCTACACAATAGATACCGTTTCTACTTCAGGGTCTATTGAATAAAATTCATTAAGAAATGTAAAGGAACACTTAAGACCAAGTAATTACAAAATTGAGTCAACTAAACAAAAATCCATCGAGAGTGTTCCGTCGCTTCCAAAGTCAATACTAATTTTAATTTGTTAGAGAAGTTTTCAAGGATAGTGTTTATATTTAAGTAATTTGATGAAACCTAAAATTATTTACTTGAGTCCTTATCTCCTTCATTGGAAGGTCTACTTTTTTAAGTGTCTCTAAAAAGTAAGCAATCTTGTTATTGCTGACATTCTTTTCAAGTTTATGCTAAGCTATATATCATATCATGTAGATTGGTACTCATTACCACCTATGATAAAAAAAATTAAAAGCCCTATGGATCTCCCAATCCAGTCAGGTTTCCCTGTTAGCATGGTTACGGAAGTCAGATGGCAGTCCCTTTACTGTAATGACTTGACCTGCCAAATCCTGGATTATGGTCAAGCGTACCCCGAATGAGAAACGGGACTAAACGCTAGGAAGACGAAGAAGCCCTATGGATCCCATTGCTGGACAAAGGCCTCCCTGTTCTTACTTCACACAGTCCGGTCTTGCGCCACCACCTGCCGATCCCGTGTGAAAGTGACGAGTTCGTCGTATCATCTCTTTCGCGAGCGACTCCGCCTTCTTGGAACCCAGTCTAAAATTTTCTTTGGTCACAGCTCAGTTGGCAACAGCATACGAGCGATATGGCCAGCCCAATCCCACTTCAAATTGGCTCGCAAGCTATCACATTTTTTTTGAATAAACCAATTAATATTCATTTCTATTTAGAATTTAAGAAACTTCATCATCATGTCAGCCTTAAAAAATGCATCAGTATTGCGTCACCCGCATCCATTGACTTCCCGCAATCTTTACCAGATCGTCGGTCCACCTTGTGGGAGGCCTTCCTACGCTGCGCCTTCCTGTACGTGGTTGCCACTCGAGAACTTTTCCGCCCCAATGGCTATCAATCCTACGAGCTATGTTCCGTGCCTAGTGCCACTTAAAAAGTTAAAATACTTAAAAAGCTAAATATTGTTCAATCAAAAGCTAAACATGGGTTGTTTTCACGTTGTGCTTGAGGTGTTGTTCATTGTCTCAGTTCATACTTCATAATTCCGATACCTACGATACTTCTTCATGTGCTAATTACTAGAAATCAAAATTATCCCATAAAATTAGGTTCTACCAACCAATTTATTAAATTTTCCCGAAGCCTTTGAGTCCTGTGAGATGGTCGGGTAATATCGGGTAACTAGTTTCGTATCCTGTCGTCAGTTCACATGATTAACCTATTAATTAACATGCGTCTAATTGGTCTCCGCTCTGAGAACCGAGGCTTTGTCTCTGGTTTAAGTTATAGGAACTCAGGTTATACTTAATTTATGTCAACAGCTTCACCTATCGCCCGCAATTTTGTTCGCATGGAAAGTGACTGTTACGCTAAAAAAAAAATAACCGACATAAAAAAAGTGAAAATCAAGGCAATACGTTGTACTTGCGGAACTGCTTGAAGCCGGTTCGAAGGCAGCTTATTAAACTTATTTGGCTTGGCAACGACTTCAAACAGATCAGTAGAAACTACTTAGCATATTAAACGATGTTGTATTTATTTTTATCTTTTATGAAGTCGGTTAAAAACACGCGACACTCTTGTTTACTATTTAAAGCATAATTACCTATCTAATTTAGTAGGATTATACTGTTCGTATTACACCGCCAAGTCAAAGGAAACTTACGTGGTAGTGAAATATTATACAAACTTAGTACTGTCACACTTATTTCGACACGATCTTATGTCGAAATACCAAGTTCAATTATTCGCATACGATTGTGAATAAAAAAGACGATTAAATTACAAATTGTGTCACTCTAACCCTCTATCTGACGCTTAGCAAAAATCACATAAAAGAGAAGAATTAACCGAATGCAAAAGGCCGGGCGCGGGCGGGCGGTGTTAAAATCAAGTTCAAATTTTTTCTTCTTTGTATTCTCCCTCTATAGGAGATCAAAAAACGAAACAACTGGATTCGAATTACACCACATTTTCACACTTTATCTTACTCCACAAAAATTTGTTCTTGTCGTAGCTCAGAAAGGTTGATATCTTGTTTTTTATATGATAACTCCGGTTCTGTCCAGTAAGGGCCGGTTTGAACCTGTTCACTTCAAAATGAAACCAATTAGGGTTGTGGTGTAAGTTTTGGGATGTAGAGAGTTTAACTTGAATATCTCGGATTCCTTGTTAATACTAGAGAGAATTGTTTGAGAATGAGAGTTATAGAATTCTCGATACTAAGAATAAATAGGTAAAATATGTGATTAAAGGTTTTTTCTAGAGCTTTGTCTTGTTTTCTCATTCGATGTACACTGGTCCATCATTATAATAGTTTTTAAATGAATAATTTTATTTAGTGAAAAAAAAATTAAAGAAAAGTTAAGTATTTAATTAAGGTGATACATTAAGATCAACCTACTGGAACACATATACCGGAAGGCGCAGCGTAGGAAGGCCTCCCACAAGGTGGACCGACGATCTGGTAAAGATTGCGGTTTGCCGCTGGATCTGGGTAGTGCAGGACCGATGGAGGTTTATGTCCAGCAGTGGAAGTCTTGCGGCTGACATGATGATGATGATAAAGATCAACATAACTCTCTATTAGTTATTTTAAAAATCTTCTAATAAGGCTGGCATAGTCATCTAAGGTGATTTAAGGCCTCAATCTAATTTTAGATTTAACTTATTCTTCAGACTTTAGACTGAAACAAATTAGACAACTATGAACAATATTATTAAATGTTTGGCTTATTGTCTTAATTAAACAGAAAACTTATTTCGTTTGCCTGCATATGATTAGGACTTTGATTGGAAGAAATTATCTAAAAAAAAATTGCGGTATGGCTCCGTCTTTCGCCAATCCTGATGGATAAAAGAAAACTACTACCACTTAAATTTAAACAATCACTCACGCTACAATAAAAAACAACGGGTTGCACTCCGGGAGTGCCGGCAGAAGTGAAAACTTGAACATTAACGTTGTGCATTAATATGGAAATAAAACAAAAACACACAAAAAGAGTGCGTGTTATTCTATCAGGATTCGAACCCTCGACCAGTTGCTTACAATCTGGCAACTTTTTCACTCGACCAAACTGTCTACTTTCTATCCAGTAAAATAGTATATCGGTATTTGCGCATTATGTGCGAATAATCGTTGACATAGTTGACATCTGTCACAGAGATAGTTTTATCATAGGGCTGCCACATACTCCAAAGTACACAACGCTGCTAAAGAAGCTTTCACTTCAAAAAAGGTGGGAAACCCTATCCTACGCATTTTCGATCAGGGTCACGTGGCATCTGACGATCTGACTTGAGGTTATCGCGAGTTTAACATTTTTTCCCCATTTAAAAAGTGCTCAACGCCGCTAAAGAAGTTTTCACTTCAAAAGTAAAAATAAAACACAATATAATATAATTTAAGTAAAAGGCGAAACGCGAAACAAAAACTCCTAACAATGTGATGAGTGCATTGCCTGCCTTTAAACTTCTTTTCTCTATTGAATTAAACGTGAAAACGTTAGCTCTCAGATAATAGATGCGATTTCAAAAACATTGAGAGTTCGTTCTTCAGACAAAACCTTTGAAAATCCTATTTTTTGTTTGTTAACTTCAAAATAAAAATGCATTGAGATACCGTATTGAATTTCATTTGGGAGAACGTTTTTGTTTCTTTTAAATTTAAGATCTTTTGAGTAAAAAGAAATGTGTTTTACCTTTGGTTTATTTGAGTAATAAAACGAATACAATGTTTTTTTTATAAAGAATCGGGTCACTCCCATTTACGCGAACTTTAAAGAGATTCCGGTTATATGAGCCTGGAAATACAGACGCAGGCAGATAATTCCATTCTTCCGGGCTATGATGATCGCAACGACATATTATCTCACGCGTTATCTCGTGGTCACGTGACGCTTTCTCGTAAACTCATTGGTCGAAACAGTCACGTGACCATGAGATAACGCGTGAGATAATATGTCGTTGCGATCATCATATAAAAGATGAAGAGAAGCGCTCAGTACGGATCAAAAGAATCACGACAAGGTAAAGTTTTTTTGTTTACATACTAGAAAATAAACCAAATCTCTAACACTATAAATCTACAGCTTGTCTTGTCGTGTAAGTATAATCAAGTATGTGGTGAACTTGACTAACCTTGAATTAACTATACAGCAATTTTTATAGGCTCCGATGTTTTCTGATGATTATGTTTTTAAAAGTTGAAATGCCGGGTAATATTACCATTAAAAATCTGGAATCACATAATGTTCTGCCTACCCAGAAAGGTATTATAGGCGTGAGTGTATAAAGATAGAGTTATGGACGAAATCAAAATCATTGATTGTATAATAATAATAATAATAAAAATTTATTTCAGATTAAAAATCCATATCCATGAAGTACAGAAAAAAAGGATATAAAAATAACATAAAACATAAAATTACCACAGTCAAAAATTACATTAAAATATATATAAAAATGGAACCCGATTTTCGTTGTCACGGCATCACGCGTGAACGGCTGGACCGATTTGGATGATTCTTTTTTTGTTGTGTTCCTTATTCTCAGGAGAAGGTTCTTATGAAAGAAAAAACTAAAAAAGTGCCACGGGAACGAAGTCCCGGGCGGAAAGCTAGTATGATATAAAAAACATATATATCACAGTCACTTTTTATAAGAAAGCAGAGTATGTAAATTTTATAAACTTCACCAAAAGATCACTATGCTATAAAAAAGACATAAGATTTCATAGAGTCATTAGACTTTATTCAATAATCCTTTGCAAAGACGGCAGTTTCTTAAAATTGCCGATTGACCCTTATAATGTTACCTATAAACCTTCTAACGATTTGAACCAGATGAGGCCAAAATGGATAAGACCCATAGTGTAACAGAAACGCAATAAAATACAGTTAATAAAAAGACAGACTTTTAGGATATTATAACATGATCCAATCTATTTAAGGGACCATCCATAAATTACGTCACACGTTAAGGGGTGGGGAGGGGGTCAACAAAGTGTGACATTGTGTGACAAGGGGGTGGGAGGGGACATAAGTTTCGTGACGTCACATTTGAAAATGTGTTATGAGTATTCAAAACGCGTTAACTATTAACGACAAACTTAACCTTCTCAGTCCCAAGCACTCTTTTTACGTTTTTACTTTGGTTTAGACAGTGAATTTTGAGTTCCCAAAAAAAAAAACATTTCTTTTAAGTACTGCTTTTATGAGAAAATTACGAAAAATAGAAAATATGCAAAATTTGTGACGTCACGCTACGGAGGGGGGAGTCTTGCAAATGTGACCATCTGTGACAAGGAGGGGGAGGGGGTTAAAAATCATGAAATTCGTGTGACGTAATTTATGGATGGCCCCTAAGACTTGATCTGCCAAATCCTGGATCATGGTCAAGTATAACCCGAATGAGGAACGGGACTAAGCGCTAGGAAGAAAAAGATCCAATTTATTCAAGATTCTAGTTCGTCAATTAAAAATCAACATGGCTAGTTAAAAATAATTAAATATGTTATAGTCAAAAATAGTTAAAGATATCAGTGTGTGAAGAAATTTTTGTAAAATCTGCAAATATTTTGATGAGTCTACCAGTTTTTCACATTTTGGCACCAGCATAAAAATGAACGATAATTTTATTTTATCTATACAGACATAATAATAAGATCTAAGTGCCGTTTAAGAGATTATCCAAGCTATTATGATGGCAAGGTTTTATTTAAGAGATTAGGCAGTACCTAATTTGGGAACCTGAAGACTGATTAGATGTTTTGAAGGTTTCTTGAAAGGCATTAAGAAAATATTAGCGTAATTAAAAGTATAAACGAAAATGTCTAATTTACGAATTTAAAGTTGAGATGTAAGTATGACCCTCTGAATATATATTTAACGTGGCAGCAAGTGGTTTTAAAACCTCTGATGCTCTGCCTACCCCAATAGGGATATTAGGCGTGAGCGTATGTATGTATGTATGTATGTAAGTGAGTATAAAACAATATTTATCCTTGCCAGATTTTTTGAGGAAAATAAAAAGTTTATTAAATAATGATGAATATATAATTTTCTTTTGACAATAATAAGTTTCTATAACCGACAGTAACCATAGATTATATAATATATTATTACCATATATATATATATATATATATATATATATATATGCATATAAAACTCTTAAGTTAGAAAACAATGTTACGAGTATACTAATAAACTATCTGCATTTAATTTGAATTTCTAATAGGTTTATGATTTTTTGCAGACTGCAATGACTAGTAAAGAGTATTGCTGTTACCGATATATGTTAATTCCTTATAATGTTTACAAATACGTTTTGAGATCAATCCGACAGGGGTTTTCAAAACTAGGACAAGTGATCTGTAATTTAAATACATTAAAAAAAAGAAACATCGCTTCCTTGTTTTTGCTCCTACGTCCATTTTACTGCATAAATCCTATCTCTACTCATGTTATACTGTCTTTCAATAACATTTCAATTCTATTTCAACATGAGAGGTTTCTAAGTAAATAGTAAGCGTATTCCGCAGGCTAGAGCATAGTGTAAAGGTATTACAGAAGTGAAGTGCGGTTCTGAGCATCGGGTGTGTTTGTAATATGGGCGATTAGCGGGTTAAATCATTTTATATGTATCTGCACTTCTTCTATACTAATACTAATAAGAGGAAAGATTTGTAATAAACACCCAGGACACACAGGAAAGATTTGTGTGTTGTGTTGATAAGTATATGAAAGTAAACACCCGTTCCGTTGTGAAGCTCGTTTAATACTAAAGATGGCGCATGAACAATGACAGGTGACAGATGAAGAGGCTTATAGCTACACTGCTACATAGGTACATATATAACACTCCTTCCCCTTTAATTTGGGAACCTGCCAACAAACCATAAACAATTAATCAAACATATCTTTTATAATCTATGTATTTTCTAGGTCTGAGCTGACGACGATTTGTAGCATTTTCATTTAAATTCTCACCCTGAACATCAACCTGATTACTTAACTGCTCTGCGTCGTCGGTCAACTCAACCTCTTTCTCTCCTCCTGCATCATCAACCAGTACATCTGCAGCTTCCTGCCACTCATCTTCCTCCTCCTCAACAAAGCTACTATTCCCCGCTCGAGCGGTCTCAGAATTGAAACTAGTAATTGGTGGTACTTGAGTGGCAGCAGGCGAGCGTGATGGCATGGAATTTTGTGATCGATTCTCTTCAGTACAATTCGATTGACTATCTTGATCATTTATTGTATCAATCTCCACACCCTTATATTTAGCTAATTGATCTAAGTGTCTAACACAATTTATTTTGTAATCAAAAGCATATACTTCAAACATTCTTGTTCCTATTTTCTTAACAATTACTCCAAGCGTCCATATCTCTTTCCTGGCGATATACCATCGTACCCAGACTTTATCTCCTATATTAATTTGTCTATGCTTTTCTAACTCGGCCGATTGATTTTCATCGCAATGTAACTGCTCATTTTGTTTATTAGGTAGTACAAAATCTAACCTTGTCCGTAAATTGCGGCCCAACATGAGTTTTGCAGGAGTCGACCCTGTGGTACAATGCATACTATTTCTATATTGGAACAAAAAACTCAATAACTTCTCATCAACATTACTAGCTCTCGTTTGTTCATTTAAAATGCATTTCAACATCTTTTTGCATGTTCGAACGGAATTTTCTGCTTGCCCATTACTACATGGATGGTATATTGGGGAATTTACATAACGTATTCCATTCACTGTACAAAATTCGTTAAATTCTGCTGAATTTATTTTTATATCGTTATCTGAAACAATAGTATCAGGTAACCCGAATCGAGCAAACAAGCCCTTGAGTTTATGAATCAAACAACGCGTCGTAGTTCCGCAGTTCATATTAAGACACTCTAACCACTTACTATGTGCGTCCACAACTACTAGGTACGTTCTTTGTGCAATCGTCATGTAGTCAATATGCAAGCGCTGCCATGGCGCGGAAGGGCGCGGCCAGGCGGCGGGAGGCGCGCGCGCAGGCGCAGCCCGTACGCTCGCGCACTGAGCGCACGACCCTATCCATTGCTCGATATCACTGTCGATGCCGGGCCACCACATGCGTTCGCGCGCATTGCATTTCGTTTTTACTATACCTAAGTGACCGTGGTGTAATTCTTGTAACATACGATCTCGAAAAATTGTTGGAATAACGACCCTATGGCCCCTAAATAGGCATCCTTCATTTACTTCTAATTCGGTTTTCGAATTAAAATAAGGAACTATTGATGGGCATTCAATCTTTCGAGGCCAGCCGTGATTCATGTACTTTATAACCGTGGAAAGTACTTGATCGTTAACTGTCTCGTTTTTAATTTCTTTAAAAGTTATTGGTGCCACATTCGCATCAAAATAATTTAAGTATGAAGAATTACATTCTTCGGAATCTCCGTTATTTTTATAGCTAAGTGGGGCACGCGAAAAATAATCAGCTACTAAATTCTTGTCGCCACTAATAAATTGTATTTTGTAATTGTAAGCCGACAATATAATCGCATACCGTTGAAGCCTGGATGCTGTCATAACTGAGATTCCGACTTTATCTCCAAATATAGACAGCAATGGACGGTGATCTGTGCGCAATAAGAACGGCTCGTGACGTCCATATAAATATTGGTGGAACTTTTTGACCCCGAAAATTATAGCCGTTGCTTCACGTTGAATTTGACTATAATTCTTTTCGCTGCTTGACAGCGATCTCGACGCAAACGCAATCGGTCTCTCCACCCCGTCCCTGTCACACTGAGCTAGCACCGCCCCCAGCCCGTCGGGACTCGCGTCCACAGACAGAGTCAGCTCAGCCGCCGGGTCGTAATGCGTTAGCAAACGGTCGGATGATAACTCTAACTTTACCTTATCAAAAGCACACTGATGACGTTCGCTCCATTCCCACTTTTCACCTACTTTTAATAATTCATGTAAAGGTTTTAAAATTGCTGAAGCATTGGGAATAAAATTGCGATAATAATTAATTATCCCCAAAAATCTTTTTACCTCGGAGACATTATTTGGGCAAGGGGCCTTTAAAATAGCTTCAACCTTAGAAGGTGAAGTTTGTAAACCGTCTTTACTAATTACGTATCCTAAATACGTCACATTTTTCTGGAAAAAAAGCGCATTTTTCTTTTTGAAGTCTTAGTCCGGCTTCAAACAGTCTCTTGAGGACCTCATTTAACCTCTGCATATGAATATCTCTTGTGGGCCCCGTAATGCACACGTCATCTAACCAGCACGACACTCCATCTATGCCCGCTAGTAGTGTTTCCATCGACCGCTGGAATATGGCCGGGGCGCACGCGAGACCGTATACCAAGCGCGTATATTTAAAGAGTCCCTTGCACGTATTAATCGTAGTCAACTCTTGAGACGCGTCACTAAGCTGAAATTGATTGTAAGCGTTACTAAGGTCAAGTTTACTGTAAGTTTCACCGCCACCTAACTTCGCAAAAACTTCCTCTATGCGCGGAAGTGGATATTTATCGATGTACATATCTTTATTTAAGGTTATGGAGAAATCACCAGCTATGCGCACTTTTCCATTTTCCTTCAATACTGGAACAATGGGCGTGGCATACTTTGAGTGACTAACCGGTATCAAAATACCTAACCCTACCAATCGATCTAATTCCTGTTCGATTTTATTTTTAAGTGCAAACGGTACCGTTCGTGGTTTAAAAAACTTTGGTTGAGTACCCTCCTTCAATTTTATTTCTACTTTAAATTTATTGAAACACCCTAAACTGTCTTCAAACAAATCTGCGTATTTACTTATTAATTGCTGAACTGTACACGAACTTTGATCTAATTCACTGATACTATTGATTTCAGAAGCGAAATAAATCTTAAATTCGACCATAAAGTCACGCCCTAGCAACGGTGGCCCGCCCTTTTCTACGACGTATATTTTTATTTGTTTTGTTGTTTTTAAATAACAAACTTCGCAAATGAAAAATCCTAGTGGCGTGATTTTATGCCCGTTATATAAACACATTTGTAGATCCCCAGCATTTAACCTATATCCCGCAAATTTTTCGTAATACAAGGTATCAGAAATCACAGACGTTCCAGAACCCGAGTCTAATTCCATTTCTAAGCTGACCCCATTTACACAGACATTAACTTTAAAAGGCTTATGATTAACATACCTTAAATTATACAGTTCGCATTCCTTACAGTCCTGCGCATCACCCGCACACGATGAGGGTTCCTCATCACACGTTAGGTTATTTACCCGCACCGAACCTTTCTTTTTGCACACTTTTAATAAATGACCTTTATCACCACACCCGCGACACGTATAGTTTTTATATTTACACCTTTCTGCATCATGACTTTTTAAACCGCACACTGTACACCGAGACTGTGGGGCCGCGTCGCCGCCGCCGGGCGGGGCCGGGCCGCGCGCCCGCTGCCCCGCCACCGCCGCGCGGTACACCGGCTCCTGCTTCACTGCCACCTGCTGCTCCTGCGCCTGTCGCGCGTACGACGCCTTCTGAGCCACCTCTTGAGCCTTACTGAACTTAAGTTTGGCTGCGTCCTGTTCGAACAACTTCTCACGTTCGTGACCGGCAGTCATCCCGAGTACGAATCTGTCCGTCAACAACTGATCGAGTGCAGAACCAAATTCGCAATGAATCGCGAGCCCCCTCAAGCGTGCCGCCCAGTCGTCGACACTCTCGCCTGGAGTCCGCCGTGCCTCATAGAACTTAGCTCGATCCGCAAACGTACACTGCTTAGGTTTAAAGTGGTTTTCCAGCGATTTCACTAGCTCCTCAAACGTAACCTCTTCTAATGTTTTCGGATGCACTAGGTTGCGCGCAAGTCGATAGCTATCATCGGCTAAATGCGTTAACAACAGCGCACATTTACTACTATCTTCCTTGATGGTACCGGCGTTCAATTTTAAAAACTGTTTGAATCGTCCGTAGTAAACCTCCCATTCTTGCGAATTATGATCAAATACAGTTAGTTCGCCTATCACCGAAGACATTTTTGATAATTAGTACGCGTAATAACGAAATAATCCTCGTTCGCCACTGATAAGTATATGAAAGTAAACACCCGTTCCGTTGTGAAGCTCGTTTAATACTAAAGATGGCGCATGAACAATGACAGGTGACAGATGAAGAGGCTTATAGCTACACTGCTACATAGGTACATATATAACAATTTTGTATGTAAGTATGTTTATAAAGAATAAACTCTAAAACTACTGGACCGACTTTAAAAACTTTCACCTTAATGGACCTTTTTATAATTCAAAAATTTTCCGGAGAAAAATTCCACTGGAAAATCATTCAGAATGATTGTCTGAGTCCAGGGTTTCAGTTTTTGCTAAGCTGATGTCTTTTACACCCTGTATATTTGCTTTATGTAGACTACTTAATAAAAATATGCTAATTTATCGTTTATCTATTTCAGTGAGAGCAGTTTATGTGACAGATCCTATTTATTCCAAGCAGTGATAGCCCAGTTGGTAATGAGCCAGACTTGTGATCGGAAGGTCGCGCGTTCAATTCTGGTGCGGGCCTGTACCACAAAATTCGTCTTATCGGATTTATGTACGGATTTCTAAAAACATCGTGATGAAACCCGCCTGTCCAAGAAAATTCATTTTCGATAGACGAGCGGTCCATCAACCCGCATTGGGCCAGCGTGGTGGACTATGGCCTAAAACCCCTTCGTGTTTTGAAGGGAGGCCCGTGCCCCTCGGTAGGGACGTGTGGGCTGATGAAGATTCGTGGTATTAGATCCTATACGGGAGACGTGACGTGGTAGTGGCGTTGCCTCTTGATCGACGGGTCCTGGGTTCGATTCCCAGTCGGGGCAAAAATTTGTGTGAAAAGCAGATGTTTGTTCTCGGGTTATGGGTGTTTGTGTCTTGTTTTTATGTTTGTTCCGAGGGACCCACGACACAAGGGAACAACCCTATTGCAGGCCTATGAGTATGAGCGTTTTATTTATTTAATTTATTATTAATCACATATAGCCATAACACAAACTAAATATTTAAAAAATCAATCTCAACACTTTTTCTACTCAAAAAACAAGTTTGCATTTAATTTAATTGGAAAAATCGCTAGCAGCACGGCAACACCTTACCTACTCGCTCGGCCTAATCTCCACTCTGTGGGGCGAGTCACGCTTCCGAGTCTGGGTTCTTAGAGGCTTGCAACCCCGTGTTTGTACACCCCTGATTCAGAGGCCGTGTGTGTTCCGACATAACAATTAGGTCTGTTTTAATATTAAGTTATTGTTCAAGGGGTGTTTTGAGATTAAGGCAACCTTAGCGCGCTATGAAGTTATGATTTTTCGCGATTATACTCGTGTGCTGTTTTACCTGACTCTCTTCATTATCGACTTGACTTATTTAGTTTATTGGAGATCCATTGCCTAGTGATAATGATTCTGCTAGTGTCAAAGTACCAAAGAAAACACGAAATTACAATGGTACGGTTTTTCCTGACAGATATAATGAAAAAAATACTGTTTTTTTGACGGCTGAGTACGAACTCCATACGATTGATATTATAGACTGTCATGTTCTTTGATCTACATATTTGATGAAGGTTACAGTAATAATTATAAATCTTCTCCAGAAGACTAAGGTGGATTTCAGCTTTGGTATAGATACGCATCATAATAATTTAGAATAGAATAGAAAAACATTTATTTGGTACTTTTACATTAAAGAAAACTAAGACTAAACTAATAATAAACTAAAAACTAAGTAAAAGAGTACCAAAAAGGCTTTCACTCAGCAAAATGCCGCGGCTCCGAAGAGCCATCGACGCTGGTTTTCAGTGAACGCCTGAGAGAGGGGAACGCTGCCGTATCAGAATATAAATTACACTGGAGGGAAATATATACTATTTAATCCTTTATTGGTAATATGATTACATTTAACTAAGTACAATAATACAATAAAATACAATAAGTAGTGAAAACCTTCCATAAATTCTATTAATGATATTATACTGCTATAAAAAATGCAAAATATAACACTTATTCGACGCTTCATTATGATCCAGTATTTTTTATTTCATTTCAGTAATATATGACAGTAAAAATCTCATTTCGTCTTTTTGGATCACATCATAGTGACAAATTCGTTTTTAAACGATTAAAGTAGAACAATAATGCGATACTCAAAACTTTGGTTCTGAAAATTACTTTCTCACTATCTTATTATGAAGACGTAAGAACATGTACCCTTGAAAGATCTTAGAACTTCAGTAATAAAAGTCAACCTTAAAACTTATAGGTGTAAACAAAAATATTTACCGCCAACCTTCCGATCACCATATATTGAGGTAAAATAAAGACTGTGTTACAGTCAATCGTCCACAACGGCCCAAGATCTATTTCCCGAGTCAATATGAGTACGTAAATAAAGTGGAGGCCAGTAAGTAATGAGGGACAGCCGAGCAAACGTATAGTGTAACAGTGGGGCGGGGCACCTAATTGATTGCCTGGGCGCGCCACACCGGTATGCGATTGTCACTTGTCGCGGCTTGGGGTGCTAGGTTATGGAAAGCGAAGTTGTTTTTCAATATTGCAGCTTGGTTTTTGACGTAAAAACGTCTTTATTATTGCTTCCATAGTGGGAAGCTTATAGATGGTAGATACGTATCACTACTTGATAGTTAAATAATAAAAAAAATTGCTAAGTTGTGTGAAGACTATGATGCATCGCGCTTATTCACGTAAAACACACAACACAGCCATATCTTAGGGTCAGCAATTGACTGAAGAAAACTGCTGCAGGAGAAATAATTTTTAGGGAAATTAAACTCCCTCTAGCGCCAGCGTTACCCAAGCAATTTAAAAATACCGTTGTAAGAAATTTGAGGCAATCAAATGGCCTACATTATTATGTTTTATGCCGTACATGCTGTAAGATATTTAAGTCAAATAAATAGGTCTTTTATCTTATATAAGCCAATGATGTTCCCTGTCTAGCTTAGACTCATGCGCTTATCAAGAATGGATTTTCTAAATATTCTATGGAAATCTGGTAAGGACAGTGACAAGATCATTTTTGAAGGGTTCCTTTTTCTGCTGAAGACAAAGAAATAATAATAGATCTATCCACGAGTCTTGAATACAATCAATATTATCACCTGGAATGACCCAAAGACACCTCTTTCGCGCCTTTTCCTCTCTTTCATAATCTCTTTATAATGTTTTGTTAAGTATAGATAATTCCAAG
This sequence comes from Aproaerema taeniolella, assembly GCA_949987775.1. Taxonomy (NCBI): domain Eukaryota; kingdom Metazoa; phylum Arthropoda; class Insecta; order Lepidoptera; family Gelechiidae; genus Aproaerema; species Aproaerema taeniolella. Next base: position 19,280,329 of record OX465250.1, read on the forward strand.
CATTAATCTTTCAAAACTCAGTCTTCCTTTTCACTCTCAACTCAAAGCACCTATCTGTATATCTTGCAGTACGTATTATATAGGTTCAGAGTATTGAATTTGTTGAATATTTCGGCCGCTCAACTTTGTGTTCGAAAACTCCTTGCAAGTTTTATTAGGATACTGTAAAATTTCCGTCTATCCCGTTGAAGTGCTTTCGCTTGATTAAATAGGATGAATTGACTTAAATACCGGGTATTTAGGTGTACTTTTCAATTAGGAAGTTTTTTTCTATTGATTGTCTTGTTGATTGAGAAATTGGTTCTTAAGGTAAATGATTAATGATTTTATTCAATTTCTTGTCTATGAATTCTTTAGTTGTAATTGGGTCTATGTTAGAGGTATGCTTCGTCTAAACAGACGCTAAGAAAGTGATGCATAGAGTGAGAAAAATACGAAATAAGCTAATTTGTCTCATATTGAGATGACGGTAGAAGGGCCCATAAAGCGGTGGTAGGCTCTGCAAAGGGCCGTCTGGCTTCGCACCACCCTCATACCGAAGTCCGGCGCCAAACAGCTAGCTGTGTTCCGTCGGTGAGTATGGTAACCAGTACCTTTCAGGGCAATTCTGGGTAAACTCGTTCCATCGTCGACCTCATCTTAGTCCTTTGGGCAACAAGATTGTGATCAAGAGTTTACTCATGCTTTGTAAGAAAAAAACAGCTAATAGGGAAATATAAACATAATTTAATATTTAAACTACAAACGACTAACAGATACAAAATATGAGAGAATAAAGTGAAATAACCTTGCAACCCTTTATTTCCATACCCTTGTAAATCGTAATCATCCAACTTTAGTTAACAAACGCAGCAAAATTTCTCTCAAAAATTTTTCTTAGATGAAAGTAACAAATTGTGTATTTAAAAATTCTTGGCTTTTTTTGCAGCCTGATTTACATTTAAGTTTGTAAATTTGTAATTAAGGGAGGCAGGGGCCGCAAGCGCAGGCCTTTATTAAAAGTTTTTATTTAGTTGAGGTCTTTTTACTGAGAAAAATGAACTGGCAACATTTGGTTTTAATTTGTAAATCTAAGGTACCTAAATCTTAGGTTGGTATTGCATATGAGAATTTGGAGTAGAGTTGATTGAATTTTTGAATAAGGCAATTTGAATTAATAGTAGTAGGTTTTTGTTGCAAGAGTAATTTAGTTATAAGGTAACTATAAAAAAAATAAGTAGATGTTTGAGCCAACTTTGACTATCTATGATTTTAAGTGTAAATATTAATTATTCCATTATGTGAATGACATCATTAAATCAATGTTTCTGCAATTTGCACCAAAATTCAGTAAATAAAAATGACAATAATGCACATGTATAATAAGAAAAAATAAATACATAAAATCAACATTTTAATGTATTTGTTTAAAGTGTTCCAAGATAACCGTATAATCTTGGTTTATAGAAACTTTTAACCTATGGTGACAACCTATCACCACTACTCGAATATATTATATCTTATAATCCTCAAAATGCATATCAAATGTGGCGACAAATTGTTAAAAATTCGCATGATACTCTGCTTTACCCTACAGGGATTACAGGCGTGATGCACGCGTACGGACAATAAAATATCAACTAAGAATTTTTCACCAACATTTCACTACGTCATTGCTAAAAAATCCAGTATTTGGAACGTACGTGAGGTTGGAAAACGCGGGAAATGGTGTCGAATGTATCGAACACTCGAATGCGGCTTGTTTGCCGAGCGCTCGACGGCCGCAGCGCGAGTGTGGCTGACATGCCCTCCGTACACACAATGTTGCCAGCTTTGGATGAAAAGTATTGCAATGAAAATCGGTTGCGGGACATATTGGTGATTTTTACGAGACATGTTCTGGATTATGTTATACACGAGTTCATAATGTGATTAACAGTTTTTTTATCCACATACACGTGTATATTATCTGTTTTGGAACCCGTGACGACACATTTTGCATAGATTCTCAGGATTATTAAATGGAACATGATTATCGTTGCTAGGGCAGGCGATTACACTTGCTGGCGTTTTCATAATTTAATGAAAAACTTTTATTTCTACGGGACTCATTTCAATTTCAGATTCATGATTTGTTTTGTCAGTTTTGTTCGAGCATCAAAGAGTTCCTTAAGCAATTAGATTGGGTAATTTTTAACCCCTTACAAAAAAGGGTATTATAAGTTTGAAGTGTAATATTTGTGGACAAATGGACTGATTTTGATGCGCTTTTTTGATTGATGGCTGACGTAGGTAATCGAAATGGTTCTTGATCAAAATTGATTGAGCCATTAAGAGTTATAAGCAATGAATGTCGGAGATTGTATTTTTTTTTAAATTTTATAGTAACTTATTGTTTATGAAACTATGTTTGGAAATCGTCAGATATTTTACCGATTTGAATTTAAATTTAATTATCGTTTTTAAAATATATGTCCCGAGTAAAACGGGACATGTTACTCACTACCTCCCATCACGTTTCACTCTGACCCGTTATCTGGACATGGACGTTTACCTGTTTATTAAACGTGTCAATTTCATATAGTACACGGAAATACATCCGGAGAGTTGGTTAGTTGAAAAGTAACTGGTTTTATTTCACTTAACCTTTTTTAAAATTTACGTTTCATTTTGGGTTATGTTAAATTAGTTAGCGAGACTTTAGGGGGAGATTGGGCCTTTTTATAATTCGAACGGCACGGCACGGCACTTCGAAATTTAAATTACCATTGCTCCCTATGTTCTCAGCTTCTAGTATTACTATTACATAGGAGGCAATGTTAATACAATTTTGCCGTGCCGTTATCGTATTATAAAAAGGCCCATTCTGTCCATGAAACTAGACAATTTGAGTGTATGGACGTATGGAATCAATATACAATAGCCAGGATCGACACTTCAACATGCATCAAATATAAAAGTTTGATTTTTGTAAACATAATTTTTTGTTTGTTTAATTTTAAACACTAGGTCTATGTCTTTACTAATATTATAAAGAGGAAAGAATTGATTGTTTGTTTGCATTGAAGCTCCGAAACTACTGGACCGATTTGAAAAGTTATTTTATTATTAGAAAGCTACGTTATCCTCGATGGACATAGGCTACATAATTTTCCCGAGTTCCCAACGGAACGAAATCCCGGGCGGAATGCTATCTAAATATATAAAAGGAGAAACTGACTGACTGACTGACTGACATATGAATGCACAGCCTAAACGGCTAAATATGTACTTGAAATTTGGAAGGGACGTAGTTTAGGTACTGTAGAGGTGCACTAAGAAAGGAATTCCCGAAATTCCTACGGGAACGGGAATTAGCGGGAAAAAACTTTTGTATGTAAAAATCTAAATTAACACGCAAACGAAGTTGCGGGCATCAGCTAGTATTGTATAAAATTGTCGCGGTTATTTTCAGTAAATCCGTGATCATGGCGTTTGAAACAGCGACGAAATATCGGATACTCATTTTAAACAAAAATCGTGGTAAGCACCAATTATAATATATTTAAAAATATAGGTCTATGGTTGCAGCATCAAGTTTGCTTAACCCCACTGATTGTTTTTTATATTTTTTTTTATAATAAAGATATTAGCATCCACAGACTTGATGTCCGTGCCCTTGTCTAGATCAAGTGTTTTATTGTTAATACTTGCTTTTTCTTTTAAAAATATTTTACTATACTTTTCATAGTAGTTTACAGTAGATAAATAGCTATAAAAAAGATATATGTTTATATATTACATAATGTATTTTTCTAAACCAGTGACGGTTCCCCGCTGTTGCATCCAGACCTCAAAGCATCCATAGCAGCTCTGTCTCGTCTTTTGATCGCCATTCTGAGGTTGTAATTGACCACTTTTTCCCTGCCTGCCGCCTCTGCTTCTTTGATGAATCTGCCTATCGCATCGTTACCATCATCCGCATAATATTTACAGCTGGCGGTATGGCACGATATGGTTGTTACTTATCGGAACTGATTGGTTCCGATAAGTAACAACCACTGGACAGAAGAAACACTCTTTCTTACATTATCGATTCTTCTCCATGCTTAATAATGGACCACACATAAAATTTATGTTCAATCTTACTTCTATTCTCTTTTAAAAAACGTTTCGTGAGACCAAACAAAGCGGTTTTGAAGCATCGAGGTGCACTCGTCCGAATATAATCTGGTCTAATTACTGAAAGACTGTACTCATCCCAAGTTTACTAATAAAGTGGATGGTTGAGTTTCTACGGCCTCGCCTTGTGGATAAGGCTAGTTGTAGAACGGGTCTTAGGGAATATGCATGATTTTTTTAATTTAAAAAATTAATCCTCATTCATGTAATAAACAGTTTAGTAAAACTATTTTTCGAATAACTATGAAATTAAAAAAGATATAAGCCATCGAAGATTTATCTCTTTCTAGCAAAACGAAATTTAACACGGAGTTTATATGGCCGTAGTGACATGTGACGTCACAGTCCATGTCGGATCTCTCTGTCTAATCGGTGCGTAATTAATAGTTTTAAATGCGTGTATCGGCCGTATTTCTTGGCCGATTTTAATTTTAATTTCACTTTTTGTCATCTCTACTACGGTATTTCCATACTTTGTTAATCAATGCAATATAAAAAATTCATGCATATTCCCTATTCTTGATACTTTTAGATAAAACTAGCAAAATACTGGATCAAAAACTTGTAAATAATTTTTATAAGTCTTCATCCGATCCTTTGAAGTTGCTCTCTTGTGCTAAACAGATAGAAGTGATAGGCATAACGTCAAACCATTAGGTCAGCAGCTCTAGCACGATAACGACAAACTCGCGCTCGGCTCAGCACGCTGAAATTTCACTTTGATTGCGCGAGGGTCCCGCGCAAAGGCTTGCTCGCCCTATGGCGTTGTCATCGTTGACATTTTGACATAGGATCGCGGTGTTTTCGCGGCGCTGTCACTATCGTACTCGGCCTGCAGATAGTAGTGATAGGCATAACGTCAAACCACTAGGTCTGTGGTAGGTATATTTTTGTGAAACGACCGACGCGCTTGAGTTTTTTTTTAAATTGATCATGGGTTTACTATTGAGTACACGTCAGGGGTGGAGATGAGGTCAAGGATGCAGTAAGCTCACCCAGAAGATGCCTATTCAATCGAACGGTAACCTTTTCATCGCCAAAGTCTGATATATCAGACAAATAAAATTCCCAATTTAACTGTATTTTTTCTAATTATTAATGTCGTGGCATTTATCACACGCCATAATTATTTTTAAATGTCGTGGCGTGTGGTGAACGTTTTTGACGAAAACTCTTGGCGCTAAAAAGGTTAAAGAGATTTGGCTTATATGATCCCGGAATAACAGATGCAGGCAGATAATTTCCAACATAAAAGATGAAAAGAAGCGCTCAGTACGGCTCCGAGGAATCTCGACAAGGTATGGGCGGTGCGTCTGGATATCCGGTAGAAGAAAGCAGAAGGCGGAATAAGCTCGTGCAGCTCATGAGCACACTCCCCAAAGGACAGGTTAAGCTTAACGAGCCCTCCAAAAAATGGCCACTTTTGGTCATCCATCAGGTTCCCTGCCTCGGTTCATTTGCACTTAAAAGTTTTTTTTCATATCAGCCTATTGCAGTCGACTGCTGAACATAGGCCTCCCCCAAGGTGCGCCACTTTGCACGATCCTCCGCTGTTTTCATTCAGCCACTACCCGCTATCTTCTTTAGGTCATCTGACCATCTGGCTGGGGGGCGTCCTACACTACGTTTGCCAAGACGTGGTCTCCATTCGAGAACCTGTCTACTCCAACGCTCGTCGGTTCTGCGACAGGCATGGCCAGCCTACTGCCACTTCAGCTAGCTACACTCTTGGATAATATCCATTACTCCGGTTTTCAGTCGGATGACCTCGTTTCGAATTCTATCCCTTAGCGAGATCCCGAGCATGGAGCGTTCCATAGCTCGCTGAGCGACGTGCATTCGGTGGGTCAACCTCACTATCATGTTTCAACCTCACTAAAGTAACTGAATTAATATGTTTTTAATGAAGTTATTATTCCTTGTGTTGTTTAGCATACTTCAGGAAATATTCCTCAGAAAGGCGCATCCCGTAATAAAGTTGTAAAGGAATCGATGTCGATAGTGAGACCTCGCCTCAAGTTAGCAAAGATCGGAGTAAAACTTTGCGAATTGATCCGCTGTGTACCGGAAGTTCGGATCCGCTTTGTCGAGTGTATTTCACTTATTTATTGCTTGTACTGTACATATAAACTACTTGTCTGTCTATTGACACACATAGACATAGACACTAGTCAATAATGTCAAGTAATGAAAATTGGGCTTAAGGTCCGTAAACAGACTGATCTATACTTAAGTATGTATGTATGTAAACTCTTTATTACACATTCTTACAGAACAGAGCTGTATGCAAGGGTGGACTAATCCCTGAAGGGACAACAGTGCGAGCTAAGTAGCAGTCGTCTTTGTCATTTTGATAGAAGAGAAAAAGCCAATCAATACTTAAGTATAGATCAGGGGCCTTGGAAAAGTAAGAAATCAGTGAATGATTCGTAGGAGATCGATTGTTTGAGAAATAACAAGATGCGAGAGCAATAGACCTATTGCATAAGGCTAATTTAGGGCTTATCTCGGATCCTATAAAAAGTAGCGATTTAAAGGTTGTTTGTTAATATTTATTTTTACTTGTGTATTATTATAGTATTCATTGTGTTGTGATTTTGTGATATCCGATATAAATACATCCGTTTTTCTTTCTTTTAGCTTGGGACTCATGTCTCCTCACTAGACTCATGTCTCCTCACTACCATGCTTTTTTGGAATTTATGTAAATAAAAATTAAATATAAAAATAAAAATAACTTGTTGAGCGAAAAAAATTATTACGTTTATAATAATACAAAATAAAAATAAATTAAAATGACGAGGATAGGAAAAAGAATACTGTGTGAATAAATAAAAGAAGTTTGACGAAAGAAGCATAGATCGAGAATCAGATGCAATCATAAACCGATACGTTGCGAACGACCAGATAATTTAATTTTAATAAAATCTTTAACAATCCGTACATATTATATTTATCTATCTATCTATATCTATACATATTATAAAGAGGAAATATTTGATTGTTTGTTTGTTTGTATTGAATAGGCTCCAATACTACTGGACCGATTTGAAAAATTCTTTCACTATTAGAAACCTATATTATCCGGGACGGACATAGGGTATATAATTTTCCCGAAATCCTACGGGAACGAAGTGCCGAGCGGAATGCTAGTCTGTAATAAAATAGTTTTATTCAAAACAAAATTCCATCAAAATAGAAAATAAAGTTATAAAGTTACCCACAAAACGCAAATAAGGCAACAAAAACACACCTGTAGAAACCTTTCTTAAAACAAAAACCTGCCAGACGAACAAACGATTTCGCTTCGAAATAATCACGTTTACAAAACAAAAGACGTCAATTTAATGTGGATAATGCGTTAGTTTTCGCAAAGAGTGTTACATAGTGAATGGTTATAATTGGAAAATGTCAAGCGCACTGTGACGCCCCGCGGAGCTGGGCGGATTGGGGCCTCCTGTCAGAACACCATTTCTGGGCAAAATGGACCGGGGTTCAAGGGAAAGAATTTTTGTTAGAGCTATTGCGTTTGAAGTAAAACAATTGTTTAAGAAGATTCTCGCGTTTATTCTCACTAGTTTTAAACATATTTTACAGGTTATTACAAAGATTTTTGTTTTAAATGAGTATTCGATAATAATTATATTTAAAATAGTGAAAGTAGGTAACCGCGAGAACTTAAACAATACAAGGTGTAAGGGGACCGCTTCCGAATACTGAAAGTACATGCTCAGTCAATGGTTTTGAGTAACTTTCTCAAAGAAACTTTTCCAGGAAACTAAAAAAAAGGACGGCCCCATACAAAAAAATCATTTTAATCGGACAGCTTGAATGGAGAAATCCAAAACTTTATTCGTTTCTTGGAAGAGTTTCTTTGAGAAAGTTACTCAAAACCATTGACTGAGCATGTACTTTCAGTATTCGGAAGCGGTTCCCTTACACCTTGTATATTATATCGGGTTCTTCCCATGTTTTTTTTTAAATGAGTATCCGATATCATGAATATACTGATGTTTATCCGTGATGAATATCGGATACCCATTTCAAACAAAATTCGTGTTAAGGACTTGTTATAATACTTTTAAAACTAGACAAACGGAACTGTTTTAGTTACTCGTATATTCCCATTTCACAACATACTACACTAAATTATTCTCGTTAATTTTGTTAATTGTTGTCTTATCTTGCAGAAAGAGAAAGAAAAAAAGAGAGAGAGAGAGAGATGGAACTAGCGGACCGCCACCTTACAAATGTCTCTGAAAAATCATAGATGTGTTGTGAGAAACTTATCGTTCTAGACTGCACTTCTATTGGTTAAGTGCTGGGTACTCTTACCTGAATATGAGTACCATATTAATGATTAAATATTTCCTGATAATTACCTATTAAAATCTCAAAATTCTTTGATATTGGACCACAGTCCAAAAAGGAAATTATTAGGGCGCGCTCGCCCTTTGCAACGTTCCAGCCATAAAACTAGCAGATCACAAACTTTTTAATCATAAACGTCTTGTGCATAAAGCTGTGCCTTGTCACACAAAATGACACTGCCAACAGCAGCAAAAGCTATTCTTTACAAATAATGCAACGTTTTCTATCTTCTTTAGCGTTCGTTTAAGAGGTATTATGATGAGCTTAAACAAAATCAGTATATCAAGTCTTTCATCTTATTAACAAGAATATAATTTTAGCTCTTTCATACTCCCTATTAGGTGCAAGCGCACCATAGTCTCTTTAACCAATTATTTTAATATATGTACAATATATTATAATAGAGTAATTTAAAACAAATAGGTATCTGCAGCTCGAGTGCAATGTCAAAAAGTGGCGAAATGACACAAATCGCGCAATAAAAGTGAAGTTTCACTGAAATCGGAGTCGCGTCACGCTCGAGTTTGTCACAGGCTTTGCCAGCTAAGTATTATTGTTTTTCACGGACAGTCTCTTGAACTTTATTTTATCGAAATTAAAGGGAAAAAAATGTTTTATGCTCTTTGCCCACACATTTTTCGAAAAACTTTTCCTCGCAATAAATCTTTAAAAATATTTATTCTCAAGTTGAACAGTATACGTGAATTAAAGACTCTCATTCACGGCTGTCAGCGGGAGCGTAGAATAATGCTTTCACGACTACCTTCCACTTTTCACGAGATCGTTGCAGAGGCTTTAATTTTTCAACTATTATTGTTGAATGGGACGCTTTAAGTCCAGTCAAAGCTTTGAACAGGTGGCAAACGGCTTAAATGTTTTAGACGTATAAAACGGAGTACTGCTAAATTGAAAGTTAAATAACTTAAGCTTGCTTTTGTATAATATTTTTCTAAGAGTTTCATTTTAAACGTTGCTATAAGACGTTATGAAATTTGAGTGGAATTTATTTGAAATGTTCTGCTACGATGGTCTAATTATTATTTCTAAGTACATATAAAATTAATTCAGTAATAAATTAAATTATGATTTTAGTGAAGCCCCTGTATATTTCAAGCTTAACTCCCAGTCAAGCGTGGAAGTGTAGGTACTATTTATTTGTAATATCTGTTTAACGTGCTTCCCAAATAAAGAAAAAAAGACCCGAAACCCTTTCCGGTCGCATCTGCGAATTTCACACTTAGTTTCAAGTTTACACTCCAAAAAATTTTTCAAAGGGGTTCAAGAGATGAAATTGGCAAGTAATCAAGTTAGCTGCTACCCAACGCAATCTAATGTCAAATTGTGACTTTGAAAGCGGTCAAAAGGACTTCGGTATGGACACAAATCCAATTTCCGACCAATTAAACGATGCGTAAAGTGCGTTGGTTCCTTTTAACCCCTTTTTTGACCGCCATATTGGAAATGTTGTGTCCTGTGTGGCTGGTCAACTATTTGGGGATAGTTTGATTCAATTGTGCTTAATAAGGGACTGGTTTAATTTGATTTTGATGAAGCGTTGAGGATTTCGGTAGAAAGCGTGTTTTACTACAAAGTTTTCACAATTTAAGTATTCGATTTATCAAAATTTTACATTAATATGTATTATGTAGCTCATGGTGTGGGAAAGTAACGTGACAGTCTTGTTTTAAAACTATTTAACGAAGTTAGGGATTAAAATGCTATAACATTGTATCCGAACAATAACTACGACACTAAATATACAATTATAAATTTGAAATCTATATTTCATGACAACTGTAATTGTTTTTTTCGTAGTTTCTCATACAACTTCGCTGGGATGACAGAGACCCAATTGAATCTACTTCAAGAACTTTGTGTAAACGGTAGAATTTTCTTTCGTTGTATAATAATCCAGGGCACCGATTCTGTAACTTCACTTGTGTGTTTATGGAATGGAGGCCATTTTATCTGTTCAGGTAGAAAAAATGAGAACTATTTAATTTTCATATACTTGCTGACAACCTTTCCGACCAGCAGCGCCACCGCCAGCCGAACGTAAAGTGGCAAACTACCTAGCAACTGAAAATTCAGTTGGCGGTGGCGCCGCCACCAGTCAAAGCAGCCGTCATTAGATGTATGAAATTTGGATAGTTCTTAATTTCATCACCTGAACGGATAAAATGGCGACCATTCCATCGACACACAACTGAAGTTACAGAACCGGGGCTATGGGGTAAGGTAATCTAAATAAAATGGATTAAGGTAATTAAAGGGGCAACAAATTGCAAATTAAACATCAAACGAAAGCCTCCGGAACTGTTAATAAAACATATAATTTGCCAGTAGCTCTACAGGATATTTGACAAAGTATATACGTCATTTAATAATAACAAAGTAAAGAAATTCTGCTCAATAAAGTCAAAAGTAAATTTTAATGTAAACGAATCAAAGATCGTTAATGAATTAATTTTGTTCGCAACTCAAACAGAATGAAAGACAATTAAAAGTTATTGCCTGTTTTGAGGTGTTCCGAGGTAAAAGTTATTGTTATTTTGTAAGATATAAAAATAGGAAATGAGAATTTGAATGATAATAGTCTTAATCTTCGTAAGAATAAATGCAGAAATAAATGCTACACTGACAAAGGCCCACACTAAGGTTTTTCCGTGTGTCGTGGGTTCCTTGGAACATACATAATGACAGATAAACTACCGTGACCCAAGAACACTTATCTATTTTTTCCACAAATATTTGCCCCAACTGGGAAGCGAACCCAGCACCCGTCGTCCATCAAACAGCAGCGTCACTACCACTCGATGACCGTCTTCTTAACCCTTTTAGCGCCAAGAGTTTTCGTCAAAAACGCCCACCACACGCCACGACATCAAAATAATAATAATAATAATAATAATGTCGTGGCGTACGGCGAACGCTTCGTGAACGATATTAAAGTAAAAACAATATTTTTTTTTGTCTGATATATCAGACTTTGGCGGCGAGGGCATAAAAACTTAAACGTCTGATATATCAGACTTTGGCAATGAAATGGTTAATAACACGGATTAACGTAATTAAAGGGGAAACAAATTGCAAATTAATAAAATGAGTCTTCAACAATATGGTTTAAGGCGACTACAGCACCCGATAAAGGCAGCACACATAGGAATAGTGCCATCTCCGTCTCTCAACAGGCCTGGGCCGGCATTGCGAACAGTGTCGATACACGAAGTTTACGGACTATGAAAGCGTGCGTGCGTAAAAACATGTTCGAAAGTTAGAAAAATGAGATTTATGAAAAGGTAACATTCAGCTTAAATCGAAAAATGCGTTAACTACTTATCGAGAGTGTTCAATCACGAACATTTTGATAGCAAATTTAAGTTCCTGTGTGCATTTCACTTTTTAAACGGTTTTATTTAGCTCACCCCGTTTGTTTTATTTATTATTCTTGGGTCAAATTTAGTAATTCAAATTTCACCCTCTTCCTGTCAACCGATTAATCTGAAATTTTGTATACACTTTGGATTTTGGTGACAATACAATTGTGTTTATTCATTATCGTTATAAATTCAAGATGGCCGCCGCTACAAAATGGCGGATAATTTATGTTTTATTAATCCCATCAATATGGGTATCAAATGAAAGGGCTCAACAAGCAAAATACAATATACTATAAAAAATTGAAATCCAAGATGGCGGCCGCTACAAAATGGCGGATAACGTAGGTTTTATCAATCCCATCAATATGGGTATCAAATGAAAGGGCTCAACAAGCAGAATACAATATACTATAAAAAATTGAAATACAAGATGGCCGCCGCTACCAAATGTTTGTTTTTAATAAAAACTAAAAACTAGAAAATAAAAATAGGTAAAAAAACTTTTTAAGTTAAACGGTTTTATGTTAAATATACATTGCAATGTTTAAGATAAATGTACTAAAAACCAAAAAATAATAAAATAATAAAATAGATACAGTCGTGGGAATTATAAACATATGCATAGACTAGACTAAAATAAAACCGTGGGGCACATTAAGTCGATAATTTGTAGACAATTGACGTGCCCCACGGTTTTATTTTAGTCTAGTCTATGCATATGTTTATAATTCCCACGACTGTATCTATTTTATTATTTTTTGGTTTTTAGTACATTTATCTTAAACATTGCAATGTATGTTTAACATAAAACCGTTTAACTTAAAAAGTTTTTTTACCTATTTTTTACAGCTTAAAAGATACACAATATTGGTATTTAGAGGTGACTTTGTGAGCTTTTTATATCGAACCAAAAGTGCTGAATCATGTTTTCAGCAAATTACTTAACTAGTTTATGTCCTGAATATTACCGTAGTTTTTTTTCTTCGATTTAATGCAGCGCGTCATGCTTATCTACGCATCATAAAATCGTAATTTAGGTTCTGTAGTCGCCTTAAGTAAGATTTATTTATTAGATAATATTTAGCATTTTTTGATTATAACTCTGTAAATTGCGCTTTCGAGTTCGATCAGCTACTTGTTAGACCACCAACACTCTCTCAAGTTCAAAAAAAACAAACAAAAATCGGAAGTTGCCAGCAAAAAGTCGGCATTAATAAAGAAAGACTCTTCGTTGCGCTAAGTGAGTGAGTAGGGGCGGCACATTGTGTTGAATGTACGGCCGTTTAAGCTACTTATTTGCTAAGGGTTCTGTTTTATTCATCGCGTCGACGCTGTACGTGAATTAGAGCTTGCTATTCACAAGGTGTTGCTGTTACTATTTTTTAAATAAATATATTTATTTACTAGCTTTCCGCCCGGGACTGTTTTCCGTGGGAATTAGGGAAAATTAATGTAGACTATGTGTTAATCCAGGGCGTACGACTCACTAACAACGCTACAAAGGACCATTTAAATGACACACACATATCCATACTAATATTAGAAACGCAAAAGTTTGTATGGATGTATTATTATTATTATAGATGTATGGACCTATGTATGGATGTTTGTTACTCTTTCACGCTCAAACGGCTGGACCAATTTTGGTAAAATTTGGTATGGAGGTAGCTGACACTATGGATTAACACTTAGGCTACATAATTTCCCAAATTCTCACGGGAACGAAGTCCTGAGCGGAAAGCTAGTAAACCAATATTTTTTTTTACTGGTAATCGAAGAGATCTAAAAAAATTATGTGAAAATAAGCAATTTTTTGAAGTTGCATCCAAAAAAATTCTATGTTCCCCCATTATAGCGTGGTTCTTTACATAAAACCGCGCGTCTGTTGTGTCGTCTCTCTCTTTGTATGTATATTGTATACAATAAACAGTAAATCTACATCTACACTAATCTATACTTCTATATTAATATTATAAAGTGAAAAGATTTGTAGTTTTGTATGTTAACGAATAAAGTTAAAAACTACTGGACCGATTTCCAAAATTCTTTTACCATTAGGATGCCATAATCCCTGAGTAACATAGGCTTCATAATTTTTCCGAATTTCCACGGGAACGAAGTCCCGAGCGGAATGCTAGTAAATAAATAAAATGAAATCACTTGGAACTGTAGCAAACAGCTTAATTAAGAAATAATGCGAGTAATTACCACTGCCTATTGAGGGCGGTGTAATCGACAATTTAACTGACTGAGGTTAACTGGGGCTTAAATCCCGAAGGACACGAGCAAATGACATGCCAACAACAACCTACATCATCTAATGAACTTGTTTCTAAGTAGCAACTGGTTTGTTTAATTGGGAAGAGTAGTTTTTGTACACACAAGGGCTTTTCAAGCTTTACACTTTGGGTTTTGTACCATTCTTGACTTGACTTATAAAAAAACGCACCAGGTTATTATTAAACTACTATAATGACATGGGAGTTACTTCGTATAGGTGAAGTGCTAGTATACTAGTGTTACTTGCTGACCTGAACTGTTTAGTGTGGTTAAGCAACATAGACAGAGGCAGGGAACCTGATGGGTGGCCAAAGATTTTTAATTTTTTTTTTTTTTTAGTTTTTGCTACATCCTCGACCTTTGCCCTTGGGCTAGATTGTGGTCAAGAGCGAACCCTTCATTAATAAATAAATAAAAATTTGGGCATGCGGGCCACGCTTTTGCAGTACATTGACGGCCGGTTTAATCCAGTGGTAGCGACGCTGCCTCTTGATCGGCGGTCCTGGGTTCGATCCCCAGTCGGGGCAAACCTTTGTGTAAAAAGCAGATGTTTGTTCTCGGGTCATGGGTGTTTGTGTTTGTCTTTATGTGTGTTCCAAGGGACCCACGACACAAGGGAAAACCTTACTGTGGGCCTTTGAGTGTGTAGCGTTTATTTATTATTATTATTTTTTTATTGCGTAGCGCCAAAGTAGGTAAATAACGAAAGATCCTCAACTTGACGTTTTCGATAAAAAAAAATACTTTACTAAGTTAATCATGGTTGGTAGACTCCAACAATTAAGTTTTACTACGCTGTCCCTTACTATTATAATACTGTAGGTAAACTTACAAATTATAATCTGAATCCGGTAACCATGTCTTTCACTTACCTGAAAATAAAAACAGATCATTAGTACACTATTTTATAAAAGAAACATAAAAAATACTACAGTTTATTAGTGGAAGTAAAAGAAAATGTTGTGACATTTTCAAGTTGTATAATTGACCCAGGAACAATAAAATGTATTGAGGTTTGAGGTTCACTATATCCTGGTAATATACATTTGTGGTATGTATTAACTCTAAAATAAAATTAAAATAAAATATAACCCCAATATTTAGGACCTTACCACTAAAACTAAAACTTAGACAAGGTTTCAAAATGGCTGAATGAAAATAGATTTCTTTGCCTTTCCCGAAACGGATAAACTAAACAACAACAAAATGATATACGTAAGTCAGTTTTAGACATGGACTAATCGGTGTTTTTTTTTTGGCGAAGCAGTTAGTACTTATAATTCTTAAATGGCTGAATCAATTTGCCAAGAAACATCTCGGTTACGTCAGCTTTCAAAAAAAAAACCACATCGAAATCGATCCATTCGTTTGAGAGATACGATCCCACAGACAGACAAACAGTCATACAGATATACACAAATAAACACATCGAACTTATAACACGTTAAAAATAAGATACCCAGAATTATGAATTTAATTCCAGAGTCATATTTAAAAACAGCTGATGTATAACACAACGTGACGTCATTCAAAATCATAAATTAGCTTCCGCTGTGAACTTTTCCTACGTCTCGAAGGAAGAGACCATATTGTGAATAAAAGCGGAATAATAAGACATGTGAGTATAATGATTATACTACTGCAACTAGAACTCTACTTCATAATGAGAAAATCGAGGCATTGCAACGCAATTTTGCTTTGCAATTAGACCTAGAGTTAAAAGAACAAATGCTATTTGGCGTATTTTAGGTGAGTAGCGCTCGATTGAAGAAATGATCAATGAAGTTAAAACTTCTTTAAATATAATGCCGTCTTAGTTAAAGTCAACTAGATGGAAAGTGGCATTAACTTTTATAGATTATTCTGCAACTGGGTTAACGTATGTCCCACAAAATAAAATAAAATTATGACTTTTGCTGTAGTGAAACTTATCTTAGTCGTTTGTTCTTTTGAAAACTGTTATAGCGTTGACCAGCCGTGTGAGTTCCCGGCAGAGAAGAATAGGACCACCCTCTTTCTTACCGAGGTGTCGTACAAGGCGACTAAGGTAAATATGCAAGCAAGTTTATCTGCACACAGAGAAGGAAAACTCTGCAATTATATCAAAACCCTCGCCAACCCGTCTACCAAGTGTGGTGAGTATGGCATTTACCCCTTATGTTATTGAGGGAGACCCGTGCCCCAGCTGTGGGGACGTATATGGGCTGATGAAGAAGAAGTGAAGTTGGCCACTTGATTTTTTTAAATATGGTATTGTGGTATGGTATGGTAAGTACATATTTTTCTGTTAAATTAGATTAACATCTTTTTGATGATATTTTTTATCCCTGTGCTAAGAGCGATATATTAATAAGTATCCCCGCTTCACGCTTCTCGAAACAAAATAGTCGCAGTCTCTCAACGAGGCGGCATTAAGCCCCAGAATGCCTCCAGGACCAGACCCTTAATTACGTCACGTAGTACGGATTTCGCCAACTTTCAACTAAGCTCCCTACAAGGCTACAGCAAACATCGCGCTTTCTTTCCAAGATACGCGCTAAGCCTACAGCTGTGTGTAATCCTTAGGTTTATACCGCTTGTTTTGAGTTTTGATTTATTTTTGTTTTAAATCTTCGTGTTTGGGGGTTTCTACGTATGGGCGGGTTTCTAAGTATCCGGCGTGTGGTGTTCGGTTGAGAATAACACCACACCATCTCTTTCCGTGGGTGTCGTTAGAAGCAACTAAGAAAACAAAAATGAGAACTGCCTCCTAGTAATCCATCTAAGGCAACGACATCTCAGTTTGTTTTCAATCTGAAGTGGCGTCTCATGCGGTGTGGTAGGCTCTGTAAAGGGCCGTCTGGTTCGCGACTTCGGTAGGAGGGTCCTACCGAAGTCCGACGGCAAAGAGCTTTCTGTGTTCCGTCGGTGTGTGGGAGTACCAGTGCCTTAACTGGCATTTTCTGTGTTGACCTAATCTATGGCCTTGGACAAGATTGGGGTCAAGAGTTAACCCATCTCATAATAATAAAAAAAACAATGGGTTGCCCTCCGCGAGTGCCGGCAGAAGTGAAAACTTGAACATTAACGTTGTGCATTAATATTTAATTAATTTTTTTGTATGCTGACACCGGATAACATCCTGACTTTTGCAGTTTTTAATTTCCTATAATTATTCAGGTCTGTCACGTGACAGATACGTGACCCTGACGCGAGTTTAACATTTTCTACCCATACTTCAAAGCGCACAACGCCGCTAAAGAAGTTTTCACTTCAAAAAAAATAGCCTGTAGTGTATTGGCATTATGTATTTACTACCCTTGTCTCGAATGCATACGTCACCGTCGCGTCGGTGGTGGGGAGACCTGTCATAGCCACAGTTGTTATGGCCGTCGGCTGAAAACGTTGTGGTGGTGCATTTCCGAGCCAAGATTATCATTGGACTAAGTGTATCCTGCACAGGCCTTCTTCTATGCTGGACTGAGAGTGAAAGAAATACTTAGAATCTTCCAACTGCAAACTCTTCCCAGACATACTGTAGAAGTTAGTGCGTTAGACGTGAGGGTTTTGTTGTATCGTGGGCGAAAGACTAACAACCTATCATTACTACATTCATTGGGCCTTTTTATAATTAAAAAATGGCATGGCAAAATTGTATTACCATTGCCTGCTATGTAATAGTAATACTAGAAGCTGAGAACAAAGAGTGATAGGGGGCAATCGTTATTCAAATTTTGAAGTGCTGTGCCGTGCGGTTCGAATTATAAAAAGGCCTAAGGAATTACTTATGAAAGTTGTTCAGCAGTTTCATTTATTTATTTATTTATTTTATTAAAAATGGGTTCGCTCTTAGGAGAATCACCCTTTACTCTACAAACTCTACACAGATATAGCCATTTGCGGAAAGCTAGCGACTAAACAAGTACCTTTTAAATTACATTGCCTTGTTGGAAATATCTCTACAAATAAAATAAAAAAACCGTATAATCCTCGACACTCTCTGAACCAATTTTGATCAAATATAACTAAGTACATACAACAGCACGTCAGTTTACCCATTTATACTAAGAAAGCCGACGTTATTACGAGCGAGATAAGGGTGACGTCAAGGTCAACATGTATAGCCTGATGCGTTGCCGTGTGTACATAAAAAAACCGCTTCGAAGTAAGCCAATCGTTTAGAAACTACGATGCCACAGATCGGTTGAGAATAACACCACCCCATCTCTTTCCGTGGGTGTCGTAAGAGGCGACTAAGGACCACAAATGAGACCTGCCTCCTAGTAATCCATCCCAGGCAACGACACTTCATTTTTTTTTTCTGAATCTGAGGTGTCGTCCTTGGTTTCATGCGGTGTGGTAGGCTCTGAAAGGGCCGTCTGGTTTGCGACCACCCTCCTACCGAAGTCCGACGCCAAACAGCTTGCTGTGTTCCGTCGGTGCGGAGTACCAGTGCCTTTATAGGCATTTTCTGGGTTAACTCGCTCCCATCGTCGACCTCATCTTTGATCTTTATGGTCAAGATTGAGGTCAAGAGTTAACCCATCTTATTATAAAAAAAAAGACACAGGTACACACGTCAAACTTATAACACTCCTTTTTTGACGGGGGTTACAGGCATTTTTGTATTTTCAATGCCCACTCTAGAATATTGAATGACTCCACCCACTGTTCTTTCGTCTCTAAACATGTTTGAAACAAAGCAGCAGCGAATCAGCAGAAAGGTTTCCATTTTTATGGTTTGTAAAGTGCAAGTGATTCTTTTACTTAGCAGATTAAAGTTTAGTTTATGTAAATTGATGAGGCAATGAACGACAAGCAACCTAGTGTGTACGGGGGGCTATTGCACTAATCAGTGGCGTCTCATTGGCGGTAGAATAACATTAGTCGCCATTTTATCCGTTCAGGTGGCGAAATTGAGAACTATTAAAATTTAATATCTTTGATATTATCCAAAGTGTAGCAAACTGAAGTGGCAGTGAGCTGGCCATGGCTGTCGCAGAACCGACGAAGGTTGGAGCAGACAGGTTCGTCTTGGCAAACGTAGTGTAGGACCCCCCAGCCACATGGTCAGATAACCTTAAGAAGGTAGCGGGGAGTGGTTGGATGAAGTATTTTTAAGTCTAGGTTTATTTTACGGGACTAGCTGAAAATCAGCGCCGTGTTCACCACGGCAGTATGCTGAGCTGGCAACCCCTTTTACTACATTACTTTGGATGTAACTTTGTCTTATGTTTAGTGATAGTAAGCATGTAATGTTACTGAATAAAACATTTTCTATTCTTCTATTCTATAAAACAACGGTGGATAGTGCAAAGTGGCGTACCTTGTGCGAGGCCTATGTTCAGCAGTGGACTGCAATAGGCTGATATGATTATATCTTTTATAACGGCTGCTTTGACTGACAGCGCCATCGTCAATTGAATGTCAAGGTGCTAAGTAGTTTGCAGCATAACATTTGATTGGTGGTGGCGCTGCTATTCGGGGTAGTTGTTATCAAATGTTTGAGATTTCGATAGTTTTCAATTTCACGACCGAAAAACATAAGTAGCACCACAAAAACTGTCATAATGACAAACGAGTTAAAATCGACGCCAACGTATATACACATGTATAATTTTATCGGTTTTCCTGTGTCCTAATACCAGAAGAATGAAAAATTTACAATATTAAAACTAATAATTTGTAAATGATAATGTTTCATTCTAAAAGAACTGCCCTTTACTGTTTTTGAACGTATTATATTTCAAGGCTGTTGCAAGTATGGTGCTTTCTTCTCATTTATAAAGCAACTATAGATTCTTTAAATATATTACCATGAAAGCAAATCATTGTGGTAGTTCGAACACTTTCATGTTTTGTCCGTGGCACATTTTTTTTTCTTATAGACGATCGAATATAGTTTTTTTAAGCGATAAGTTTTCAAAACAATAATAATGGGCAAAAAGGTGTAAACGCTCGATAATACTATTAAATTATTGTGTCCCGAGTGCAATTTAAAACCAAAACTCCATAACGACACTCAACTCTAAAAATTTGCAGATTCTCATAAAAATGTCGCTGATTCTTTGAAGTCTTCACAAAATTCATTACGCAGCCTTCCTTAGTCGCACTCCCAGGTCTGAATAAAATATGCGACAAGAATAAAGAGAGCCTTTTTATCTATTAAACGCATTTGATGTTACAAATCTTTGCTCTTTCGGTGAGCGGTGTGCCAAGTTGATGTATTGTGAGGTATAGCGGAGGCGGGAGTGAGGGAGGTCCCAAAAATTTGATAAAATGCTTTAAAGAGTCAAAAAGAATAAAAAATAGAAATTTAAAATGGAATGATATTTTTAATAAAGTAATGAATGTGTAGGTAAAAGTTGCACAGAACCAAAAAATTCGAAATCCTGAAGAAAAATAATAAAAATGAATTTCACAGATATCAAAATTAAATTATGCTATGACATTATTGCTCGTGCCCTTCGTTGGGGACGTATATGGGCTGCTAAAATAAAAGACTTTGTGATTATTGTACTTGGTCTTACTTGCTTTACAAATTAAGGAATAATTTTAAAAGCCACAGGGTCACTTGTATCTTTTGTATTGCCATCGGCGTAGGACTGTACGTTTGTATATATATGTTTATTTAAATATGTAATTATTTTGGTATCAATAATGTTTTCTGACCCAATCTAACACAGAGACAAAACTCGTTCAAGTTTTTGATGATCCGCTCCATTTTTATTTTCCTCAGCACCAATTCCGCAAACCCGCACAAGAACTCTCGCGTCTAAACCTGTCCTCTAAATGACCTCATTAGCAACAAGCGCTATAACAGTTACCACTATCGCTACAGCAGCTGATTCCGCCAATGCTTGTGCAATAAACTCACTGCCTGAAGGAAATGGGCGTCCCTACCCACTCCGGTTGCATTTACGACATTACCCTGAACACAAGCTTTATTTTGCACTCGCAAGTCTCAGTCCTACAATACCGAGATGTCCATAGAGACAATTGGTGGAAAAGTGAAGATTTAGAAGTCTGAATAAAGCTTAATAATGAAAAAACATTATTTCCGTGGTTGTTGTAAGAGGCGACTAAGGAAATTAATGAGACCTGCCCCCTTTCATTGGATCTGAGGTGACGTCCTAGAATGGTCTTATGCGGTGTACCACACCTTATGCGGCTCTGTAAAAGGACGTCTGGTTCGTGACCGCCCACCTACTGAAATTCGACGCCAAAAAGCTTGCTGTGTTCCGACGGTACGTGGGAATACTAGTGGCTTAACAGGCATTTACTTAGTTAACTTTCTCTATCGTCAATCGTACCTTGGTCGAGATTGAGGTCAAGAGTTGACCCTACTTACAATAAAAAAAACAACGGGTTGCACTCCGGGAGTGCCGGCAGAAGTGAAAACTTGAACATTAACGTTGTGCATTAATATATTTAATTTAATTTTTTCTATGCTGACACCGGATGACATCTTGACTTTTGCTGTTTTAATTTCCTATATTTATCAAACACCCCTTCGTGACATCTTGACTTTTGCAGTTTTAATTTTCTAGACTTATAAATCACCCCGTCGCCTTACGGATTTTCGATCAAGGTCACGTGACAGACACTTGACCTTGACGCGAGTTTAACATTTTTTACCCATACTTCAAAGTGCACAACGCAGCTAAAGAAGTTTTCACTTCAAAAAAAAAATCGTGTTATATTGGTAAACGGGCAACATTGCCGAGTAACATTACAGCTATGTACATTATGTAAGCATGCCAACCGATGCTTTTATGGAGAGGAATAACTCCAAATTAAAAATTTGTGTCATCCCCGATATTTGTATGAATAAAACTTTCGAAATGAACCATTTCGATTGCGTCAGCTGTCAAACAAAAAATCGGTCCATTGGTTAAAGACACACTTTAAACTTATAACACCCCTCTTTTTTGTCGGGGTTTAAAATCCCTCAGCTACCGACTTTCTTTTCTTAGCAACATTTTCTTTCCTTCTATTTTCTCTATCTATGAACAATCTCGTGCTATCAGTAACAATGACTGTTAAGAACCAGGAGCCCCAGAGACGAAGACTTTGTATGGTTTAGCTTGTTTTTGACTTTAAAACTCGGATTTAAGACTGGTTTTACGAGTGTTACTCCTGAAATAGTTAGCTTAGGAGTCTAAAGTTTGAGAGTAAGTAAATTATTTGTGGTCACGGCATGCGGAGATAAGGATTTAATACCTAGAGTAAAGTCTGGAGTTTCTCTAGTTTAATATGTGTAAATGTACATGATGTGACACAATATTATGAGAGGTGAAGCTTAATTTTTTGTAAGAATTCAAACTGATATTTGAGAAAAGTTGTTGCATTAGTTTATACATTTTGTTTGTAACCAACTATCTATACACTCATGCCTATAATCCTTTTCGGGGTAGGCAGAGGTGAATGTTATGAAATGTCATGTGGTTCTGTATTCATTCTGAGGGTTATTAGATGGAATACGAGAAGAATGGTGAGAGGTTGACAGCCTTTCGCCAATTTCAGCTTTTTTTCTATGCATGTTACAAAGAGGAAATATTTGATTGTTGGTTTGTTTGCATTGAATAGGGTCCGAAACTACTGGACCGATTTGAAAAATTATTTCACCATTAGAATCCTACATTATCCGGGATGGACATAGAGTACATGATTTTCCAGAATTCCCACAGGAATGAAGTCCCGAGCGGAATGCTAGTAATATATAAAAGTGCATAGAAACAGTACAGTGTACAGGGTGCAAGTAGCTGAAACAGGGCCCCGATTATGTTTCGATGGAATGGTCGCCATTTTATCCGTTCAGTTGGCGAAATTGGGAACTATCCAAATTTCATTCATCTGATGAAGGCTGCTTTGACTGGTGGCGCCTTCGCCAACTGAATTTTCTGTTGCTAGGGAGTTTGCAACTTTACGTTCGGTTGGCGGTGGCGCTGCTAGTCGGGGTGGTTGTCAGCGAGTATATGAAAATTTAATTGTTCTCAATTTTGCCACCTGAACATAGGTACACACACCGGCACATTTAGAGGAACAACGTCTGTTTTTCATACAATCGACTTATATTGGGAGTTATAAAAATATACGTTTTACGTACATAACTGCACTTTTCTTTATGCAAATAAATTTTATAAATGATCGTCTCTTTTTTTTACAAAAACTGACGAAAAGCCTAGAATTTCTCATGTAGTCAATAGAAAAAAAAACTCTTTAAACGTTTCATACGAAGTTGTATGATAAGGTTTTTGCAATGTTCTCTTTTGGCCATGCGGCACATTGTTGATAACTTCTTGTATGTTTTATATTTGGTTTTAACAGACAAACATTTTGGCCTAAACTAAGCGTAAAATTTTAATAACAGCATCGAATAAAAATCTACATTTATAAACCCAAAGTTGACTTAATTGTATGAAAAACATAAGTTGTACCGCTAATTGTGCCTGTGTGTGTATAAAATCCATCGATACACAACTTTAGTTACAGAATCGGGGCCCGGGGCTACTTGCGCTAGTACAAACATTTGGATACCGTAGTACACTTTCATTACTTTTATCTATAGTTTACACGATGTATGTAACCTATGCAGGTACTACAACATGCGCAAACTACTTACACCGAATACAAGCACCTTTTGATTTGTAACGGTGTCTACTTAACTCTTGTATCAGCCAAACTTATTACACATATCGTCCACTCCAACCATTACCAGTCAAACGTTAATATCAAGTTTGAATAGCGGTGCTGTCTACCCTGTTTGACAATCACGTAATGAACATTGACCTAATCTGCACAAAGGGAACCGGAACCGACTGCAGCCGAAATTAGTCGCCACTGGACTGTTGTGACCAGTTAGTGATGTAAAATAGGACAGCTTTTTATTATGAATAGGCCTTTTTACCCGACTGCGCGACGCAAAGGAGGGTAATGTGTTTATCAGCCTATTTATGTATGTTTGTACCTTTGTGGCACAATTTAGACCAAACACGTAGGCCGATTTTGATGAACGATACGTCGTTGGATTTGTCATGACGGCGCAAATGTCATAGAAAGTATAAAAAATTGGAAAATCAAAATGGCCAATTTTGGACGCCATAATGTGAAAAAGAAAAAAATGAAAATCGACAAACTATATCAAGTGGGATATCGTTGAATAGGTATTTAAAAATCATTTATAGGTTTCTCATATCGTTTTTCAGTCACAATTACCGTTTAGGATCTACAACGATTTAAAGTTGGTTGGTAACGATTTTCACTTAAATATAGGCTTTTAATGCGGAAATGTTAAATTTTTATGCAAGTGAGATATATTATATACAACTAATGAGAAAATAAATAAGCAAATATAAATATCTGACCCTAACTAAAAAGTGTAAAATAAATTAATTGAAAAATAAAAACACCCGACTGCGTTGTAAAAACTGAAAAGAAAAAAATAGTAGTCGAGACTTTTGTTATTGAATATTATTGAATAACATGAAGATTTTAACAGTCAGGACCCATCAAAAATTCGGCGTCCTAATAATGGGTCCCGACTGTTAAAATCTTTATGTTATTCAATAATATTCAGTAACAAAAGTCTCGACTACTGAACTTACTTGTTTTTTTTCTTTTCAGTTTTTATTACGCAGTCGGGTGTTTTTATTTTTCAAATTAATTTTTATTATTTTAACGCAAAATTGTATTTCATTATCCCGATCTTGATGTGTCGCCTTTATACCGTTAACAATAGCACCGGCTTTAGTAATGCAATTGTATAACCTTACGTGCTGCTGTCTGCACCTAATGATGCTAGAAGCTGGGAAAATAGGATGCAATGGTAATAGAATTTTGCCCTTCGAATTATAAAAAGACCCAATACGTGTGAAAAAAAATCTTAGAATATGTCAGCTGTCAATTCTTCCAAGGCATACTTTAGTAGCCAGTAAATGGGACACGAGGGCTTTGCTGTGTCGTGGGTGAAAGGATATCACCACTTTACTCATGTTTCATCTAATAACCATCAGAATACATAAGCCTCAGAACCATTGTTCTACCTACCCCGTCAGGGATTTTAAGCACAAGTGTATGGATGGATAGATTTTACACTAAGATAATATAGGCGATAGTTTGTGAGTGTGTGAGTATGTTTGTAACTTCTTCACGCTCAAAAGGCTCGACCAATTTTGATAAAATTTGGTGAAGAGGTAGCTGATACCCTTTATTAACACATAAGCTACTTAATTTTCCCACATTCGAACAGAAGTCTCAAGTACCTTTGAGTGTTTATAAAAAAAATAGGGTCGCTGTATTGCTTCGTTCACGTGATTACTAAATGGAATATACGTCGTTTGTGGTTGGCCAATTATAATTATTACTCTGTTTAGAATTTTCACAAAGACTGAAAATTCTTCGACTATGACAATGGGACTGTCCCATTTAAATATGAAAAGTATGGTCACTTTACTAACAAAGTGAGTATTGCAATCAAAAGCAAAAACCCTGCGGCAATGCAATTTCAATAATGTATTTTCAAACCGAATTTGAGTGGTTTCGGAACTATTTGTTTTGTACATACAAAATCACACCAAACTGCACATGTTGACTTTGACATCACCTTTTAGTTTTTAGCCCTCGACGCAAAAAGAGGGATTTATTTATTTATTATGAGATGGGATAAATTTGACCGCTATTTGTGTCTGTCTGTGGCACTGTAGCTCTTAAACAGGTTTATTTATTTAAAATCAGGTTTTCTAGTGGTGGTTCTAAGTTTCATCAAAATCGGTTTAACTGTTTAAGAGATATTCATGTTTGAAGTGAAAATGTCGTGGTTTTTTCATTTTTCAAGTTGTTCTTTATTAGGAATGCAGGTTTTTTGTAGTACGAGTGTATAAGATATGCTGTTGATGTCTAATGTATGCGCTTTATTGCAACATCGATAAAATTAGATTGGCGGGAATTAAGCAGATTTTCATAAGGTTCTAGAACCAGTTGACGTCACATTTTATATGAATTCTGAAGATTAAAGGTCGAACATGAGTATAATGGTGGTAGGTTGTCATGTCAGCCTTTCGCTCACTAAAGACGTCTCGCGCGTTCTGCGAAAAATTGGCAGGTAGCACATTCTAAGTTTTTCTTTCACTCGCAGGAAGTGTCAACACCAGAACTCAAAAACTAAAATAAAATATTCTTTCCCAACTCCGAGCCTAGAACAAACCGCTTAATAATCTTCCGTTTATACTTTAATTTCATTATTGTTGCACTATACCGCCTTTAAAAGAATAGCTTCGCCGCCCCGCGGTGGGTGTAATTCAAAACATTAATTTTCCTAATGGAGTAAGGCTCCTTGGTAAGCTGTGTGACAGAGAACGAATGTTGGAGAAGTCACAGGGATCTTTGTCGCGTATTTGGAAACTATAGTGTTCTTTGTTATTTGAGATGTGATACTGGAACAGAATGGATAGGATAAGTTCTACGGAAAAGAAAACAAATGAAGAAGTGTTGAAATTAGTGAAGGAAAGTGAAGTTTGTTGAGAGCCATATACTTTTTGGACCTCAAACAAAACTTTAATTAGTGACAATAGCTATGGGTAACACGTGTCCATAACTATGGTAGGGTATGCTATGGTGGTACTGAACTTATGCATTTCTGGAAAATTAAAAAAGTCATATCTTTAGAATATCTGACAACTAGTACATGCTATGTTTTACTTTAAGTAGGTACCTATTTACAAGCTCCTAAAAATACTGAGTTAAAAAGGCTAGGCAGCTGTTTGTCCAGGTGGTTTACCATGATCGCTTAGCGCGATCCATTTAGGACCTAAACAAGTCTGCAACGCTTATTCGTACCATGATCGCTTATAAGCGATTCAATTTTGGCGCTATTGCGATTCAAAGGCAGACCTGCGACAATTTATGTAGACATTTAAAATAGACCATAGACAACCGAGCAGTTCAAAAGCAGCGCCATCATGGTACCATTTTAAAAAACATTCCAATCACGAAGCAGTTCAAAGTTGGATCCTAAACAGAAATGCTTTTAAACGATCGTGGTACATACCCAGGTTAAGATTGTAAAGAAAACAGCATTAAAAACCCAAAACCAATTCAGAGCTAGCGGTCACTTTCTTAGCTCTAACAGCTTTTGTAACTTTGCCCCTCGGTGCGTAAACTGACTGTTGCTTCCCCTCCTCGGCTTCCCCCTCCTCACCCCTTGTCTCTTAATTAATTAAAATGCAAACCGCTACTATGCCGAGTTTAATTCTGAACTCAACTCGCGATTGCCTCTTTTGATTTACGTTTGCTGAAGTAAAACGGATTTGATGGGTTCAGTTGCTGTTGTCAAGTAATATTTCGTGGATTGATGAATTCAGAAGATGTAAGGGAATATCTAGATAAATTTAAAGGTAAACACTCAAAGTGAGAAATCTTAATTAAAGTTAAAACTGCTTTAATATACTGCTGTCTTTGTTTACGTCAACAAGACGGAATGTGAGAGTATGATATTTAACCCTATACTTGGCACCGATTTTAAGGTGTGATTTTCGTTTATTTGATAACAGTTTTTATTTTCTATGTAATTACGGAGCTCATAAAAAATATTTGAAAAAATCCTATATATATAGTTATTGTAATATAGCATGTCTCTTATTATGCACATTGCTAAGTTGTCTGATATAGACATGTGCGCTGCGCCGGCGCGCCGCCGCCGCCGACCAATCATCCCCCGGCGTCGCCGCCGCCTTTTTGAGACGGCGTGGACGATTGGCGAGGTGGCTTCACGTCAATCGCCACTGGCGTATTATTTTAGTTCGTTTAGTCTACATTTGGCAGATGTTATTTTGACGAATTCCACGTAAGAGAAAGCAGATCTCTTCGCATCTCTTTTTGCGAGCAATTCTCTTATGGACTCTGCCTCTCATCAGCCGCCGTCAATACCTCGCTGTGACTTCTCAATGCCGGAAGTCACGATACATAATAAAGAGGTTCACGGAGCACTACAGAGTCTAGACGTGAATAAAGCTAGCGATCCATATGCATATGCTCTGCTCTGAGGTATTGTGGTCCTGAGTTGTCTCCTGTACTGACATTCTCCCTTAAGAATAAAACCGTACCCAATTCCTCGAAGCTTGCTAACGTGCAACCAGTACCCAAAAAGGGTAGTTGTGCCGACCCCTGCAATCACCGAAATATTGCCATCACCTCCATACTCTGCAAGGTTATGGAAAGGGTACTGAATAGCAAGCTGCTGACTTACCTAGAAGACAACGACTTACTCAGTGATTGAATATGGCTTTCGCCTGGGACAATCAACAGGGAATCTACTAGTTTATGTCACGCACTGGCTGGGGCTATGCTATCGAGAAACATTGTGAAGCTCACGCCGTGTCCTTAGATATCTCGAAGGCATTTGAGAGGGTTTGGCATGCAAGTCTGCTAAGCAAGCTTCCTGCGTACCGAGTCCCTGCCGACTTATGTCACTGGATAGCTGACTTCCTGAGAGAACGGTTGATCCGAGTAGTCATGGATGGCTGCTCTTCTGACCTAACGGCTATTGACGTTGGAGTTCTTCAGGGGTCCGTTCTCTCTGCGACCCTTTTCCTGCTGCACATTAATGATATGCTTTTGCATGGAGTTGTTGCATACGCAGATGACAGTAAAGTCATGGAGAGATACCTGTCCGTTCCAGGAGCTGATGGAGATGAAATTGTCTCAGAAAGGAGAGCACTGGTAGAGCGAGTAAATTCAACCTTAAGTCTTGTCTCCCGATGGGGTGACAATAATCTGGTTAGTTTCAACGCCACCAAAACACAGGCGTGTCTGTTCTGCGGAACGGGGTCCATTTACTCTGACTCCTACTTTTCGAGGTACATCTGTTCCTGTAACCAGTGAGTTGTCTGCCAACCTAAACTTCGGCACCTCCATCGAGTCCAAACCTCAAACTGCGGCCAAAAAGCTGGGCATCCTTAACAAGGTTGAACGGTACTTTACGTCCGATTAACTCCTATCCCTCTATAAGGCACAGGTACGATCGGGCATGGAGTATTGCAGCCACCGTTCAACCAAATACCAACTAGCCGTATTGGACTTCGGAGAGAGTGCACAGGAGCTGCATGAACTTATTCTGCCTGCCCTTTTCCAGACGTACTGCAGGGTATCACCCTTACCTTATCGAGATCCCACGGCGCTTTTTATCATCTTTTATATCGCGCACCGCCAAGGAATGGAAGTCCCTGCCTGCGTCTAAATTTCCGAGCTCATATAACCCAGGCCTCTTTAAAGTTCGAGTGAATAGGTATTTTCTGGGTGAGCTTGCTTCAGCCGTGATGATCATTGGAAGCAGCAACGGAGTAGAATTTGTCAAAAGAAGAATCTCTCGAAATAAAAATCTTTCAAATGTTGACTAAACTTATGGAATGTTGTTTCATTTTGCAACTATGCCCATATTTGGTGATAAAAATTTAAGAGCACCCTTCCACGCCGGCGCGCCGCCGCCGCCGCCAAATTTTTGCCAGTTCGCCGCCGCCGGCATTTTCTATATCGGTGCACATGTCAAGGCACCTCAACTATAAAACCTGAGTTGCTCTTGGTTGTACATATAAATGATCTATTAAAATAATAAAATTCAATCTATTATTATTATTTTATAATCCACGGGGACGAAGTCGAGGTCAAAAACTAGTACATAATGATTAATCTTTCTGTCGACAGTTATGATTAAATCAAAGAAAAAAAAACTGGCGATCTGGCAATGTGTATCTAAATGCACACGGTAAATAGAAGGTCGATTTGCGAGTGAGTTGGCAATGTGCATTTTTTGTAGACACATCAATAAATATACATGTGTTACGATTGAAAATCATGTGCATCACTACAAAATACTAGTAAATATCGAACACGTATATATTCAAGAATAATATAATACAACCATACATAGGTTTTATACAATATATAATAGGATAAAAATCGATTTTTATCTTGTGCTGCGTGGACGCCTGCACACGTTCCGCCATCTTGCGACCCACTGACAGCTTGTGTGGCCAAATAAAGTTGGTAGATTTTTTTGCAAATAAATAAAATATTTTCCTACATAGTGTTGCCAAAAAAAAAAACCCAAAAAAATTGCCTTTTTTTCTGGTATATTTTTTTTAGAACTATGTGCATTTCAGTGCACATTACCAAGTATAGGGTTAAAGTAGCAAGGGCGCAGACCCACCGCAGCGCACGGAGAGGCTACGCACGAGGGTTAAGCTTCGCTTTGCAAGAAAAAATATGGGGTTGTGTCCCCGTGATCCATGACCACGTAACGCATGAAATGACGTCATTGAAACGCACGTGGCTTGCTCTAATAAGCGCTGACATAGCTCAATGCCATGCACGCTGTGCATGGGGCACACGGTTGGCACGCGGCGCATTTTAGCTGCGGTGAATATCTACTCAGTGAGTTTGACATTAAGGCTCAAATCACATTTTGATCTAATTCATGTAGCTAAAATCGTGGGTTCCAATTCGTGTATAGCGTGTACTGCAGTGGAAACGTAGACCCACGTTGTCAAACAGATGAATCCACGCAGCTAAAATGCGCCGCGAGGCCGAGCACATCCTGCGCCGCGGCTGGTCTGCGCCTTTTTAATGCACGTTTCTGCAACTGGGTCATTGTCTGACTATAAACGTAATAAAATATACACATTTATACTTTTGCTAGCGATATATGTGTCGCTGAAAATATAAAACTAACGTTGGAAATTGCGTTTGACTAATCATTTATTTTTAATACAAACATGAATAAAATGTTTCGCAAACTAAATTTTAAGAGTTTCGGTTTAAAAATTCAAACTATTTTCAAATAAAATTAAGACTACATTTCACTTATGAATAACGGAAACATTACTGTGAATGTTCTGTGTACGTATAGCAAAGGGAATAATTTTAATTTTTTAACCCCCACTTTACGAGCGCACAAAAACGAGCGACACAAGCGAAATCTTTGAGCGTTCTAAACGGTTTGAAATCAAGGCATAATGATCCACGTAGCACATTTGCATTAGAAATACGCAATTTCTTGGTGTGCCGGTGAAAAAAGAACCTCGCGAAAATTGTATCCGGGGAGAGACCGAGCCAGCGCGTTTGTCAAAAGAACGAGACGCGCTTTAACCTCGCAGCGCAGACGACGCCTTTCTAGATGTACCATTAGTTCAATAAATAACGATGAAGTTCAGAACTTTTTGAAAATGTCACATTCTACTAGCGATAAACAAAATTGATAGTTTAATATGTATGGAATCTGTCCTGTCACGGTCGTCACAAATATTACAGACGAGCTTTCCGCCCGTGACTTTGTTCCCATGGGAACTTGGGAAAGTTATGTAGCCTATGTCAGCTACCTCCACACCAAATTTTATTAAAATTTGTCTAGCCGTTCAAAAGAGGAACTAGCATCCATATACATACATACATACTTACAAACTTTCACGTTTAAAATATTAGTAAGGATTCAGAAAAGTAAACGGTGAAGAGTGCAAAATTGGTCACGATACGGAGAACGAAGAATTTAGACAGATGTGTTATTTAACATTAGCTACTTTTAACATTGCAACTTTTTTTTTTAAAAGTAACATTGCTACTTTTTTGCTCAAATAGAAAATCTATAAGAAATGTCCCTGTTTAATCATTATGTAAAGATAATCACGACACAGGCCTAGCCTAGTGTGGTTATCTCAGTAAAACTATGTTGTTTTATGCGGACAGTTTAATAAATCATTAATTTATCATTTATCAACTGCATCGAACCCGCGACAGAATCAACAGACATAACAAATGTGTGTATGTATGTAAATCCTGTAATATACTTTCCGTATCTACACTAATGTTATAAAGAGGAAAGTTTTAAGTGTTTGTAATAAATAAACTCAAAAACTGCTAGACCAATTTAAAAATTCCTTTACCAATTTATGACACAGGGTACACATTTTTCTAAAATCCCCGTAAGAACGAAGTCCCAGGTTAAAAGCTAGTGTTTTATAAAATAAAGCAATTTTGTCTTTAAATTTGACATAATAGAAAAGTCACGTAGCTAATATGTTAATTGTTTAACGGCTGGGCGTTCAATTTTGTCTCTTTAACGCCCAGCTCAAAACTTTGAGCTAGAAAACTCTTCATCATCTTCATCAGCCCATATATGTCCCCACTGCTGGGGCACGGGCCTCCCTCAATAACATGAGGGGTAAATGCCATACTCACCACGCTTGGCAGACGGGTTGGCGAGGGTTTTGATATAATTGCAGAGTTTTCCTTCTCTGTGTGCAGATGAACTTGCTTGCATATTTACCTTAGTCGCCTTTTACGACACCTCGGTAAGAAAGAGGGTGGCCCAATTCTACTCTGCCGGGGACTCACACGGCTTTCTGCCGGGGACTCACACGGAAAACTCAATTTGCCCTAAAATTTCTTTTTTTAACGTAAGCAAAAACAGAAAGGATTTCACGAAATTACAACGAGAACAAAGGCTCTAGTATTTTAATATTCTCGATAATGTAAAATGCCACCTCTAGTCCTTATAAGTTAATGTAGTCTTTGTGCATCTAAGCAGGGTAAGGAGTACTCTCGAGCTCTGCCTACGCCGCTCTGCAATAATAAGAAAAGGTAACAGCGCTCTCAGAGAGCTCTAGCACTGGTGCCGTTACCCTAGTATGGCTCTGTGATTTTTAGTGCAGGTTGAATTAAAAACAGTTCACAAACATTGCGAAATTCTACAGATCTTATTTTTAAGAAAGTTCTTTCTGCACTTGTACCGATTGTGTAGTTTCGTTTGGTTTACTTTTGGACAAATTTTGATTATTTATTCATACGAAGGTCACCAGTAGAATACGTAATGTTGAGAGTTTAAAATGTAACTTCTTAAGTAATATGCATAGCCAATAATAGATTACCCTGGATTAGATAATGAGCGTTGACGTAAAAAACGAATTTGATGAGATTGTCACAGTTGAAAAAGAGATGCTCCTTAGAAATAAGCACTTTAATGAAATATAACTTAAATAAACATTATTATAATGTTCCCGTGGGAGTTTGGGAAAATTATGTAGCCTTTGTGTTAATGCAGGGTGTTAGCTACCTCCACACCAATTCTTTCAAAATTGTTCTAGCAGTTTGAGCGTGAAAGAGTAACAAACAACCACCTTATTAATATTATAGATGCGAAAGTAACTCTGTCTGTCTGTCTGTTCGTCCGTCTTTCGCGCCTAAACTACTAAACCGATTTTGCTGAAATTTGGTACAGAGATAGATTAGAGCCTAGAAAAGGACATAGGCTACATTTTATCCCACAGTTGGTCGCGATATAACCTGTAGTCCACGCGGGCGGAAAGCTA
The DNA here is from genome assembly GCA_949987775.1 of Aproaerema taeniolella. Lineage (NCBI taxonomy): Eukaryota > Metazoa > Arthropoda > Insecta > Lepidoptera > Gelechiidae > Aproaerema > Aproaerema taeniolella. Next base: position 19,313,837 of record OX465250.1, read on the forward strand.
GTTTTAACTAAATCTGAAATAACTCTAGAGCTGAGCAGTTCATTCCCATGGCTGCCTGTCTGATAGATAATACCCACACTAACCCCCAACAAAAATAAGATATGATAATGTAATTGCAGCCCAAAATGTAAGGGTAATAGGAAGTTTACCCCGAAATTCGATTGCTTATAAATAACTTTTCAATGGCTGAACTAATTTTGTTCAAATATACCTAAGAACCATCTCGGTTAAGTCATCTTTCAAACAAAATAATTTTCCACGTTAAAAACGTATGAGTCACCGACTTCAATCCCAACAATAGTTCGCACAAAGTAGATATCTAGTTTTTTGCGGACTACAATGCCTATTAGCAAATAATTACAAACAGAAATGTCATTCATTTATTTAGATGATGTTCTAGTTTGTAGTATATTTTGTTTTTGTTGATTTTTTTTAAAAGCGCTGAATCATTTTCGATAAAATTTATATGGGACCTCTTCAGGAGTATACTCTTTCGAACAAATAAAGAATTTTGAAAATCGGACAACAGTTGCCGGAGTAATCGCGTAACAAATATACAAAAAAAATACCGTCGAATTGAGAACCTCCTCCTTTTTTGAAGTCGGTTGAAAACAAACGGGTTGCACTCCGGGAGTGCCGGCAGAAGTGAAAAATTGAACATATATTACTTCCTTGCGGTCTAAGAAGTTTTCACTTCACCCTCCGTCTTACAAATTTTCGATCAGGGTCAAGTGACCCTGACGCGAGTTTAACATTTTTTACCCACCCAAAAAGTGCACAACGCCGCTAAAGACGTTTTCACTTCAAAAAAAAAACTGGATCGACATCGGTCCATTCTTTTAGGAGCTACAATCTAGTGGTCGCCATGGCCGAAATCGGTCGGATGGATCATCATCATCATCATCACAATGCCACAGACAGATATACAGATACACCCATCAAAAATATAATACCCCTCTTTTTTTGTCGGGTTTATAGCAGGAGCACTACGATAGAAGCCAATTAATATTTTCATCTGTTTCTTTGTCAGAAATTGCTATGCTACGGTTAGTATAAATAAAATATTGAACGTTATCCACCATTCTCCTCTTACTTAACCCTCCCAGCCGTGCAATGATCTTTCAATATACCCACACTAACTCCCAACAAAAATTCGCTATGATAATGTAATTGCAGCCCAAAACGTAAGGGTAAAAGTGGCTGTCTTTGACTGGTATTCAGGGGAATATTTTCTTAAAAGGTTGTCCATGAAGGAACAACTATTACTTATGCATTAACCTGGGCTCGCCTTAAGCGGTCCCAGCGGCCCAGGGCCCGCCTGCTTGATTTTATTTTACCACTTTCCGTAGGTATAGGAGTATAGGAGTTGGGTATAGATGTGTTTATGGGAGCATCGCTGCTAGTTTTGACAACATTTTGCTATTAGTTAATTGGTTTTTACAAGCTTTTTTACCAACTTCAAGAAAGGAGGAGGTTCTCAATTCGACTATATATGTTTTTTTTATGTTTCTTGCGCGAAAACTTCGCCGATTATTAACCGATTTCCAAATTTCTTTTTTTTTGTTCGAAAGAATATATTTCTGATGTAGCCCTCAATTTATTTATAAAAACAATTTCAGCGTATTTAAAAAAAATGCACAATTTATTTAGATGACGTTGTGGTTTTTGGTTATCTGCTAATACGCGTTGTTAGGATTACAATCGGTTTATTCATACGTTTTTAATATGGACAATTATTTAAATAATACCCTGCACTTCACAGATTCTAAATATGCTCAGTCATATGAACATAGAAGAAAAATGAACCGACTCGTCTTGCAAGACATTTCGCAGGCTTCAAAACTCGTGACATGATTGCATTGACGTTGTGACTGTGGAATGTGCCTCGCATTACAAATCCCATCGAGTTCTGCCATCCATCACTGAAGGGAAATGAATCCTGCCACCAGACTCCATCGCAGACTGATGCTCTTTTACTGGAATATGTTTTGCGGGTATTCGTTTTATTGTAAACTAACTTTCCGCTTGGGATTTGGTTTCTGTGGGGGTCTTGGAAAATTGTGAAGCTTATGTCACTCGCTGATAAGGGAGCTTTCTATTGATGGAAACAATTTTAAAATCGGTTCAATAGTTTTTGAGTTTATACATAAGTTAAAAAACACAATTTTCCTTTATAATATTAATGTACATATTAGTCTATTTTGTATACAAATGGTTGCGCAGGTTTTCGTATGGAAAGGTGTATGAAAAATTTTGAAAAAAGTTTCAGTTTTAAGATAAAATGACAAGATGTATGGAGAGGAAATTTTTATTTATTTATATTTAGACTACCAACCCGCATTGGGCCAGCGTGGTGGGCATGAATGCCCTTTATGTTTCGAAGAGTAGCCTGTGCCCTTCGGTAAGGGGGCTTATAAAGGCTGATAAAAAACAAACTTGACGTATCATCCTTGGAAAAGTTCTTCAGTTTAGTGAACTGATTCACATCCTTAATTCTCGCCAGTTTAACTGACCCAATTTAATATTTTTTTTCTTAGAAAAGATAGCTGGATTTTATAGGTATTCCTGAAGCTGATGCTATAAATAATTATTCCTAAACATTAGTATGTAACAACTTCCCCCACGTGTGAAAACTGGTTCCATATTTACTCTCATAAAATTGAAAGCCGTAATTTACTTTCACATAACTTTTTACGCATATTTTTTTTCGTATTTTGTTTTAATTAACGATATTTTGTCATAATGACGACCAGATTATGACAAAATATCGTTATGCGAGAAAAATTATGCGTGAAAAGTTTTGCGAAAAAAAATTAGGACTTTAAATTTTATGCGAATAAGGAACCGTGAAAAACACTTATGTAGTCAGAGCCTCAGAAGCCTAACCTTGAAGCAAAGAAAACATGTCGCAATTGAATACTGGTACGCGAAACGATTTCCTGTTAATATCGTTGAAACGCGGAACATTTCCGATGTATTCCAGCCTTCTGAAGGAAAGTTTATTTTGAAGAGATAATCTAAGTTGTTAAAAGAAGATGTGAAGACAATCTTGTTATGACGTTTTAAAGAATAGATTATAAGGAAGTCGAAGTCAAAGTCAGAAATAGCTTTATAACATAGAAAATTCAGAATGTAACTTAAAATAAATCAAAGTAGTGAATTACATTAGCATTTTTAATTTTGCGCCTATTTGCAAAGGTGCAGTCTTCCTTAGAGAAGAATAGGCAAGAAACTCCGAGGGGTGTTCTTCTTAACTCATTTATGCACTTTATATCCTAATTTTAATTGAATTAATATCTGATAAACTGGAGCTGAGCAATTTTTTCCCATGGTTGCTTGTCTAATAGATAATCATAAATTCTATAATATCCTTTTTTACATAGTTTTTGTTTATTATTGTCCTACATTTTTCTAAAGGTAAGTTTTGAATACTCATGGGTTTTATTATAGATTTTGAGAAAACCATTCTTAGCCAGCGTCTACCTTAACTAAGGATCACTTATGCAAAATTTTAGTGTTCTATCTCCAATAGATTAGTCAATCAGTCATAAGAAACGGTACAGATATAGTTATAACTTCATTGACTATGCCCCGTAAATGCTACGTCGTAGGCAATAGCTACGAGAACACGTAGCTTATTTTCCGAGTCTTAAAAAAACTTTGCAACTTTACTATTTCAGAGATAAAAGCCAAAATAAGCCGTCGTAGCTAAATGTTTTCTTCTGCCGGAACAAATTGAAAAGCGTCGGTTTTTAGGGTTCCGTACCCAAAGGGTAAAAACAGGACCCTTTTACTAAGACTCCGCTGTCCGTCCGTCTGTCTGTCTGTCTGTCTATCACCAGGCTGTATCTCATGAACCGTGATGTTGGATAGTTGAAATTTCCACGATGGTGTATTTCTGTTGCCGCTATAACAACAAATACTAAAAAAAAAAGAATTAAAATTATATTTAATCCCATAAAACAAACGAGATTTGTTTTCTCGTTTTTATAGATAATAGCACGGAACCCGATTCGCATTTGGCCGGTTTTTGTATAAGGGATGGAGGTAGACAGGGTTCTATACTACGCGATCCCAGCAATCATTGCGGTCGACCCTTCCAAGGGCTACCTCGTCGGTACACCCGTACCTATAATTCATGCCCTTTCCGACCTGGTTATTGCCTGCCATTGAAGATACTGCATTGGTATTTGAGCTAAGAGGTTAGGGCTAATCGAGGCGAGCCTTTGTGCTAGGGCTTTTGAAGAATTTCCTCTTAATTTCTTTTGTAAAGCTTCAATGTAGGTTTATTTAATTTAATTAATAAATAGCTTTCAATTTTAATTTGTAGCTTTCGTAATAAGTTTAATTTATTGTACATTTTAATGTGAAGATTTATCTAAAATGTAAAAATTGTGTTTGAATTTAAAAAACATATACACATCATAAAAATCCTTTGAAATTTTATTTTTTTGGCTGACTAACAGCAAGTATACATAAACAATATTTGTAAAGCTAGTTTCACTGCTTTTTCATTTATAGGACAGCATTTCATGCACCGTTTATATTCAGTGATTTAAATAAACATAAAATCTAAAAATAGAACCTATAACTTTTACTAAAGTAATACAACAGTAGTTGGTACAAGTTCATTAATTTAAAGAGTAGTAGTTTTATTTTATATTTGTATCAATTAAACAAATACAGTCACTGTTAATCAAAGTTCGAATGAAGATTTTCAAACCTATTTTCGATGAAGGAATAAATAAGAAAATTGAGCAGTGTGAATATTGAATATTCATAGTAATTTGCATAATTGTGGCGTTTATTCATCGCAGCTTACTCAGTCAGTTCAAATCAGCTGACAGTATTTTGCACTGTCACTTCCAATAGAATAACAGATTTATAAATTGGAGTTAACGAGATAATTCAGATCTTGTTTTGATTGGTTGCAGATTTTTCAAAGGTAAGCTACTGTTGAAATAAAGAAAACATTGTGAAAGTATATGTCTATGTCTATGTCTATTGTGAGGAAACCTGCACATTCAGAAGACTGAATGTGTAACCACGACCCAATCTAGTCAGGTTTCCTTGTTAACAAGTTTACGGAGGTCATAAGGCAGTCCGTAGGGTAAAAGCACGAATGTGTATGTATGTTTGTATGTATTTGTAATATTGACTTATTTTAAGTAACACACTGAATGTTCTATAAAATAAAGATTTTTTGAGTTTGAGTTCGTCTTCTTACCAGATAGTTTACCTATAGTTATGTTCTTTTTGTTACCTACAAGCTAACATAAACGTTCAGTCTGTGCATACGTCGATACAATAATACAATCAGGGCCCCGATTCTGTAACTTCAGTTGTGTGTCGATGGAATGGAGGCCATTTTATCTGTTTAGGTGGCGAAATTGAGAACTATTTAATTTTCATATACTTGCTGACAACCAGCTCGACCAGCAGCGCCACGGCCAACCGAACGTAAAGTTGCAAACTACCTAGCAACTGAAAATTCAGTTGGCAGTGGCGCCACCCTGATAAGATGTATGAAATTTGAATTTTCACCACCGTTAACTGAATTTTCAGTGGCTAGGTAGTTTCAAACTTTACGTTTAGTTGGCGGAGGCGCTGCTGGTCGAGGTGGTTATCAGCAAGTATATGAAAATGAAATAGTTCTCAATTTCGCCACCTGAACCGATAAAATTCCATCGACACACAACTGAAGTTATAGAATCGCGGCCCAGCTGTGTCTGTTGGGTCCGGAAACTGATGTTATTTTTCTCGTCGGTTGCTCTTTAGGAGTACTTTAAGAGCTCGTTTCCTTACGTTTTCAATGCTGCGAATATTTTATTGGTATTTTTACGAAGAATGAAAGTATTGTTACTTGTTCGTTGCAAATAAGCAAAGGTTTGAAAACTCACATAGGTTAGCCAAGTTCGCTAGGCACTTGACTATACCTATACGATAAGGAGAAGAAAAGCAAAGATTTTTGGTTTTTATTAATATTCTTTATTGCACAACAAAGTAAGACAATTTGACAGAAAAAATGTTTACCAAGGCGAGCTTATCTCTAGGATAAGCTCTTCCAGCCAACCTAACCAGTGAGAAATAGTGTATTAGACGGGAAGAGAGAATTGCGCACAACAGAAAGAAAATACAAACTAAGAGATGTTTACATAATAAGAATATAAAGAATTATTCAAATTTTATAAGAATTTGAGTTACATAAATCCACGCTTTTTTAACACCCGACAAATAACTTCAAAATAAAACAATTTATATCACCCCCGACATTCGATTGCTTATAACTTTTAGACGGCTGAACCAATTTTGATCAAATATATTATATATATTTTATTATTATTATTATATATTATTATATTATATATTCTTTATTGCACTTAGATAACAAAGGATACAAAATAAAAGAAAAAAGTTTACAAAGGCGGACTTATCACTAATAGTGATCTCTTGGCCAGCCTGGTGCAGTAAGAAATATTGTTTTAAAAACGCGGGACAAAAGTGCATATTTGATAAAACAACTCTAAATAACCAAAAAAAATAATTACACTAACTCATTCAAATATCTATATTAAATACAATAACACAATATAAATACATACGACATAAGTATATATATACATATATAAACAATACACCTGCCTATGATGACTCGTTCGAAAGATAGTACTCTTTTAAACGCTTTCCGAAACAAACGACTGTTGGACTGTCCTGCACACTCCTCGGGAGTCTGTTCCACAATTATTATTGAACAGCGCGTACAGAAAAGGAGTTGAAGAGGAAATTGGTGTTAGACCTAGGAAACTCTAGCATTTTAGTAATGCAGGATCGCTAGATAGGAACCATCTCGATAACGTCAGCTTTACATAGACAACTTTCAAAAAACAACAAAAAAAAGCATTGAAGTCGGTCCATTCGAGGAACTACGATGCTACAGACATCTATATGGCTTTGTCCGTTGTAGTAAGTGATTTTCAAATTAAAATAACCACCTACATGGACTATTGATGGAAATATAACAGAAATTTCAATATATTTGGAGCATGCAGCAAGGTAAAAGATAAAATGATTAATTTCTATCAGTCTGCAGAAATAATTCCATCCGATATATTTTCATTTTATTCGCAGTTGTAAGTACTATTCATCATTTTTTTTAATTGCTAGGGACTTTGTTTTCAAAAGCTCAGTTTTTCTAGCACAGTGCGGATTTATTGGGATTTTATACTTTATAAAGGACTAACTTTCCGCCCGCGTGAACTACATCAGGTTATATCGTACCCAACTGTGGGATAAAATGTAGCCTATATCCTTTCCCAGGCTCTATTCATCAACATTTCTTCAGTAGTTTAGGCGTGAAAAACGGACAGACAAACAGACAGACAGAGTTACATTCGCATAAGGATTATTTAATTTCATTTTCAAAAATATTCTATTTGCTTTTTATATCCTTATTAATATTAAAACGCGAAAGTTTGTAGGTATGGATGGACGGATATTTGTTCCTCTTTCACGCTCAAACGGCTGGAACAATTGTGATACAATTTGGTACGGAGGTAGCTGACACTCTGGATTAACACATAGATTATATAATTTTCCCAAAATCCCACGGGAAAGAAGGCCCAGGCGAAAAGCTAGTTCAACTATATGCAGGACAGTTGAGGTGCAATTTAGTTCTAATTTTTACACTGTCAAATTTAAAATTCTACTAAAAAAACTTAAAAAATAAGCTCCTACACCTGCAACATCCAGGTACTCGATAACACGACTCTTACTTAATTACTAAATAAGTTGGTGTGCAAGTTAAACGTCAAACTTGAAAACTGTAGTTTTCTGTAACATCCGCGAGTTTCCCAAGCAGATTCCGCCTTTAGAAACTGAAGCTTCAGCAAGTTTGAGACAATGAAGATTATTTAAGCATAAAAGGTAGTTTAAAAACTGCGCGTCGTTGGCGTGGTGTAGTTATTTTTTTTATAAAAGAACAGACTGTTTATAAATAATTTTAGGGAAAAATAAATTCTGTGCGAATGGGACTGGAACCCACGACCCCAGGATCAGATCTCCTGGTGCTCTAACCAACTGAGCTATCGTGCCTTCAAGTTACGAGGCGAAATTTCTCATTCTTTTACTAAGTAAGCATATTACGTCGTGTTAGTAGGTTTTTTGTGAATATCCTGTTTATTTTGATGTCAAAACAAACATACAAATAAGACTAAACTATATAGTTTTTTGCTAGATACTAAAAAGTAATAGGGCCAGTTAACGTACATTTAAACTGATTTTAATGCATTGCGAGTCTTGTAACTTCAAATGTGAACATCTTACTATCACTAAGCGATCTTTTGCTTCGTTTCAACGCAAAAGAAGTAGAAATTAACAAGTTTTAACATAATACTCCAAAAGATAATTCTCAAAAACGTCCTCGCGTCTGTTTCAGTCGTCTAGGTAGGGTTTTATTTTGTTTTCAAAAAGAAAAAATATCCCCTCAAAGTTTTGCAGGGCAGACATCATAATTACAGCTAACAACTCCCTGAAAGGTTATTGCACTTTATTAACCCTAAAATGTTTACACCAGAAATTACGAGAAAAAAGGTGTATTTATAAAAAAGAATAGCAAAAAATGCTCAGAACCCCTGGATAAGCGGAAATAAAAAACTCGTCACCGTAAAGCTTGGATGTGGGCTAATAAAGCTAAAAGAGTTTGAAGGTATTTTTGTTGCTGTTACAAAAATACTAGTCGGAACTAGTATTTAAATAACAGTCTCAAAAATGTGAGTTAAATCGTCTTAATATAATAATTACCCGTTTAAGTAGCTGTTAAATAAAATTTAGTTTATTGGTTTGCAACATTTAATTGTATATGGTTGATATTAATAACAATGTTGCAATATATTCTCTTGTGATAGATTATAAACTAACGATGTTCCATTCCGGTTTAAAGACATTTATTTCCCATTAAAGACAAAAATACAGTGTCACTTACATGAGAAACAGGTAGTTGTCACAAATTTATCGAGTTCATTCATGTGGACCATGGTGATTTATTTTTAAAACTACTACTGATTTAAAATTTAAAATTAAGACCAGACTTTTTAAAAATTTGTTATTTAATACGTATTTTAAATGTGGATTAATCGATTGGGCCTTTTTATAATTCAAAAACGGCATGGAAAAATTCTATTACCATTGCCTCCTACGTAATAGTAATACTAGAAACTGAGAACATAGGGGGCAATGGTAATTCAAATTTTGAAATGCTGTGCCGTGCCGTTCGAATTATAAAAAGGCCCAATTGACTGATGGTAAGTAAGTACTTATATTTCTTAGATAAACAACTCTTATTTTCTTAAATATAAATTTTAAGGTTTGTTTTTGGGGACAACCGAAAAAGCACTCGACAGCAGAGCGCAACTTGAAAAGTTTTCTTACTAAAAGTAGATTGCCGATTTAATTTTTCTTTATAAGCAGAATTAGTATTTTGTAGAATAAACTCAAAGAGTATGTTTTATTGTGAAACTGTTACAGAAATACTAGTTACTCTACTCTCACCTCTAATTACAGACGTCGGCTAATAAAGGAACAGAGAATCAGACTCAGTTGCGTCAAAAGAACAGTTTTTATTATTATGGTATTAATGTCGTTGACTTGTTATTAAGTTTTTTTTTCCATTGAAATAATAGGTACAGCGTCGGTGGTAAAATTGTAAGTAAGGAAGTCCCCAAAACCACTCAAGACCTATTACTTTTTCTGAGTTTTTTTAATAAGTTGCACTCTAACTGATTGTGTTATGGTGATGGAAAACATGCACGTTTTTGGCGACTAAATGGTTAACCGTAATTCAGTTCCGTCAGGTTCTCCTGTTAGCAGGGTAACGGTTTTTTTTAGGTATTTGCTGTACTGTTAGATAATTTGTTAAATCCTGGATAGTCATGTGTATCCTAAATCTGAGACGAGATAAACTGCTAGAAAAAAAGATGGAAATATGTAGTTTAAGCTTTGCTTTATTATAAGGAAATAATTAAACCTTAGTTAGTAACAGGTTTGCTGAATGTAGAAAATATTCTTCTTGCGAAAATTTGTGAGGATGGATGGATGGATGTGCGCAAAAACTACTGAACGAATTTTGATAATCTTTGCAATTAAATAGGTTAGACATAAGAATGACAAATAGGCTACCTAATTTACCAAAATTTCTAAAAAAACAAGGTTTTACATAGTGATGTCTAAAATCCCTTACGAGGTAGGCAGAGCATCATATAGTTTATAAACGCCACACTTGGCATACATTCTGATGGTAATTAGATGAAATACAAGTACATGGGTTATCTTTTTCACCCAGAAAAACCCTGGCATCCGTGACCTCGCATCTCAGGATGAAATTATCAAAAATTTAATCTCCCGGCGCCCTAGAACGAGAACGTCTTTAATTAAGACTTCGAATAGGTTGTAATTAGATTGTGTGCGGCTTCAGTATCGCTTAACCTAATTTCAAGCGTAAACAGGAAGCCGGTACTTCGAGGTTCGCGGAGGTAGGAAGTTGGTTCAGGTTTGCTTGTGGTTTCTAGAAAATGTTTGATAATATTTTAGAGGATACTCTAATCATGCCTCCACATGGCATTTAATTTTTGCACAGGAAAACAAATTTCGTCTCACAACTTCACTGAGATCAAAGTGGGACCACCAGAACCAGAACGTATTGTTATCACAGAAATTGTTGCTCAAACCACAATTTTCTTAGCACTTATTAATATTCTAGTAGTGGCTACGTAGAAATAGTTACCATTACTATATATAATCTGACTACTACAAACTTTATCTGGTTATTCCATATAAAAAAAAATTTTTGTTGCTTTTACAAGATTTTTTTTCCGTGTTGAGCAGTCAGCTGATTGTCTTAATATGAGAAGTAATTTTTTTTTCTTTAAGAATTTTATAATCGTTCCTTTGGTATAAATGTTTCATGAATAGAATCACCTTCTACATTTTTACTAACTTATTTCGTCTCTCCATACCACTTCACTGAGAACTTCACAACTTCACATATATATAAAATGTAGGCCTACTTAGTAAAGTAATTAGTTACTTTAATTTTGTAATGGTCACATTCTTATGGTAAATTTACTCGAAACAAAAATTCTGAAATTTCGCTTTCTCAGATGTTGTAAAAAGGTGGTACATGTTGTAAAAAAGGGTTAACTAAACTGAACAAGTGGTCTTTTCAAATAGCTTGTAAGTTAAAGTATGGAGAATTTCATAAAGGTTTTTTGAATTGGTTCAGAATCATGGGGAAGTACAGTACACGTCTTTAAGTTTCGTTAGTGAATTTATTTATTTAATTATGGTACACTAACAGCAATAAATGTTTTATATTTTATATTCACTTAAAATATTTACAACACGTCATGGTCATATCCATATGTTCGCCACTTAGAAGTATACATAACATTAATATTTTAAACGACAATGTAATAAATCAGATGAAACAACTTTCAAGTACTTATGAAAAATAGGAAAGAAAAATTTAGGATATTATAGGTTTGATTTCAAGTTAGAAGTCAGTTAATGTACTTAATTATTAAAACAAAATATTATAAAAGTTTATTTAGATATTTATTTCAGCAATTTACAGGAGAATCGTGAAAAAATCTATGTCTGGCAATATTCTCATTGATTTCGTTATACTTTGAACAAATTTTCGAGACAGGATGATGCAAGTCAAATCCCGCTACATTTTGGTTGATACGTAACAATAAAAATAACAAAAGAATATCACAACTTAATGAGCACAATAAAACAAGCGACAGGACAAAACTGAGGCACATTCACAGGGCGGGTGAAAAACAACATCGTTTTCTTGGTCGGTTAAAAAAGGATCACAAAATCAAATAAAGAGAAACTTCAGTGACGTGACTAATGAGTTGCCGTTATTTTGATAGACGCCGCAAGGAAAAAAGTTTTCGGAACAATAGGGTTGGCAAAAATGAGATTTTCCTTACTGCTACCTTATTGCAACAAGGCGGCCTTATTTATTGACGGCCGGTTTGGTCGAGTGGTAGTGACGCTGCCTCTTGATCGGTGGGTCCTGGGTTCGATCCCCAGTCGGGGCAAACATTTGTGTAAAAAGCAGATGTTTGTTCTCGGGTCATGGGTGTTTGTGTTTGTCTTGTATGTGTTTTCCAAGGGACCCACGACACAAGGGAAAACCTTAGTGTGGGCCTTTGAGTATGTAGCGTTTATTAATTATTATATACCTAGAAAATTTTTTGCTACATTGCTACCTAGTAATAAAGCCGCCTTGTGGTATGCTATGCTTAATGTTTGGTTAATTGCACTGTATGTGTTAAAGCGCTCGTAGCCCAGTGGCTCTCGCTGATCTCAACCAATCAGTGAGGTTAAGCAACGTACACAGAGGCACGGAACCTGATGGGTGACCAAAGTGGCAATTTATCACGAGCGTTTCCGTGCTTCGGAGGGCACGTTGAGCTGTCGGTCCCGGCTGTTGTTGATTGACTACAGTCGTTAAAACCAAGTCAGAGGCCATTGTGCGGTTTGAAAACTCTGACACCAGGGTTAGCCAAGTTCGCCACATACTTTACTATACCTACACGATAAGAAGAAGAAGAAGACTGTACGGCTCTGTGTGCAAATTAAGTATATTGTATTGTGTTGTCAAACATCCTATACATTTTATAGTATTTTAAAAACTCGCGCAGAATTAAAAGCATTAAAAATAAATTATATACTGGAATGAGTGCTAATGCAAAACTAACAAACCCTGTAGGGATAGGCAAAGTATGGTTTTATAGGTGTAAAAGCATTCAAAGCCACATTTAACATACATTTTGAGTGATTATCTGCCGTACTCAGAGACGTCAATTAAAGTTAAGTACTGTTAAACTCTGATGTTGTCTCTTTCACTCTTGTTGATATAAACAAGGATAGCGTGACATTTAATTACTTCTTATCTTTAATTAACGTCTCTGAGTACGGCAGTATGAGTGTTATTTTAAACATTGATTAAGGCCTAATTAGTTGGTTAGTTTATTATTGAAATGAAATGAAATCCCATTTATTTACCAATCCAGAACACAACAAATTAATTAGTTACATATAATTTCCTTATTTCTAAGTACACAACTATTTATAATTTGAAATGTACCGTGTTGGCAAAAAGGTTCTGACTCAGCATATGTCGCAGCACAGCTACGACGCTGGTATTCCGTCAGAACCTTGAGGCCGGCCTTCGCGTATCACATTACATTACAAAAAGTATCTCTAATACTACAGTGAAATCATAAAAATATATGTACTTTTAAATATATAAAACATAATATAAGTACTTTTTTAAAATATTCTTTTTGAAATTAGCTATTAAAGATGGTGATTAACGATTTACTATGAATAACGGCATAAACAATCAGTCAAATTATTTTTTAAATTTTAACATTTCCGGTCAATTGCTAAATTTGAATTTTTTATTTATTTACAATGGGTTCGCTCTTGACCTCAATCTCGGCTATAATGATGAGTTCGGAAATACAGACGCAGGCAGGGAATTCCATCCCTTGGCAGTGCGCAATATAAAAGATGATGAAAAGCGCTGTGAAAAAATCCGCAGGATTTCGACAAGATAAGTGTGGTACCTCACAGTACATCTGGACCGATAGAAGAAGGAGGTAGATGGAAGGAGCTCATGCAGCTTCTGTGCAAATAAAGTTAACTATTATTTACAAAACATGAAAGTGACAACCCTGCAAAAAACCACTGATGTTACGATGGGAATTAGAGGGCCATTGCTCAGTAAACTTCTAACGATGCTACTTCTATAATCAGTTTATCTACTTTCAGATTGTGGATGTCGACGCACTTTCTTTTATTTACTACTTTTTAACCTCCCGCGACAAGAAAGAGCACCCCTCTTTATAAGTTTGACGCGTGTACCTGTGTGTCTGTGTATCTATGTGTCTGTCTGTGGCATCACAGATTCTAAACGAATGAACAGATTTCAATACGATTTTATTGTGTAAAAAGTGATATAATCGAGATAGTTCTTAGCTAAATTTGATAAAAATTGGTTATAAGCGATGAAATGTCGGGGGGGATACAACATTTTAAATTTTTAATAAAAACAAATAAAACCGCATCGAAATTGGTCTATTCGTTAAGGAGCTACGATACCACAAACAGACACACCTCTTTTTTGTCTTAAGTTAAAAAAAACAATGCAATTACTACAAGTTTTCATTAAAATCAAACCCTAAAACTTTTAAGTTTAAAACTTTTAGGATTAAGTCACGAGATCATCCAATAAAACTCTAACACCATCAAAAGCAGTCCAGTTAATGTCCAATGCAATTAACCAATAAAAAAGAAGATAAGTTAGAATTTTACTGACTTTTTCAGGGTTTCGTAGTGAACAGAAAATTTTACTAGAAACTCTTAATTTAATGAAGGTTAAAGTTTTTGCCAATAAAAAACGTAAAAAAAACAATTCGGTGTTTACATATTGTATTGCAATTAGAATATAATATGTTCCTTCGTTTCTTACTGAGTAGGTTTCATTTTCTGGGTTAACTCGCTCCATCTTCAACCTCATCTTTGGTGCCTTTATAGACATTTTCTGGGTTAACTCGCTCCATCGTTGACCTCATCTTTGACCTTATGGTCAAGATTGAGGTCAAGAGTTAACCCGTCTTATAATAATAATAAAAAAAAGTATAGTCAAGTATGAGGTGAACTTGACTAACGCTGGTGTCAGAGTTTTCAAATCGTCTAATGGCCTCTGACTTGGTTTAGCGATTATAGCCAATCGACAACAGCTGGGACCGCCGCTTTAACGTACCCTCCGAAGCACGGAAACGCTCGCTCGTGGAGCCATACAGCCAAATCTTTTTCGGTAATTTCTTATTCCAATAAATTTGGTACATTTTGATTATGAATGACCAATTTTGACCAATTAAAGCTAAAAACCATTTCGATTATGTCAGCTTTCAAAATAAAAAACCGCATCGAACTTGGTACATTTGTTTATGAGCTACAAATAAACACAAAAAACATGTAAACATGTTCCATTTAATAACCCTCACCATTTGTGTCAAACGTGGCATTGAATGGTTTTCTGGAACCACTGATGCTCTGCCTACCCCGTTGAGGATTGCAGGCATGAGCATGTGTTTGTGTGTATGTAAATAAACATACAAATACATAGACATGTATCTGACATACATCAAACTCATAACAACTCTCTTTTTTGTCAGCGGTTAAGAAAGCAAAAAAATGTTCATGACGACGAAATTTCGGATTTTCGTTAAAATTTACGGAATTCTAAAATAAAAAAGCAAGCCACATCAGACAAGGCGATTGGATTTGCGGCGCCCGATTACATTAACGAGTAGTAAAGAACATTTCCGGACGGAACTGCTCTTAACCGGTTTAGACCGGACGGAGCCGGTGCACGGCAATGTATGTGTAGTGTGCACGTTTAAGGTGTTTAGGGGTGTCAATTTTGCAAAAAAACGTTTGATTTTAACTTATTTTAAGCTCTACGTTTGAGGTGTCAAAGGATGTCAATTTTTAATCAACATTTGCTAACTTAAAGGAACATCTTGTCTTTATAAAGTCTTGCTTGGATTTTTTTTCTTTGATAAGTGATGTGTGGAAAAATGTATTTAAGTCACGCAAATTTCAAGTAAAAGTCAGTAAAATAGATTGAAAAGAATCTTCAAACCCTCGCGCGATTTATGCACTTTATTTAACCGTGTGGTGATCGGTTGAGAATAACACCACCCCATCTCTTTCCGTGGGTGTCGTAAGAGGCGACTAAGGAAACACAAATGCGACCTGCCTCCTAGTAATCCATCCCAGACAGCGACACTTCATTTTTTTCTGAATCTGAGGTGTCGTCCTATGGTCTCATTCGGTGTGGTAGGCTATGTAAAGGGCCGTCTGGTTTGCGACCTACCGCAGTCCGACGCCAAACAGCTTGCTGTGTTCCGTCGGTGCGTTGGAGTACCAGTGCCTTTATAGGCATTTTCAGGGTTAATTCGCTCCATCGTCGACCTCATCTTTGACCTTAAAGTCAAGATTGAGGTCAAGAGTTAACCAATCTTATAATAAATAAAAAATGAACACCCGTGTGTGCAGTATTTGTATCGCACGGCGCGTAAACAAGCGCGTGACGGGTAACAAGAAGTCAAAGAAGTCATAATCTCAAAACTACAAACTTGACCGTGGTTACCATATTCTCAAAAGCAGGTTCAGTTTTCTCTTCACTTCGGTAGGTATGTGGTAGATCAAAAGTGGCGTCAAGTTGAGGACCGGTTTGGTCGAGTGGTAGTAGCGGTGCTTCTTGATCGACGGGTCCTCGGTTCGAATCCCAGTCGAAGCAAATATTTGTGTAAATAGCAAATGTTTGCTCTCGGGTCATGGGCATTTGTGTGTACGTCTTTGTGTATGTGTATGTTCCAAGGGACCTACAAGGGAAAACCTTGGTGTGGGCGGTTGAGCGTGTAACGTGTAACGTCTAACCGTGTGGTGATCGGTTAAGAATAACACCACCCCATCTCTTTCCGTGGGTGTCGTAAGAGGCGACTAAGGAAACACAAATGAGACCTGCCTCCTAGTAATCCATCCCAGGCAACGACACCTCATTTTTTTCCTGAATCTGAGGTGTCGTCCTATGGTCTCATGCGGTGTGGCAGGCTCTGTAAAGGGCCGTCTGGTTCGCGACCACCCTCCTACCGAAGTCCGACGCCAAACAGCTTGCTGTGTTCCGTCGATGCGTAGGAGTACCAGTGCCTTTATAGGCATTTTCTGTTTTAACTCGCTACATCGTCGACTTCATCTTTGACCTTTATGGTCAAGATTGAGGTCAAGAGTTAACCCATCTGACAATAAAAAAAATAAAAAAAAAATAAACGTCAAGTGGTTCTAGAACAACATGACGCTCTGCTTACCCTGAAAGAGATTATGTATGTATGTGTTGGTAGGTATATAGATGCTTAAACTTACAACCTGGGCCTCGATTCTGTAACTCCAGTTGGATGTCGATAGGGTTTCAGTTGAGTTTCGATAGGGTTAAAGTTGTGTCTCAGAAGTGTGTCAGTGGAGTGTAAGCTGAATGAACACCTTAATGACTTCCAAATGGAAAACTTATCGTTCAAAATCCATTGTCTATGTCAACCGATCGTTTCTCAATGATTTCTCAATGAAACACTGACTTGGTATAAGTTGTATGATAGGTCATTGCCATATAAGTATTATTCCATTTTATAAACATAGAAATAAGTTGAAGTCATGTTAATGCACCACTGACATAAAGATGTCTATGACATGCACAGTTATTATTTCTATGTCTATGACTACTTTACAACAAATCTTTCGAAACTTCACTGACCTCTATACATGTATATACTTTGTATAGAATTACAGGTCATTGAGGACTTTTGGTTTAGAAAGTGGTATTCAACTTATTTCTATGTATATGATGTACCCAGTATAAAACTCTGAAATGTTAAAGGATACTAGAAAAGAGGAAATTTTAAAATCTCTAAGGAACACCATTGATGAAAAATTGCTTGCTTGTTTGGTCTTTAGATCAATTCGTTTTTATATATTAAATGAAATTAAACTTAGGTTAGGTTAGGTTCTCACGGGCTGAAAAGAAGCACGATGGTGTTCTTGAGGAAATAGGGCAGGTCTGCAGATTCTCTTTCTGCATACCGACCCATTTGCCTGCTGGACGAGGCCGGAAAACTATTCGAAAGAATTATTTCCTCTGGTTCAGTATGCACTTGTGGAGCGTCGGCCCCAACCTGTCGAATGACCAGTTCGGTTTCCGACAGTCACGCTCGACGTGGACGCGATTGCGGCAAGCCTTCATATCAACAACGCCTTTAACTCGTTACCTGGAGGACGATAAGGGAGGTACTGGTTTACCATCAGGTACCTTCCTACCTGTAGTGCCTGGTTGAAAGATACTTGCAGGACAAGTGCATAAAGTTTAATGGTCGAGATGGAGTTCTTCATCAGAGGAAGATGACGTGTGGGGTACCGTAGCATAAACGTGCTACTGTGGAACTTCGAATATTTTAAAATTACATGATTTATTTCTTCAGTTATCGTATTTTCCGTGGACTACAATGCCTATTAGCAAATTACCACAAACCAAAACGTCACTAATTATTTTGATGCCGTTTTGGTTTGTAAGTAATTTTTGTTTTTGTAAAAAAAAAATTAAAAGTACTAGTAATTTTCGAAAAGGAGTATATTTTTTTCGAAGAACAAACATTAAATAAAAACTAATCAAGTGCAAGTCGGACTCGCGCACGAAGGGTTCCGTACTATTACTTATAAAACAGGCAAGTGCGAGTCGGACTCTATAAACACCATTATCTCTATAAAAGCGGCAAAAAAAATCACGTTTGTTGTATGGGAGCCCCCTTAAATATTTAATTTATTCTAGTTTTTAGTAATTGTTGTTATAGCAGCAAACGAAATACATCATCTGTAAAAACTTTAACAGTCTAACTATCACGGTTTATGAGATACAGCCTCAGACAGACTTTCTATAAAATGAGCAAAAAAATAACTTTTTTTGTGTGGGAGCCCCCTTAAATATTTATTTTATTCTGGTTTTTAGTATTAAATACTAAAAACAACAAATTTTGTTGCTATAGGGCCAATGAAAAAACATCATCTGCGAAAATTTCAACTGTCTAACTATCACGGTTCACGAGATACAGCCTGGTGACAGACGAACGAACGGACGGACGGACGGACGGACAGCGAAGGCTTAGTAATAGGGTCCCGTTTTTTCCCTTTGGGTACGGAACCCTAAAAAACTTAGTCGTATTGAGAACTTCCTCCTTTTTTTAAGTCGGTTGAAAAGTCCCATAAGTACGATGGTAAAAGCCGAAACATCTCTGACTCTATTTTGGAATTTTATGTTTTAGAAAATTTTATTTTCTGGAGTTTCTACAGAAGTAAGAACGAAGTTTCAAGTACTTGCTGAACAGTAAGATTGCATTAAGGTTGTATAATGTTACCATAATGTTACTAGCAATTGACGGCCGGTTTGGTCGAGTGGTAGTGGCACTGCCTCTTGATCGACGGGTCCTGGGTTCGAATCCCAGTTGGGGCAAATATTTGTGTTAAAAGCAGATGTTTATTGTCGGGTCGTGGGTGTTTGTGTCTGTCTTTATAAGGGGTTCCGAGGGACCCACGACACAAGAGAAAACCTTAATGTGGGCCTTTGAGTGTATGGCGTTTTATTTATTTATAATTTATGAAACCAAGATTATGAAATCAGGTACTGTCTAGAATCCCCAGGGATTGTTTGTATAAAAGCTCTGGAATAGTCAAATAGAGTATGGAATGAGATTATGTAGTATACACTACACATACACAGTGTTTTAGGTATCGTATACAGTCCCGGAACAGCAACCAGCAATGTATGCAGGTTTCCATTGATTGTAAATATAAGGGCAGATAACATTCAGAATACCTAACTACTGGGTGAAAGGATCAGAAAAACGAATAATCCTTATGCTTTGTATGTTTGGAATTTATTAGATTAGGAATCATTATTAAATTACTACTGCAAAACTATGCTCTATCGTACTTTTTGTAGATATTCCGATAATTATTTCATTTTCATGAAAAAAATCAACTTTTTGAATGGCCTCTCCTTGCCTGATGTGCAGATTCAATTTTTGTCCCTATTTACAAGTTTAAACCCGCGGCTCACACCTGGAATAAAAGTTGCAATTTATAAAAGTAATTCATATAAATAATTTACAGCATGCTGAGCTATTTCCAATATGTAAGCCAGCTGGGTCAGATGGTCACTGGTCAGCTAAGACTCTCGTCGTAGTTAGGTATGAAACAGATAAACGCTAAGTGGTCATCACTTCTTCAAGAATTCAAATATAAGAAATGCGGTGCACCAATTTTTTTGCTGTGTTTTCCAAAAAACTTAACATTATGTTTTTCTCAAGCGTCACACAGGTTATGAGGGCAAAGAGATAAGCGTGAACCACGAGTAATTCGTGATTTTATAAAGATAAAGACTAAAAAATTAAAAGAGCAATTTTTGTGATAAAAACCATTGAAGTATTATGTACTATGATAAAAACTAAAAAGACTGACCTGCAGCAGCTGATACCCGTAATCCGTTCAAAAGTACAATATTTGAAGCCTGTTTCCAAGCTTTTACTTATTTCTGACCTGGTTTTTAAAAGCTTTCGGTATATTTTATGTTAGATATATAACAATAATAAAGAAATTGAAATTCTGACAATTTAAATACTATCCAATTGAAAAACATGTAAAAAGAAGCAAGTCTCGCAATATGCTCGCACTGCTTTTCTCTACTAAAAAAGGTTGTGAGATATAATTTTTGAAGTGAAAACTTCTTTAGCGGCGTTGTGCACTTTGAAGTATGGGTAAAAATGTTAAACTCGCGTCAGGACACGTGACTGACACGTGACCCTGATCGAAAATTCGTAAGGCGGAGAATAAATATAGGAAATTAAAACTACAAAAGTCAAGGTTTCATCCGGTGTCAGCATAGAAAAAATAAAATAAAATATTAATGCACTACGTTAATGTTCAAGTTTTCACTTCTGCCGGCACTCCCGGAGTGCAACGCGTTGTTTTTATTTATTAAGAATGGGTTCGCTCTTGACTACAATCTAGCTCAGGGCAAAGATGTGGTCGAGGATGTAGCGAACTCACTCAGAAGAAGCCTATTCACTCGTACTTTAAAGATATTCGGGTTGTATGAGCTCAAAAATACAGACGCCGGCAGAGAATTCCACTCCTTGGCAGTGCGCAATACAAAAGATAATCCCTTAGGAAAACTATAAAATCTCCTAAGTATATATTTCTTAAATTTTTCTGCTGTAACATTAAATTACTTATTTAAATACACTTCTATTTTTCCAATTAGTAATAAGAATAGCAGCTCAAAATACGAAAATCAGATGAAGTAAGATTTATCATGTTTTGCATTAATATTTATTTTAATACTCAATGAAATGGTTCAGAATGTAACAAGGAAATTTTTTTTTACATAAGTTTTTTTGAGTTATAAAATAAGTTATATTTTCTAAAACAGTTAGCCCCAATACAACACAATACAATACTTTTTATTGCACACCAAAAAATATAAGTATATCAAAGACTCCATTTATCAGCCGTTTTGATTTATTTCTTCCAGGCAACAAACTGAACCATTATAGATATTTTTAAAAGCTATTCAGTGATACTTTAGGGCAGGTTTAAAAAATGAAGTTCGATACTAGACAGTCGAGTTCAACACGGTGTGTGATAGCTTTTTGACAGGTACTTACGAACACTTATAACCCATATAAAATTTATTGAAGTGGTTAACGTTAAATTCGCACTTCGAAAATGTCCTGAATGGGCTCCGAGAAAAAATGGGGTACTATGCCTTTTTTGTTTGTTTTTGCTCTACTTGGGAAGGACACACTACCGAGCCCCCAGATGATAATTACATCATGGCAAGTCACTGACAGTGATTACTTCTGAGAGGCATTGACGTTTCGAAAATTTTTACGTATTGTCTTTGAATAACGTGACTCTGGCTGGAAATCGTCACCATTTTCTCAAACTATTGAGAGACGATTGAGATTGCAACGATAATCATTTGGACGGCACTGTGAGACCACTGATCTCATAATGCCGTCAGAGTGTCGATAGGGTTTCGGTGTAATGACAATGACTGATTTTTACAGAATCGCTAGCCTGGCAACCCTGATGTTGTTCTTTAGCTACATACAGCAGTTTGTAGTGTGGACGTCCGCTAAAATACACTTAATCGTGCATCGCGGTTTGCAACGTGCCAACGAAATAGGAAGTGTTAGGTTAGACTGAAATTGGTTAACAGATGGTAAGTGCCTTGACTGAAATTCAAGTAAAACCAGTAGTAAGAGCAGATTGGTCAAAAGTAGAAATGATAAAAAAAAAAACATTGGAGATTTTCTTGCTTAACAATATTCTATCTTGAAAATCAAGAAATAGCTTCGGTGCCAAATCTCATTCAGCTTACCTGTTAATAGAATTAGGAAAAAGGACTTTTCGGAATTTTTAAAATATAAAAAAATGTTTTTTTTACCAGCACATATACGTCCCCCCCCACCGAAGGGCACGGGGGGCCTCCTCTCGGAACACGAATCATAAAAAATTATATTTAATTATATTTAATTTGAATGAGTTTGTTATTGTTTATTGACTTGTATAAATTAAAATTAATATTTATTTTTACGGTTTTAAAGTATTATCAGCACAACGCTACCAAACTATCACCTGACAGGGAAAAGTGAATTTTTACATGATACTATAACACAACTATTAAATATCAAGTCAAAGGCCATTTGGCGGTTTAAAAATTCTGACACCAGGGTACCTACCACGATCGTTTAGGATCCAACTTTGAACTGCTTTGCAATTGGAACGTTTTTTAAAATGGTACCATGATGGCGCTGCTTTTGAACTGCTCGGTTGTCTATGGTCCATTTTTTCTTGGTTTCTCCAATTTGGATAGGCAAAGGTCTTCAGATCTTAAAGAAATTGAATCGCTTATAAGCCACCATGGAACGAATAAGCGTTGCAGACTTGTTTAGGTCCTAAATTGGATCGCGCTAAGCGATCATGGTAAACCTCCAGGATAATTCGAGTTTGTTACACTCTGGATTATAATATTTTACACGATAAGAAGAAGACATAAATTTTATTGTGAAACGGCAAATTGTAATTTATGCAACACGTCGTTTGATGAATTTTTGATTTTATTTTTTATTTATTATTAAAAACTTACATCTTAACTACATGATATAAATAGATATTGTACTAGCTTACATCTAAATTGCAAAGCCAATTACAGGTTTTCTAGTGTAATTATAGAGAGGTGGAAAACTGTTTTGCAAACATAGTACAGTCACCTACGAATATAATATATCGAAAGATACTAGGTCTCTAAATCTAGTCTCTGACCTCCAGTTGTGTCACTGTTCTAAGGTCAAAGACCTGGATGAACTCTCGTGACTATCTATCTACACACGTACGCTAAGCCAGGATCGAATTTAACTGCAAGTTAAGTCACTAACTCCGCTGTTTCGCCACCTTCTGACTTAAAACTGAAACATCACTTTTGTTCCCAAATTACACTCGTACGATTATCTGTAGTACTCCTTTAAGATAAGGCTTAATTTACCTTAGCTTGAGGAGTCAAGTTAGTTTGTGCATTTGGAACTTTTGACATTAGAATACAAGTTGGCAGGCACAGGTGGTGTTGAACGTCTGAAGAGGCAATTTTACTTTATCTTGTAAACGAATGTAGATTATATGACGGGTTTTAGTTTACGTTCATAGACAAGGTACTTTTATGAATACGAGCAATTTATTTATGTCATACTAGTTTTCCGACTGGGACTCCGTTCTCGTGAGAATTTAGGAAAATTATGTAGCCTATGTGTTAATTCATTGTGTCAGCTACATCCGTACCAAATTTTATTAAAATTGGTTCAGCC
This sequence comes from Aproaerema taeniolella, assembly GCA_949987775.1. NCBI lineage: Eukaryota > Metazoa > Arthropoda > Insecta > Lepidoptera > Gelechiidae > Aproaerema > Aproaerema taeniolella. The sequence continues at coordinate 19,337,386 of OX465250.1, forward strand.
GTTTGAGAATAAAAGAGTAACAAACATACAATCCATACTACAAACTTTCGCGTTTAAAATATTGTTTGTTACTCTCTCACGCTCAAACGGCTGAACCAATTTTGATAAAATTTGGTATGGAAGTAGCTGACACCTTGGATTAACACATTGGCTACATAATTTTCCCAAATTCTCACGGAAATGGAGTCCAGGGCGGAAAGGTGGTAATATAAACGCGAAAGTTTGTATGTATGGATGTTTGTTATTCTTCACTTAAACGGCTGGAGTAATTTTGATAAAATTTGATATGGAGGTAGCTGACATCCTGTTTCAACACATAGGTTACATAATATTCCCAAATTCACACGGGAACGAAGTCCCAGACGGAAAGCTAAATATTCCGCGGAATATTAACTAAAATATTCCGCTTCAATATGTAGTTTTTATTTTAACACCAGCTAACGCAGGGTTTCCCAACCAGTGAGGCGCGCCCCCCTTGGGGGGCGTCGACTGGTTCCAAGGGGGGCGCAGAGGTCCCTGATTTCTGCCTATAAAAAAAATAACTTTTTTATAGTTGATTATCTATTGAAAAGATTCTATTCTATTGTCATATGAATAAAAATAAACACCCTCATTTGTATCCCTTTATCATTGTTTGTTTAATTTTCTTATATAAACTCCCAATTTCAGCCCCTAGAGGGGGCGTAGGATTTTAGCTCAACGTTAGGTGAGGCGCATAGGTTAAAACGTTGGGAACACCTGAGCTAACGTATTAACCGCAGCCCGACCGCTGGATGCAATTGTTCCGCTCTGCTACACTCTAACTAGGTTGGTCTTCATTACCGGCACGGCGTGTCCACGTGTATATCACGCATCACAGGGTATCCATGTGTCATATTATGGCGTATCCATGTTAACCTGCTGACATGGACGTTGCATACGAATTACGGACGTACTGTTTTATGTGTTAGTTTTTTATCAGCAACGTATACAGAGGCAGGGAACCTAATGGGTGACCTGGGAATTTATCACGAGCGTTTCCGTGCTTCGGAGGGCATGTTAAGCTGTCAGTCCCGGCCGTTGTCTATTGACTACAGTCGTTAAAACCAAGTCAGAGGCCATTGTGTGGTTCGAAAACTCTGACACCAAGGTTAGTCAAGTTCGCCACACACGTGACTATAACTCCACGATAAAAAGGAGATCAGTTCCTATAGATCAAAATGTTTACCACATAGGTGCTGTTAATCTTAATAATTAGGACATTTTTCGCCCGTCGCTCCATCTTCAGGCGGCGGATGTCTCTTCGTGCTTCTTTTTTTGGCAAAAAAAAACCTTTGCTATGTAGCTATTAAGATTCATTTTACGTTGCTTTAATGGCCGCACCGAAAGCACAATATATGGTAAAATCCGCGCCACGTCGCTTGTCTATTAACAGCGCCTTAGTTTGTGCTTTCGGTATGACTACAGTAAACGGGGTACGTATTACAATACCGAAGTATAGAAAACCGAATTTCATAAGACCTATGGACGAAAGACCGAAAATTATATGGCCGAATGTTTATTTGACCGAAAGTTTGAAATCCCGAATGTTTGTTTGACCGAAAGTTTGAAATCCCGAAGGTTGAAATACCTATGACTTAATATCCCGAAGGCTAAAATACCGAAGATTGAAATCCCGAAAGCTAAAATACCGAAGGCTAAAATACCGAAAACTAAAATACCGAATTTTAGTTTTCGGTTTATGGACATCCTGTCCATAAAGTTTTCAATAGTAAAAATGATTTATTTTCTCTGTTTATATGACAAACGGAACTGCGACGTGTAGGTTTGTTAGTAGCCTAACCCAACCAACCCGTCAAGGGTTGGTTGGGTTAGGTTTGGTTAGAACTGCGACCCCAACGCACGAGCCGAGCGAGCGAAGCGAGCGTGCCGCGGCAGCGGCCGGCGAAGTGCCAGAAACGACTGTAGTTGCATTTCAATTTTTGTATTTTGAACATCGATGTTTTTAAACATAGGTATTTCGTGTATCGGTATTTTGAACTTTCGGTCATTTAAACATTGGTATTTTGAACATTCGGTCAATTAAATGTTCGGTCATGTAAACATCGGTATTTTGAACATTCGGTCATTTAAATTCGGTATTTTGAACATTCGGTCATTTAAATATCGGTATTATATGTTTAGTTATATCGAACATCGGCATTCCAACCGTTCGGTATTTTAACGTTCGATGTTTTAAGCGTAGGTTTTTCAACCATCGGTATTTTGAATTTTCGGTATTGTAATACGTACCCAGTAAACGTCACGTTACCGCCGTAGAAGAAATCCCTGTCGTGTTAGCCGTGTGAGTCCCCGGCAGAGTAGAATAGGACCACCCTCTTTCTTACCGAGGTGTCGTACAAGGCGACTAAGGTAAATATGCAAGCAAGTTCATCTGCACACAGAGAAGGAAAACTCTGCAATTATATCAAAACCCTCGCCAACCCATCTGCCAAGCGTGGTGAGTATGGCATTTACCCCTCACCTAATTGAGGGAGGCCCGTGCCCCAGCAGTGGGAACGTATATGGGCTGATGAAGAAACGCTACACACTCAAAAGTCCACAGTAAGGTTTTCCCTTGTGTCGTGGGTCCCTCGGAATACACATAAAGAAAAACACAAATACCCATGACCCGAGAACATACATCTGCTTTTTACACAAATTTTTGCCTCGACTGGGGATCGAACCCAGGACCCGCCGATCAAGAGGCAGCATCACTACCACTCGACCAAACCGGCTGTTATTTAAGAATAAGTATATTATGCCTGCTGTTCTATCCTAAATATTACTAAATCTTTATCTATTATTTTTTTGGTCTCCATGAGTAGCGAAAAAGTCCACTAGGTTAAAGGTCAGATAAAAGTATGGACGCGTTGTTAATAAACGTACACTGGGCGTCAAAAATAAGTAGTACAGTTTTAAAATTGCGATTTCTCCCAAACTATAAAACTTAGACCTTTGAAACAAAAAAGGTTAAAAAGAAAATTTAATCTTATTCAATAAAAACTTCATGCATTATAAGAACTTATAATGCTTGACTTTAAAAAAAACGAATAAATAAAAACACTTTTTTTAAACTGTTGAAAGGTGTTGTCTTACTTAGGATTTTTGTGTTTGACACATTCGCTGCTGATAAAGCAATTGTAATTGAAAAGCATAGGTATCTTCAGAGAGTAAATTTGACTAATCATGCCTCTTTCACCAGAAGAATGTGCAAGAATCTTAGCTTTTCTCGAAGTGGGCATCAGTATGCGTCGTACTGCAAGGAGGGTGGGTGTAACTTTAAGAACGGTTCAGCGAGTAAAGCAAAGGTACGAAGAGACTGGAAACCATCTAAGGAGACGAGGTAATGGCAGACCCAGGTGCACAAGTACCCGAGAAGATCGCTTTATTGTTTCCACTGTGTTAAGAAATCGACACCTTAATGCAGTTGAGGTTCAGCAACAGCTTCTTCGGACCCGAACAGACTACATCAGTGAGAGTACAGTGGTGAGAAGAAGACTTGCTGAAGCTAACCTGAAGCCTCTAAGACCAGCAAATGGCCCCAAACTTGAGACAGAGCATCGCGTAGCAAGACTACGCTACGCCCGTCAACACGTACAATGGGGCGAAGAAGAATGGGCTAGAGTTTTATTCACAGATGAGTCTCGATTCTCTTTATACACTTCAGATGGACGGCGGAGAGTCTACAGACGACCCGGTGAGCGATACATTCAAGCTTGTATCTCGGAAAGAGTCCAATATGGCGGGGGCTCTGTACACGTATGGGCTGGTATCTCTTCAGAGAGTCGCACAGAGCTTGTGGTAATAGAAAATGGGACTTTGACTGGTGAAAGATATGCCTCGGAGATCCTCAACGAGTATGCAGGGCCATATTTAATAAATATGGGTGATGGAGCCATCCTAATGCATGATAACGCCCGGCCACACACTGCTCACCACGTACAAGAGTACATTCAGGAGGTTGGCATCAACTTGATGGCTTGGCCATCGAGAAGCCCAGATCTCAACCCGATTGAACACGCCTGGGATGAGCTTGGGAGGCTAGTCAGAAGGCGCAGTCCACCTCCTGCCACACTCAGGGCTCTAAAACATGCGCTGATAGAAGAATGGGAAAATATTCCCCAACACCGCCTCCGAAACTTAGTGTTCAGCATGCCAAACCGGATCCAAGCTGTAATTAGAGCCCGAGGCGGCAACACAAGTTATTAAATTGTGAAAAAGTTCCAAAACGTGAAAATTAAGTGGTTGACATATCGTTAAAAATTGATACTTTTTAGTATTTATCTTAATTTTAAGTTTGAAACTTTATTCATGCCAAATAAAATATAACTTTAATAAACTTCGTTAAGTTTACTATAAACTGCTTTTTATTTCATAAGTGTAACTACTATAGTTTAGGAGTAATTGCAATTTGAAAAGTGTACTACTTATTTTTGACGCCCAGTGTAGTTTAAAATTAATTGACAGTTAAGAGCCTTGCAGCAACGTGTAAAAACAGCGTTTATAAATAAATAAGACATACTTTTTTTCCACCATACTGGATTTAATGATGCATTGTAATTTAAATAAATGTGTATGTAGAATTTCAGCTCAATCGGTTTAGGGTAACTGCTTCAAAATTCAGTTGCAAGATTTGACTCAAACAAACATGCACAATACATACATTGCAAGTTAATAATCAAATTTTTTGTATAAGAGCTCCCTTAAATATTTAATTTATTCTACTTTTTAGTATTTTTGTTATAGCAGCAACCGAAATACATCATCTGTGAAAATTTCAACTGTCTAACTATCACGGTTCGTGAGAAACAGCCTCGGACAGACTTATCTATAAAAACGAGCAGAAAATCACGTTTTTTGTATGGGAGCCCCCTTAAATATTTATTTTAATCTGGTTTTTAGTATTTGTTGTTATAGGATCAATAGAAATAGGTACATCATCTGCGAACATTTCAACTGTCTAACTATCACGGTTCGTGAGATACAGCCTGGTGACAGACGGACAGACGGACGGACGGACAGCGGAGCCTTAGTAATAGGGTTCCGTTTTTTTTCCTTTAAGTACGGAACCCTAAAAAGGTTGTAAAAAGGAAAAAGTACTAGGTAAGGCTCGTATTTACAAAAAAACTTCTTCTTATTGTGTGGGTATAGTCAAGCGTGTGGTAAACTTGGCTAACCCTGGAGTCAGAGTTTACAAACTGCACAATGGCCTCTGACTTGGTTTTAACGACTGTAGTCAATTGAGAACAGCCAGGGTTGACAGCTTGACGTGTCCTCCGAAGCACGGAAACGCTCGTGATAAATTGCCACCCATCAAGTTCCCTGCCACTGTGTACGTTTTGTATAAAGAAACTGACAAAGTATCACCAAAACAAATCGAAATAAGTCCCAAAACGGCATCGAGCAACGTCAAGAACCGATCGCTAAGCAGAATGAGATTTCTTTCACATCTCATTCTCGAAAAACATCGAGTCATTCTATTATTATATTCGAACAAAAGAAAACATACTTGCTTCCGGGGCCACATGTTGCGATTTGGCTGACGTCATCATGTTATATTACAGTCAAAAAGTTGGGGTGTATTCTTGAATGTTTCCGTGGTTTTGATGTGTTATTTTAGTGTTGTTAGTTTGTGTTCAGGTTTTACTGGAAACTTGTATGATTTTCGGTAGAGACCGCTCGGTATGTTCTTTGACTTTACAATTACTATAAAATTAAAAATGTAGTATAACCCCTGTCATTAATCGTTCATAACTATTAAAGGCTTGAATTGATTTTGATCAACTAAAACTAAGAAGAATTTTTATCACATCAACTTTCAAACAAAAAAACGCACCAAAATCGGTTTATTCGTTAAGGAGCCAAGATGCAGCAGACATAGAAATATACATATACACAAAGACACACAGATACACTCATCAAAATTATAATTACAGGCTTCTTTGTTTGTCGGGGGTTAAAAATATTAAAATTAGTTCTTTTTTTATTTTTTTATAAGATGGGTTAACTCTTGACCTCAATCTTGACCATAAGGTCAAAGATGAGGTCGACGATGGAGCGAGTTAACCCAGAAAATGCCTATAAAGGCACTGGTACTCCCACGCACCGACGGAACACAGCAAGCTGTTTGGCGTCGGACTTCGGTAGGAGGGTGGTCGCGAACCAGACGGCCTTTTACAGAGCCTTTAAAGTATAGATGAGTTTGCTACTTCCTCAGGTCCATCTTGCTCTTGAGCTAGATTGTAGTCAAGATCGAAATAATTTATAGTTTAAAAAAATTATATGTTTTTTTTGTTGGAATTTTAATCTCAACTGAGTAGTAAGAATACGGGGATTCATTTTAGTGACTAAAGTTTTTGAAATGAAGAATTTTTGGGTTATTTTTTTTATTCATGACTAGCTGATGTAGCCTATTTTACTCAAGGATAATGTAGCATTCTAATGGCAAAAGAATTTTTAAAATCGGTCTAGTAGTTTTTGAGTACATTTGTTACAAACACAGAAAAATACAAATCTTTCCTCTTTATAATATTAGTGTAGATTAATTATTATAACACACTTCAACAAAGTAACCTAAAAATTAAGAGTAATTTATTACAGAAGAGATAAGAGACCGATTTTGCACCAATAAATCACAAAAATTCAAGCCTATATTGAAATCAGCAGAACGGGAGGTGAAGAATCAATTTTAAATGGCTTCTGACGCAGAAGCGACGAAATCCTTATATTTCATTGTAACACAGAGACTTATATAATGGAGTATCTGAAAAATTTACTTGTTGGACGTATTTGCTAACGCAGTAGGTTGACGGAACGGCAGAAACACTTAAGGCGACTACATGTTTTTACGCACGGTCGCTTTCATAGTCCATAAACTTCGTGTATCGACACTGATCGCACTGCTGGCCCAGGCCTGTTGATAGACGGAGATGGCACTATTCCTATGTATGCTGCCTTTATCGGGTGCTGTAGTCACCTTAAATCTACAATTTACACTAAATATAATAAAAAGGAAACAATTGTATTTTTGTGTGTTTATAACGAATAAACTCAAAAACTACAAAAGCGATTTAAAAAAATATTTCACTATTAGAATTCTACATTGTCCCTGAGTAACATAGGGTCCATAACTTCCCCGAATTCCTACAGGAACGAAGTCCTGGGTGAAATGTTATTTACCAATATTTAAAAATAAAATAATAATTGATCTTATTTAGTTGAAACAGTGTAGTTTAAGACCCGTATTCAATGAAGGCGTCTCAAGTGTCAATTTGAACTCATAACATTCAAGACTAGATTTGAGTTCAAATCAAATCTTAAGCATTGATTTCGTGACTCATGTAAACAAAGATCAGACCTGACATCTGCTAAGTGACATCATAAAATGTCACCTGAATGTTACACGTTACACTACACTACACGTTACACACTCAAAGACCCACACTAAGGTTTTCCCTTGTGTCGTGGGTCCCTTGGAAAACACGTAAAGACAAACACAAACACCCATGACCCGAGAACAAACATCTGCTTTTTACACAAAGGTTTGCCCCGACTGGGGATCGAACCCAGGACCGCCGATCAAGAGGCAGCGTCACTACCACTCGACCAAACCGGCCGTCAAATCAGCAGATGTCACTCAGTGGAACTGAAGCTCGATTCACGACTGAGACGCCTTCATGAATACGGGCCTAAATCATTCCTCAATTGAGAATTGAAACACAAGCGTTAAAACTAAATAAAATGAAGGGTGTTGTAGATGACTCTCTACGTAACCTGGTTTTTGAAGATTTTCTATCATCAAAAGTAGATACCAAAAATATCTAACCTTTGCATGACGAATTTCATGTTCATTAAGATACTGCGTTCAGTCACTTACCTGCAAAAAAGAAAAACATAAGTTAGAACAGAAGAGAGCGCAAAATTAATGTACACACGGCATCACATTAGACTATTCATGTTGTCTTTGGCGTCGCCCTTATCTCGTTTGTAATAGCGCTGGCTCTCGTAGTACAAAAGGGTAACCTGACGAGCCCGCTGTCTATCCACTAAAGAATTTTACCCTATGCCCCCTCGGTGGCGAATACGACGTTAGTTGCTTAACTTCATTGATTGATTTCGCAAAGTTGACGTGAACAATTAACCGACTTTAATCCAAATAATACCTATCAGCAGGCCGAGTACGATAGTGACAGTGCCGCGACAACACCGCGGTCCTATGTCAAAATGTCAACATTGACAGCGCCAGCCTTTGCGCGGGACCCTCGCGCAATCAAAGTGAAGTTTCAGCGTGAGCCGAGCGCGAGTTTGTCGTTATCGTGCTAGAGCTGCAGCAGATAACAAAAACCAAAACATCACCTAAATGTGTGTATTGTCTTTTCTTTTTGTAAATTTTTTTAGAAGCGGTAAACAAATCTCATCGAAAGTATACTCTTTAGAACAAAAAAAAATAGAAAATTGGGCGATAGTTGACGGAGTTATCGCGTGGCAAACATATAACATAAACCTCCTCCTTTTTTTGAAGTTGGTTAATTAAAATAAAAAGAAGCGAGGTCTTCACTCAAACGACCAGTTTTTTAGCTGCCAACAAATTATAAAATCTACCTAAAAACTATTAAGTAGATGGAAATCTTAATACTTCTAAAGGAATATAGGAAAATGCAAGAAACACAAAACTAATGATCTCACCAAGACGATGAAAGTGTTACTGAATGCAATTATTATGATTGATGGCCGAGTCCAAGTTTCCAAGAGATTATTCACGTTGTGCAAAAAAGTTAGGAGGAAAGCGTCTGGTGCATTAGTGCTTGAGAAATGCACTTTAACTTTATTGATGTAGGGTTGAATATCCATCGGAATTTTTTTTGTCTGTTCTCAAATGTGATTCTAAAAGTTTTATGGATTAGTAATAAGTTTTGTTTGATAGTTGGTTAGGAAAAAAATGCTTTTTACTGTAAGTTCTGGAACAAATTATGGTATCTCTTGTTTTTCGATTTATTAAAATCAACATACAATTTACTATAGGGATATTGACTAATATTTTTTATTGTTTATCTTAAAAAGAAACTGAATCCAAAATCTAAACCCAAAATTTTTTTTGAAAACTATTGAGAAATAAAAAAGTTACAAGCTATTCAATTTCAATAGAGGGGTAAACTGTCAAACAATGAAAAAGAGATGCATTTACCGGCATGTGACGTCACTGCCATTTGCTTGCGTAGATAAAAACGAGATAGCTAGCTCTCCCCACAAAACGAGATAGCTAGTCTTTACGATAGTATAAATGCTAATAACTTGTTCATTTATTAACCAGTTTTAATGCTGTTTTCGGATATTAATATATTTCTAGCATTATTTTTTGTTTCACATACAATAATTCATAAAATCAAACACTGTCAACATTCCTATTTCATACTATATTATTTAAAATCTTCTTTTAATCGTGTCGGTCTAATCAAGTGTTAGTTAAGTTAATCAAAACTAGAGTCAGAGTTTTCAAACTGCCAAATAAAATATATATAGGTCAATATGTTTCATTTCTTAAACACTTGTTACAATTGATTGTAACAAAATTGAGAACTCCTGGTAGGTGATTAATTTTTCTATGACAGGAAAACCTGCTCTGCCATGGCTTTTAATTGTTTGTATATTTGTGTGTGTGAGAGTATGTGTGTGTGCATATGTATATAAAAAATGGCCTTCTTTATCATCACCTTTGAAAAGCTACGCCATAGAAAGTCCAAGCGAATCCGAGCCTACACGCGTACAAATAAAATGAATTTGGGTGCGAGCTTCAGTAGAAAATTGGAAATGTCATTTTCGCCCTTTTTTAATGTTTGTGGCGTGCTGCGGCGTCGGACCGACGCGATAGGATTACCGCTCGCCGGCGGCGTTGCCTCTGCATTCCATTGGAGGATATCGACTGTAAGGTATTGACACGAGAAGAGAAAATAAAGGGAATTAGATAGGAAATTAGTTTTTAAAAATGAAGTTTATTTTGTAGCTTTGCGTTTCGTAATTGGTTAAGAATGTGACTTTGGCGTTTGAAACAAAAGTTCAGTTCTAACAGAAAGTTTCTTTTTTTCGACTGATTCACCAGATTTACCTCGCTTATTATTTTTAAGGAAGAGTATTCAATATTTCAGCGCTGTTACAAGGTCCATGATCACGAATAAACTTTAAGAATTCATATGGATGTCTCAGGGCAAACATCCCAATCCAGCTTGGTAGTAGGAACATTAGCAACATAGTCGATATTTGAAAAAAAAATGTTTGCCACTCAATACAACTTGAGCGGATCAGTTGATTGATAGTTATTATTTATTTATTAAGAATGGGTTCGCTCTTGATCACAATCTAGCTCAAGGCAAAGATGCGGTCGAGGATGCAGCGAGCTCACCCAGAAGAAGCCTATTCACTCGTACTTTAAAGATATTCGGGTTGTATGAGCTCGGAAATACAGACGCCGGCATAAAATTCCTTGTCTTAGTTATGAGAAGCCGTAAATGATATTTCAAATGGAATCCTTAGTAAAAGTTGATAAGTTTCATGGGGAAAATCGCTAAATATGGGCCTTTTAGAATTCGAAAACGGCACGGCAAAACTGAATTACCATTGCCTCATATGTAACAGTAATACTAGAAGCTGAGAATATAAGAGGCAAAGATAATTCAAATTTTGAACTTAAACTTTTGAACTTTTTGAACTTTTGCCGGCTTTTCGTATTTAAACGCCCATTCAAAATCAGTAAATGGGACTGTGAAAATTGGAAGGTAAGATTCAGAATTGCTGTGATGAGTTTATAAATTGCTGTTGTTGACTACCCCGAAAGTTGTACCTTTTACTAAACACTGTCACATATTGAAGGGAGGCCGTGCCCCTCGGTGAGGATGTATAAAAAATATATATGTGACTTTACTGTACATTTTATGAGTCACGACTCAGATTTCACCTGCGGCGGACGCCTGACAGAAATCGATTGCCAAAACATTCCAATTGCCACCGAAATTTGGAAATTTAAAATTTTGCCAATTTCAGTAACATAATTCTTACTTGCTTTTCCGGTTATCGCTTTAAAATTGTCCTATAACTTGAAAGAAGTTCAATAGTTTGGTCAAAAAGTTTCGAAAAAATTAAACTAATATTGTAAACGCGAAAGTTAGTGAGAATGGGTACTTTGTGTATACTGTATACAGTTAAATTTTTTTTTTAATTTTTTACCTCCGACAAAAAAGAGGGGTATTATAATAAGTTTGACCAATTTCGATGGATTTTTTTGTTTAAAAACTGATTGAGATTGTTCTTTTACTTTTTTTTAGTTTGCGAGATATTTCTATTCAATTTTTCTTTCTAGTGTAATACTGATGTCCTTAGCTATCATCATTATCATCATATCAGCCTATTGTAGTCCACTGCTGAATTTGATCAAAATTGTTTTAGCCGTTTAAAAGATTGTTATCGACCCACTTGTAGACTTGAGCCAAGGAACTATCAAATTATGTTAATTTTTTTTAGCTAATTTTATTGATTGAGGGTTTTATGAAATGTCACCCTCATTGTGACACTCATAGATAAAACTTAGCCTAGAAACAAATTTAATCCCTCTCTTCTAAATATTTTTATATTTAAACAGACTAGCTGATGCCCGCAACTTCGTTTGCGTGTTAATTTAGATTTTTACATACAAAAGCTTTTTCCCGCTAACTCCTGTTCCCGTGGGAATTTTGTAATATCCTGTTGCGACTGAGCTTTAAGTTTACCAAGGTACCTGCATGCCAAATTTCAAGCGTCTAACTTAAGCGGTTTAGATTTTTCATACAAAAGGATTTTCCCGCTAATTCCCGTTCCCGTGGGAATTTCGAGAATTCCTTTCTTAGTGCACCTCTACGGTACATAAGCTACGTCTCTTCCAAATTTCAAGTGCCTACGTTTAGCCGTTTAGGCTGTGCGTTGATATGTCAGTCAGTCAGTCAGTTTCTCCTTTTATATATTTAGATAAGCATCTTGGCCAAACCAGATTCTTGAAAGGCTAAGATGCTTTTCACCATGCCAATATTGAGGCCACGTAATTGTGTTTCTTACAAATTTCTGGTGTTTCTGGATTGATAAAACCGTGATGATTGTTGTATTAATTTTGTAATCTAGCCAAGTCAACACGAGAAGCAAAATCTTGAATACATACACGTCAAAACCCTCAAACAAGTTTTACAGCATCAGTGACGAAGCGAGTCTCGTCGGATGGATAGATTCATGCAAAATTCATGTCAATTTCGAACACTCCCCCCTCACTCCGCGCTGTCCCCTGCCTCAGCTCGAATTTGAGACAAAATTACTTCAATCTAATCGCGTTACGGCACGGTAGCAAGGTTCGCACGGCTGCGGCGGTTGTGGCTTCGGATTTAATAACGTGTTTCTGTTTACTTCCTATTGATGATGAAACTTATAGGATTTCTAATGAGTGCAGGCATCCAAAATAGATATAGAATTACAAATAAAATTTGCCTAAAAGTAAAAAAGCATGGTCAAAAACTTTGTCACTAAACAGTGCTACATTTAGGCAATTCTGCGAGAGGTAAAAAACATAAAGGTGACTGAAGGAAATATACTTTATCTTAAAATTATTTGATACTAGCATTCCACCTGGGACTTCGTTCCCGTGGGAATTCGGGAAAATTACGTAGCCTATGTCCATCGGGGATAATGTAGCTTTTTAATGGTGAAAGAATTTTTCAAATCGGTCCAGTAGTTTCGGAGCCTATTCGATGCAAACAAACAATCAAATATTTCCTCTTTATAATTATGTATAGAAGATAGATATAGAATAGATACAGTTTGTTCGCTCAATTAGTGTGCATGGGTAGCTGTCAGCTGTCATCTCGAAATGTATGGCGGTACAGGGAGCAAGAAAACTTGAATGGTAATTCATATCTTCTATCTCTTTCTACTAGTTATAATACGAAAATAATAATATTTTGTGGTCTCTGTAAATATTTACATGGATTAGTATAGCTATTTTTTGAAAGAAAAATATTCGTACCTATTTGAAAATAAAATTACTTAACTGTAAATAAATTATTGTATGTGTTCATTGACACTATCGTTAACATTTACAAAATAATAATAACGTATATTTCCAAAAAGAAGTACTTAAGGAAGTTAGTTCTGCTAACTTATAAATTACAAAGGAGGGTTCAGATAATTCGTCCTGTAGGTATTACTTGCATTACAAATACCCAGTTGCAGTAACGGTCATTAGAATAAAAGCTTTTCGGTCATTATGTGATATTCATAGATTAATTTATTTATAGATAGATATGAGTTTCGACATTTATTATTTGAATTTCTTTCAAATACTGACATTGGCAAAATCACTATGCGGAGGCCATATTTAAAAGAATAGGCATAAGTTCAATAATAAATTTTGCTATTTTATTTATTGGAGTTGAGAAAGGGCATTATTAATTATAGTTGAGAATGTTGGAGGAGACTGGCAATGACACTGCGAATAATGACAACAGCGGTGGTACGTCTCAAGACGATAACGCTCCAATTAAAAAAAGGAAGACGCTTTGTAAAAACTGCAAAGAAATAATTTTGAATGTTCATCAATACTGCGTCAACACAATGCCGCCTGATAATGATAAAGAGATGGAATTTAAAAATTATCCAATTATTGGGACAGTTTCGAAAATGGTTAATGTGCATCGAAACACTGTCGCCAAAATTATAAAATCAGGACCAGTTTCTCCCTTAAAGAGAGGAAGTCAGACGAAAAAATTCTCAAAGATAGATGATTTTGAATGCGATTTAGTTCGACGCACAGTATATAGATTCTATACAGATAAGAAACTTCCAACACTCGATATGATATTGCAAGATTTAAAGACAAATACGGACTTCCCATATCAACGTACTACGTTGTATGAGCTTTTACGTAAACTTGGATTCAACTATAAAAAAGTGAATAAACGCAGTGTGTTGCTTGAGACGCCGCGATTCCAAGTCTGGCGTTATAAATATATAACAAAGCTCAGAGAAGCACGTCAAGAGGGGCGAAATATAATCTACCTGGACGAAACGTGGTATGACACACATGATACCGTCAAAAAAAGTTGGACTGATTGTAGTTGTCACTGCATTTCAGATTTGCCTTCCACTCGTGGGAAACGCATTATCATATTGCATGCTGGATCCAAAGACGGTTGGGTCGAAAATGGACTGCTTCTATCTGCGAAACAGATTAGCGATGCGAGCGCTGATTACCACTGCGACATGAACTCAGTGCTCTTTGAAAAGTGGTTTCAGGAGCAATTATTGCCAAACATAACACCAAATAGCCTAATAGTAATGGATAACGCTCCTTACCACTCGCGACTATCCGTCAGAATTCCAAACACCACAACCAGAAAAGGGGAGATCCTTGATTTTATGAGACAGTACAAAATTTCCATTCCAGAGCCAACCCCAACCATTCCAGTGCTGCTGGATATTGTGAAAAAGGCGGGCATAGAAAAAAGATATGTCATTGATGAAATAGCAAAAATGAATGGTTGTGAGGTGGTGCGTCTTCCACCATACCACTGCATTTTTAATCCGATAGAACAAGTGTGGTCTAAAATTAAACATGACCTTAGAGCCAACAATTGCGACCCCAAAAACAGCAGTGCCGTATGTCAATTGATCAGGCAGGTCATGTTGAACGTAACATCTGACTTGTGGGGTAAATATATTGCCCACGCAATCAAAGAAGAGAATAAGTACTTTAATGTAGACCAGCATGTTGATGTTAACGGAGACACTTTCATAATAAACACACAAAGTGATACAGATGACTCTGATTCGGAATAGCTAGATTGATTTTTTATACTTATGCTACAAAAATAGCATATATGTTTAAGTTGTAAGATGGCTATTTAATTTTAATTTTTATTAAAAAATTTGCATTTGTGGACGAGTCACATTTAAGTTAAAGAATGGTCCCAATATACCGTGCGCCTGTACTGCACACTAATTGCCCGAACGAACTGTATATTTGTCTGTGGTCTCTTTTTCTAATTATCATTAATACACCCAAAAATTCATTCGCTTTCAAAGTAGTCTCATTTTATTTTTAATTTACCCAAAAATCTGTTTGTAAAAATTATAATCACATCAATTCGTAGCTCCAAAAGAGACGAAAACAAAACTTTTGCATATTTTAAAATTCCCATCTTAGCATTATTTGTTAGCTTTTGTATGTAAGTAAGTAAACTCATAAGTATTTCAAAGTTCGCTAAAGTTTTATCAATACTTGGGCAGATAATTATCACAAATATTGTTGCCGCATATAAAAATTAAACTTTGCTTATCAGAACCGTTTATGAATAGAAAAGAGAACTCGTATTAAAATCGGAACAAAAAGAGAAAAGTTGTTTACGAGTGTTTGCGATGTATTCGTGTCAACTGAGATGGAAATGTGGGCAGATATAATTATTGAAAGCATGTCGGAGTCTGTACAGAAAGTTTAGAAACAAGTCGTTACGGTTGCGTGGACTAGGTAGGTTCTTTGTGATATTTCATCGAGTACGTAGAGCTATAAAGGGGCTTAAAGAACGGAGAGATGCGAAATGTTTCGGGCCTTTAATGGTAAAAAGTAATATTTTGACCAAGCGAGCGCGAAGCTCGAGCGAATCGTCTCTATTCAGCTTGGGCAAAAATGCTTTCGTATGCCTGTCCAGCTGTCTGTCCGGATGTTTTCCTCTACAGGTCGTATTTCTCATAAAATTTTGTGAACAGGTTAGATAATTATATAGGGGTTCCTAATGTATAAAAAGTCATATTTTATGTGTATACGCGAGGTCTAGACACAGAGCCACTCTGGTTATGAAAGGAGAGACTTAATTTTTCCGGTGATCGTTTAGAAGTGATAATTAGTAATAGTAACCGTGTACGAGATTGAAAAGCCACATTTAAAGTACGTGTTTAAACATAATACTAATTTTAAACAACAAAAAGTTCTAAATGCACTTGGTTAGTTCAGTCAACTGAACTAACGAGAAAAAAAATCCAAATACACACATCAACGCGGTCTAGGGATATTGCACGGTTTTTCATACAAAAGAAGTCTGTTTGAGAAGCTATAAAAGCATACTCGAGATACATGGAGGGCTATAATTTTCAGACAAGCAAGTGCTAAACCTGAATTTTCAATTCTAGTTAATAAAATTAGTTTTACTTGAAATTTGTGAAAACGTGACGGAAAAAAAAACGAAAATGCACTTTTTGCCTGCTTTTTGTATAAAAATAGTCGAATTTACGCAATTTTTTTTTTCGTTTTCGTCACGTTTTCACAAATTTTAAGTAAAACAAAATTAATTGATTAGAATTGAAAATTCAGGTTTAGCACTTGCTCGTCTCAAAATAATAGCCCTCCATATATCTCGAGTATGCTTTTGTAGCTTCTCAAACAGACCTCTTTTGTATGAAAAACCGTGCAATATCCCTAGACCGCGTTGATGTGTATAGTTCAATCAAATGAACAGATGAGAAGAAAAATTACCAGAGCCTTTTCAACTGAACAAACGAGAAAAAAGTTTCAATAGTCCAGTATATACCGTGTGGTGATCGGTTGAGAATAACACCACCCCATCTCTTTCCGTGGGTGTCGTAAGAGGCGACTAAGGAAACACAAATGAGACCTGCCTCCTAGTAATCCATCCCAGGCAACGACACTTCATTTTTTTCTGAATCTGAGGTGTCGTCCTATGGTCTCATGCGGTGTGGTAGGCTCTGTAAAGGGCCGTCTGGTTCGCGACCACCCTCCTACCGAAGTCCGACGCCAAACAGCTTGCTGTGTTCCGTCGGTGCGTGGGAGTACCAGTGCCTTTATAGGCATTTTCTGGGTTAACTCGCTCCATCGTCGACCTCATCTTTGACCTTATGGTCAAGATTGAGGTCAAGAGTTAACCCATCTTATAATAAATAAATAGTTAACTGAACTGTCAAACTGAACTAGTGAGAATAGATGATTAATTAAATATTTCACCTTAGAAATTATTTTTCGTATGCGTTTGTTTTGTGTTCGGTGCTAAAAGTTGTATTATACTGAAATAAATTGTATTAAACGCGCTCCAAACCATTTTGGAACCTGACCCTATTGTTCAAAAAATTTAAGCTTGGGAAGCAACAGATGTTACTCAACAATTTACTGGACACCCTGTATGAAATAATCTCTTTTACTTTATCAAAATAATTGTCATACGTAACAACGACACGGATACCTATAAAATGTATATCTACACTAATATTAAAAAAGAGGAAAGATTTGATTGTTGGTTTGGTTGCATTGAATAGGCTCCGAAACTACTGGACCAATTTGAAAAAAATTTTTTGCCATTCTACATTATCCTTGAGTAACATAGAATACATAATATTCCCGAATTCCCACGAGAACGAAGTCCTGCGCGGTACGCTAGTTCAACATAATTTAGTTAAGGCTTGTATGTCCTTAAGGACGTAAGGTAAAAGCATTGTTATTGAAGTGAAAACTTCTTTAGCAGCGTTGTGCACTTTTTGGATGGGTAAAAAATGTTTAGGGTCACGTGACCCTGATCGAAAATTCGTAAGTTTTCACTTCTGCCGGCACTCCCGGAGCGCAACCCATTGTTTTTTATTTACTTATTTTAATGATTGGATTTGTCAATTATTGTTATTTAAATAAAGACCCTCAGCTTCTTAGTAATTGTGGACAAACTATGTAGTACTCACAGGTACCTACTGGTATGATATTGTGTGCCATAAGCCATAACTGGCTATTGAGTATACTTCTTCATTATGAAACTAGAAGATGCTCGGGAATTCGTTCTCGTGGGAATTTTGTAAATTCCTTTATTAAAAATTAACGAAATCTTTGTAGAAAATTTCTGTTTTCTAGGTTTAGGAATTTGGGCTAGGCGTTCAATCAATCAATGAGTAAGTAAGTCAGGAACCTCTAATTTTGTGTTTGCCGCCCGCGCCCGCTACTTCTTTCACGTGGATCAAAAAAAAGATCAGAAAATAAAGTCTACTTTAAAAATAAAAGTATTTATATATTATATGTATGTGTAGTTGTATTTTTATGTCGTTTATATTAGTATTTAGATTTCAATTGTTAATTGTGCACGTCTGTCTTTATTTATTTTACGCCTCTCACTGTCCCAGGTCTGCTGGAAGAAATTTCTTAAAGAAATAAGCTATGCCTTTTGTGTTCGTTTTTCTATTTGTCTGTATTAATATTTGTGATTTTTCCTGTGTACAATAAACTGTTAAATAAATAAATAGAAGTCAAGCCCCCCGACCAGATAATTAAAAAATAAAAAAAGTCCTAGGTTTCAGTTTTTCTAAGCTGTTCCTTACACCCTGTATATAAAATCTATATTGTATATTGTACACTCTTGGTTAACAATGAAGATATTAGAATTTGACTGAAACACATAAGATGTATTAACCGTTTATTATAAATGTGTAGGTACAAAGTATGTTATTACACGTATACTTCGACAGTCTTTCTAACTAACAATGATTCTTTCGAATCTTTGCACGTAGGTATACTAATTTTTAACACATGTGCTACAGATTATCTAATTATAGAAGCAATTACTAAATTAAACCCATTTTAAATATTTATTAGTAGTTATACAATCAAAGTTATTAACATCTCAAATCCTAAGCATTCCATAAAATGTATCACATTTCGTATGAAATATGAACAGAAATTGTTTTTTATTTAAGAAATTGATACAAAAGCTTTGAAAGATGTAAGATACTCTCGTAATGATTCTGTTGTCAAGTCCTATTAGGAAACTAGGTATAAAACTGCACAGAATATACTGAGTGGCAATTGGTAGTAGTCATATTGAGTAGTGTTTCCAAATTCTCTTTGGAATTAAAAGTCAGGCAATTTTCTAGAAAATAGCTTTTTCTGTAGATTTCAAACTTGTACTATTTACTGTAATATACTAGCCATTTAAAAAAACTATTTGCCATCTGCAAAATGAAAACTGGCATTACCTCCTTAAAATTTTCAGCGAATATTAAAAAGTCATAGGATATCGACAATTTTACTTAAATCACTACTAGATACATCATTTTATTTCATCTAAAATCAGGATTATCATCATATACTTTTAACATTGTACTGTTCGTACCATTTTTGAAAAATTCTATAATGTTATCCATACCAATGTAGTAAACTACAACGATAATAGTAGATAGAAATAATAAACAAGAAAAAGAATTGCAAAAGCAGTGCGCTGGCAAATTGCAACTGCATTCAAAGAATTTAGAGGTGATGAGAAACACGCAACAAATAGGTAAAATTGAAAGCATCTGAGAAGTGAAAGTGATAGCGAATACTATATGTCTTGTAACAGTGACAATTACAGTTTCAAAGCCAAGAACTATTGCTGTACACATACGCAGGACTGATTCGAGCATACAACAAAAGAAACTTTTCATTTTGCTGCACATGGTTGCTGATGTTCCTGTAAGATAAAATAAAACGTTTTTACAAGTACTGTTAGGCTCGTATTACAGAAGGAGACTCAAGTCTTGATCTATACTTAAGTACTGATTGTCTCTTTCTCTCACTATCAGAATGATAAAGACGACTGCTACTTAAGTATAGATCAGAGTCTGAGTCGCGTTCTGTATTACGGAAAAAGTGGTTCGGTACTGCATCCGCGCTTTTGAAATACCATCGGAAGCACCCATAGTACTAATTCTGTAAGTTCTTCTTCTTCTTACTGTGTAGGTATAGGCAAGTGCGTGGCAAACTTGACTAACCCTGGTGGCAGAGTTTTCAAACCGCCAAATGGCTTCCGACTTGGTTTTAAAGACTGTAATCAAGTGACAACAGCCAGGATAGACAGATAGACAGAAACACGGAAACGCTGTTGATAAAGGTTAAATTTCTTCAAATTTCTACATTTCCTATCCTTGGGTTTGCTGGAAGAAATTTCTAAATAGAAATAAGCTATACCTAATGTGTCGTCTGTCTTTTCTTCTACTAATCTGTTTAATTTTCATGTGGGCAATAAATTGTTTAAAAAAAAAGGTTTATCTGATACCATCGTATGCGCCGTTTACTTAATTCACCCGGGTTAATGCACCCAGGTGCAATAAGTATACTTTTCGTAATCTTAATTAACCTAGGTGCTTTAAATATACTTTTAGTAAACTTTATTCGCTTAATTCATCTGGGGGGTTAGTGTTAACTAACGATGTGAAGAGATCTTTAAACCCAGGAAGTAAGTACAATTTTTGGCAATTTTATTTGAGAATTTGTTGAAATATCCTTTGGAGGATCCTGGGTGCATTAACCCAGGTGAATTAAGTAAACGGCGCCATTACTTCAGACTTCAGTTCTACTTGGATAACTATTCTTTTTACATTTTAGTAAGTAGGTATATTAAAGGGCATATACATACAAGACACTGCACTATCCTTCTCAGGAAAGCATAGAAAACTTAAATTGGTTTTGGAGTTTCATAATAATAAACACATATAAT
The DNA here is from genome assembly GCA_949987775.1 of Aproaerema taeniolella. Classification (NCBI taxonomy): domain Eukaryota; kingdom Metazoa; phylum Arthropoda; class Insecta; order Lepidoptera; family Gelechiidae; genus Aproaerema; species Aproaerema taeniolella. The sequence goes on from OX465250.1 coordinate 19,357,929, forward strand.
TTACGGCTTTTAAAGGGCTACACTTACCCAAAAGTTTCTAAGCCTAACTTAAACTAAATAAATTGGTAATAAATAAATTTTAAAACTACATTTGTTTTACATAACAAATACCCATAAATATTTATATACTCTTTGTAATACAAATTGTCGTTTTATTGAAGCATTTTTTTTTAAATTTATCTCCATCAGGATGAGATCAGGATAGGCAAAAAGTAGAGACATACTGCCAAACTTTTCGTTAAATTTATCCCCTCCGGAGAATGCAAACAAATCAAACTCTACACTGACCAAAAATATGTCATGCAAGTTTTTCTTTCTCTTCCAGTCCAGCGTGGAAGGATATTTATATCGTATTATATTATATCATATCATTATCACATCATTGTGCCATAGAATATTAGTAAATATTTTCTAGATCTTCATAAAACACATTAGTTCAACAAAAATGAAACAAACAAGATAAAAATAAAAATTAAACAAAATGTATTTCTTATCAAACATTATACAATACATGATTCATAAATAATAAAATATACCCAAAAAAATTCAAAGTAACTAAATATACAATAGCAAAAATACAATGTAATTATGACGAGTAGATTTCCTATAATTAATTTGTTTGCATTGTTTTAAATATAATTCAACGTTGGAATTATCATTTGAAGTAAAAGTACTAACTAAAACTGTTATAAATATGGTGATAGGTAGTAAGTTTATAAATTATTATAAACTAATAGCTGTACTATAGGTAGCTGAAGAATGAATTTATAGCTAATAAGTGACTTTTGAATTTGTAAGCATAACTTTAGGGGATAATTCTCCCATAAAACTGAACAGCTTACTCCAATAATATATTTTATACGATTTTGAAAAATTAAGTGTTATTTTACTTAAAGAAATCAAGCTGATGGTATGAGTGATAATATAACCATTTTAGCTTGTATGGGGGGAGGCAAAACATATTTATTTCATTTCTTTTGTATATGTTTTTGATGTGTTCAGTTTCATACAAAGATTCACATTCTAAAGTTTTGCTTACTGATTCAGGCTCACACAATATACTGCAAAAGGATGAAAAAAAAGTAGATTGTTTGGTTGATTATCAACCAAATAAATTACTAAAAATTGCCTACTCTAAACGATAATTGTCAGTAGTATCGTTTAGAGTAGGCGTAATGGGCGGATTAAGTTCATCGTCAAAATACATATAGTTCAAGTAAGTCAAATTTGGATGAAATGATACATTAAAGTTAATGGAACTGATAGTGGAAGTTACAGTTTGCTCTACAGGTTCATAGTTAAAAAGTGCAAATAAATAGTCTATTAAACCTATATAACTCAAGAAACGGAAAATCAGAATCAGAAATGTTAGACCAGCCATGAAACTGCAGCCACCTCTTAAAGGATGTGGTTTTCCAGAAAAACATGAATGCCTGGCACGACATCCAATGATTTTCGTCGTACACAAAAACACACAGCACAACGGCAATAAAGAACACAGCTGTAGTAGAACGGATAATAACGTGTAAAAACTTCTCATAAGCTGTGTAACAAAGTTTTCTAATAGACATATTGTAGATGATACGATTCCAAACAGCATTTCCATCACGCAACATACCATCATGCACAATTGATGTAATACTCTACACATGATGACTGATTATATCCGAACTGATTAAGTAAACAAAACAATATTATAAATTAGTAATAATAGCTCAAAAATTCTCAAAAATATACGTATAAAAACAAATTCGTTGTGGGCTACAGCGATGTTTATGAAATATTGACTTTATTTTTTTCCTGCGTTAAAACTCAAGGGTACATGGTCATTCTCTCACGGATTTATTTCACTTTTAATTATAAACAAATTATCTAAAACTATTTGGCTGTATGGCTCCATCCTTTGACTATCCTGATGGATAAAATAAAACTGCTACTCTACTGTCATAGACATAGAAAAGTGTCTACTGTCCACAAACTGTCCATGATTTACTTGCAACAAAAAAAAATACATTCTGTACTTACAAGGAGGTTGATTTTGTAAAATAATCTTAGGGAACATCCAAGCTAGCCAAATAGCTTCTAGAGCTTTCTCCTTATATTAGCGAATCAATGGCAATTAACTATAACATTACTCAATACTATAACAATTCCAGCTAGTTACTTTGCTAGTAGCGCAGTGAAATAAAACTGCAGTTTATGCACATTACATTACATACGCTCACGTCTGTAATCCCATACACGTATTCGGGTCAGTCTCACTATTCCCATTACCCATTGCAATGGTAATACTGAGACTGCACATTTTTTTCAAATCAGTCTCACTATTCCCATTGAATTACGAAACGCCGAATGGTAATAGTGAGACTTATGTTCTCCTACAAAATGTCTCATTATTCCCATTTGGAGCGGTTTTTTAAACGTCGGGTGTAAAATAATATACTATCCTACAGAAAAGACAAATCAAAAATTTTTATTTGGGCTTTCAGTAATTATTTATTTATAAATTATGTATATCTAATAATTGTATTTACAACGGCAAACCAAAATTCCTCAAACTTTTGTGGTGGTATTTGCATTAACATTTTACGCAGTTCGGTTGGCCGCTGTTTTGAGCATATGCAACCACCGATTCAAAACAATAATAAAGAGGTCATAATATCGAGCGTTTTATTGGTCGCGAATAGTAGCGGTATATAAACGCAATGGGAATAGTGATACAAGTAGTATCACTATTACCATCAATGGGAAAGCTCAATGGGAATAGTGAGACTGACCCACGTAAGCAGAGCATCAGTAGATCAGAATCACATGATGCCACGTTTGTCATAAATGATAAATGTAATTATCTATAAAATCAGAAGTCCGCAAATTGTGAAAATTATTATTTTAATAAACTATGACAGAATAGTAAATAACATCGAATGACAAATCAAAGCATTAGAAAAATAATATAGGGTTATCAAAATTGAAAAAAGGAGACTTCTAAGAAGATTCTTTAACATCCTCCCTTTTTGGCAACCCTATTGCATTAGTCCAATCTGTACTGCTATTGCTGATATCCGTGGCTTATGTAATGCCTTGGTGAGCAGGTCTGCCAACTGGAACTCAGTAGGTATATATTGCACACGTAGTTCGCCTTCAGCGACAAGCTCCCTGACATAAAAGTGTCTAATAGCAATATGTTTTGTCCTTCTGTGGAGCTCTGGATTGTGCGATATTTTAATAGCAGCATCATTGTCGACCCTTAGTTTTGGCGTCTCCTTTAGGCTTGAAATTTCAGCGAAAAGTCTCTTGAGCCAGACAATTTCTCGTGCCGCCTCACTTGCTGCAACCAATTCGGCTTCCGTACTCGAAATTGCTACGCAAGTTTGTCGTCGACTAGTCCATGAGATTGCTCCTCCTGAATAAATGCATAAAATGCCTGAAGTAGACCGTCCGGTGGTTCGGTCACCGCCGTGGTCCGAGTCACTAAAGCATTCTAAAATGCCAGTATTACATTTTTTCTTATAAAGTATACCGTAGTCTAAAGTACCTTTAATATATCTGAAGATTCGCTTCAATTTAAGTATATCATCTTTAGCTGGTTTTTCTAAAGATCTTGATATGACGCTTACAGCATAGGCTAGATCAGGTCTGGTTCCAACAGTTAAATACGCAAGAGCACCTACAGCTTCTCGGTACGGGTATTTTGAAACATCCGATTCAACAGATTCTGTTTCTGGTACTCCATCCTTCAACATTGGGGTAGAAACCGGTTTACAGTCTTTCATTCCGAAACGTTCTAGTATTTTGTTTGCGTAATTACTTTGAGATACTTTAATGTTACCATCCTGGTTTTCTATTTCAAGGCCTAAAAAGTATGTAGCGTCTTTAATTGTGATTTTGAATCTTTTCTTTAGCTCATTTATGAATTTTTCAGAGTCTTTCTGATTGGTTGCTGCGACTAATCCGTCATCAACATAAAGAGCAAGGATTATCTTGTTATTTGTTCGGTTTCGAATAAATAGGCATGGATCCGTAGTACATTGTTGGAAGCCAATGCTTAACAAGTAATCGACCATACATTTATTCCAACAGCGCGGTGCCTGTTTAAGACCATATAGGCTTCTTTTCAATCTGCACACCTTATTAGATCCATCTGAATATCCGTCAGGTTGCTTCATATAAATCTCTTCATCTAATGAACCATACAGAAATGCTGTTGAGACGTCGAATTGAGTGAGTTTTAGTGCTTCGTTAGCAGCAATACTTAAAACTGATCTTATCGTAGTCATCTTAGCAACTGGACTAAAGACTTCATCATAGTCAATGCCCTTTTTCTGTGTATAGCCACGAGCAACTAGTCTTGCTTTAAACTTGTCTAGTGTGCCATCAGCGTTGGTTTTAATTTTGTAAATCCATTTACAAGATATGGTTGATTAGAGGATATTGATGATGAGATGCCAGAATCTGCAGAAGACATAGCTGAGATAGCTAATAGAATGAATTTACGTGATAGAAGTCAACTAAAACCACGCTCTGCTACCATGATAAATGTAATTATCTATAAAATCAGAAGTTCGCAAATTGTGAAAATTATTATTTTAATAAACTATGACAGAATAGTAAATAACAACGAATGACAAATCAAAGCATTAGAAAAATAATATAGGGTTATCAAAATTGAAAAAAGGAGACTTCTAAGAAGATTCTTTAACAATAAATTCTGAGGGTTATTAGATGAGACATGATGTATTGGTGTGGTGTGGTATAGTGGTGTGGTAGTTAGGTTGTGCAGCATATTCCCTCAATTAAATATCCATGGTAGTTTATTCTGCCAAATACTTATTCTAGCATTTTCTTCCCCCAGTCATTTAGAAGAGGCTTTTTCAAGCAGTAGGATATTTGCTTCAATAATTAGTATGAAACAATAGTATCTAAAAAATACTAAGATATCAATCAGTTATTACAGAAAAAGAAACCAGTAGAAAATAAATACCACAGTCATTGTAGATAATGTAAATGTATTTGTCTTAATAATCAAATTATCAAAATAATAAATTGCTAAAAATTATATAAATTACAATTGTAAAACTTATGTAAACGTAAAATATATAAAACATGTTAAAGAAAATTAACAAAAATATTTAAAAAATAGACAATAATAAGAAGCTATAAACAAAAATAAAAAAATAAACAATATCAATAACACAGCCCATTCATAAGCTGTTTTGCAAGCTGCCATACATGGCTCTATATTTTTGCATAAGCAACAAACTCGGGTTAGGTTCTTTATTTTTTTCTATGGGTCTGTATCCAAAATTACCAAACAGTAGCTCGATAAATCCAAGCTGCGACATAAGATAGCAAAAGATAATAAAAGTTGAAATAAACACAATTGGTAAATAGCATCGGTTAGCGATCCCATTGTAGCAGGTTCGACGTTGTTGACAACAACGAAATATACTTGTTGTACACATGAAGACGAAACAAACTGGAATCAGATAGCACGTTTGGAATACACACATGGTTATCATCACTATACTTTGAAAAATCGTTGTAACTACAATGAAAATCATCCGGAAAAGTGTGAAAATAACACACATTATGGTTCGATAGGGGATAAATAGCATATGCCATAAATAGTGTAAGCTACTTCGGCTGTCCATCATTTTTGTTTGTGTGTAAGTTTCTTGGGTTATTTTTAAGGTACCACTTGACTTTTTGCTATTTCAGTGGGATATTTAGTTCATTTGCTCTGAACTGAACTTCACTGTAACTTATTTATCTATTGATGTGGTACGCTTGATCTTTTATACTGTAATATAATAAACGTTTTAAATGTGGATTATTATCTCAAAACATATTGAAACAAATTGTGAAAAATTATAAAACTGAAAATTACTGACAATCTCTGACTTGACATTCAGAGAAAAGGCAATCACTCTCATATATATGTAGACACTGTTAACTCCTCTGAGTATGTAATATTTGTTGGTTAACCCTTTTTTGAACTTGACATTTGCCTAATCAACAAAGGAGAGAACAAATACTACGAGTACATACTCAAAGAAGGAGAGCCATAGAAAATATTTTTTTTTTAGATAAGATATTTTATTTATAAAAACTTAAGCCTAAATACAAAAATGTATAATGATCAAATTTTTAAATTATCAACTTAACTATGTAAATTAAATAATAATAAATAAATAAATAATAAACGCTACACACTCAAAGGCCCACACTAAGGTTTTCCCTTGTGTCGTGGGTCCCTCGGATCACACTTTAAGACAAACACAAACACCCATGACCCGAGAACAAACATCTGCTTTTCACAAAAATGTTTGCCCCGACTGGGGATCGAACCCAGGACCCGCCGATCAAAAGGCAGCGTCACTACCTCTCGACCAAACCGGCCGTCATTTCGAAAATACAACAAAGTTATTAATTTGTGGTAATGACTGGCTTATGTCGTGTGTGTACTTATTTTTTCTATGTCTACGATGAAAAGCACGTTCGTCTATCATAGGCATAGAAATAGCCACTGTCAACAGAGAAAAGGTTGTTAGTCATGGACATAGAAAAAATAAGATAAATCTGTTATTTTTTTCTATGTCTATGTGTCATAGACATAGAAAAAATAAGTTAAATACCTATGTGTTAGTATAAAGTGGTAACACTGCTCTAAGAGATGCAAAAAATGTGGTATTTAGCATAGACATAGAAATAAGTTAAATACCACTAGACTGGCTGTTGTCAAATCAAAAACGAGACCACTTGATTTTCGCCATTTTGGCGCTGTAGGTGGCAGCGGCAGAAAACCGAACTCGACGTAGTGAGGCCAAAAGTCGATTAGTCGATGTATTCCCAGCGGGGTAGGCAGGCAATCAGCTCAAGTTGTACTTTGCCTTAGTGCTTAGTACTTTGCCTTGGCAATCAGCTCAAGTTGTACTTTTAATAAGTGAGGACCAAAAGTCGATAATTCGACTATTTATGTTCTCTAGCGGAATGTAGAGCTTATTTTTTTCTTTTTCCCCAAAGGTATGTAAGTATAGATGATCTGTTTTTCTTACAGCAGAGCGTCAATTTTGCGTAAACAATAAAACCATTTTCTCACATTAGCATGACTCAAACTAAAGAAATAAGCTTTATCTTTTGCGTTAGTTTCAAAAACAATAATATTTAAAGGTGTGTTACTTTATAAAAAGTTAAAGTATGTAATTTTTCAAAACTGGTACTCTTTTTTTCAGTTTTGAAATATTATTCAATAGTTCATAAAGCCTACTACTATCCCTTAGCGGGGATCGTGACATGTTTCTAGTAACCCTTATGTATAACCTTTACCTTGAACATTTTCTTCAAATATTGTAGGAACACTACCAAATTTTAACAATTTCCTACTTCCTATGAAACAGTTAGGGTCAAAATGCTTCGAACATATTTCGTGGCTTTTCTTTGATGTCAAATTCTTCGAAACATTCATATTTTGAAGCCATTTTTTTTTAAACTTCGTCGGTTGGAAATCTGTTGCAAGAAATTTAGTTGGTTAGGTATTCTGTCTTACTGTTCTTATGAAGATTAGTAAACTCTTAAATATTTATCTAAAATCATTCAAGAGCGTGTCGAGCGACGCGCAAATTAATCAAACATTACTTGTTATCTTGAAAAGCTTAGGTACTAAGATGTGATTACAGTTTTGTAGTATCAAGGGTCTCTTAGAAAATTGCGAGTAGACGGATATGGCGAAACTATAACTTTGTAGTCTACTACATACCCCTAAAAAAGTAATCATGGGTACTCAACAAAATAAAAACGGTTTTGTTTGCCATTGTACGTAACATTAAGTAATATTTTACACTAATATACCTATAACATGTTTCTATCGACATTGTTTTTATCAACTGTCTTTGGAAGCACTAGTGAAATAAAGCAGGCGAATCAAGCGAAATTGAAAATGCGAAAATTTTATCTTTTATAGTCATTTTAACATTACTATATATACTTAGAAAAAGAGGAATGTCTTCCCGACAGTTTCTAATCATTTAAAGTAGAATTAAGACGTTTTAAAACAACATTTTTCAATAAAACAGTTTGTAAAAAAACATACTTGTACATTGACCGATTATCTCCTTTTTTCTGTTTATATTTACAAACCAAGCATATTCTCATGGTCACAAAATTGAATATTAATAAAACTTTATACAAAAATTCACTTAGTCTTTAAAATTTTAACAAAATTTTCATATATTTCAAATTGTTTACAATTTACTGCGTCAAGTTCCGTTCAATTTGTCACTTTCAATGCGTCCTAAAGAGAAATGCTGTAATTTATAGAGGACTGCCAGTCCATACACTTTATGTCAGTGGTATTTAGCCACAGACATATTGAAAAAACAACGAGTTGCAGTGCCGGTAGAAGCTTGAACATATATTAATTCCTTACGCTCGACGCTCTAAGTTTTCACTTCACCTTCCGTCTTACGAATTTTGATCAGGGTCACGTGACCCTCACGCGAGTTTAACATTTTTTACCCATCCAAAAAGTGCACAAAGCCGCTAAAGAAGTTTTTACTTCAAAATAAGTTAAATGTCAGTGTATTTACTTATTTTTTCTATGTCTATGAACATAGCATAAGCCGAAACTTGGAGAACATGGGCCTAATATTACTATTTTAACTTGAGAGTTTTATTTATCAAGTTCTGTAGCAATATCTGTTTTTTTTTCACACAAAAAACAAAACCAGCAGTGGTACTTAAAAATGGATAATTCCTTCCAGGCAACCTTTGGGTCAAGGAAATTGAGAGATTACTATAATATGAGCGGGGTGCATATGTTTTACCCATATTACTGCAAGATTCCTTACAATTACTCATCTGTCACGGAAACCACGTGTTTCTTTACTCACTCTTACAGTATGCTTAGAAAGAGATGGCAGCTGAAATATAAGTAAAATAATTCACAAAAATAATTTTCCATTAAAACTGTATTGTCTGGAAAACCGTACGAAAAGAAAACAATTTTAACAACAGCGTGTAATAGAAATGCGAATAGCACTAAAAAAACACCGGTAAGAAACACGAAAAACGGTAATTTTACCTTTATGCCAACATTTCTTTGGCTGCAGTTACACATCATTATAAAATTCGACAGAACTACAATGAAAAAACATATAGGCACCATAAGAATTAACTGTACCAAACAAAAAAGCACAACTATAATATTTTTGAACACAACTCTGATAAAAATCTCGAAACCGCTGTAAACGGAGTCAATAGAAAACTGGAATACGTTCCTTATTGAATATAACAGACAACGAACTAAGTACCAAGTGGTTTTACAGGGATTTGAAAGGAAATCCCTCATAAACATTTCGTAGTACCAATGAAAATAAAACATTTTGAAAAAAATTTCAAAAAATGTGAAAATATTAATCATGTGTGAATAACTTTGTTGTATTTTCGAAATGAGTTGACATCACAAATTAATAATAGTAAGTTGACATGTATACCACAAATTAAATCTATACTTTTTTTCTTTTTTTATGTCTACTGAGTTGACATTTATCTGTCTCTAGTCAAACAAATGAGGGTGCAATTTGGCACTCGTTGCCCCAATATCGGCATGGTGCACAGTATCTTGGCCTTTCCAGAGTCTGATTTGGCCAAGAAGCTTATTTGCGTATGTAATTATTTCTTTAAAGCAGTGTTTTTCAATCTTTCTGAATTCGCGACCCCTTTGGATCATATAAAGTTCTGGGACCCCCTAAGGTCCATAAGACTCTTTTAGGCTAAATCTATGTACTACTTGGGAGATTTTAAAACACATAATAAAAGAGTTTGCCGCGGGGTAGACACGGAAGGCGGCGGGAGGCATCATTATACAGGCACAGCCTGAAATTGTCTTAGCTAAGTGTAAGATTTACATATTTTTGTCTTTTTCTTTGGGGGTCGCGACCCACAGTTTGAAAAACACTGCTTTAAAGGATAGGTATCAATTAACATGCGATGTCCCTCGGTGGGGACGTACTATATATGGGCTGGTTACAAAAAATTAAATATTAATAACCATATAAAACCTCTTCATATGGAACCTAAATTTCTTGCTATGATCCTTATTTCTATGTCTACAAAATTTTATGTACGTTTGTTAAAATACTACATACTCAAAGGTTTGTTCTGATTATTAGAAGGTTATACAGGGTGGCCGGGAAGTTGCCGTTTAAAAAAAAAAATTTAGGTCCCTCGTGTCGTGGGGTATCCGAAACACCCCTATGTATGTTCCGCGATTTTTTGTAGTTTGCGAGTTACGATTTTTTTTCTGAATTTTCGAGAAATTTCGCCTTGACCCGTTTAAATTTTTTTTTTAGAAGTTGAAGACTTTTTCGTGATTTTTTTTTGCAACTGAATCTTTATGAGTTGTTCTTTTATGAATAAAATAATCAGCTTCATAACTTTGATATAAATTATGAAAATGTTGGTGAAAAGTGAAAAAATTACGTTTGGTGAATTGTGACTTAAATTTTCAACTTTACATTAAAAATCGAAACAGGTAACTCCATGGCTTCTAAGTAGGCCTAAAGAATGCGCCATGCTTTCAGTTTTAATAATAATAGTAAAAAAGTGGTACTTAAGGGGGCTACTTTTGCTAATATCGGTCTTCAAAGACAGCAAGGTGGAAAATTCTTGAAAGTAGCCAACTGAATTTAAAAAATGTTTTTTTGTTGATTTTATCATTCCTTTAGGTGCATGTTAAATTACAGCACACTTAATTAACAGCATGTGTAACAGCTATTGCTCAGAGTGTAACAGGCAAGCGGGGTCACAGCGGGGCTTCACACTCAAAGGCCCACATTAAGGTTTTACACTCAAAGGCCCACATTAAAAAAATAAACGCTTCACACTCAAAGGCCCACATTAAGGTTTTCCCTTGTGTCGTGGGTCCCTTGGAACACATAAAGACAGACACAAACTCCCATGACCCAAGAACAAACATCTGCTTTTTTAAAAAAACACATAAATAAATAAAAAATGTGTTTAAAAAATAAATAAATAAATAAATAAATAAATAAAACACATTCATGTTTCTTAATAATTGCGATTGGCTCTCCAGTCGTTCTCTGCTGCCCGCGCTCATACGTCGCCCCGCTGTGACCCCGCTTGCCTGTTACACTCTGAGCAATAGCTGTTACACGATTGTAATTTAACATGCTGTTAATTAAGTGTGATGTAATTTAACATGCACCTAAAGGAATGATAAAATCAACAAAAAACATTTTTTAAATTCAGTTGGCTACTTTCAAGAATTTTCCACCTTGCTGTCTTTGAAGACCGATATTAGCAAAAGTAGCCCCCTTAAGTACCACTTTTTTACTATTATTCTTAAAACTGAGAGCATGGCGCATTCTTTAGGCCTGCTTAGAAGCCATGGAGTCACCTGTTTCTATTTTTAATTTAAAGTTGAAAATTTAAGTCACAATTCACCAAACGTAATTTTTTCACTTTTCACCAACATTTTCATAACTTTTATCAAAGTTACGAAGCTGATTATTTTATTCATAAAAGAACAACTCATAAAGATTCAGTTGCAAAAAAAAAATCACGAAAAAGTCTTCAACTTAAAAAAAAAATTAAACGGGTCAGGGCGAAATTTCTCGAAAATTCAGAAAAAAAATCGTAACTCGCAAACTACAAAAAATCGCGGAACATACATAGGGGTATTCGGATACCCCACGACACGAGGGATCTAAATTTTTTTTAAACGTCAACTTCCCGGCCACCCTGTATACCTACAGCGCGGCGATGATCGCCATGAAGGCCGGTTGTATCCAAGTTGTATCCAGTGGTAGTAACGCTGCCACTTGATCGCAGGGTCTTGGGTTCGATTCCCAGTCGGGGCAAAATGTATGTTCCAAGGGACCCGCGATACAAGGGGTCCCTTGGATCAAACATAAATACAGACAACTGAGTGTGGGCTTTTGAGTGTGTAGCGTTAATTACCTAGCGTTAATTAGCAATACATATAGTTCTGTCTCAATAAAAAAATAATATTTTAAAAGGTATTTGACTTTACTCGTCAAAATGATCAACTTTTATGCTTAGCTTACTCGTATATGTACGTAATGTTGCCCCAATCATTTACATTAACACTTTGTTTATAGAATTGTAATTTGTTTTTAAAACAAATTAAACAAGAGGTTGTTTTAAAACAAAGGTATAGAAATACAATTCAACTGAAAAGAAGAAAATTATAATGAAACATTTATTTAATGTTAGCAAAATAAAAATAAAGAATCAAATACACAATAAAGAAAGTGTAAAACGTATCAAAATCATTATAATACTGATATAAAAAACATCGAACAAAAAAGTGTAAACAATAAAAAAAAAATATATCAAAAACATGGAATTACTTCTTTAAAATTTTCAAACAAATACATTTCCGCTATTAAAATTCTTGGAGAGTAAACAAATAGCTTGACGCAGCTTATAGACAGTTACTTGAAATACGTCACCATCCCTTAAAGGGGAGATAGTACAGATTATTAAATTAATAAAAGCAAACTATTAGACTATTATTGTTTAGATATAATTTTTTTTCTTCGCTTTTGAGAAAAGAGGGTTTTGCTCCTTAAAATTGGGATTTTAAAAAACTTACGTATTTAATAGTTTGTTTTTCGTAGTTTTAATTTGCTAATACCCTAATAAGTAATAATATAATAGATGTATAATAAAAGAATATTAGAAATATCGTACTATTTTTGAATGATGATTTCACAATTTTTACCTGTTCCTATGACTAAATGCAATTTTATTACAAAAAATCACGGTTTAAAAACATTTACGCTTATAAGCTATCCAACGAGGTATAAAAATATAAAAAACGTTGAAAAATGACTGAATAAATTGCCTTAATCAGGAATAAGACAAAAATCGTAATTTTTAAAATTTGATTATCTTGTAGTCTTAATTAAAATTTACAACTGATTTTAAAGTGTGAGCCCCAATTTCTAATGTAGGCACGAATTCTTGTCCTTAATTGAGTTTTCACAACACCACTAGACAAAGTATTCTTGATTTCATTTGCGGAGTTAATTATGCGGATCCTTAAATCTTTATTATCTGGCACAGCCGAGTGAAAACTCATAAACTAGGCACTACATATGCCTTCACACGTAATAGTCCATCGGGGTACGATTGGGACACCTTGCTGGCTATGGGACCAATCCTCTTCTACCAATTCACCGATCAGAAAAAAATGATTTAACCATTAGCAGATAGTAATTCGGTAACGTGCAAGATATCCATCATGCTGGTAATACATCATCCGCCTTATCTTCAAAGGTTCACTGATCGTCAAACCGTTTCTATCAGCGTGAATCATCGCATAAGAGAGACAGGACGGGTAGAAAAACGTGCTCAGAATTTTGGAAGACCGCGCGTGTATACTAGGAATATACAAAGGAAATTCTTTGGCTTTTATAAAAAGATCCAACAACGTCTATAAACGTTATAAGAATCAGGGTAAGATCGAGATACCTTATTGGCCATGGGACTTATTCTCCTCTAACAGTTCAACGATCAGAAAAAAAAAATGATTTACCTAATCATTGGCGGATAGTAATTCGGTAATGTGCAGGACATTCATTTAGCTATTACCCTGACTGCCACAACTTTTAAAGACGTTGCTGGGTTTTTTTGGGAAAGCTAAAGAATTTCCTTTTTATCTTCCTAGCATACACGCGCGGTCTTCTAGAATCCTAAGCGCACCTTTCTACCCGTCCTGCCTCTCTAATCCGATGATACGCGCTGATAAAAACGGTATTTGACGATCAGGGAACCTTCAAAAATAAGGCGGATGATTTATTATCAGCATGATGGATGCACGTTACCGAATTACTATCCGCTAATGGTTAAATCATTTTTTTCTGATCGGTGAATTGGTAGAAGAGGATAGGTCCCATGGCCAGCAAGATGTCTCGATCGTACCCCGATCGACTATTACGTGTGGGGACATATGAAGAGCCTAGTTTATGAGGTCTCGCTCGGCTGTGCCAAACATTAAAGATTAGGATCCGTACAAATAACTCCGCAAATTAAATCAAAAATAATTTGTCTAGTGGTGTTGTAAAAACTCAATTATGGACAACAATACTCGTACGTGCCTGCATTAGAAATAGGGGCTCACACTTTGAAAATCAATTGTAAATTAGTTTACACCACAAAATAATACATTATAAAAATTATGATTCTTATCGTATTCCCGATTAAGTCAATTTGTTCAGCTATTTTTCAAGGTTAGTTTTTTTATACCTCGTTGGATAGCTTATAAAGCGTGATATTTTAAAACTGTTATGCCGACAAAGTTACGTGGTGATTTTTTAAATTAAATTTGTGAAACTATTAAGATTCTGTAAATCATTCATAAACAGTACGACATTCGTATTATTTTTATTACTATTATGACGTATTAGAGTAAAGTCAAAGTAAAACTACGAAAAACAACTATTAAATATGTAAGTTTTTTAAATCCCATGCTCAAAGGATTTCGTTGGCCATACAGCGCGGCAATGTGGCCAGTATCATGGGAACCTTTGAGCGGGGTGAACTTCGGGGAGGCTTTTTTGACTAGGATTTTAATTTTGTATATTTTGTATATATTTTTAGGTTTTTTTCGGGGCTGACGGAGCATGTTGCCGATTAATTTTGTCTTAGTTTTTAGTTATGACGAAGCCTGTTGCGGATACGTTTTTTTTTCCCTTAAATATTAATACTTTCACTCATATTAAGTACCTAACATTTGAAAGAGTAAACTCACTTTTCTTAAAAGAGGAGGAAACTTTTTTTTCTCTGAAATTGGTACGTTTTTTCCCCGTCTAACTGAGGGTAATTTGATAGCTAACGGTCTCTACTATCACTCCATAAAGAGATTGTGACGTATACTCAGTAACCCTGTATTATTATCAACATTTCATGATAATTGAATTACAGAGGTATAGTTATCGTAGGTTAACCTGGTCGCGCATTTTACTTGAAGTTAGCTACACGTCTACTTCACATAGAGCTGAAGCGATTAAGAATTATCTTGCAGTACAAATTCGTTCCACAT
The DNA here is from genome assembly GCA_949987775.1 of Aproaerema taeniolella. NCBI lineage: Eukaryota > Metazoa > Arthropoda > Insecta > Lepidoptera > Gelechiidae > Aproaerema > Aproaerema taeniolella. The sequence continues at coordinate 19,373,017 of OX465250.1, forward strand.
ATAGCTCATTCATGTTGGCTGAAAATCCATTTATTTTTCCATTGCTCTATTATTAACTTTGTTATAATATAATACCACACCTGATTCTTAAAAGTAATTAAATCGTTCTTGTCTTATTATCTTTTAATAATGCCTTTTGGTTCGTAACTAAACAGTACTTTTGGGAAGGTGTAATTCTAATTCATCAAACGTCAAGTCAAACATTCGTCTCATTGTGCAATATGCTGCTCGCACTCGTTTAAGAGTGAAACGAATAATATTGCACTACAAATATCTCGATTCATATCAAATCGACTTAGTCTCGTGAAAGTTATAATCCAACTAAGCCAATTAAGTTACTCTTCTTCAGTCCCAATCACAGGTGTACTAGCTTCTTCTTCTGCCACCTTCTTCACATATCCAGCGTGATTCATCACTTTTTCCGAAAGACCAGAATAATGCAAAGCGTACAGTGCCATTGCAGCCATAGCAAAGGTAGCTACTAAATTCATAGGACCACCGCCGCCTCTGCCACCAAAAGGCGCAAACATGAAGAAATTTGGACACCTGATACGATAGCAGCAAATAAAATGTGTCGTCACAATAAAAATAAGGGCCACAGGTAAAAGTGACAAAAACTGGAAAAATGTACACACTATGTTGTATATGTTTGTTAAAATCATCCTAATGAAGTTTTCAGCCATGTGGACAAGGAAGATGAGGATTCTGACGACGCTTTGAACAGCGCAGGCTAAAATGTGAAGCATAAAGGCGATAGTGTAGCACATGGCTGTACCTGAAAATCAAAAATTTCATCACTTTCGGTAACTTAAACATAAGAAAACCTAATAAATGTTAAGTAAAGTGTTAGAAAGGCGCGTCACATAAACAACACAGAAAAAAAGATACATACAAGCGAACATAGAACCTCCCCCTTTTTTGAGGTCGATTAAAAAATGTAAATTCAAGTTCTATAGGCACTGGTAAACCTAATATTGTGCTCAGTTGTAAGGAATGGGTACTAGAAAGTAGTGGAGCCGGGAAGGAAAATTAGTAAAATATAGGTACATAGAGGAAGAGCGGCGATAGCTCAGTTGATAATGAGACAGACTTGTAATCGAAAAGTTGCGGGTTCATATCCTAGTGCGGGCCTGTACCACTACATTCATCTTTTCGGATAAATGTTCGGATTTTTCACCAAATATCACTTGCTCAGCGGTGAAGGAAAACACCGAGATGAAACCCGCACGTCTGTGAAGATTCGTTTTCGAAAGGCACGCGATTCACCAACCCGCATTGGGCCGGCGTGGTGGACTATGGCTCGTGCCCCTCCGTGGGGACATGTTTGGGCTGTCAAAGAAAAAGAAGACGTAGAGGAAACTCTGGTACATTTTGTTTTAAACGTTCCTGTATCTCATGCCCTATACATAAAAGCTAAAATATAATGTACTCTACATACGTATTGAGTATTACTAAATGAATCAACTGGAAATGTTTGCTAACCTTTAATAACGCGTGTTTATTTTTTTCATATAAACATAAGCAGTAAATAAGCTTAAAAAAGGTGGCCGTTACAATAGTAACGAAAAAATCATCAAAAAGTAAAATAATGTAAAAAATAGGCTATAAAAAGACAAAACGTCTCAAACAACGGTAAAAGAGTTGTAAAAGAGTAAAAAAGAAGAGTACAAATGACATTTATGTATTTTCAATTGTCTTTGGCCAAAGCGTAGCTAAAACCAAAAAGGATTTGCATGCACATCATAGACATAGAAAAAATAAGTATGCACATCCATCTTTGAGTATGTAGTATTTCCATCTATGTCTATGTGCACATAAACATTGACATAGAAAAAAAGAGTAAATAAACATAACTTACTTCCATTTTGAGAAATGTTCTATTGAATGCACTTTAAATTAATTAGCGAAAATCGATTATGTTGATCAGCCGACGAAACTGAACAATTATCACAGAAAAAAATAGGTCAAAGTATGAAAAATAATTTACGCCTCAAACTCATGCGACTAGGGCCCCGATGTGTCAATGGAATGGAGGCCATATTATCTGTTCAGGTGGCGAAATAAATTGAGAATTATCCAAATTACATACATCTAATGACGGCTGCTTTGTATGGTGGCACCACCGCCAACTGAATTTTCAGTTGCTGGTTTTGAGTGAGGCTTTGAGTATGTAGTATTTGTACTCTTTAGTCATTGGTTGCTAGGTAGTTTGCAACTTAACGTTCGGTTGGCGGTGGCGCTAGTTAGGGTGGTTGCATAGACATAGAAAAAAGTTAAATACCACGGTGGTTGTCAGCAAGTACTCGTATCATGGATCTAATACATCAGGATAGAAATCTTCGAGCTCAAACGCGGGCCGAAGAAGAGATAGAGCAACGAGGCAGAACGTCTCGTTCTAGTAGGGTGACAATGCGATTACTCGTATTATTATTATTTTTTTTGGGAGTGCAAAGTATACGTAACAGACAAATACAGGCTTCCATTTAAGGATAGAAGTTTTCCTGTAATTTTATTTTTATATAGGTATAACAAACCATCAGCAACATTTACGTTACTACATTTTTGTTATGAAACACCAAATTGTATGATAATATACAAGGAGGACACAGAGTAGTGGACATCGGGAATGTTTTTTTTTTTAATTATAAGATGGGTTAACACTTGACCTCAATCTTGACCAAGGTCATAGATGAGGTCGACGATGGAGCGAGTTAACCCAGAAAACGCCTATAAGGCACCGGTACTCCCACGCACCGACGGAACACAGCAAGCTGTTTGGCGTCGGACTTCGGTTGGAGGGTGGTCGCGAACCAGGCGGCCCTTTACAGAGCCTACCACACCGCATGAGACCATAGGACAACACCTCAGATTCATAAAAAATGAGGTGTTATTGCCTGAGATGGATTAATAGGAGGCAGGTCTCATTTGTGTTTCCTAAGTCGCCTCTTACGACATCCACGGAAAGAAATGGGGTGGTGTTATTCTAAGCCGATCACCACACGGCACAAAGTTGTGTAGTTAGGTTGCGAAAAAATAAAACAAAAACTCACCTTTCGTCTCATCTTATAATCAAATCATTAAAACATGCTTTTAACTTAATTTCAAAACTTTTCCCATGAAAACATTTTCCCCAAGCAATCCACATTGGATTTTTGTAAAATTGGAGTTTTATGCTTAGAATTTGTTTTTTCCTATTTTATCTAACGGACCTTAGTTCCATAGGAGCCCGTTTAGTTCCATAGGTATATATAAGTTAATTTTGATCTTATGTTATTTTTTATTAGAAACTATTAAATAATAAATTCCCCCTTTCACAGAATAGAATAGAATAAAAAAATCTTTATTTTATAGGATAATCAGGATGCCACTTAAAACAAGTCAAGATTACATGAAATACATACAAACAAACATTAAAGGATTTAAATACATACCATACATACGTATTCGTTCTATTGACCCTACTGACTCTACGCCTATTCGCAAAGGTGCAGTCTTCCCCAGAGAAGAACAGGCAAGAAACTCTGAGGGTGTTCTTTTTAATCGCATTACAAATTTTCCTATTTTCTAATTTTAACTAATTCTGAAATAACTCTAAAGCTGAGCAGTCATTCCCATGGCTCCATGTCAGTTAGGTCATCAGAAATTTTGTAATAGCCCTTTTTGTAAAGTTTTTGTTTAATTACTGACTTAAATTTATCCAAAGGTAAATTTTTAATACCTTCGTTCGTGACCTTGTGGAGACGACTGTCTAGTACTTCCAGTTTATGCTTGGTCCTAGTATTTATATTGTGCCTATCGCTATTTTTCTTAAACAGATGTTCATTTTTCTTCACATATAAAAGATTGTCACATATAATATATTGGGATGCAGAAGTCAGAATATTTATTTCTTTGAATATTTGTCTAAGAGACATTCTAGGTCTCATTTGATAAATCGTGCGAATAGCCCTTTTCTGCAGAACAAAGATCTTATTGATATCCGCAGCAGTACTCCACAGTAAAATGCTATATGACATTAGGCTGTGGAAGTGAATATACGGTTCTCGCGGTTTCAACGTCCGATAATTGACAGATTTGTTTAACTGCGTAGGCTGCTGAACTGAGTCTGCTCGCTAACTTATCAATATGAGGACCCCATTGAAGCTTTGCATCAAGAGTTATTCCTAAGAATACAGTAGATTCCACAACGTCCAGTTTTACATTCTTAACCTGTACATTGGTATTAACCTGTTTAACATTGGGCAAGGTAAACTTAACACATCGTGCCCCTCGGTGGAGACATTGTATGGGCTGATGAGAGTCAGAGAGATATTTGTTATACATGAGTGCAAAGTTGCTTTTAACCGCGTGCTCAAATTTGATGACCGACCAAGCGAAGGATTCTAAAATTGGATCACAAGCGCAGCGAGTGCTACAACAATTAGAATTCTGAGCGTTAGCGAGAGAATCAAAAGAGCACAAGGTCAAAAATCGTGGCACTCGAGTCTAACACGTAACTTTTAATGAGGTAGTGGAAAATGAGGTAAGCTTCCAAAAAAATCCCATAGATGGTGCTGTTTAAGAATGCTACACATTTTCGTAGTTTTCTTCAAAAATAGAGTATTTTATAAAATATCAACTAAAGTTTAAATTAAAGATCTCCCTGATACTATCATTTGGACATGATTGGAATTTAAAACACTTTGCAATGTTGTATTAAAAACCGATCTTGGATTTTGTTTCGCTCAAAAATCAAAACTAGAAATTGTGACTAGTACATCTTACCATAGGTCAGTCAAATGTCACAAGGTTGAGTTACGATGAAGTTATGTAATAAATATTTTCTATAGCAAGAAAATAGGTAAAGATGAGCCACTGATTCTCTGCCTACCCCCTTAGGAATTACTGACGTGAGCATATATGTATACAGGTTGAAAAGAACCTCCTAGCTTTAAATGAAAATCCTGAACCAGTACCTATCACTTACTGAACACTTTTTTTTATTATTTTTTATTATTTTTTGACATGGTGTCGTTCGGCGCTGAGTCTATTATAGTGTTGGGCTCAGGTATACTTTAAAAATATGTTTTACCATATTAGGGATTTAAAAATATACCCGACGTCAACGCGTTTCCGGGGTATATTTTCAAACTGGAAATTCCGTGTTGTGTTATTGCAAAATATATCAAAATATACTTCTAAATTCCTTTAAATAAGACCTTCCTTTAAATACTGAAAATTATAAATGTTGGTAGATAAAAGTTGTTTATGAAAAAGCTTAAATTTTCAGTTTAATGGGCCTTTAAGTTTAATGAGACTTTAGTTTAATGGGACTTTAAGTTTAATGGGATTTTAAGTTTAATGTGACTAGTTTAATGGGATTAGTTTAATGAGACTTTAAGTATAATGGGATTTTAGTTTAATAATGGGACTTTAAGTTTAATTAGACTTTAGTTTAATGGAACTATAGTTTAATGAGACTTTAAGTTTAAAAGACTAAGTTTAATAAAACTTAAAGTTTAATGACTCTATTTAACTTTTTACGTACCTAATGAAAATTCGTTACTCGTCAAAATTAAGCGGGCGTTCTGATCTAAATGAGTGAGTGCGTTCGGGTATGTTTTCAAATACCTACGCGCGCGTTTAGTAATTTGAAAATATACCCGATGTCAACGCGCGCCAGTGACGTCACAGTGTTGGGTAAAGGTACATTTAAAAAAAATCTTGCCTTTTTTCGATTCGTTGTGGCTAGGTATATTTTCCAAATATGCGGTTATTCATTAGGTTGTAACATCCTAAACAAGTCAGCAAAAAATCAGAACTACCAGATTTAATGCAAGGTCGCTAGGTTTTCAAACTACAAGGTAGGTACAACCTTGTACCTGGCCTAATTATTTTTTTTACATTGTTAAATTACTGTCTTAAATTTCTCTAAAGGTAAACTTTGAATACCATGACGCAACTTTGAAATTTCACTCTCAACGCGCCCAAAGAAGTTTCATTTAAAATACTCCAAGTTTGAAAAGGATGATGATGCTAACTGTACTTGGACGGGGGCGGTTTGGAATGAGGGCGGAATAAACTAACCCTGGATAGTGAGTGGGACCTGTGAGCGGAGGGTCGTGGGTTCGATGCCAGGTTGAGGCCTGTATCACTATACATTCGTCTTTTAATTCGTATTTAATAGTTATCACTTGCTCAGCGGTGAAGGCAAACATCGTGAGGAAACCCGTAACTCTAAAGGTTATTTCCGAAAGACCCACCAACCCGCATTTTAGGCCAGTGTTGTGGACTATGGCCTGAATCCCCCTTCACTGTTCGAGGGAGGCTCGTGCCACTCGGTGGGGACTTTACATTTAAAACTATAACTGTTAAGTAGAGATAAGAATGAAAAGGCGGAAATTTTGTGATCAATTTAACTGCCGTGACAAATATTTAACAAAAAGTCGCAGAAATAGTAATCGAAGTAACGTTTTTCGTACAAACAAAACTCCGGCGTCATGAGACACCGAAGTAGCAATAGTTGAAGTAACATTTTCGAAGTAAAGTTACATCGATGAAATAAAGGTCCGAAGTAATAAGTCACCGAAGAAGCAATGTATCGCATTTACAAAGTATCGCTGAATGGTCATCGATGTAGAAAAATTCGTATAATCAAGTTTCGAAATCAAGTAGGGGACCCTTTATAGGTCTACAAAGGTGACAGTTGTAGCTAGAAGAACTTGTATTATAAATAAAGGCGTCACCATGGAAACCGCGGGCCAAAAGATCTTTGTAGACATGTAACGTGTCTTTATGGTGTATTGGTGTACGAATTCAAAAAAATACAATTTCGCAATAGTACATAGTTTTTACCGTGGGAGGAATAGTAGGAATTGCGTTCATTTTGAGTAACTGGCGGGAATTCCCAGCATAAAAGCAAGTTGGCACAAAGTGCCGGCTGCATACAACGGAATTTTTTGTTATCTTTTGTCTAATCTCTACTCTGTTGAGCCATTTTTGTCTTTGTTCTGAATCTTTATGCACTCTGCAATAAAATAGCACAGCATTGTTGAGAACCTTTCTCCGCCAAACACAAGAAATCATGGACAACATAGTAATATATTTATAAGAAATTATTTTAGCTTACTTGTGAAAAGATATGTTACATCCACCATACGATTCACTTGAACAAGTGTGAACACAACATCTTTCTACCATTTTGTCAGTATTTTAATTTAAAAAACTGGTATAATCCTTGCCGTTACGAATTATTTTTATACGATTTAAAGCATGCCGCCATGACATTACGATGACACTTTACGGCAGGGGTTCCCAACCTTTTTTTGTCTACTGCCCACTTTAAGAATAAATTATTTTTTAACGCCCCCCTTTTTAAACATACTTAAAAACCGCTAAGTACTTATAACTGATTATTGAAACGCAACTTTATAGTATTCGGACAGAGTATCTTTTATTGAAAATAAAACAAACATAATCAATTCTTATATAAAAACTAATGTGAAGGTTGAATCTGATGCTGTTCAATAAGTTTGTTGATATCAGGTTCCAATTTACTCAAAAACAGCCGCAAGTCGCCACGTTCGGTAACACGCAAACGATTTTTTTTTTTTAGTAAGCAGCGTTGCCACAGCACTAAAACCACGTTCACACAAATATGACGATGGGAATGCTATCAAGAATCGTTGAACAATTGACCACAATCCAGGGTACAATTGCAGGATCGGTTTTTGAAGCCAAAATTCTTGATATCCATTTTTGAACTTGATTTTTATTTCTTCGTTTGTTGTCAATTCTATAAGTTCTTCTTCCAGCTGAGGTGACATTGCTATGTTGACATTTGAAAACGGATCTAACACCCAGTCTGGTATTTCCAAGTTTAAAATGTCCTGGTATCGTTCGGTGAAGTCAATGTGGAGGTTTTCCAAATGTTGGCAGTAGGCAAACAAGTCGTCGTTACTGCAGGATACTGATAAATTCGGAAAATTGTGAAACTCACGTCTGCCCATATTCTTTTTGTGCAGAAGCAGTTTGGCTGCGAAAGCAGCAACGACATTTTTTGTTTTAATTAAATTTAGTTCATCGCCTTGCAGTTGGAGGTTCATGTCGTTGAACAATTTATACAGGTCTGTCATGTAAGCTATATCATTCTTTGATGTTATGAGCTTGTTGCGCAGTTCTGTATCTTTAGTTTCCAAGAACTCTATCACAGAGTCAAACAGGTTGTAAAATCGAATCAGACAATTGCCTCTTGACAGCCAACGAACTTCAGTATGAAGCAATAAACGGTTGAAATCTTCGTCATTAGTAACACAAAGCTGATGAAATAATCTATCATTCAAAGAGCTGCTACGGATTTTATTGACTGCTTTGATGACATATTGCAGTGATTGAAATAGTCGTTCACTTAAGTTTCTAGCAACCAAATGTTGTCTATGAATAACGCAATGTATAGCAAGGACATCTGGAATTTTATTTTTTAAGTACGCTATGAAGCCTTTATGGTGCCCTGTCATAGCCGGAGCGCCATCCGTAGCAACTGATATAATATTTTTCAAAGGAATCTCTTTCTCTTCACAAAACTTTTCCAATGTATTGAATATGGTTTCGCCTTTTGTATCTGTCTCCAAATTTCTGGCAAACAATAGTTCTTCACGTATTTTCTCATCTTTAATAAACCTCACGTAAGATAGCAACAACGCTTCATTAGTTGGTAAAGTGGACTCATCGAGCTGAATTGAGAATTGACTAGTCCTCAGATGATTGCACAATGATTCTTCAATGTTTTCAGCCATTTCATCAATTCGTCTTTGCACAGAATTATTACTCAAAGGAATTTTTCGGATAATATCTGCGGCCGGTTTATGAAGCACAGTAGTTATTACTTCCTTTATTGCTGGCAAAATTAACTCTTCTCCGATGTTGTGTGGTTTGCCTTTTTGAGCAATTAACAAAGAGATATTGTACGAAGCTCGAAGTCCGTCGTCATCTTGCTTAGAAGCCGCCGAAAATAGTTTTGATACACTTGGCTGAGTATTATGCTTCTTCTCTAGGTCTTGAAAATATGCTACATTCTTGTCTTTCTTATCTGGATGCATTTTATTCAAATGATCTTGCAGTCTTGAAGGCTTCATTGCTTCGTTCGAAAATGTTTTTAGACATAGAAGACACAAAGGCGACGACGGGTTTGTGGGATTTTCAATAAATCCGAATTTAATATATTCCGCAGAGTATTGCCGTCTCTTCTTTTTTACTTCCGACATTGTTTTGTTTTGAGAAATACGTAAGTGTTATAATGAAGTACTGCTTATCTATTATGCGCGAAACCGCAAATGAAAATAAAATAAATTTACGTCGTTTATATAGGATTGCATAAGCAGCACGCACCAACAGGAATAAGACAAACGTGCATAAACTCGTTTATCTCATTCGACGCCCAATCGTACTCGACAAGCAAGAACAAGTATTATAGAACCAGCCGATTGATACAGGAATGTACAAATCGGATTATTTAACAAAAACTTGTTAAAACATGATTGCCCGCGGTCTATTATATCGAACCGAGTTTGAGCTATATCTTAATTAATATTAGTTGATGTTCACAAGATGTAGTCGAGAGTCGAGAGCTCAGTCGGTGTCTAAGAGTCTTCCTAGCTAGGTAGATGAAATTATAAATCGACCCCAAAGCCCTACACAACGCCCCCTTTTTTTTCTGGGTCTCTTACCGCCCCCCTTTAGGCCTGCAGCGCCCACAAGGGGGCGTTATCGCCCACGTTGGGAAAGACTGCTTTACGGGATGCCAGTAGTAATAAATGGTTTGAAACAAATTTTCGTTTTCTTTTGGTAATTTAGGAAAAGATGACGAAGTTATTATGATTACAATTAATTTACATCAATTTGAACTGAAATTCATTTCAAATGCAACGTATTTCTTCGTTATTAACTTCATTGTCAAAGCCGAACTTTTTTGATTAATGAAGTTTTTTTAAATTGGCAAGAAAACAGAAAGAGACAATCCGCCTCGCACATCGGTGTCCCTTTCGGTTTCAATAGAGGCTGTCGGAGAAGCAGTCGAAAGTGTACCTTATTGCTATGGAGTTAAGTTTCATATTTCTTAATACGATTTTTCTAAGTAATTGGTCCTTTAAAAGAGAAAGTACTAAGTCCATGACTCGTATATGAAAATTGTAGTAAAATTGAAAATTGTACATAATAAGCCCATAATGAAATCACATTACTTCTCTTAAGTTTGTGTTATACATACATACTTACATTATACAGATTGAAAAAGAACCTCCTAGCTTTATTGAAAATCCTGAACCAGTATCACTTACTGAACACTTTTTTATTTGGGGGGGGGGGGTTTCCTAATCGTAGAAACCACTCGGGCGCACCCCCCGAGCGCTACCCGCACCCCTCGCGTGCCTGGTGTAGGAGTAATGTCTACGTTTAGGCAAAAAATTAACTATTGTCATTGAAAAAATATTAAAAAAAAATTTTTTTTTCATAAATGTTTTGAATGTTACTGGTTCAGGATTTTGAATATAGCTAGGAGGTTCTTTTTCACCCAGTATAGGCTCACGCCTTATTTGTACATGTTCGTTGGAATATCGTGTATAAGCGTGTTAGAATGCCTAATTAATAAAGTGAAACTCCAGGGTTTTAATTTCTTTTTATTCTATTGTCTAAGTTTTCTTAATAATAACAATAAACATTATTTGATGACTTCATCTGCAGTCAGTGAAATAGTTGGAAATCTCTACGTAATTTTTTTTCTTGTAGCATGACCCGTCGATGCAATGTTTTTCGTGAAATATTATGAAGTGTTGAAGAAGAGGGCGTTCTTGTTAACCGAGGGCGCTTTTTTATTGAGAGTATTGTTGGAGAATGAGTTGGAGAATGAGTTGGAGAATGAGTTAGAGAATAAGTTGTCAGTGAATGAGTTGAGTGAGTTGAGTTGAAAATGGTTGGAGAATGAGTTGGCAGGGGGCGCTTTCTTATTGAGAGAATACGGAGTAATTTTGGAGAAAGATTTGGAGAAAGAGTTAGAGAATGAGTTGGAGAATAAGTTGTCAGTGAATGAGTTGAGTGAGTTGAGTTGAGAATGGTTGGAGAATGAGTTGGCAGAGGGCGCTTTCTTATTGAGAGAATATGGAGTATTGTTGGAGAATGAGTTGGAGATAGAATTGGAGAATGAGTTGGAGAATAAGTTGGAGAATGAGTTGGAGAATGAGTTAGAGAATAAGTAGTCAGTGAATGAGTTGAGTGAGTTGAGTTGAGAATGGTTGGAGAATGAGTTCGCAGAGGGCGCTTTCCTATTGAAAAAATACTGAGTATTGTTGGAGAATGAGTTATCAGTGACTGAGTTGAGTGAGTTGAGTTGATAATAGTTGGAGAATGAGTTGGCAGGGGGCGCTTTCCTATTGAAACAATACGGAGTATTGTTGGAGAATGAGTTGTCAATGAGTGAGTTGAGTGAGTTGACTTGATAATGGTTGGAGAATGAGTTGGCAGAGGGCGTTTTCCTATTGAAACAATACGGAGTATGGTTGGAGAATGAGTTAGAGAATGAGTTGTCAGTGACTGAGTTGAGTGAAATGAGTTGATAATGGTTGGAGAATGAGTTGGCAGAGGGCGCTTTCCTATTGAAAAAATACGGAGTATTGTTGGAGAATGAGTTATCAGTGACTGAGTTGAGTGAGTTGAGTTGATAATAGTTGGAGAATGAGTTGGCAGGGGGCGCTTTCCTATTGAAACAATACGGAGTATTGTTGGAGAATGAGTTGTCAATGAGTGAGTTGAGTGAGTTGACTTGATAATGGTTGGAGAATGAGTTGGCAGAGGGCGTTTTCCTATTGAAACAATACGGAGTATTGTTGGAGAATGAGTTAGAGAATGAGTTGTCAGTGACTGAGTTGAGTGAAATGAGTTGATAATGGTTGGAGAATGAGTTGGCAGAGGGCGCTTTCCTATTGAAAAAATACGGAGTATTGTTGGAGAATGAGTTGTCAGTGACTGAGTTGAGTGAGTTGAGTTGATAATGGTTGGAGAATGAGTTGGTAGAGGGCGCTTTTCTTTTGAAAGGATACGGAGTACTGTTGGAGAATGAGTTGGCAGAGGGCGCTTTCCTATTGAGAGAATACGGAGTACTGTTGGAGAATGAGTTGTCAGAGGGCGCTTTCCTATTGAAAGAATACGAAGTACTGTTGGAGAATGAGTTGGCAGAGGGCGCTTTCCTATTGAAAGAATACGAAGTACTGTTGGAGAATGAGTTGGCAGAGGGCGCTTTCCTATTGAGAGAGTACGGAGTACTGTTGGAGAATGAGTTGTCAGAGGGCGCTTTCCTATTGAAAGAATACGAAGTACTGTTTGAGAATGAGTTGGCAGAGGGCGCTTTCCTATTGAGAGAATACGGAGTACTGTTGGAGAATGAGTTGCCAGAGGGCGCTTTCCTATTGAAAAAATACGAAGTACTGTTGGAGAATGAGTTGGCAGAGGGCGCTTTCCTATTGAAATAATACGAAGTACAGTTGGAGAATGAGTTGTCAGAGGGCGTTTTCCTATTGCGAGAATACGAAGTACTGTTGGAGAATTACTTGTTTGGAGAATTTGTGTCTTTTTTCGAAGAGAACTCTTTTTAATCGGAAGAGTAGTTTTATTTTTATAATCAATGCGTAAGATTCTAAAAATCTTATGCGTTGCTGTTGAAAGTGTGTAAAATGAAGATGTATTCTTAATTGTTGATTGCGTTCGCAGCATTTTTGAACTAGTTGTAAATATAGCTGTCGTTGATAGAGTTGTCGTTGATAATATAGTAGTTGAATTCAACCACTTTGGCCTAATTATTATTTGTATTAAACGATAAAGGTCATCTGGATTGTAATAAAAGTATATTATCAGTGGTGTGAGTAACATTAGTATCCAAAGACTAGAAGTAAGTTTAGAATTAGGACAAACGAAAGTCTTTGATATTAAAAAAATTAGACATTGCATTGGTATAACAGTGCACAGTTCTAAACAGACGGATAGAGTATTGAATAAAGTATTAAGAAATAACATTAGAAAGTTAAACAATATTTCTAGTGAACTCAGTAGTGTATAAATAATACATGATAGTAGTCGCATGAAGTATCCTACGATGCTCTTACATCCCATTGTGTAAGAATCTGGAAAGAAAAAAAATCTTATCATTAAAAAAGGTATCTTTTAAACTACTCAGTTTGACGGCCGGTTTGGTTGAGTGGTAGTAGACGCTGCCTCTTTATCGATGGGTCTTGGGTTCGAATCCCAGTCGGAGCAAATATTTGTGTAAAAAGCAGATGTTTATTCTCGAGTCATGTTTGTTTGTGTATGTCTTTATGTATGTTTCAACAGACCCACAACACAAGGAAATTTTTTGTACGTTAACTTTATGACAATTTTACAGACCTGTATTTTTTTATTTCTATATTTCATATAAATATTTCGTCCAATTGACTTGAAACTTTGTATTAGTACTCTTCAACACAATTTGTGACACCTGGGTTTCTGCGTTTTACAAAATTCATCCTCAAAAGGGGTACCAAAATCTTAAAATTTTGGAAAAAAAAAATTTTTTTTCCTCCTTATTTACATTCTGTCAACGTTTCTGACACCGTAAGAAAAATTGACTGGTGATAAAAAAGTCACCTGTTTAAGAAAACATGAGTATGTATGAAAGAATCAGTTTTTCAAAAATATTGTATTGAAAACCACAACTTCGTAAGTATACCTCTAAGGTATACCTATTATAAATAAATATTTAAAATTAATGAAGGGACACTCTGCTTTAAGAAAATCAAAATCTAGAACATATTTAGTCAGAAATTTACAGAATTGTTGCTACAAGCTATGATAATATTTTGCCACTTACGCTGAGCTTGGTGAAAAAGAAAAAGCCTACATTTACAGCTTATCGTTAATCGGTGTTATGTTAAATCAGTTATTGATAAGAAAATATACACCTGCTTAGGCCAACGATTTTACATTATGAATAAAATACTATTTAAAAAAGCACAAAATAAAATGCTTACATTCAATCAATCTGATAGATGTCGCCAAAGAGAATATAAACACCAGCGTTTTAGATACGGCGTGGTATTTAACTTATTTTTTCTATGTCTATGGATACGGCAAACAAATACTACATACTCAAAGGATACGGCGTTTCCACCAAAGAGAGTAGTAGTAGTAAAATTCATCCCAATGGATAGGCAATGGAACTTTATTATAAACACTAGTTTCCACATCACACATTTCCACATAGACATAAAAAAATACTGTTCTACCGTTTCCAGAAAATATTTTTTTCTATATGGCGTGACACGACATGTGCATATAGACATAGAAAAAATAAGTGTGCATTTGCCACAAACATAGACATAGAAAAAATAAGTTAAATACCACGCCACAAATAACGAAACTTAGAATAGAATAGAAAAAAACTTGGATCAAATTTGGTTTTAAAACGTGGAAACGTTTAGATAAAAGAAAAAGGAATATAGGAATGAAAGGAAAATGGGCAGTTGCGTCCCCTGTGTTGTATAAGATTCTGACATATGCCATTTGAAAGGTCATAATAATGGCTTCATTTCTTTATATTACACCCACAATGAGACTCGTGCAGGGAAGGTACTAAAACCTATTTTATCATACGCTAGCTTTTCATCCGACTCCGGTAGTATATAAGGTTCTGACTTATGTCATTTTAAAGGTCATGACAATAGTTTGATTTCGTTATATGACATTTTATTCTAATAACGTTACTTCTGCAAGGAATGAACTATGGAACATCTAATCGTAAACTGACTTAATTTTTACTCTACAGTGCCACCAACTTATCTGTTGAACGGCGAAAAGCGGAACTACTAACGCCAATTTGAAAACGTCATTTTGTTGCTGTCAGTCGTTGTAGTCGGTGCTGTTCAATCGAATTCTTGTTTTTATAAATATTTTTGAGTATTTTGTATGAAAATCATGCCGAAAGCTATTAAAAGTTGTGTACGAGAAATTATTCTCAAAATGAAATCATTCTTTGATGCAGAAAAGGATCGGATCAAAAGTCGTGACATTATTCACTCTAAAGGTCATAACTATGGCTTAATTTAATTATGTGACACCAACAACGAGACTCGTGCAGGGAATTAAATATTAATCATGTTATTGTAAACTGATTCGATTTTCATTCTTATATCTTGTCATATAACGAAATCTAGATATTTTTATGACCTTTAAAATGACATATGTCACATCCTTATACACTACTAGAGTCGTATGAAAAGATAGTATATGATAAAACGTTTCATAGTTCATTCCCTTTACGAGTCTCGTTGTGGGTGTCATGTAATGAAATGAAGCTATTAGTGTGACCTTTAAAATGACATATATCACAACCTAAACACCTTATTGTAATAGCGCGTAACTTATTCCTAATTTGGTACCGGCAGAATATCAGTGTCGTAAATACATACTTGTTATGTGCTTATGACAAAATGCTGAGTCGGGGCCATTTCTTTGTGCAATATATTGTAGTATAGATGAAGGAATTTACAATTTATGTATTTGATCGAACTTTGCTGTAATCATAACCTAAAATTGTACTATAATGTATTGTTGGCAATGAATAAATTATTTTCTTTCTTTCTTTCTTTCTAATGATGGTGGAACAAAATGTAAAAATAAAATAAATATATTACAAAATAGTTGGTAGTTTACTTCCTGCAAAAGTTTATGGCACATCACTAAATGAAGGTATTGTTATAACCTTTAAAATGACACATATCACATCCTGGGGACGCCGGTCATACAACTTTGCCCATTCTCCTTTAAATGGAAAGGACCAGGACTACAATAGTAGGTAAAAATAAATAAGGGAATTTGGGTGTATAGGTGGTTGTCATAGTAATATGATGAGGTCCAGTGATGGTCCAGAGAGTAGTTTTCTGTTGTCCATCCACACCAAAAGGTTGCCGATAAGAAATTGCTTCTTAGCAATGGGGCCGTCTCTTGTACCCTAACTTTATTACTGTCCATAATGTAACTTTTACTCTGTATCATATTCTGTAATGATGGTGTGCAATAAAATGTATTTGTATTGTAAAGGACAGAGCCATACAGCCAAATCGTGGTAGAATGGGGTAAATAGGAATCCGGGTCTAAATTGGGACAAAATCTGGGAAGATTTTTCAAATGGTTTCAAAGAGGGTATGCTAGTTACCAGTTTTGGTTTGTTTATTTTAATCTGAAGAAGGAAAAATAAATAAATGATGGCAACAATGAATAAGTGTGAATTTTGCCGCAAAAAAATGTCAGACTTTGTTGAAAATAACGTTCTGGAGAGAGATGTTTTGGTTGCCGTCAAAACTTTGTTTTAGTGAGTTATTTTCTGATGTTTATTGCTAAATTTCGATTTAATTGTGTAATTTAATATTTTGAGAACACTTTCACAAATTATAAGGAATGTAATTTCAGTTTTTAATATCTTAATTAGTTAAATTTAAAACTATACCAAATTTTTTTTTTTTGGGTAAATTGTAACGTAAACAGTCTAAATAGGGACAGGTACGTCTAAATAGAGACGAGAATTGTCAAAATAGAAACGACAAGTATCTTCCTAGGGCCACTTCTCGTTTCTCGTTTCATAGAAGCTATATGGAATGACTTCCTAGGGTTGTTACCAAGATTGATTAGGTATCTAATTATTTATTTTAGTTATATAAGGTGCTAACGTATTAGTAACCAATATTTTAAGAGCTTATAGTACTCGGCTTTCGTAGTATTCTTAAGTATAAACATTAAAAATAATTATTTTGATACTTTTCCATTGCAATTGTTACAATATAGCATTGTTCTTGTTTATGAGTAGAGATTATAATTTGTTGTTGTGAGCAGTTGGTTAATAATCACTGCATTAACGTAAGTATCCTATTTCCTTAATTGTGATAATACTCATAAAATATATTTGTATAGTTCCAATTAGTGAAGAGAAGTAAGATTTTGATTAATAAATGTGTTCATGCAATCATTGACTGATTGTTTAAAAATTTCATGTCCTTATTTCCTATCCAGGAAATAAGGATCCTCTCCAGGTAGGTAGAAAGTATTAGTAATTATTTAGTTTATTACCATTGGTAAGGTGACAGATCTGACGAATTTCCCTATTTAGCCTTGCCACATTTCTATTTACCCCAGTTGCAGTGTAAATTGGGATGAGCATTATTTTGGCATTTTTTGCAGAGATTACAATAATTACAGGTATTTTCCGTGGATTGTCGTCTAAATACCATCAAGACTTAAAGTTTGACATCGATAATGTTATGGTTTATTGAAAGGAATCGGTTAAAATTCAATTCAAAGTTTGATTTCGTCCCTATTTACCCCATTCTACTATATGTATTTTCTTTCTGTCAAAGTCTTCATTGTAATGCAAGCAAACGAAAGCTAAAACTTATTTTTACGTTTTTTGTAACTTTCTTAGTCATTGAGTTTATGGCATGTTCGTATAAGTTCATAGATATAAGTTGCATAGCGCACATATTTTGCAAAAACTGAAAAAACGACCGTCGAATGTAGATTATATATAAAATACTAGCTTGCCTGCCTTGTCTTCGTTCCCGTGGGATTTATGGAATGAAGTAATGCACATAAACCTTCCTCTTAAAACACTCCAACCATTGGTAAAATAAAAACCGTTAGAAAATTGATTCAGTAATTTTCGAGTTCATCGCGTAAAGACAGACAGACAGACTCGGCTGGGGACTGTTTTAAAATATGTATTCCTAGTATGATATGGTTATAATCAGTGCATCAGTAGAAAAATGTAAACAAGATTTTAGGTGTTATTTGATATTTCTTTAAACAATATTCATGATAATAAATGAAGTGATTCAGCAAGAGTACAAATAAATCTTTCTCAATGACTTAAACTTTTAATATAAAGACAAATTAAGAAATATAAGTATACTTATAGCATTTTCGTTAAAATGTGTTTGGCCACACCAACAGATACCTACATTTTTTAGGGGTACCTAAAAGTTGTCTCCATTGTCAAACCTTTCTTTATCAGGTGTACTAATCATATTATCATTATTGGTTTCCTTCTTTTTATATCCAAGTAATCTGATTACATCATCTCTGTATGGAGAAATCAGTATTAGAATTATGATAGCAATTATAGCGCCTCCTCTGTAACAAATATTGCATGATGTATAGGAGGAGGTTTTACAGCAAATTGTTGCTTTTGTTGTCCATAAAATAATACCACAGACTGGTATTAAAGTAAACAGCTGAAGACATAAAGAACACATGTTATACAGGTTTGATAGAACCATTCTGATTATATTGTTCATCATTATGAAGAATGTTATTAGGATTCTGAACAGGCTTTGTAAAAAACAGACCACTATGTTTGTTAGGATTACAATGCATCCACAGAATGACATGTTAAGTTCGCCTTAACAATTTCTTTGATTTTATTTTTTGAGTACAAACTGTTGTTTGATTAGATTGAATCATAAAAGCTGAGTAAATATTTTTAGAAATTGAAACAGGACATCCACTGAATTTGTTTCATTTATCTCTTTTGGGAAAGGCAAAGTAATTTTTGTTTATACAGCCGTTGGCTTAAGTGTTTCCTGTTTAGTAAAGGTACGAAAAAGGAAAGGTAGGAAAGGTAGTAAAGTACGAGTGAATAGGCTTCTTCTGGGTGAGCTCGCTACATCCTCGACCACATCTTTACCCTAAGCTAGATTGTGGTCAAGAGCGAACCCATTTTTAATAAAAAAACGGTACTGTTACACGTGCTCTAAAATAGCACGCTGAAAACGTGCTATTGAGTATGCTCAATACGAGCATGCTTATGACCAATTTGCTACAGTTACACATGCTCATTTCAAGCATGAAAGCATGCTTCGTTTGAGCAGTTGCTACTTAGTAGCATGTGTGTCGATACATTGCTCAAAATTAGCATGCTCGTTTCAAGTTTGCTCAAAAATCGACAGGCGTTCGATTTTTGAGCATGCTACCTGCGGCGCGGGTAGAAGGGGGCGTGTTTTTAGCGCTTTGAGCATGTGTATGATGGCTTTGAGCATGCTTATTCAGGAGCATATTTAAAAATAAGCATGCTTATTGCTAGCAAATGTAAACAGTTCATAAGTATGCTCATATTTAGCATACTAATAGCACGCTTTTTAGCATGCTATTCTAGAGAGCATGCTTATTTTTAAGTATGCTCCTGAATAAGTATGCTCAAAGCGCTAAAAGCACGCCCTCTTCCACCCGCGCTGCAGGCAGCATGCCCAAAAATCAAACGAGCGTTGATTTTTGAGCAAACTCGAAGTGAGCCTGCTCATTGTTGGCTATGTTTCGACACACATACTACTAAGTAGCAATTGCTCAATAATAGCATGCTTTCGTACTAGTAATCAGAATGTGTACCTGTAGCTTTATGTTAGGTACATTTGTATAACTCCCGTTGACTGTTAACATAAAAAAGTTAGTCTATTCAATATTAATAGAATACAAAGGAAAAAATAAAACAAAAAGCCGAGGCTGTACGGTCTGAAAACTTTGCCTTAACGTTACGAAAAAAAAGAAAAAATGAAAAAGTAACTTTCTTATCTATGGCTCTTATAAGTTATCTTGACGCTTACTTCAGGTACGTCAAAGCCAAAGTGAATTAAACACTAGTGTTTTAGGTTCCTTTTTTAGGAACCTGACATTGGCCTAATCAACAAAGGAGAGCCATAGACAAGAAATTGAATTAGTGATGACATAGAAATAAAACAGGCAAGTGCGAGTCGGAAGGGTTCCGTACCATTACCTATAAAACCGGCCAAGTGCGAGTCGAACTCTATAAAAACCATTATAAAAACGGCAAAAAAAACACGTTTGTTATATGGGAGCCCCCTTAATTATTTAATTTGTTCAACTTTTTAGCATTTGTTGTTATAGCAGCAACCAAAAGACATCATCTGTGAAAATTTCAACTGTCTGACTATCACGGTTCATGAGATACAGCGTCGGACAGACTTATCTATAAAACAAGCAAAAAAATCACGTTTTTTGTAACGGAGCCTCCTTAAATATTTATTTTATTCTGGTTTTTAGTATTTGTTGTTATAAGACCAATAGAAATAAATCATACGCGAAAATTTCAATTGTCTAACTATCACGGTTTATGAGATACAGCCTCGGACAGACTTTCTATAAAAACGAGGAAAAACATCACGTTTTTTGTAAGGGAGCCTCCCTTATGGGAGCCCCCTTAAATATTTAATTTGTTCTACTTTTTAGTATTTGTTGTTATAGCAGCAACTAAAATACATCATCTGTGAAAATTTCAACTGTCTGACTATCACGGTTCATGAGATATAGCGTCGGGCAGACCTATCTATAAAACAAGCAAAAAATTCTCGTTTTTTGTAAGGGAGCCTCCTTAAATATTTATTTTATTCTGGTTTTTAGTATTTGTTGTTATAAAACCAATAGAAATAAATCATCTGTGAAAATTTCAACTGTCTAACTGTCACGGTTCATCAGATACAGCCTCGGACAGACTTTCTATAAAAACGAGCAAAAACATCACGTTTTTTGAATGGGAGCCCCCTAAAATATTTATTTTACTTATTCTAGTTTTTAGTATTTGTTTTTATAGGGCACACAGAAATAAATCATCTGCGAAAATTTCAACTGTCTTACTATCACGGTTCATGAGATACAGCCTGGTGACAGACGGACAGACGGACGGACGGACGGACAGCGGAGCCTTAGTAATAAGTTCCCGTTTTTTCCTTTTGGGTACGGAACCCTAAAAATAAGTTGTTTTAGTCAAAGCGTGATGGCTTATCTCGCGAAATTGAAACAATTTTACTATTTATCTTCTAAAAGCGGAGCAATAGCGAAGCGGTACTTTAATAAGTGTGAACTGGGCAGTGATTACAACTTAACCTATCAAATGCTTTCTATATAATCCAACTACTAAGGAATCAGCAAGGAACTGGTCATGTGTTACACAATATTCGGAATATTATCAGCATTTGTTTGCATAATCAACGCAATAGTAAGACTTGGCCTGACGTTGTTGCTGATGTTCGAGAATTTAATAAAGTCAATACTGATGAGTGTCTACAGCATGTTGAACTTTATAATACAGTTGATATCGCTTCTTCCAATTTGTTGTATATTTTTAATAACAACCAAGGCTTGTTCATTTTTCAATTGCCGTTGTGGTAGCGGCTCTAATAATTGTGGCGGCTGTTTTAGCACTTTAATTGTACTTGGATTGTTTATTTACGCAGCAGATCGTCTAGGCTATGTAGACTCGGTTTTGGAACACTTTGGATATTCGAAGAAAATTCATCATAGAGCACCGTTCTTCATAAAACCGTACTTGACTACGCCGGATTTCACTACATTTGATTATACCACATACACTAGTACTATTCCAACCACGTTCACAAGTAGTGCTACTCCTATCATTTACTCGAGTTCTACTACTCGTACCGTGTTCTCGAGTACTGCTATTCCTGCCATGTTCTCAAATAGTGCTACTTCTACCACGCACTCGAGTAGTGCTACTACTACAACGTACTCGAGTAGTGCTACTACTACGAGTAGGAGTAGCACTACTCCAGCCACGTATAGTGATATTTCTACCACTGACGATACAAGTTTTATTGACGACACTTAAGTATTGTGATAAATATTTTATCAATGCTGGTTTTATCCGAGTGGTAATCGGTTAGGAATAACACCACCCCATCTCTTTCCGTGAGTGTCGTAAGAGGCGACTAAGGAAACACAAATGTGACCTGCCTCCTAGTAATCCATCCCAGGCAACGACACTTAATTTTTTTCTGAATCTGAGGTGTCGTCTTATGGTCTCATGCGGTGTGGTAGGCTCTGTAAAGGGCCGTCTGGTTCGCGACCACCCTCCTACCGAAGTCCGACGCAAACAGCTTGCTGTGTTCCGTCGGTGCGTGGGAGTACCAGTGCCTTTATAGGCATTTTCTGGGTTCACTCGCTCCATCGTCGACTTCATCTTTGACCTTATGGTCAAGATTGAGGTCAAGAGTTAACCCATCTTATAATTAATCCATGTAATAATTTTAAAAAAATGCCTTAGCTTTAGATCGTCGACATCGTCATCAAACCATATACATCCTGAGTTCGAAGGATTCTGGTGGTCACTGACTATAATAAAAACCTTTACTATAAAATGATAAAAAAAGAAAATGCTCTATTATAACTTATTAAATCTGATTCATCAAACATTAGAAGGTCAAGCCACAGAATACAGAAAGGAATTACTATTATGAGATTGCTACCTAGCAATGAGGCCGCCTTTTTGTATCACGTCACTAATATGTTTGAGTTTCCTGGACTTGTATTTTATTTTTTGTGTGCAAATAAAGAGGATTGTATTGTATTGTTTTGTATTATGAGGGTAAAACATACTCTGTATAGTATAAAAACCATAACATAACCCTCTGACAGTCGAGTGAAAAGATATGGACATCAAAAGAAATAGAAATAGTACTTCAAGAAATGAGAAGCATGTACACCACCTTTATTCTATAGAAAAAATAACAAAATGACTTCTAAAGTGATCTCTGAAGTCAAATGTCACCGTAAAATTATCAAATCCTTAATTTTGTTATTTTACTTCGTACGAATCTCTCGGTACTTGGTGAACTGTCTCAACTTTTTTACATTGACGCACTTTTTTATAACATTAATGCTATCTAACCTAACCTATAGTCTAAATCCCCTTCGTGTTTCGAAGGGAGGCCCGTGCCTCTCGGTGGGGACATACAAGGTGTTTTAAAAAAACCCAAAAAAAAAAGAAATTCCAAAATACTCTAGTAATCAGTTGTACGGTTTGACATCTTTCAAAATGAAAGTTTCATACAATTAATATGGCATACTTGTCATATTTGTAATAGAGCTGCGCAATAAGCTAAATTATAATTAATTTTGAATTATCTTTTTTTTTGGGTTTTTTGAAACACGTTGTATATGGGGTGGTAAAGAAGAAGAACCTAACCTAACCTTAAAGTTGTAATATCGCGGGAAATTGTAATATTATGGTTGTTACAATTTTTTAGTGACAAATATAAGAACGAGAAAATAATTTACTTGCTACACTTACTACTTACTGTATTTTATAAGTTTATTGTACAAACTAATTAACAAGTTGTTTTAGAGCTTATTGACACCATGTTATAATTTAGATTTTTAACATTTCTAGGTTTTATATTTAATGTGTTAACTTATTTTAATTTTACTATCGTACAATTAAAATATTAAGTTATTATATGAATGTTTTTATTTTTATTTTGAAATGCTTTTACCAGTTGAGGTACAATATAGGGCGATCAGTTTCTCACAGCACCTTCGTGATTTTGTTCAGAAATTTGGAAACACGAAAAGAAAGAAAGAAAGAAAGAAATAAAATAATTTATTCATTGCCAACAATACATTATAGTACAATTTTAGGTTATGATTATAGCAAAGTTCGATCAAATACATAAATTGTAAATTCCTTCATCTATACTACAATATATTGCACAAAGAAATGGCCCCGACTCAGCATTTTGTCATAAGCACATAACAAGTATGTATTTACGACACTGATATTCTGCCGGTACCAAATTAGGAATAAGTTAAGCGCTATTACAATAATAAAAGCCAATTGTGCAGTGAAAAAAAAAAAAAGCTAATTGCAAATAATTAAACAAGACATAAAAATAAACAGTAATAAAGATATTTTTTCAATTTAATTAAAATTAAAGAAAAATTGTTAAGCAAGTTAATTAAATTAAAAATGTTTAAAAAATGTTTCAGCGATCGCGGTCCCAAAGTTATGGTAACAATTTCTGTTGGCCGAGTAGATAATCGAAGAGTCGTAGAAGAAGAAGTGCGAAGAGTCGTAGAACGACCCCAATGACCACGACTACTCTGACAAGAGAACACGATTAAAAAGAGACATTAAGGGTGACTTGCACCAAAACCTAACACATTTAACTCGGTTGCCAAAACAACAATCTGTCAAATTAATCAAAATTAGTCTCGCTAAATAAGTTTAGCACTTTGGTGCATGTCGCCCTAAGTCTGAGACGTGATTACAAATTATTAGGTGATCTCATCCTTTCAAGCTGGACAAAAAAAAACTTAAAATGTGCCAGCTGCCAACTCTTCTCAGGCATACTGCAGAAGCCAGGAAGTGGGATGCGAGGGTTTTGCTGTATGGTGGGCGAAAGGCTGACCACCTATCACCACTATACCCAGATTCTATCTAACAAACCTCAGAATACATATTAAATGTGGCGTGAAGTGGTTTGGGAACCGCATGCCTACCCCGAAAGGGATTATAGGCATGAGTGTATAGATATATAGATAGTGATCTCATCCATACGGCCTATTTGGTCGAGTGGTAGTGACGCTGCCTCTTGATCGGCGGGGCCTGGGTTCGATTCCCAGTCGGAGCAAATATTTTGGTAAAAAGCAATGTTTATCCTCGGGTCATGGGTGTTCGTTCGTGTCTGTCTTTATGGGGGCTCCAAGTGAACCATGACACAAGGGAAAACTTTGTGGGCCTTTTGTTTATTTGTGTATTAGTGTTTATTTTTATTTTATTTTTTTACTCCGCATGACCGTACTGATGATTACTACGTACTGATGTATAAATCAGGTTTTATGATTAGTGTGTGTAGAGATCTGTAATCATGTATTCACTTCACTACTAAAGAGTATGCTCGGATGACGTCAGCCCATCAGAAACCTCACCGAGGCACCTTCATATCTCTTAGGAAAAGAAAGATACAGAATTCATTGCTGTTATTGACTCTTAATCTTGAGTCAAACAAAGCTGACATCAAATTTCCGGTACACTTGATATACTCGCAGTTTCATACTGAACTGTACAATCATCTACAAATGTTCATTGTTCATATCTCAGTTCCTATATCTGCAGTTGACATGGCCTTTGCGTCTGAGGATGTCAATTTTCTGAGTACAAATTGCACTGTCTCTTCGGAATGGTTTGCTTATGATTATCTGCGATTGGCAAGACGCATTTGTAAGTGCTGTGGAGTTTCTACCTCCATGATAACAATCTACTTAGTACCCAAAAGCAAAAGGTTCTATAATCAAACTGATTCGCAGCTTTTGGCGCCTTTTTAACCAACTTAAAACAAAAGGAGGAGGTTCTCAATTCGGGTGTTTTTTTTTTAAAATTTTTATATTTGTTATCTGAAAACTCCGTCATTTGTAGACCCATTTAAAAAATATTTTTTTGTTCGGAAGCATCTACTTCCAGATTAGTCTCATAAATTTTTTATCGAAATCGGTTCAGCAGTTTAGTAAAAAATACACCTGTTTACTGCTTTACCCGTAACCGCTAGCTTTAAAAAATTATTTCATTCTTTTTGAAGGCGGGTCAATTTTTGAAGTGAAAACTTCTTTAGCGGCATTGTGCACTTTTTGAATGGGTGAAAAATTTTAAACTCGCGTTAGAGTCACGTGCCCCTGATCGAAAATTCGTAAGACGGAGGGTGAAGTGAAAACTTCTTAGACCGCAAGGACGTAATATATGTTCAAGTTTTCACTTCTGCCGGCACTCCCGGAGTGCAACCCTTTGTTTTTTTTTTTGTTAAAACTATTTTAATGTATCTTTAGTATCTTTAGTATCTTTAGTATCTTTAGTAAACTGTTAATTTATTCTTTTTTTGTCAGCGAAACTTTAAAGGGAGATTCTCCCTATGAAACCCAATTTTCCCATTGAAATTTCCATAAAAAAATCTCGACACCATTTTAAGCTGATCACTCAAGTTGTACAGAGAGAAAAATATAAAAAAAAACAACGGGTTGCACTCCGGGTGTGCCGGCAGAAGTGAAAACTTGAACATTAACGTTGTGCATTAACATTTAATTTATTTTTTTCTATTTTATGCTGACACCGGATGACATCTTGACTTTTGCAGTTTTAATATCCTATATTTATCAAACACCCCTCCGTGACATCTTGACTTTTGCAGTTTTAATTTTCTATATTTATTAATCACTCCTCTGCCTTACGCATTTTCGATCAGGGTCACGCGACAGACACGTGATCCTTTTTATTTATTTATTATAAGATGGGTTAACTCTTGACCTCAATCTTGACCATAAGATGAGGTCGACGATGGAGCAAGTTAACCCAGAAAATGCCTATAAAGGCACTGGTACTCCCACGCACCGACGGAACACAGTAAGCTGTTTGGCGTCGGACTTCGGTAGGAGGGTGGTCGCGAACCAGACAGCCCTTTACAGAGCCTACCACACCGCATGAGACCATGCATAGGACGACACCTCAGATTCAGAAAAAAATTAAGTGTCATTGCCTGGGATGGATTACTAGGAGGCAGGTCTCATTTGTGTTTCCTTAGTCGCCTTTTACGACACCCACGGAAAGAGATGGGGTGGTGTTATTCGTAACCGATCACCACACGGTTGAAACCGCGAGTTTAACATTTTTTACCCATAATTCAAAGTGCACAATGCCTCAAAAATTGATCTATACTTCTTTGGGTAAGTTGTTTAGTTTAGAAGGCTAAATCATATCCTTATTTTTTGTCATCTAATGTAAAGTTACCAAAAAAACTTTTTTTTTCATATTTCGACGATAGAAAATTGTTCAGCTTCATGGGTAACATTTTTTTGGAAAAAAAACGTTTTGCTAATTAAATTAAAGACCCCTTATATGCGTGGAGCTTGATTAGATATACAATATGTTAAATTAAAAAAATGCATGCCCCCATGTTGCTCGCCTTTTGGTAAATTATACAATAATAATAATAAATAATATAAATAAACGCTACACACTCAAAGGCCCACACTAAGGTTTTCCCTTGTGTCGTGGGTCCCTTGGAACACACATAAAGACAAACACAAACACCCATGACCCGAGAACAGACATCTGCTTTTTACACAAATGTTTGCCCCGACTGGGGATCGAACCCAGGACCCGCCGATCAAGAGGCAGCGTCACTACCACTCGACCAAACCGGCCGTCAAAAACAATCTTTGTAAAAATAGTAGAGTAACAACTGACAATCTTCTTCTTCTTCCTTGCGCTTAGTCCCGTTTCTCATTCGGGGTACGCTTGACCATGATCCAGGCTTTGGCAGGTCAGTGGAGCGACTGCCATCTGACCTCCGTGACCCTGCTAACAGGGGAACCTGACTGGATTGGATCATGGTTACACATTCAGTCTCTTGAATGTGCAGGTCTCCTCACTATGTTTTCCCTCACCGTAAGAGCATCTGTTAGTGTGCAACTAATGTACATAACTCAGAAAACGAGTCATTGGTATGGCGGCACTGGGGATCGAACTCGGTCTGGTGGAGTCTGACCCACTAGCCGTTAGACCACCAAAGCTCTAGCAACAACTGACGATAAACACGCAAATTCAAGTTGATCAATGAATGAATGAATGAATGATATTTATTTGCACGAAATATGGTACAAAGGATCACTATGTTTTATGTTCTGTTAATTGTATTGTATGTCTTTGTGTGCAAATAAAGTATATTGTATTGTATTGTAAAGTTTATACATAATATTATTATAGTTCTTCATATTTCACCAAAATGGCATGCAAACATTGAAAAAGTAAATCATTAATAATTAAAATAACAATATCAACATTGAAACATATTGTATAGACATACCTGTAGATACATGTCATACATTACACCCTAATTAATCGGTAATCCAGACAAAGCAAATCAATTAAGGCCATAATTACAATGCGGCAGAATTTGAAGGTCACATCTGGACATAGAGCTACAGTTAATCACATTATCTATTACATCTGTTAATAGTCAATAACAGAGTAAGTACATAGTGTTATTATGCAATTCAGTGAAAAAAATAATTTTGCGGAACCCCGACAAAACCCGCTGATTTATAAGATTAAATCTAGCTTACAAGCAAAATGAAAAAGAGAGAGCAAATAAAAGTATGCAACGTGTCGTCAGATATTGTATTTTGCAGCATTATAATTTTACGGAAGTAATTGCAAGCAAAATTGTATTTCTTTTTCCATGTTTAGTGTAAATAAAAGAATTTGAGGGTTGTCCTCGTCTACCCTGGGATTCAATTATCAGATCTTAACTTGGTGAAAATGGGACCTCTGGAGTATACTCTTTCGAACAAAAAAATAATTTTGAAAATCGGTCCACAAATGGCGGAGAAATCGGTGAAGATACATAAAAAAAGATACAAACAGTAGAACATAGAACCACCTCCTTATTTGAAGTCGGTTAGTGAGTAATTCACTTTAATGAAGTTTTCAACAAAGAACAATTAATTCTGAGAGGCCTTTTTTAATGAAGAGTGGATTTGCTTTTGACCACAATCTAGCTCCGGGCAAAAATGCGGTCGAGGATGTAGCAAGCTCACCCAGAAGCTTTTTCTATTAATTTTAACTTTTCTACTTTTCGCTGTCCACTGTCTTATGTTGTGACCTCTCAAGGACTATCTAATCTCAGTAGGTAGGTACTTTAAGTAGTATTCTCCATCCAAGTAACTATTGCAATAGAAAGTTGGCTATTTTTCAAGTTATACACATGCATATACACATAAACACGAGCACGCCTATAATCCCTATTTAACAGGGTAGACAGAGTATCACTGGTTCTAGAACCAAGTTATCTTCTATCTATTATAATATTTTAATCAACCTTAATGGCTTGCTGCAGCTCTAGCACGCTAACGACAAACTCGCGCTCGGCTCACGCTGATTGCGAGATGGCGTTGTCAATGTTGACATTTTGACAAAGGACCGCGGTGTTGTCGCGGCACTGTCACTATCGTACTCGGCCTGCTGCTTTGCGTTGTTTTACAGCCGTAGAAACTTACCTGAAACAAATGAAAAATTCTATCAATATCCAGTTTTATGTAAATTGTTAAAAAACAAAATTTTATTTTACAGACGATAGATTCGCTCTTGACTACAATCTAGTTCAGGGGGAAAATGTGGTCGAGGATGTAGCAATATCACCCAAAATATGCATCTCACTCGAATTTTAAAGAGATTTGGGTTGTATGAGCCCGGAAATACAACAGAAAACATTTCTTTTGTCTGCTGATATTCATTTCCTAAGTGGCGGAAAGTAAGTTATTTTCCCTCCCGAGTAAATTAAGAACCTTTGCCATATTGTTAAAGTACATATAATTATTCTCTTATTTTATTCTGTTTTAAAATTCTAAAGTCAACAGTTCATTGACCACAAAGAAAAGAAACTTCTAGTCATGCCGAAAGACAAACACTTAAATCTCACGCCCGAACTTTTCAACTTTAGAACTCAAATGTCTGTATCGCTGGCCATCGGACCGATCAAATGGACTTGTCCAAACTTTTAACAACTTTCATGGTGCAACTAACTTATCACAGTATGAAAATCACCCAGTACGAATACTGAGAAGGAATATTAGGTCCATATTATAGAACGCGACTCAGACTCTGATTTATACTTGAGTACCAGTTGTCTTTGTTATTTTGGTAGTGAGAGAAAGATACAGTCTGCTTCTAGTATTTACATTGTGCCTATCACAATTTTTCTTGAACAAATGTTCATTTTTCTTTACATATAAAAGACTAGCTGATGCCCGCAACTTCGTTTGCGTGTTAATTTTTTCTTTTGAACAGATTAAACTTTATTGACGGTCCATTAATGGACCTTCATTTAGTTTATTAAATATTGATTTAGTTTAAGATTTAGATTTTTACATACAAAAGTTTTTTTCTCGCTAACTCCCGTTCCCGTGGGAATTTTGCAATATCCTGTTGCAACTAAGCTTTAAGTTTACTAAGGTACCTGCATGCCAAATTTCAAGCGTCTAACTTGAGCGGTTTAGATTTTTCATACAAAAGGATTTTCCCGCTAATTCCCGTTCCCGTGGGAATTTCGGGAATTCCTTTCTTAGTGCACCTCTACGGTACCTAAGCTACGTCCCTTCCAAATTTCAAGTGCCTACTTTAGATTAAGATTATTAAATATATACTGGGACGCAAATGTCAAAATATTTATTTCCTTAAATCTATTTCTAAGAGAAATTCTAGGTCTCATTTGATAAATTGCGCGAACAGCCCTTTTCTGCGGGACAAAGATCTTACTGATATCGGCAGCATTACCCCACAGTAAAATGACATATGACATTAGGCTGTGGAAGTAACTGAAATATACGGTTCTCGCGGTTTCAACGTCAGATAATTGACTGATTTTTACTTAAGTATAGATCAAGACTTGAGTCACCTTCCTGTAGTACGGGCCTTAGAAAGCAAATATGAATCCTTCCACCCAACCTTACCTACTTTTAGTACACATAGGCGTATATTCCACTGATAAATGGCGTCTCAATAGCTGTTGCATGACAACGGTTAACCATTTTATATCCATTCAGGTGGAAATATTTAGAACTATCTAAACCTTATACTCTCATTGACAGCTACTTTGAATGCTAGTTAGTTTGAAATTTAGCGTTTGGATGGCGGTGGTGGCGCTGCTGGTCGCCATTGATTAGAAGAAAAGACGCCCTTGCTAAACAACAAACCAAATCATTTGGTGACCAAATCAATACGTTTCGATAACGTGAGAAACGATGCAGGCATTATATTTTTTTAATTTTGTAGAATTATATTGAGTGGAGCGCACTTAATAAATTAAAAATTTCTCTTCATTCTCCGAATTTCTCTTACTATGACCAATTTGAAATGACTTTGGACATAAGAATAAATAATAAGTTATTATTTATTCTTATGCTTTGGACTCGTTTTCGTAAGCCCACTAAACTGAACAACTTTTCCAAGTACCTAGATCGAAACAATGAAAAAAAACCCTTCATCTCTCCATACATTTTGAACGACCAGTCGATTGCCTTAGTATGGAAAGTCAAAAAAATATTTTTAAAATTTTATAATATCTGAATCCCTTCGTGTTTCGAAGGGAGGCCCGTGCCCCTCGGTGGGGACGTATAAAGGCTGATAAAGAAAAGAAGAATGAGGGTCATCTTTGGGAAAAGTCATTCAGTTTAATGGGAAAATCACCCTTCAAAATTTTGCATATCAATTTAAAGTTGCCCCAACAGCTAATTCGGTCCAGAGAGGCTCCGAATGTTGACATTTCGACATATGACCGCAGCGCATTACGCGCGCTATCACCATCGTACTCGAGCTGCTGGTGGTAAAATTTAGCACTATCTAATTCTCATACCCTCCGTGGTTCATGGATTTGATTCCCGGTGGAGGGAAAACATGTTTACTCGGCTTTTTACTGATTTACAGACATCAGAGTTTCTACTTTTCCAGGTTCATCACTGTACGTTCTTTTTGCTTCAGTTAAACAAACTTACTCTGGCTGCTATCATAACACGATGGCTGAATTCCAATTGAGAATCTAATTATTAGTTATAGCTGACTGTTACTGATGTCAGTAGTTAACTTCGGAAGCAGCGGAAAGAAAAAAATGTATTCTTTGGAGATTCACTTATACTTTAAAAAGTATAAAATTATTAAATTTACGTTTCGTTTATTCTTACCTGTACAAACATTTTATGAGTGTTCTGCAGTCATTATTTTCTTCTGAAATTTTTAAACTCAAACTAAAACAACTTTATCTTGACAAATACAGCACTAAAACTTTATCTTTGCTTACCAAAACAAACTGGGGGTTCTCTTCTTTTTTGTTAAATCGTGTAGATACATAATTTTTATGTTTTCTATTGCTGTAAGTTTTTGCGCAGCCGTGAGTAGAGGTAGTGTGGTACTCATGATGTATCACACTACATTCATAATTTTATAAGAATTTTGGAGCTTACTATGATTTTTTTTATCTGATTAACATTATTTATTTCAACCTCCAGTTCTTCAAGTATCATACCCTGCTGCCAACTCGATTAGTTTTCGTGCCCAGCTGGGCTGTAATTGGTAAGAAGTACGATAACATATTGGTTTTAAACTGTGTAACGAGGTCCCTTGCTTTACGAGTATAATCCAAAAAATTAAAAGTCGTATCATTGATTGGTAGAGGCAATGATTAAAAAAGTAAACATTAGACTGACAACAGAGAAAACTATAATTCATAGATACCAAAATAAAAACAATTCACTAGACACATAAAGAAACAATTTACAAATTTACATGCAACCGGATTCTTACCCATACTATTTGGATCTCATCCAATACCGTAACCGGACCGATCAAATAAACTTGCATCCGAGTATCGTATGAAACCGATGAAACGTCCCGAGCATTTTTATAGTCAGTGCAATAAACCGACGGTGGGTGCAGAGCTACAATAGTGTACTTAGAGTCTTCATAAACAGTATTTTACGTCTACAATGATATTTATTCTGGATTGTATCAGTTTTGAGAAGATTTGCGGATTTTGAAGTACTTGTTTGATTGAATTTTGCTTGAGATTCCGATAATTTCACGCTTACGAATTATTAGTACCACAATTCAAAGTTGCTTTAAAATCCTTATTTGGTAATCTGTGTCCTGTTACATTGTATTCATATTATTACTTTAAAACAGAAAGTAAACAATATTCTTGGTATATTAGTGTGGTGAACTCAATAAATAAGCAGTATAATCTTGATAATCTTGATTTATTTCTTCAAATTGTCTACTAGTAAAATTACAACTTTGGTTTTCTTCTTAACAATATAATGTCTTTCTAGACAACTGTTCGACTCGTGTGCTCGCTAAAAACTGACTGCTTGGGCTCGGCCAGCGGCCGTATTCCCTCTCCCTTTTTACTCCCTTCTTCAAAATGGCGTTCTTAGCATGTGGTTGGTCAACGTTTTACCAATCGCGAGCCAAGAACTGTGCCTATGTTTGGAAAAATGTGTCACGAAACACATTGCAAATTATGAATCACGACATTCGGCCATCCGACACAGTGCAACCTCCCGGTGCACTAGTAGATCCGATCAGTCAGTTTTTTAACTCATTTTAAAATCAAAATAGTTATATTTTAAAGAATGTTTAGGATGTCACTTGAAATAAGTCAAAGTTTGACCCTACTGACTCTACGCCTGTTCGCAAAGGTGCAGTCATCCCCCGAGAAGAACAGGCAAGAAACTCTAAGGGTTGCTCTTTTAAAAAAAATCTCATTACAAATGTTCTTATTTTCTAATTTAGACTAAATCTAAAATATCTCTAGAGCTGAGCAGTTTATTCCCTTAGTTTATTAATTAATTTCTAAAATTCTTCCATAGGTAAATTTTTAATACACATGAGAATCTTGTTATAAAGACGTAAAAACATTGATCAGAGTTCGTGATTTTATGAAGACGACTGTCTAATACATCCAGTTTATGCTTGGTTCTAGAACCATTATGCCTATCACTAATTTTCTTAAACAAATGTATATTTTTCCTTTAATTTAAAAGAGTTTAAGTTAATAGTTATTTTAATACATAGATTGGAATACTATACAATAAAATGATGTAGTTTAGACTTACAAAGAAACAAGGGAATTTACAAGGGCATTTCAAATAAATAATGTTACATCGAAAATTACAAGATTAAATTTGTAAAGATCTAGACTTTCTATTACATCGCTAGGATTGCAAATTAAAATGAACTTAAAAATAAACGGGTGTAATAGATGATGTCGACATTAAGCTAATGTCTGTTTTAAAAACATAAATGCTTGGTCTAAATTCTATCTAAACAATCACTTACGTCCTAATTTTTTTTTATGAATTACGGTCATACTTTTAACACAAAATTTTGGTTGTATAATAATAACACAAAATGGATTGTATTTATCTGAATAAACATTATTTTTTAAATTTCAATTAAAGGCTTAATTAACCATAACAACAACCATATTTAACAATTATGGAAATCACGACATTCGGTAAATGGTGTTTTCCTCAACTAATAAGAATGAATACAAATCAGTAATTATAAAAATATTCCTGCTAGGACCTTGGTAAACAAATGACCTCGGTCTTTGGTAAACAAATGAAACGAAACTTCGCAACCCGGTTAAATTACCAATAAATTGGGTACATAAGTTAATAAGGTATTAATTACTACTTAACACTCAAACATTTTTCGAAACAACGTAAGAATACTTCATTAAGTGGGTAGGTAGTGACCATATTCCTAGATTATGCCTAACACAATTAAGATAAGTCTTTGTTAATCAATACTATGTAGGTAACAAAACACAAGGAATTAAAATATAATTAAATAGCTTACATTTGCACCTTTATAAATTTCATAATGTATTTGATGTACCAAAATGTTAATAGAATAAGATCAAAAACATCAGAATTATATTTGAATGTACTTAACAATCATTATGACTGTATTTGTCTCACTGAGACTAATTTGAATAGTAGTGTTTTTAATGGAGAAGTATTTGACCCTCGATATACCGTTTCGCAATACTTTAACCACTCATTTCGCAATACTTTAATAAAAATTACCGAGAGTTAGAAATTATCTCCCGCATGATACTTCACCTACACTAGTAAAATACATCTGCTGAAGTGTATGTCTTGTTTTGCGCTGTTAAAACCTAAAACATGCTGTGTGTACTACTTTAGGTTTATGGTTTAGTTAAAAACTAATTATACTATGTCCTTATCTTTTTAAGATTGTAAACTGTTTGTACTGTACACCTATTAAATAAAAAATAAAAATTAGGTACACACTTTTGCATAGATTGCATGTCATTACTTGAGATGTTACTTCCTGAACTAAATACTCGAAATAAGGGCTTTTCCAATCATGGATGATTTCGAAATTCCTATGGACATAAATGGTACCGAAGCAAATTATTCTGCTCGGTGATGTGATCTCGTTTTTTTATAGTTTTGTTTGCATTTTTTTTTGTAAAGAGCTTCGTACATATACGAAAAAGTTAATTACTTATAAGGCGCTCTTCTGTTTACATTTCTGTAACAGTTATAGGTACCTCTTAGAAACTATTACGCCTATTAGTATAGTAATGTGCTAACTCAAATCAATTAAAAATTCAAAACGAAAATTCTTACAGGTCTCTGGGTCGTGTGGGATAATTTATTAAGGTCTTGCACGTTAAGAGAATTTATTCATAAATTTACTTTTATAATTTTACTTCTAAATTTTTATTAAGGAACATTGTTCAGTAATGCTGAAACTTGACTGGCATTAAAATCGTCATTGCAATAAATATATTTGAAGTTTGAAAACACCACATGTTTCACAATCATTCATTGACAACAAGAAAATCAATAACTTGAAAGAAACTTGATGACCTCATTTAATTTCAACCTGCAAAATTGTTAACTGAATTCTTACTAACTCTGTAGCACTTATACTGTGGTCGGAACACTTCGATACCGCGTTTTGGAATACACGTAGCCATTGAGTAGTATGTCATTAGATGGTTAATTTTTGTGCAGCTTTGGTTACACTACGGATTGTTATGAACGCAATACCTACTTACTATCACCTTTATTTTCGTAATGTTATGTGTTACTGGAAAAGGCAGACTTGAAACGTGTTCAATATCACTAAACATTTGAATTTTTATTTGCATGAGTACCCACTTTTAATTTCGGATTAAAAAAAATATGGTTGAGAAAAGAATTTAACTTAGTTTGCCAAACGGCATACACTAACATGTAATCCGTATGGTTGTCGAGTGGTTTCAGTTGGTCCCGAAATATTATATTCTGGACTCGTAAAAAAAAGTAATAATTATGACATTGTAATACGCAATCAGATGACTGTAATTAATTGAACAAGTAACACATTTCCAACGTGGCAAAGACAGAAATTTAAAATAATTTTAGTAAAATCTACATAAATTATATACTGATAAGATTGGATGTGACAGAAAATGACCATTCGTGTTGTTATAAGCTTACGAGTTTTATTTTGTGTCAAACTATTCGGCCAAGTTATGATAAAGACGAATTGACAAAATCATTAATCTCATCCGAAAGCAATTTTAAATGAAGTTTTAGAACAGTTTAGAATGCGTTATTGGACGTCGCATAGATTGAATGTAGTTTAAATGAGTGGTGCATCGGTTTGATCTGACAATATTACATTATACTCTTGAACTAAAAGACTTATTCTGAAGATACATTTCTGCTATGCTCGGTATATATACTCCTTTATTCTACGTAAATATTCTACAGTAATAATTGACTTCAATAACAGCTGAAGTTCAAAGTGCTTCTTCGTGTAATGCGTCGCATTCAAATATCGAATTTATCCAAGGAACGCGAAGCGTGAGTTCGTCGCGGGCATAGGCGTATATAGAGGGGGGGCCGGGTGGGCCGTGCCCACCCCAGTATGGTCTAGGGCCCACCCCAGAATGTTGGGCTACCAGTTCGAAATTTTATAATTGACGCCAAAATACTGACAAATTCACACAAAAATCATTAAAAAAAATTATATAGTTTACAGCCGAGAAATCTACATACTTACTTATAATTACAAACTATGATACTGTATAAACTATAAGCAGTGATAGCCCCGTTGGTAATGAGTCAGACTTGTAATCGGAAGTTTGCGGGTTCAAATCCTGGCGCGGGTCTGTACCACTAAATTCGTCTTCGGATTTATATACGGATTTCTAATTATCACTTGCTCAACGGTGAAGGAAAACATCGTGATGAAACCAGCCCGTCCAAGAAAATTCACCAACCACCAACCCGCATTGGGCCAGCGTGGTGGACTATGGCCTATATCCCTTTCGTGTTTCGAAGGGAGACCCGTGCCCCTCAGTGGGGACGTATATGGGTTGGTAAAAAAAAACTGTAATAGTTACTTAACACAGCGTGTTAAGCTAGAGTAGGTACATTTAATTTTCACCAGGCCCCCCCTAGAAAACAAACCTAGATACGCCAATGGTCGCGGGCTATGCTAGCTATGCAGTACTGCTACTACTAATTCAGTAAAGTGTTGTACAAAGATATTGTGGAACGTGAGATGTACTGATTTTCAACTCAAATGCAACTCTTCACAAATTAATGTTTTTGCAACCAGTAAACAATAAAATAGTAAAAATGGTCTCATAAATTAAATTAACGTTACACACTCAAAGCCCACACTAAGGTTTTTCCTTGTGTCGTGGGTCCCTCGGAACATACATAAAGACAAGTCACAAACACACATGACCCGAGAACAAACATCTTTTTACACAAATGTTTGCCCCGACTGGGAATCGAACCCAGGCCGCATGGGCAAGAGGCAGCGCCACTAATACTCGACCAAACCGGCCGCATGAGCAATTCTTAACATATTTATTGACAATACTAAAAGTATACAAAAACTTAGTACCTTTACGTTGTGACTTATCGTTGAAATCACAATATATCTGCTTTGTTTACAAATGAACTATTAAAGATAAAGCATAATTATACCAATTTCGTATTTGATAAAATTTAGTTAGGTAAACATATAAGATAGATGACAAGAAACAAACTTAATAAAGTAAACTAAAGTACAACTCTTCTTTTAAATAACTTTGTTAAGCTAGATCTTATACCTAATTTTTTTTTTCTTTAATGAACAAAGTTGGGCATCAAACTTAGTCTATCTCTTTGATGCGGATTTTTACCAAAACTCTGATAAAACGATAACTTCGGCTAGTTTTCTTCAAAGTAGGCCAATGACTGCGCATGTTCCTTCCTTTGCGTGCTTTTTTCTTTGGGTAACTTATTGAGAAACCTCCATTCCTGATTGATATATCGTCAGCGCCGTGTTCATCTCACCTTACATTGGGCAGCGTTATACTCTGAAATCATACACTCCTCTGAGTAGATATCCATTCCAATAGCTGACCTGAAGACCTTCAAGACCTTGTAAGCCTAAAGTAGT
The DNA here is from genome assembly GCA_949987775.1 of Aproaerema taeniolella. NCBI lineage: Eukaryota > Metazoa > Arthropoda > Insecta > Lepidoptera > Gelechiidae > Aproaerema > Aproaerema taeniolella. Next base: position 19,410,893 of record OX465250.1, read on the forward strand.
AACTAAACTCATTCAAACAGTAAACTGACTGAGTATCAAAGCTGCTTATAACAATCGTTTTTTTTTTTTTTGTACTGCGGGTATTATACTAAAGTAGCTACTCATTCTGTTCCCAAGCGAAAGAATACTCGTAACAAGGGCAAAATTTAACTCGTACAATCTCAATCCAGCTAAGTATAAGTTTATTGAGCAAGATTGGCTGATATTGCTTTTCTTGTCACAAACGATATATCTGTCAGTACTTAATTAAGTAACTTTGTCGAATAATGTAGTGAAAATAAATTCTGTGTCAGTATAAAATTATAGTGATTTCCCAATAAGTATCGTTAAATTGTGCGTCGTTTTTAAAATCTTGACGACACACAGTCTTTATTCAACAAAGAAACTGACTGTTTTCACTGGCGCACGTGGCCAACCTCAAATGGCACACAGTGCCGACTTAATTCAAGTAACTGAGCTTACCCGAACATAAAGAGGTGGTTAAACTACAAATTCTACATCACCTTTTTATGTACTGATTACGTAATCTCACAGCTTATTTGACTATATTTATCAAGTAAATAAGAGAAATACAAAGCTCTTTTAAACACAGAGGAAGAGACACACTTAGTCCCTTATCAATAAGCAAGAGACACACTTAGTCTCAACTATTACTAAGCATAAGATAGACTTAGTCTCGACTATCACTAAGCATGAGAGACACTTAGTATCGACTATCACTAAGCATGAGACACTTAGTCTCGACTATCACTAAGCATGAAACACTTAGTCTCGACTATCACTAAGCATGAGACACACTTAGTCTCGTCTATCACTAAGCAAGAGACACACTTAATCTCGTCTATCACTAAGCAAGAGTCACACATAATCTCGTCTATCACTAAGCAAGAGACACGCTTAATCTCGTCTATCACTAAGCAAGAGACACACTTAGTCTCGTCTATCACTAATCAAGAGACACACCTGGTCTCCTCTATCACCAATCAAGAGACACACCTGGCCTCCTCTGTCACTATGTAAGAGACACACTTAGCCTCCTCTAATTTCGCCTAGCTACACAATTATATAAATAAGTACTGCAAAACTGTACCTCACATAGACTAATTTAGATTCTCTGAAAATGTTACTGTAAATAATAATTATAAAATAGAAGAGGTCGTAAGAATGTTAAACGTTGTCATACACTTCTAATTAAAACGACAAGGGTTTCGTACTCGAGTTCGAATGACGGTAGCTCGATGCAAATAACCTCAAGTGAGAACATTATTTGGACCGCACAAGGCAATAAAAAAAAATGTTCAATCACTATTTTGCAGCCCAGTATAGCATTGTCAGAGGGTAGCCCTGACCGAAATGCTACAACTGGTCATGCCGGTTATAGAACTGTATTAAGAGAAGATTACAATTATTAGATATCGCTAGACTAAGTTATCCGGGAGTAGCCCGAACCAAACTGTCTTAACGAAGGTCTAATAATGCTTATCAGGTTAACATTTCCGGGTCATGCCTTGGGAGAATGCCAAACCGATTTATTGGATTTCTATACTGGGGTAGTATGACAACATTTAACATTATTCAAATTTTAAATTATGTTCACATATCTTGTACAGTACTAGCAAATTAATATGAGTAGGTACGCTTTTATTACGTAATACCTGTATCGTGTAAGTAACGAACATAATCCGAATTTTGAACAGTTGTTCTTTAAGCACAATTTATACGTTTTTACTTTACGAGAGAGAGAAAAAAAAAACGGACACATGATAACCGACTGAATTTATGATTGCAACCAACTTAATGAATTTTCTGCTACCCCAAATCATTACACGACAACATTATCAAGGAGTAGCCTTGACCCAATGGTGTATGCAATGAATTGACGTAATTGTACTGGAATAGCACTACTAAGGAGTTGCCTTAACCGAATGCTATTCTGACAAGAAGATATCGTTTGCAATCAGTACAGCGGTGTAAATGTGGCTGGCTTCTAACAATTTATCGCATGAAAACACTGCCAAAGAGTAGCCCTGGCCGAGTGTTTTCAGCAATTCAATCAAATTGGCATTAGACAGACATGACCTGGCCATAGCCGCAATACCAATCCAATGTTCAACTAGGTGCCGCGAAACAAATTCTGATTATATGATCGTAATAGGTGACTTAAAGAACAATTAGTAAAATGCATGAATTTAAAACTGCATTAAAAACATACCCTCTTTTTCCTTGGTGATGTGAGCGTAGTCATCCCGCTGCTGAATTGTGGTGAACTCAATAAATAAGCAGTATAATCTTGATAATCTTGATTTATTTCTTCAAATTGTCTACTAGTAAAATTACAACTTTGGTTTTCTTCTTAACAATATAATGTCTTTCTAGACAACTGTTCGACTCGTGTGCTCGCTAAAAACTGACTGCTTGGGCTCGGCCAGCGGCCGTATTCCCTCTCCCTTTTTACTCCCTTCTTCAAAATGGCGTTCTTAGCATGTGGTTGGTCAACGTTTTACCAATCGCGAGCCAAGAACTGTGCCTATGTTTGGAAAAATGTGTCACGAAACACATTGCAAATTATGAATCACGACATTAGTGACAAACAATTGGAGTCCCCCAAGGAAGTATACAGGGAAGTATAATGTTTTATAAAAAAAATTACAACAATTTTATACTTTAATAATGAAAATTATGTTTCCTAAACGAATATGCCTAAAGTTTTACACTAGCACTTAGATGGGACATTCAGACACCGTAGCTAAAAATATTGGAAACAAATTAGATAAATCGATTAGGTACAAAAAAACACAATTTAGAATAAGGGCATACTCAAAAACTACAGTGAATTATTCGACTGCGTCTCCAAAGCTCACAAACAATGCAAATATTAAAATTCAGGATCCAAACAAAAGATCATCTGCAACGGGACACGTACGGAAATACCTTTCAATCAACCTATCAAACGGGCGACTGCAAGCGAGAGAATCGTTCTCGCACGAGCAAAATTTAATTCTCGGAGCATGCACGCCATATCAGAACAGAATATAAATACCAATGCCAAGTGAAACTAGTACGAGCCTTGTAAAGTCTATGGATAATGACTAGTTTTTACCGACTTCAAAAAAGAAGGAGGTTCTATGTTCGAATGTATGTTTTTTTTTTTTTTTTTAATTCTCAAAATTCTGTTTTTGTCCGAAAGAGTATGCTCCAGAGGTGGTTCCATATAAATTTTAACGAAAATGATTCGGCGCTTAAAAAAAAATCAACAAAAACAAAAAAATACTACAAACCAGAACATCATCTAAATAAATGAGTGTCTTTTCATTTGCGGTTATGGTATTAGGCATTGTAATCTGCAAAAAATACTAGTCATCTACTTTAAGAGAACTGTTGTCGGGATTGAAGTCGGTGATTCTTACGTTTTTAACGTGGAAAATTTTTGTCAGCTGTGATTGGGTTTGTAATGGAAAATTACAAACAAAAATACTCACAAAAATACAATGTAAATTAGATCCCCACCTATGAGATTGCTGTGTTTTAAAATATTTTTTTGGAAAATTGATCAATCACACACCCTAAGCATTTTACTAAATCATAATTTTAACTTATTTCTTGATTGATTGGCCCTCTGAGGATGAATGCCTTGTTTTCTAGCTTAAGGCCTAGCAGTATCTTTACATTGTCCACAAATAGAGATAGATATTAGATACTCAATAAATTCAATTTCATATCTTTCGGCACAGCTAAAAATCAGTTTTAGTATGCTGAGTTCTTGGTCCTATTGGCTTTTATGTATCTGTACTAATATTAAAAAGAGGAAAGATTTGTATTTTTGTATGTATGTAACGAATAGGCTCCGAAACTTCTGGACCAATTTCAAAAATTCTTACACCATTAGGATGCTACATTATTCCTGAGTAACATAGGCTACATAATTTTCCCAAATAGTAATACAAATTTTGTTAGTTTTTTTTTAAATTGTATAAGAACATTGTATAATATAACATACGCATTGTTAAGAAGCAATAAAGTTAATATTAACTTACTCTTTTAAATCATAAAAATCTAAGCATCATAATATTTTATTTTCCAAGAGATCAATATCCTCAAAAACGTTCCAAAGGAATAAGGAACGTTCGAAAACAAAGTGTTTTCAGCAGAGTTAGAACGGGATGAGTTAGCGACCATCGCTCGTCATGTGGAACTAAGAAAAGTGAGCCGGGCACCGCCGCCGCATACAAATAGTTTACAAATGCCATGCCGACGCCGCGTCGCGCTGTGCTGTCTCCAAGATATTTTGGTCTAAGGAAGAAGACACTGTTTGACTTGAAAATTTTTCCAACTTCCGACAAAAAAGGTGGGGTGTTGTAGGTTTGACGTGTGTATCTGTGAAGCTGTGTATCTGTGCATTGGGCTAGCGTGGTGGACTTTGATTTAAATCCCTTTCGTGTTTTGAAGGGAGGCCCGTGCCCCTTGTTGGGGACGTATATGGGCTGATAAAAAATAAATTAATAATTGCCAGTGCGACCAGAAAATATTTATGCAATAAAAATAGAATCCTCCATTTAATTGATGTTACTAAATCGTCTTTAATGTCCAGTTTAACACTTTAGTGTTTGACATCTTCAGAAGATAAATCTATGTCCTACCTACTAGATGCCGGTATGTCCTATTAGATGGACTTTACTGTTTAGATAATCTAGACCAACGGACTGCGATCGTTGTTGAGGACCAAAGGCCAACAAAGGCCAATTCAAAGGGAAAAAACATTTTCCCGATTGGTATAATATAGAAATTAGGTATCCTACAAAATGTATAAATTAAATCGGCAACACAATGTTGAGCGCTTCCAAAGTAGTATCCAATTTTATTGTTGTTATATTATTTATTATTATTATATGTTGTCTGTTGAGAAAAGGCCTCCTATTTTCTCTTGCACTACTTACTATCCCAGGCTTCTTGCCACTACTCGTTGAAAAAGCATTGCGATCTCCTTCACACATCAGGGGTTTTCCAGAGCGTGGTTTTCTTTGCCTATATATTTTATCTGGAATTTTGGCTTCATATCCTGCCCATTTCTTTTTTAAATTGGCGGATTTTAGCGCAACATCCAAAGGACATCAAATAAAATGTTAGGGTTTTTCTACTTTTTAAATCTTCCTAGGTATACCTGTAAGTGGAATGCAAGGGTTTTTCTGTATAATAGGTGAAACGCTGACCACCTCTCACCAACATACAACTTGTTTCATCTGATAACCCGTATAATTTGTGTCAAACGTTCCATCTGTGGTTCTAGAACCTGTGATACTCTGCCTTCCCCGTTAGGGATTATAGGCGAGAGCGTATGTATGTATGTGTATTATGTATTTTACTGATGTATGTTATGAGTTATTTATGTATTATTATATGTATAAAAAGGACTTCCTATTTATTCATTTTGTTTTCTTTTTCTCATTCTTTTTATCACCACTTTTGCGCTACTCCCAGTTTTTTGTGTTTTCCTTTCGCCTTGGATTACCTGGAAGAGATCGCTGTTTAGCGATAAGGACGGCCTTATCGCACACTTTTGATTGTAAATTTGTATTGTATGTTTTGTCTGTCCTTATCTATCTATGTGTATCTTTTCTACTTCTGCCTTAAATTCTTTGAAAATCTCGTTACTTAAACCAACCTCACCCCGTTCGTACCACGTAATGATGTTCGCGCTCACTGGAGATAACTCGCAGAATTTTTTACAATTCTCCACGAGCGCAGCATAAGCTAGTTTGTTTAAGGGACACGAGTGTGGAAAGTTCATTTAACTCTCACATGGAAATTGGTCTGAGAATCTCGTTTTAACAATGCGATTCATTAGTAGAACGATTATAAGAGCTTGTTACTGGATACCTGAAGTGGGGCTACTGACGTTACATAACATTACATAACATTTTTATCTCTTTTATCCATTATAAATGCGAAAGTTACTATTTTTACGCCGAAACTACGCAACCGATTTTGATCATGCAAAACGTGGTTCATAATTGTTTATTTTGTTAAATAAAAATTGTGAATCGCACGTTTTACTTTGATATATTTTAAGGTATTAAGGTACCGATGATGGACACAAGCAACATTTTATCCCGAAATCTGTGAAAAGTTCTTTCAAGAGCGCGATATAACTGAAATCCATGCAATCGAAGCCGAGGAAAACTACTTTAATCAGTTTATTTCGGAAGAAGTCCATAGTGTTAGTAATACATAATTGTTACGGAAACTTGGTCTTCTGTTTATTTATGAATTTATTTTTTTAAGTGTTTAAAAAAATATATATTCATAAATAATTGAAATTATTTTTCCTCTGTTAAAGAAACGTTTATCTGTCCATGTTTATGGCAACAAAACGGAAAGTGAAAGTATGATATTTAAAGTAGCATTTACTTTAATTGACGTTTGTACGTTTGGGTTTAAATCTTACAAACTGATATTAGTATTATTCTATTACTTAACCTTTAAAAAAAGACTGGAACTGCTAGCAATCGCAGCATTGGACAGTCCAAAAATATTCAGCGGAGTAGTTTAATCCAGAAAAGAAACTTACTACCGCTGAGAAAAGTTAAAATACATCATTTTATGGAAGTAGTAAACGCAGACAAAAACAAGACAGATAAAATAGTCAAAGAAACGAATTTGAGGACAACGAATAATTTTTGTGTAATAGCTGCACTGTCTAATTGTAATTATCCAGAAAGGAATAAAAAAAATAAAAAAACAATACACACTCAAAGACCCACACTAAGGTTTTCCTCTGCGTCGGGGTCCCTTGGTACTCTAGGTCAGTCCAATTTTTCAAAAGAATACTGTATTTCATGTACACATCAGATCTTCGAATTTTCCGCTTCAACCTTGTTGCCAAAGTTGATATAGAATGAATTGCTTAAAAGTGACTATGAGATTGGTATTAAATAAGCAAAAATATTCTTAACGTTTAATAAATTTCATAACACAAAAAAACTGTTTTAAATTTTTATTTTACCAAATTTCGTCTTTACAATTTTTTTGACTACTTCCAAAACGCGAAATGAGTAAATTAAGTTTCCATCGTTTCCTTTCATTTCAATATTACTACAATTTTAAGAGACTGTTTAATTTCTAACGGAAAATAATTTTCAAATGTCCGCAATCTACGCCAGAAAATTCTGAATAGAGTGTGAAGTGAATGGTGGTATAAAAAATATTTAATCTTGTTTAGTAAATTCGAGACGACAAGGGACGAAGTCAGACGCACAGTATACGTATCAAACTGTAACTCAACATAATGACAATCTTCTTCTTCTTATATAAATTGTGGCCAATTTGATAAACCCTCTTTTTTGAGTTTCTGAGTTTTCAAACTCAGTCAAAGTCAAAGCAATAATTGCTTTATTTCATAGAACATTCAGAATTTTACATAAAACTAGCATTCCGCTCGGGACTTCATTCCCGTGGGAATTCGGGAAAATTATGTAGCCTATGTCCATCGGGGATATTGTAGCTGAATTTTTCAAATCGGTCCAGTAGTTTCGGAGCCTATTCAATGCTAACAAACAAACAAACGATCAAATCTTTCCTCTTTATAAAATGTATAGAAAGAAGATAAGTCAAAGTATTTAAATTAGCATTTTTAACTTGGCGCCTATTCGCAAAGGTGCAGTCTGCCTCTAGAGAAGAATAGGCAAGAAATTCTGAGGGTAGCTTTTTTTAACTCTGACTAAGTTTGACGACTGTAATTAATCTATAACAAACGGCCTTTTTTTATTATAAGATGGGTTAACTCTTGACCTCCATCTTGACCATAAAGGTCAAAGATGAGGTCGACGATGGAGCGAGTTAACCCAGAAAATGCCTATAAAGGCACTGGTACTCCCACGCACCGACGGAACATAGCAGGCTGTTTGGCGTCGGACTACGGTAGGAGGGTGGTCGCGAACCAGACGGCCCTTTACAGAGCCTACCACAGCACTTGAGACCATAGGACGACACCTCAGATTCAGAAAAAAAATGAAGTGTCGTTGCCTGGGATGGATTACTAGAAGGCAGGTCTCATTTGTGTTTCCTTAGTCGCCTCTTACGACACCCACGGAAAGAAATAGGGTGGTGTTATTCTCCGTTTAAAGGCGTCAGTGTATAGTTTTAAACAAGGTTATAGATCTCACCTTCTGTCGCTTCAAATGCCCGCTTCCTGAAACGCTCAAATTTTAATTATTTAATTATTACACACACACAAAACACGCACCCGCACATACACACACACACAACCCATACACACTGACACAAACCACACACACACACACACACACACACACACACACACACACACACACACACACACACGCACTCATACATACGGTTGTATTATTGCTACACTTTGGTTGTTTGCGAGTGTCGGTTGTGATTAACGTTTTGACTTAATTTTGTTTTGTTTTGTTTATTTTGCATGTGTTTTATGTCTTTCATGTGTATGGTATTGTATATGTCTAGCTGTCTTGAAATCGCGCTCGACGCAACAACACACTGGTACTGACTGAAAATCAGCGCTTTAGTCTAGTGCTACAGCACATGCTGAGTCAGCGCCATTTTGACTGCTTTAGATAAGTTTTATGTTGTTCTACTTGTTTGTATTGTTTGGAAGCAGTTAAATAAAGTTATATCTATCTATCTATTATTCTCAACCGATCACCACACGGCAAAAACCACTCAGCCTCTGACTTAGTTTAACGACTGTAGCCAATCTATAACAATATAGAAAAAAAAACATTTACGCTTCACACGAAGGCCCACACTAAGGTTTTCCCATGTGTCGTGGATCCCATACAACATACACAAACCCATAACATCTGCTTAATACACAAATATTTATTTATTTATTGTACGATTTGCCCCTACTTTCATTTCTGGAAGAGAAAAATGATAGGCACAACATAGACGAAATTTTTTTGGTCTCTGTTTTACAATGATTGTTACCATAACAGTACGTAACAGTATAAAGTGGATTCATTTGATGAAAATAGCACGAAATGAAACTTCAACTTGAGTCTATTTATCACTTCGTGTGATGATAAATTTTCAAAACTAGCTCTCATTTCAATGAGGATAGTGTAGAATTCCTGCTACATTACTGTATTATATCTGTTGGCACTAGATAAGGTGGCCGCCGCGAAAGAAAACTCATTACTTCTTATTCAAACGCTAGTCCGATAGAGCTTTTTGATTTGTCGATAGTAATTCTTATCGAATACTGTAAAACTAGTGTCTCTGTAATCTGTAGACCTCGCGAGTTAACATTTGTAGAAATGGCTGAAATTTTATATTTTTACGTTTTCAACCAGAAAATAAATAAATAAAGAAATTTGAATATGTAACTGAATCGATATAAATAAACCTGCTCGCAAAATTTCACGAAAATCGGTGGAAAAATGCGATATAAAAAAGCATTTTACGCTTGCTCGCTCAAATTGTTTTTTTTTACATTTCAAATTTTAATCAAATATAGTTAAAAACCATCTCAATCATGTCAGCTTTCAAACAAAAAAACGCACCCAGACACACTGATGCAGAGACTACGGGGGTTAAAAAAATACTCAATTTTTAACCCCCAAAAAAAGAGGAGTGTGTTACAAGTTTGAAATGTGTTTCTGCGTGTTTTTGTATTTGTATACCTGTGTGTCAGTCTGTGGCATCGTAGCTCCAAAACGAAAGGACCGCTTTCGATGCAGTTTCTTCTATTTGTAAGCTGACGTAATCGAGATGGTTCTTAGCTATGTATATTTAAAATTGGTTCAGCCATTCGAGAGTTATAAACGATGATTTTTAGGGGTAATAAAGATTTTTAATTTTGGAATTATCGATACTTTTCCATCGACAATACCACCACTAGCTAGTGGTTTGTAATAAATTTTAAAAGTAACACATCAGTATGCCAGTCCCGTTTCGTCTCCGCATTGAATGGGGTAAAACAAGATATACGATGTCTGTAATGCTGCTATATGAGCCCGTACAGCCAGTAGCACACCAAACTTTACAAAAGCAACCTTATTCCTTTGCGATAAGAGCTAGATTTCAACTAATTTTGTGACTGTACGGTTTGTTCTCACAAACTTAGAGTAATGTCTTTAAAGTCAATGTACTGTTGAATTACAGAGACAAATAGTATCGGAAGATTGGGGGTTTCGAGTTTTCTATGCAATTTTTGTTAAATATACACACATCAACACGGTCTAGGGATACATGCACGATTTTCCATACAAAAGAGGTATGTTTGAGAAGCTATAATAGCATATTCGAGATACATGGAAGGTTATAATTTTCAGAAGAGCAAGTGCTAAACCTGAATTTTCAGTTCTAGTCAATAAATTTTGTTTTACTTGAAATTTGTGAAAACGTGACGAAAATGAAAAAAAATTGCGTAAATTCGACCATTTTCTTACAAAAAGCAGGCAAGAAATGCATTTTTGTTTTCGTTTCCGTCACGTTTTCACAAATTTCAAGTAAAACAAAATTTATTGACAAGAATTGAAAATTCAAGTTTAGCACTTGCTCGCCTAAAAATTATAGCCGTCTATGTATCTCGAGTATGCTTTTATAGCTTCTCAAACAGACCTCTTTTGTATGAAAAATCGTGCATGTATCCCTAGACCGTGTTGATGTGTATATTATGAAGTAAAAAAATGGTTTGTAAAACTTTACGGAGTGATTTTCTTCAAGTAAACTGTACATAATAATATGAAAACGCTATCACATTCAAACGCCCACACTAATGTAGTCCTTTGTGTTGTGTAAAAACATACACAAAGACAGGCACAAACACTAATGACCTGAGAACAAATATCTGCTTTTACACAAATATTTGCCTTGACCTGGAATCAAACCCAGGACCCGTTGATCAAGAAACCAAATCGGCCATCAAGTGGTAGCTTTTTTAAATATATTTTTTAATATTTTGAATTAAGTTCCTTGTGGATAGCTGTTTAGATTTGTAGGCTACTTCACATTCTTAACTTTTGCTAACTAATTTTAGGTAATAAACAGTCTTCTTCTTCTTCTTATCGTGTAGGTATAGTCAAGTCTATGGCGAACTTGGCTAATCCTGGTGTCAGAGTTTTTTCAAACCGCACAATGGCCTCAGACTTGGTTTGAACGACTGTAATCAATCGACAACAGCCGGGACCGACAGCTTAACGTGCCCTCCGAAGCACCGAAACGCTCGTGACAAATTGCCACTTTGGTCACCCATCAGGTTCCCTGCTTCTGTGTACGTTGCTTAGCTAACTGACTGGTTGAGGCCAGCGGGCGCCACTGGGCTATGAGAGCTCACGAGGGTTAGGTAGTGTACAGTGTATTAGCAGCATTTAGATTTGTCTCTATAAATGCCTTACAATAGGAATCTTCATTTATATGAAAATGTTTGACAATTGTTACTTTTTAGAGTTTGCTATTCATATTGACATAAATAGAAATTGGTACCTCCAATTCGAAATCTAACCACGTATTTCAAGCAACTCATCCTTTCTTCGAAACAAAGGCTTAGAACAACAAATAAAAAAATATTTAGAGGTACTTAAAAGTAAACAAACAAAAAATACTTCGAGCATATATACGGCTGTCTCCATAATAAGTAATGAATAAAACGACAAAAGAATGGAGCAATGAAAAAATGTGAATACTTCATAAAAAATCGGTTAAGTGCGAGTCGGACTCGTGCCAAAAGAGTTCCGTAATATCACATCACTTCTTACAAGTTTCTCTGATAAATTAGATACATAGATTTATTCAATGACCATCAACCTTGACACAAACAAACAACTTCAAATAATATACAAAGACAAACATAGTAAAATATCAAGAGGAAATGTGATAAGAAACCCTGGTTAAGGAAGAGGTCCTGACTCAACATAGTGTTGTGGTTGGAGCCACAACGCTAATATTCTGTCAGTCCCTTTAAAAATTTACGCGCACTTTGTATATTTTCAAACGTTTCAAATGTAGTGGTTCTAGAACCACTGATGCTCTGCCTACCCCGTTAGGAATTTTGGGCTAGAGCGTATGTATGTATGTAATTCGTGGAATAAATAAAGAAAAATCCTCTGTTTCCCCTGTATTACCATTGTACAATAAAGAATAAATACACACATCAACGCGGTCTAGGGATATTGCACGATTTTTCATACAAAAGAGGTCTGTTTGAGAAGCTATAAAAGCATAGCGTTGTGGCACTGTCACAACATTAAGCTGAGCCAAAGCCCATTCACCGATGCGGTACATGTACGTACCTACATGTTTACTTAACTTTATTCGTTAATTGTTTTTTTTTTTTGTGTTGTGTTGTAGATATGTTGCATGTGCCGTGTCATGAATAAATGTATTTCTCTCTCTCTCTCTCTCATACTCGAGATACATGGAGGGCTATAATTTTCATACGAGCAAGTGCTAAACCTGAATTTTCAATTCCAGTTAATAAATTTTATTTTACTTGAAATTTGTGAAAACGTGACAGAAACGAACACGAAAATGCACTTTTTGCCTGTTTTTTGTATGAAAATACTCGAATTTTCGCATTTTTTTTTCATTTTCGTCACGTTTTCACAAATTTAAATTCAATTCAAAAAATTCAAGTTTATCACTTGCTTGTCTCAAAATTATAGCGCTCCATGTATCTCGAGTATGCTTTTGTAGCTTCTCAAACAGACCTCTTTTGTATGAAAAATCGTGCAATATCCCTAGACCCTGTTGAAGTGTATATGTACATACATAGGATTTCAGATTAAGAATCTTATTAGTAAGAATAAAATAGCATCTGGGAACTGCTGATGCTCTGCCTACCCCGTTGGGGATTGCAAGCGTGAGCGCATGTATGTATGTAAAATAGCATCTATTATTTTTAAAATTTTATTAATTCCTTACACTAGTCCTTACACAATTTAATTAATTCCGCTTATGCCTTACATTTGCTCACAATATCCTGTCCACAAATAAAAAAAAAAATAAAAACACTATACAATGTTCATGAGCGATCTAACAAAAATGCGATTTTTTTAAATCAGATGTGCGGTATATTGTGGAACCCTAAAAACGAAGAAAAAAGTACGTTAATGTACGGCGTATTATCATGAATAATAAAGGAGTACAGTTGAGTATCATAAAGTGATGTTGTAGAAGTAAGTAGGGGAAAAACGTCCCAAGAGGCTGTAGGGGTTGGATGCACGGGTTGGAGCAGGCTAATAGAGACGTAATGGAATCGAACTTTGCCCATTTTTTTTTTAAATGGGTCTGAACTTATTTACAGTTTAAATATACTTTTTTCTTATTAAAGACAATTATCACATACATGAGAAAAAGACACAAGTAAATCCTTACTTCCTTATTTACCGCGGGCTTACTATCCCTACTAATATTATAAATACGAAAGTAAATCTGTCTGTCTGTCCGTTCGTCTTTCACGCCTAAACTACCGAACCGATTTTGATGAAATTTGGTACAGAGATAGATAAGAGCCTAGAAAAGGACATAGGCTACATTTTATCCCACGGTTGGTAACGATATAACCTGTAGATCACGCGGGCGGAGCCGCAGGCGGAAAGCTAGTAATATAAATACGTTCACTTCCCTGTTTCAGGGTAGGTACACTAAACTTGGTATTTACTTAACACTAGTATTCCGCTGGAATTTTGTTCCCGTGGGAATTCGGGAAAATGATGTAGCCTATATTCATCACGGATACTATAGAATTCTAACGGTGAAAGAATTTTTCAAATCGGTTCAGTAGTTTAGGCGTAAAAGATGGACAGATAGAGTTACTTTCGCATTAAAAATATTAAAGTAGCCCAGTGGCGCTCGCTGATCTCAACCAATCAGTTAGGTTAAGCAACGTACACAGAGGCAGGAAACCTGATGGGTGACCAAAGTGGCGATTTATCACGAGCGTTTCCGTGCTTCGGAGGACACGTTAAGCTGTCGGTCCCGGCTGTTGTCGATTGACTACAGTCGTTAAAACCAAGTCAGAGGCCATTGTGCGGTTTGAAAACTCTGACACCAGGCCAGCCAAGTTCGCCACACACTTGACTATACCTACACGATAAGAAGAAGAATATTAAAGTAAGGATCTTTTGTACTTTTGTGAGGACTGGCTGGAATAGCTAGCCCAAAAAATATCACGCACAACATCCCAATCAAGAGGCTAAAACGCCTGATAAAGATAACATAGTCACATCCAGTTCTTAAAATCAATGTATTCTACATCGAAATCTCTAGAGTCATGCGTAAATTCAATCTGTAGGCCGCATTCCCCAATCACCTGAACACTCCTCAGCGGGGCATTAGGCCCCCCAACAAATCTAATTTGGATACATTTTACTTCCAGAAGTTACATGTGGAACATGTTTGGTTTGAGAAAGACAGGTTTTGGTTTTGTAACGAGATTGGATGTCAAATGAATGTGAAAAGATCGGTGACTAATAGGTTCGAGCATAGAAATAAAGAAACTGAATTTATTTTATTTTCTATGTGTTCGAGTCTCGGAAGGGAAGTGAAACTTACTCGTAGATGTTAATTCTACAGACGCAAAAATTAATGTTATAATTTTAACGTGTGTATCTGTGTGTCTATAGCATCGTAGCTCCTAAGCAGTTGGGTCGATTTTAATGCGGTTTTTTCGTTTCAATTTATAAGTTACTAGCATTCCGCTCAGGAATTCGTTTCCGTGGGAATTTGGGAAAGTTATGTAGCCTATGTTACTATTGTAGCATCCTAATGGTGAAAGAATTTTTGGAATCGGTCTAGTAGTTTTTAAGGTTATTTGTTACATACAAAAATACAAATCTTTCCTCTTTATAATATTAGTGTAGACTAGCTTCCCGCGCGGGCCTTCGTTCCCGTAGGAATTCGGGAAAATCATGTACCCTATATCCATCCCGGATAATGTACGATTCTAATGGTGAAAGAGTTTTTCAAATCGGTCCAGTAGTTTCGGAGCCTATTCGATGGAAACAAACAATCGAATCTTTCCTTTTTATAATATGTATAGATTAGTGTAGATAAATCCGTACATAAATCCGAAAAGACGAATTTAGTGGTACAGGCCCGCACCAGGATTTGAACCAGCGACCTTCGGATTAACAGTCTGGCTCATTACCAACTGGGCTATCACCGCTATCTACCAGTAACCATCTATTTATTCTACGTAAATAAAGATTTTTAAATCCCTCGCAATCTTAATTTAGAACCACCAAAAATGTCTCCTTTAAAATAAAATTTTCTTGGAAAGTAGATCTAAATAAATGTAAAACCTCTTCGAAACCGAGGTACGGAGCTCTTCTGACCCAGTACTTCACATTATACAAATCTCATGCTGTCTCACTCGCACCTAAAATGTTCTTGAGATTGTTGGGATGTATTTGTATATGATTTTCAAATCACATTTATTGTCTGTTGCAGACCATAAAATATTTACACAAAGTTACGAGCAAAGGCGCAACCTTGGCAAATTATGAAACTAACCAGTTTTGGTAAAAAAACTGAAACACGTTGTGTTACAAGATTCAAATTTACCTTTCTTTTAAGAAAAATACATATTTTATAGTTGCAAGTAACGAAAATCATTGTCCTTTTTACATGATTTATATTAACTTTTAAGGTTTGCATGTAAGTATGTTTATATGTTTATTTGAGTCAAATACTACAACCGAATGGCTTTTAATTCATTTCTTAAAAACGCTTATAGAATTAGGTGACAATACATGGTTGGCTAAGTGACGTAACTCTAAATCCAATATTGGGGACCGCCCAACATGGCAGACTTTTAATTTTATTTTGCACTACCTTGACATAGATATCGTATGAAGAGGTTTGCTGAGTAGAATACAAAACAAATTAAAATTTCTTTTAACAATGTCTTTTTTATTATTTAAATTATTTATTATTCCTTTAAACAAAACTCTTTTCTTTGAATTTGAAAAATATAAGTTAATTAGATGTTTTAATGGATTGATTCATTACGTTCTGTTTAGCGTAATTTAGATTAAGGGCGACTTGCACCAAAGTGCTAAACGTATTTAGGGAGACTAATTTTGATTAATTTGACAGATTTTGTTGCTTTGACAACCAAGTTAAATGTGTTTAGGCTGTTAAATATGTTTAAAGCTTTGGTGCAAGTCGCCCTTAGTGTGCATCAAAACAAAAACGTATAAAAAAGCTCTTCAAATATCAAACAAAATACTATCATCATTCATCCAATGCAAACAAACCTACAAAATACCACGGAGCACCAGCGAGTTTATTCAAGGGAATGAAACGCGATGAATTGAGAGCAAATTAATAATCGTATTACTTTTTCAGTGAAATGCAAATATTTGACGATTGCACGCTGTGGCGAGTGTTGCGCGGTGATACTGGCCGGCATTGATGTATTACTGAGACTAGAAGAGACACGTTTTATAAGGTAAATGTATTTTTTTACTCTAATTATTTTTTTTTGTTTAAACTTCTTTTTTATAGAAGTCCAGCCTTTTGAAGGCACCAACTGATTAGAAATATAGAAAAGGACGAAGAACATCGACTCGATGATCTAATAATATCTTCTTTAGTAGGCAAAATTTATAAAAAAAAATCGTGAGGAATATTCCGTTAGAAAATCGTCCAGAATAATGGGTCTAACTTCAATTTTCTTTCTCATAGAGGTCCCAATCTTCTAAACTCCTGTTATAATTTTTCAATCTCCAAGCAATGAAACAGCTGATAAGTCACCCTGTTTCATCGGTTGAAGGTTGAGATTTTATTTTATTTTTTGGACAGATCCGTACTGAGCGCTTCTTTTTTATTGCTCATTGCTAAGGGATGGAATTTTCTGCCTGCGTCTATATTTCCGGGCTCATATAACCCGAATCACTTTGAAGTTCGAGTGAATAGGCATCATCTGGGTGAACTTGCTACATCCTTGACCGCATATCCGCCCCTGGGCTAGATTGTGGTCAAGAGAAAACCCATCCTTACTTAATATTATATATAAACGAAAGAAAGAGTAACAAACATCCATACATACAAACTTTTGTATGTTTGTTATTCTTCGCGCTCAAACGGCTGGACCAATTTTGATAAAATGTTTTATGGAGGTAGCTGACACCCTGGATTAACATATATGTTACATAATTTTCCAAAATTCCCACGAAAACGAAGTCCCGGGCTGAAAGCTAGTTATCTATAAAAAAAACAAGAAAAAAACAGTTTCGTATGGAAGTTCTAGCACGGCTTTATCCTTGTAGCCAGCTGACGAGCTCGGCTGCATCACACTCCATTGTAAAACATTCATAATCGGTTTTTCTCACATTCATACTTCGTTTGCAAAATATTTTGATTGGATTTTACGCATACTTTTGTCTTTATTCTGGGTCGCTGAATTTTGTTTAAATTAATTTATTTCGTTTTGTAATTTTTAGTTAATATTGGAAATTTTATGATAACTGTGTTTTCACGACAGGGCCTCATGAAATTTCAAAACGTTAATAAATGAGGTAAGCAGAGCACGATTGATAAAAATAGTGGTAATCAATACTATCCTCCTCTTGGAGTGACATCTTGACACCCCTAATAGTATTTAGAAAATGTTGTTGGCTGGCATATTCTGTTTCTCTCAGTTTTGGTAAAGAATCAAAATGGTCTAATCAGGTATAAAATCTTATCTTATCTTATGTAGCCGTTATGTGTCCCACTGCTGGGCGAAGGCCTCTCTTCGTTCCCTCCATGACTCCCTGTCTTGTGCTTCCTGCGGCCATGCTTTACAAAAGGCGTCCAGCTCGTCTCGCCATCGTCGTCTCGGTCTGCCGCGTAGCCTTCTATCGGTCGGTGGCTTCCACTGTGTGGTGGTCTTTGCCCACAATTCATCCGGCATGCGGCAGACGTGGCCTGCCCAATTAGGCAGGTATAAAATATACAATAAAAATACATTGCTATCATACATTTTGGGTGATTTCAAATTAGTTAGCAAAAACTTAGGATGTGAATCACATTACGAAACAAAACAAGTTTTCCTAAGAAACGTAGGTCTAAGTATGAAAAATAAAACCGGCCAAGTGCGAGTCGGACTCTAGAAAAACCTTTACCTCTATAAAAGTGGCAAAAAAATCACGTTTGTTGTATGGGAACCCCCTTAAATATTTAATTTTTTCTACTTTTTAGTATTTGGTGTTATAGCAGCAACCAAAATACATCATCTGTAAACTGGCTCACTATCACGGTTCATGAGATACAGCCTCGGATAGACTTATCTATAAAAACGAGCAAAAAAATCACGTTTTTTGTATGGGAGCCCCCCCCCCCTCAAATATTTATTTTATTCTGATATTTAGTATTTTTTGTTATAGGGCCAATAGTAATATATCAACTATCTAACTATCACGGTTCATGAGATACAGCCTGGTGACAGACGGACGGACGGACAGCGGAGCCTTTTAATAGTGTCTTTTTCCCTTTGGGTACGGAACCCTAAAAAATCATCTCTCTACAACTTGTTTTGTTGGAGAACTTCATGTCGGTTACTTGACAAAAGTTGTTCAGCTTCATGGGAAGAATCATTTTTTTCTAAGGTTTATCTAAGGTAATCTATGGTTTGGCTAACTTATTTGAAGTTACCACCCCATATGCAGTCAATGGGCCTTTTTATAATTCGAAAACGGCACGGCAAAATGGTATTACCATTGCCTCCTATGTAATAGTAATACTAAAAGCTGAGAAAACATAGGGGGTAATGGTGGTTCAAATTTTGAAATGCCGTGCCGTGCCGTTCGAATTATAAAAAGGCCCAATATATGTATACCCAAGATTCTTTTACCTACTGAAGGCAACGTGGAGTACATATTTCTCAAGCAAATAAAAGGTAGAATTGCTGTTCCAATAATAAACAAATTTATCATCAAACGTGCCTAAACGCAAACATATTTTATGCAGTTTACCGTGTAATTATGCTTCCTTAATGATAAGTAAGCACATACTTGGAAGAAGGAAATATGAAAATAAAAACGCTGGGGTGTTTATGTTGCGTTTGGCCACAAAAATATCGAGACAGTATATTTTGAAAAATAAACAGAAATATTGACTTAACCCAATTGGCTTAGAATCCAAATCGGATTTAATTCCTACAAAAGGTTTTAATAGCTTCATTTATTATTATTTATTATTATAAGATGGGTTAACTCTTGACCTCAATCTTGACCATAAAGGTCAATGAGGTCGACGATGGAGCGAATGAGATGTACCCCCCACCACTTATGCACACCTCCACCGAGGGGGAAAACTCAGGATTCTCTTATTTGGCAACAAATGAAGCTATTAAAACAATAAAATCTTTTGTAGGATTTAAATCCAATTTGAATTTTTTGTTGGTTTTATTATATTGACCTAGCTGTCAAAATCAAGATATCTCATTTATTGGGCCTTTTTAGGGTTCCGTAGTAATCTACGAACCCTTATAGTTTCGCCATGTCCGTCTGTCCGTCTGTCCGTCTGTCCGTTTGTCCGCGGGTTTCCTAAGAAACCCTTGGTACTACAGAGCTGAAACTTGGCATGATTATACATATAAATCACGCCGACAGAACTGTAGAGTAAAATCTTAGAAAAAAAATTTTTTTCGGGTGTCTCCCATAGACGTGAAAGGGCGATGAATTTTTTTTTTCTCGCCAATATTTTTGAGTGGGGTGTCATAGGACAGCATATTAAAAGATAGAAGGGGTTTACTAGAGACGTTTTTCGATTCAGCACTCCGTTTGCGAAATATAAATTTTTAAAGTGAAAATTTTTGTCAAACACAAGTGTCCCCCCCTCTACCTGCTAAACGGTTGTTTCTAAAAATGTGGAAAAATTCACGTTGGTAGAATATATAACGAAATTAAAAGGAAAACTATCACACATAACTTGATCCTTCAAATTTGCGAGTAATAGTCGACCAAGTGCCAAACACTGTTGGGATTAATAAGAATATATTTACTAATATAAGATCCTTGGTACTACAGAGCTAAAATTTGGCATGGTCATAGATATTGATTGCGCCGACAGATCCAAAATATAAAATCTTGGAAAAAACATTTTTTCGGGTGTTTCTCATACACGTGAAAGGGCGATGGAATTTTTTTTCTCACCGATACCATCGAATTGAATGTCATAGGATAGATTTTTAAAATATAAAAGGGGTTTACTAAGAACGTTTTTCGATTCAGCACTCCGTTTGAGAAAAAAATATTTTTAAAGTGAAATTTTTTGTTAAAAACAAGTTTCCGGGGGGGACACTACCAGCTAAACGGTTGTTTCTAAAAATGTGGAAAAATTCACGGTTATAGAATATACAACGAAATTAAAAGAAAAACTATCACACATAAGTTGGCCCTTCAAGTTTGCGAGTAATAGTCGACCAAACGTTTTTGGGATTAATAAGAATATGTTTACAAGGTTCCACGCTAAAAGTGAGGGGAGGTCGAAAGCCAAACTGTAACATATTAACATTTTAGGTGTCTTTAAATAGTTTTTTGGGGGTGTTAATTACGAAAATGACATCAAAATTATTTTAACAGAAGGTTGATATTATTTGCCGTAAAAAAAACTTTTAAAAAACTAAACAAAATTCGCGCTCGCTTCGCTCGCGAATTTTATATTTACATTCGGTTGTATTTAGACCAAAACAAACATTATTTCCAAAATTACAAACTCTTTAATAATACATTTGTTTTTAGGGTTCCGTAGTAATCTACGAACCCTTATAGTTTCGCCATGTCCGTCTGTCCGCAGGTTTCCTAAGAAACCCTTGGTAGCACAGAGCTGAAATTTGGCATGGTCATACATATAAATTACGCCGACAGAACTGTAGATTTTTTTTTTCGGGTGTCTCCCATAGATGTGAAAGGGTGATGAATTTTTTTTCTCGCCTATATCATAAAATGGGGTGTCATAGGACAGCTTTTTAAAAGACAGAAGGAGTTTTTTCTAACAACGTTTTTCTTTTCAGAACTCCGTTTGCGAAACATAAATTTTTAAAGTAAAAATTTTTGTCAAACACAAGTGTCTACCTCTCTACCAGCTAAACGGTTGTTTCTAAAAATGTAAAACAATTCACGGTGGTAGTATATACAACGAAATTAAAAGAAAAACTATCATACATAAGATGGCCCTTCAAGTTTGCGAGTAATAGTCGACCAAGTGCCAAACTTAGTTGGGATTAATAAGAATATATTTACTAATATTAGATCCTTAATAGTACAGAGCTAAAATTTGGCATGGTCATACATACCTATTGATTGTGGTGACAAATCCTAAAAAGAAAATGGTGGAAAAAAAATTTTTTCGTGTGTTTCCCATTAACGTGAATGGGCGATGTTTTTTTTTCTAGCCGATATCATCGAGTGCGTTATCATAGGATAGCTTTTTAAAAGATAGAAGGGGTTTACTACAAACGTTTTACGATTCAGCAATCCGTTTAGGAAACATTAATTTTTATAACGAAAAAAAATGTAAAATAATTCACGAGGGTAGCATTTACGACGAAGTGTACCCTAATCCAAAATGGTTGACATACAAGGTTCCACGCTAAAAGTGAGGCGAGCCGAAAGCCAAGCTGTAACATATTGACATTTCAGGTGTCGTTTAATAGGTTTTTGTGGGTGCTAATTACGAAAACGACATTAAAAATATACACCTGCTTAGCTTGATATTATTATATTATTCCTTACAATAAAATTGTCGCAAAAAAAAAAAAACGCGCTCGCTTCGCTCGCGCATTAAACACTTCCATTCTGTTATATTTAGACCAAACTTTTTAATACATTTGTTTATGATACTAAGTATAGTATTTGGGGATTTTAACATCAACTATGACGGCCGGTTTGGTCGAGTGGTAGTGACGCTGCCTCTTGATCGGCGGTCCTGGGTTCGATCCCCAGTCAGGGCAAACCTTTGTGTAAAAAGCAGATGTTTGTTCTCGGGTCATGGGTGTTTGTGTTTGTCTTTATGTGTTTTCCAAGGGATCCACGACACAAGGGAAAACCTTACTGTGGGCCTTTGAGTGTGTAGCGTTTATTTTTATTTATTTATTTACTATGCTTGTAGAATTAAGAAGCCAGCTGCATATTTGAACCATGCTGCTACGGAACCCTACAATGCGCGTGGCCCGACACGCTCTTGGCCGGTTTTTTTATAATTCGAACGGCTCGGCACGGCACTTTGAAATTTGAATTACCATTGCCCCCTATGTTCTGAGCTTCTAGTATTACTATTACATAGGAGGCAATGGTAATACCATTTTTCCGTACTGTTTTTTGGAATTTTCCTATTTTAAATGCCTATTTATTTGTTTAAGGTGTAAACGTTCGAAGAATCCAACGAAATAGGGAAAATCAGGGTATATGTTACTTTTGAATGTATGGAGTTAATAAATTAAAAAGGATAAAAACTTCCTCTGAAAGAGAGAGTGGCTGGAAACCCCAAACGAGTCTTGCAATAATCAGCAAGGACTTTAGGGCAATTGAAGAAGAAATCGACAAACTATTTTGGCATTATCAAGCTTTAATACCAAGCCTCCGAAGGCATATTCTTGTTGGGATCAAACTATTCACCGATATCATTTTTGGGGCTTTTTTTTCGCTCGCGCAAAGAATTAAGTTTAGTCACCTATTTCATCTTGACCCCTTAGGGGACGATTTTCGGAAAATCGCGCAACACGTATCCATTTATTTGCTTCAAGGTACTCGTATGTCTTGACGAAGTTTCGAGTTAAAATGTCCAAAAAAATGGTTTTCTCCATACAAACTTTGAACCTCCATTTCACCCCCCTAGGGGTTGAATTTCAAAAAAATCCTTTCTTAGTGCTTGCCTACATCATAAAAGACACATTTCTGCAAAATTTCAGCTTTCTAGCCCTAAGGGTTTGGGCTGAGCGTTGATGAGTCAGTGAATCAGGACCTCCAATTTTATATATAAGAAGAAGATTGAATGCCGGGTGTGATGTTTTATTTTAGAGTTATTTTTTGTTCTGTAGAGTAAGACCAAGATTTCCGTTGTAATAATGACGCGTTCTTTCTGGCCCAAACATTGCGCCCCAGAGGTGTTGGGCCGTGTGAATCGCACTAAATTATTCCCGCAGGCCACAGCGGACGGTTTAATGAATTTTTAATCAAATTACAACACGGCCCCGTGAGAAATTTTACAGATAAATCTTTATGTTATCCTGATGTAATGAACGAATCATTGCTGTTGACGGAACAACGAGAGTTGGCGTTTTGTCTTGATGGACTTTTCAGGCTACAGAATGAAAACTATAGCGACACATTAAGTATGTTTATATTTTGGTTTCATTATCGCACACGTGCATAATAGACTTAGCTTCCGTTGCACGAAACCCTACCTCACAAGATGGCAGATCAGAGTAAGTGATAGATACTACTCGGGAACACTGGATTTTAGTAGGTTGCCAACGCATATCTTAGAAGAACATTAACTTTTTTTCGTCGTCGTATCGTTAATTTGATCGAAAATTACATCATAAGGTGGCAGATCATAACGTTTACTCATCGAAAGATAACAAGATGATTCCAAGATCAGCCATGTTATATGAGCCCCAAAAATGGGGTCAATTACCTCAACAGGTGGCAAGATGAAATTGATGCAGATCGATTGCCCTAGATGTGCCGTTCATGAAAATATAAGGTTACCTGCATTCAGCCTGACAGTTTTTCTGATCAGCCACCTCGAACAATATATGTCGAAATCTAGGAATAACGAAAATTATTGAATGGATCAGGTGGCAAGATGAAACTGATGCAGATCGAATGCCCAAGACGTGCCGTTCATGAATATATAGGGTTGCCTGCATTCAGCCTGGCAGTTTTTTTATCAGCCACCTTGAACAATATATGTCAAATCTAGGAATAACGAGAAATTCTTGTATGGATCAGGTGGCAAGATGAAACTGTGGTAATTTGTAATTTATTACGAGCGTTTCCGTGCTTCGGAGGGCACGTGCCGTTGTCACAACACTACAGCCATTGTCGATTGATTACAGTCAGAGGCCATTTGATGTGTTGAAAACTCTGACATCAGGGATAGCCAAGCGCGCCACACACTTGACTATATAAATAAAAAATATAAAAAAACATTTATTTGCTCTTAACAGATAAAACCTTATTACTAAATAAATAGCATACTTAGACATATTCTTATCTGAAAGAGCCCGGAGCCTAAACTAAGCCAAAGCCTGTGCTATAGGACTAAACTAT
Organism: Aproaerema taeniolella; assembly: GCA_949987775.1. Taxonomy (NCBI): domain Eukaryota; kingdom Metazoa; phylum Arthropoda; class Insecta; order Lepidoptera; family Gelechiidae; genus Aproaerema; species Aproaerema taeniolella. The sequence goes on from OX465250.1 coordinate 19,435,138, forward strand.
ACCTACACGATAAGAAGAAGAAGGTTTAGAGACATATATTGGATCACCCATAGCCATCCAATGGCAAAAACCTAAAGCTGTCAGCGTGAATAAATTTGTAAACCGTTTTTAGTTCAACCTAATTACAATTATCTCACGTAATAATAAAGTCAAAAATAAATAAGTGCACTGTTATTTACCGAGAAGTTTTTTTTTTGCGCCAATATCTAGTTGGTATTTTGTTGATCAAAGATGGGCACATACAGATGAATATGCAGAAGTGCAACTATATGAGATGCATACTAACTCAAACATACTTACCTAATTGTCATAAGTAGTCAATTAGACAGATAGATTAACTTTATTGCTTCTTAACAAGATGTAATATTATACAATTCAAAAAAAATTACAACAGCCGGGACCGACGGCTTAACGTGTTCTCCGAAACACGGAAACGCTCGTGATAAATTGCCACTTTGGTCACCTTGAATTCCCTGCCCATGTAAACGTTGCTTAACCTCACTGATCCCATGCAAAGTAAAATAAAAATACGAACTCATTCACCTAGAGCTCCAAAATCAGTAATGGACGCACAAGTATCTGTGAAAGTAATTAAATGGGAATACAAAAATGAACGAATTTTACAAAGTAGGTAGTTAAAATATGACAAAGTGTGAACACGGCTGAGTGTGATTTAGTGTTGCAAAACTATCGATGGTTTGGCTATCGATAGTTGACCTTGAAAAACAGTAAGAATATCGATAGGACTATCGATAGTATCAATACTGTCGATAGTATTGATTCGAAACTAGAATAGATATAGTTTTGAATCAATAAATCGATAGCCCTATCGATATTCTTACTGTTTTTCAAGGTTACGATAGTATCGATAGACAATCGATACTTTCTACTATTGGTTGCAACACTGGTGTGATGGCGGAAATTAATTTTAAATTGACAATGCAGTTTAAAAGGCCCTTTTGTGTTTTTAATAAAATCAACGAAAGGTAAAGCGGTTTACCGTCGACTAAATTGATTCTGAAAGCCTGAAAATCGGGTCACGCTATTGTGAGAGTAAAAATGTGACACCTACTTTAGTTACGAAGGTAACCCCCAATAAAAAAGAGGGTTGTTATAAGTTTGACGTGTGTATCTGTGTGTCTGTCTGTGGTAACGTAGCTCCTAAATGGGTGGACTGATGTACGTAAATGCAGTTTTTTGTTTAAAAGTTGACGTGACAGACATGGTCCTTAGCGTAACCAATGGATAACAGCCGTGACCTATGGCTAAACGTACCTACCCTCCAAAATACGAAAAGGCTCGTGATAATTTGGTCACCCATCAATCGGTTCAGATCAGCAAGCACCACAGGGCAACGAGCGCTAAGATGTAAATGTCACAATTAATTGGTCCACTTATAGCGCGAAGACCACCGTAACTTTTCTTCTCTGGCAACAAATATTACATACTAGCATTCTACTCGAGACTTCGTTCCCGTGGGAATTTTGGAAAATTATGTAGCCATCGGGGATAATGTAGCTTTCTAATGGTGAAAGAATTTTTCAAATCGATCCAGTAGTTTCGGAGCCTATTCAATGCAAACAAACAATCAAATCTTTCCTCTTTATAATATGTATAGATAAGCTCATGCCTTTCTCCCATTGGGGTGGGCAGAGACCACAGATTGCCACTTGCTACGATCCAAACACACCTATTTCGCTTCTGCAACAAATATTCCTCAAAATTAATTTAAAACTCATACTTAAGTGAAATATACTAGAGACTGGAAAAGGTTGTTAACAGACGTATACGAGTAGGCATTATTTATAATCAAATATGCATGAGAAACCGCCGACTGCGCTCTCTTACGAAAATATTAAGCAAATATAACGGGCGCCTGCAAAAGGAATCACGATTAGATGCAGCTATGAAGTCAGCGATTTAAAAAAAATACAATAAACTTTATAGTATGACTAGCTTTCCACCCACGACTCCACCCGCGTGAACTACAGTTTATATCGTACTCAACTGTGGGATAAAATTAAGCCTATAGCATTCTTCAAGGTATAAACTATCTCTATACCAAATTTCATTAAAATCGATTCAGTAGTTTAGGCATGATAGCGTAACAAACAAACTTTTTATAAGTTTGACGAGTTCATCTGTCTCCATGTGTCTGTCTGTGGCTTCGTGTCATGGTTATTTGTGAACTGTAGCGGCACGCTCAGGAATGCGCATAGATAGGAGAAATATATCACATCTGTCGATTGACGTCAATCTATCTAAGTATGATCTTAGCACGTAGCGTTGCTAGTATATAAGCCAGTGTCATCTTCCAATAAACATTTTAGTTCCTGGTCTAGTACCATCTGGTCTAATAGAGTGATCATTTCCTTCCTTCCATTAATCACTGTCGGCCTCTATGGCCGACCCTCAACACTGGTGACCCCCACGACCCTCAACGTGAACTTTAAATTTTTAGGTTATGTGGTTCTGTCATTGAAGAGGGGCTTTACATTCATTCGACTCAACAGCTCAAGTACAACGTGAAAACAACGAGATCGACAGTCAAAAAAGTGTCGAAACGACAACACCAGATTAAAAAGTGCGAGCAATCCTTTGCACGTAGCCCTCGCGCTGTCAAAGTGAATTTCCACCGTCATCTAATTTGCGTGACGCGCATATTTGTCACAGCCCGTGCTAGCTATGCTGGAGATTTAAAAAACTTACTAACCTGAAAACTAAAATAGTAGAAAAAATTAAAATTACTTACATACATGCGTACGCTCACGCTTATAATCCCTATCGGAGTAGGCAGAGCATCAGTGGTTTTAAAATCACAATCGTGATGCCACGATTGACATAAATTCGGAGGGTTATAATGAAGTTGAAAATATGATGTAAGTGGTGAGAGGTTGTCAGCTTCTCGCCCACAATACATCAAAATTCCATTTACTGACTTTTTTAGTATGCCTGGCACATTCTATGTTTTTTTTTTTTACTTCTAGTCCAGCGTAGAAGTAAAATTAAAAATTGTGAATTGATAATCGCTTGTTTCAAAGCCCGACTAAACACACAGCAGTTAAAACAAACGTTGTCTGATTGAAACATACCTACAAACACAGTTTGTATAATGAGCACATTCCCGTTGAAGAAACACTTAGATTTCCTTTCAGCATGGGCAGACCACAATTACAACAAATTATTTGTTTTTTTATTTTTATTACCTATCAGATAGGTTAACTCTTGACCTCAATCTTGACCATAAGGTAAATAAAAGCAATGGTACTCCCACGCACCGACGGAATACAGCAAGCTGTTTGGCGTCGGACTTCGGTAGGAGGGTGGTCGCGAACCAGACGGCCCTTTACAGAACCTACCATACCGCATGAGACCATAGGACGACACCTCAGATTCAGAAAAAAAAAAGTGTCGTTGCCTGAGATGGATTACTAGGAGGCAGGTCTCATTTATGTTTCCTTAGTCGCCTCTTACGAAACCCACGGAAAGAGATGGGGTGGGGAATTATGTACTATAAAAAACAATTTAGGTAAAATAACGTCACGGACAAAAAACAGGAATGTTATAAGTTTGTCATATCTCTGAGACTGCACTTTGGTGACAACGTGATGAAAAAATAGACGAAGGTTATTAAAATTGATTGGCAAAAGTTGAATACTCCTATGTACTTGTTTTAAACTATTTTATATGCAGTCAAGTATTTGTTGTCAAAGTTTTTATTTTCTCTATAATTTTAGTTTGTTCATGTATACGCCTTAAATATAATAACATAAGCCTACCCTGAGATCAATTACTTATTCTGGTAAAAGAAAGCTTATTCAATATTAAAAAGTAAGCAAGCAACTTTAAAACTAAAGCAATTTAAAAGCCTCAGAAACAAACTTTAAATCCAGTTCGCAAAATTGATTACAGGAACTTTTCTTCGTGGCATAAGCTATTGGGCCGAAAATATTGAAAAGAAGGACCGATCACTTTTTTATGACCCATAACCGCCGTGCTATAAGGGTCAATTTAGTGTGGCTTGAAACTGAAACTCGTCATATGGATAATATTTTCAGTCGTAACACTAAAATAAAAATAACCGTAAAAGTCTATGTACAAAACTGTGAAACGTGTAGAGTAGTATATTCATATATATTATCTATTTATTGAGGTGTGTGCATAGTGCTAAAAGTTCTGTAATGCGATTTTAATTATGTTATTCAGGATTTGAATCTCTACTTGTAGGCTCTGTTTACAAATTTGGTATATCCAAATCTAAACCATTTCAAAATCATGATAACGAAACATTTTAAAAAACAAAACTGTGTAAAAAATTAAAATCTATTATTTAAGCATTATGGTCATGGCAAAATAATAGTCTTATTAACTTACTAAAGAGAAAAAAACTAAAAAATCTATCTAAAACAAACATACTGAGCAATGAACAACTCGCTGTTGACATAAAATTGCATCCTGAAATAAACTAAACTGAACCACCAAACCGGCCGTTGGCGGACGTTTTCGAGTAAACACACGAAAACATGATATAAAATAAATAAATAAATAAAATGCCATACACTCAAAAACCCATACTAAGGTTTTCCCTTGTGTCGTGGGTCTCATCGGAACACACATAAAGACAGACACAAACACGCATGACCCGAGAACAAACACCTACTTTCTACACAAATATTTGTCTTGACTGGGAATTGAACCTAAAGCCGTCGATCAAGTAGCAGCGCAACTACCACTCGACCAAACGGGCTGGGCTGTCGTTTAAGAGTGCAAGTGTTATAAACGCACGAAAACACGATATAGAAGGGAGGAGGCCGAATTGCCAATGCTGGTCCTTATTTTCGAAGTAGAAAATCATTTCATTTCTGAGTTATATGTGCACAGCCCCTAAGTTCGTGTATGTAATCAAACTTTGCTCATACGCTGGACACACTAGTTAAAACTTTATTGGGTTGCCTTTCGCGTTATTCGATTTATCATAACTGTAGCTTGCCGCCATAGGAAATGAAGAGACGACTGTTTCATCCAATCTGGTCGCGTTATGCTGTTCTGGTTTCATCAATTCAGTTTGAAAATTAGAAAAGTTTTTTGCATAAAAAATAAACTTTATATGCGACACAGCTTTGACATAGGAAAATTTATTTTCTCTTTTCTGTGGCTTTGAAGTGGTTTGATTGGAGTTCGAAAAATAATATCAGAAAAACTAGAGCATAATTAAATGTAATGTAAGACTGGGTCCCCACCTATGAAATATTGCTATTTTCCATATATTTTTGTAAAACATTTATTCATAAAAACATTCTTGACTATTTTTTGGGGATGTGAAACCCAAACATAACACTATTTGGTGAGAAGGTTTGGACAACATATTTTCACAGTGCCGATTGTAAAAAAGTTAGAGCAAAAATAAGTATTAAAGCTGATATCAGGTCAAACAAGCTGTATTTGAGTTCGTTTAGGAGCTATGATGCCACAGATACACAGAAATACACACGTCAAACTTATAACACCCCGTCATAATGACAGTTTAGTTATATAGGTGTGTGTGCCTATACATGTGTGGGAATACGTATTAAAGTCAGTCTTGTTTTAAACGTCACGCTATGTACTTTTTATAACCTCTAAACCTTATAACAACCCCTTTTTTTAGGGATTAAAACACCAGGTATTTACAAAGACGTTTTGTATGCGCTGACCCTATATCTAGTTAGTGTATTGCTGATCGAAGCAATACACTAACTCGTTTTAATAAATTCACATACTTAGTTGCGTAATGTCGTACATCTTTCTAGAACACTCCATCACATTAAGTCCCAAGTTCATTATGCGAGCTCCGCTATGTCATCGGTAAACACAAAATTCTTCAGAGTGTGAACTTGTTCAAACGTTTGCCTTGGGATTGTGTCGGTTTCAGACGGTACAAATCCACCCTCATGATGCGGGGTCACGCGCTACGTATCGCCTCTTCTGAACGATGTTTTATGGTGCACACAGTTTTATACTGCCACGCTTTTAGGTCTTGAAAGTTCGGTAGGTTCCGTGTTTATAATACCCCTCTTTTTTGTCGGGGTTTAAACAATCTAAAGGTGTATCTGGAACCACTTCACGTCTCATTTGACAATCATTCTGACGGCTGTTAGATCAAATATGAATATTGCGGTGATAACTGGTGTGATGGGTGTTTGTGTCTGTCTTTATGTGTGTTCCGAGGGACCCACGACACAAGGGAAAACCTTATGTGGGGCTTTGAGTGTATGGCGTTCTTTTTTATAGGTTTTTAGCCTTTTGTCTACAATGCAACAAAACTCTGACGTTCTATTAACTAGTTCCTACAGTATTCCTAGGGAGAGTTGGCAGCTTGCACATTATATGTTTTTATTTCATTCCTAGTTCAGCATAGAAGTATCTGGCTTATAAGTTTTTTTCAACCATTTAGACTTGTACAAAAATACGAAGATACCAAGAATAGTTCAGCAAGTTTTATACTGCCCCGCTTTTAGGTTTTTTAAGTTTGGTAGGTTCTTTTTGGCCTAGACTCCACCATGCTTATATAGTTTTGGTTCAAATATTCCTTTGAAATAAAAACTATGCATTGAAGGCTTTATACCAACTGATTCAGAATGGATAACCAATACCTTGATAACTATTTATCAAACTTTATTTTATAATGTAACATTTAAAAGCTGGAATGACAAATAAACTATTTTAAAAGAGTTTTTAAAGGAATAAAAACATCCGCGGCGCGAGCGGGACTTGAACCCATGACCCCCGGAATTAGATCTTCTAGTGTTTTAACCATAGAAATAAGGAAACTGAAAAGGAATTTATTTTCTATGGCACTAACCAACTGCACTGTGTTTGGTAGTTTCGTCTTTTCGTACATATTATTTAATTTAAAACTTATAGCCCAGATACTTCTATGCTGGTCTAGGAAAGAAAGAAAAACATTTAATGTTCAAGCTGCCAACTCTTCCACAGCATATTGTAATAATCAGTTAGTGGGTTTTACGAATTTTCGCTGAATTGTGGGCAAAAGACTGACAACCTGTCACCACTATATTCATATTCCATTTAATAAAATCTTTTGAAATGACCGTTAAATATGATGTCAAGTGGTTCCAGAACTACATGACGTTTTGCCTATCCCTAAAGGAGTTAGAAGGGTCAGTGTATAGATAGATATAACCCAGATACACCTTTACCTCTTTCTTACCGAATAGGACCACCCTCTTTCTTACTGAGGTGTCGTACAAGGCGACTAAGGTAAATATGCAAGCAAGTTCATCTGCACACAGAGAAGGAAAACTCTGCAATTATATCAAAACCCTCGCCAACCCGTCTGCCAAGCGTGGTGAGTATGGCATTTACCCCTCATTTTATTGAGGGAGGCCCGTGCCCCAGCAGTGGGGACGTATATGGGCTGATGACACCTTTACCTATTTCATCATTTAAAATAAAAAACCGGCCAAATCCAAGTCGGACTCGCGCACGAAGGGTTCCGTACCATCTATAAAAATGGCAAAAAAATCACGTTTGTTGTCCATACGTTTGTTGTCCATAGGCTCCCATGAGCCCCCTTAAATATTTTATTTGTTGTTATAGCGGCAAAAGAAATACGTCATCTGTGAAAATTTAAACTATATAACGGTTCATGAGATACAGCGTGGTGACCATTATCTATAAAAACAAGCAAAAAAAATCACGTTTTTTGTATGGGAGCCCCCTGAAATATTTATTTTATTCTGTTTTTTAATATTTGTTGTTATAGCGGCAACAGAAATAAATCATCTGTGAAATTTTCAACTATCTGACTATTACGGTTCATGAGATACAGCCTGGTGATAGACGGATGGCCGAACGGACGGATGGACAGCGGAACCTTAGTAATAGGGACCCTATTACCGTTTGGGTACGGAACCCTAATAAAAAGTAGAGCACCGGTACTGTAATTGAGTGCAGATATTTCAATTTCAGGGAATGACTTTATCTTCAATATTGATAACAATGCTTCTGAATGCAATAATATTCAATTTAAAACTCTCAGTAATAAACCAGGGCCTCAATTCTGTAATATCAGTTGTGTGTCGATAGAATGGAGGCTATTTTATCTGTTTAACTGGGCTGTGATGATTGCCATGACATATTATCTCACGCGCTACCTCATGGTCACGTGACGCTTTCTCGTAATCTCATTGGTCGAAACAGTCACGTGACCACGAGATAACGCGTGAGATAATATGTCATGGCGATCATCACAACCCTACAGGTGGCGAAATTAAGGACTATTAAAATTTCAAATACTTGCTAACAGCCACCCCGACCAGCAGCGCTACCGCCAACCGAAAGTAAAGTTGCAAGCTACCTAGCAACTGAACATTCAGTTGGCGGTGGCGCCAACAGTCAAATCAGCCATCAATAGATGTATGAAGTTTTGATAGTCAATTTCGCCACGTAAACGAATAAAATAGTGATAGCCCAGTTAGTAATGAGCCAGACCGAAAAGATCGCGGGTTCAAATCCTGGTGCGGGTCTGTACCACTAAATTCGTCTTTTCAGATTTGTGTACGGATTTCTAATTATCACTTGCGTAACGGTGAAGGAAAACATCGTGATGAAACCCGTCCAAGAAAAATTCGTTTGCGAAAGACTAAATCTAATTCATGTTTCGAAGGGAGGCTCGTGCCCTTTGGTGGGGACATATATGGGCTGGTAAGAAGAAACGGATAAAAAGGCAACCATTCCATTGACACACAACTGAAGTTACAGAATCGCGGCCCAGTGCAATTTAATATTCGCAGAAATAATCTTTTCAACATGAATGAGTTTTCGCTAGAAAGGGTTCACAGTGAAATACTTCTAGTTGTATCATCAAAGCAGAGTTACGAGGATTGTTAGAAAATGAACATTGCATTTCTTGTTTCTAGGTAATGTACAGTATAAAATCAAAGGCGTGTCGAGCCTGATAATTGCGACCTTATTTCGTTAGGATACGAGTGAAAATGTTAAATGTTATGTTGCTCTGGACTATAAAGCATATGTGATATTCAAATAGGTATGTTGTAAAGCTGTTTGCATGAGATGGTTTCCCGGTATTAGCTCGCTCATTGCTTTATATCTCAGCTAGTTACAAATTGCGTATAAACTAGTTTAAACAGTTTTCCAATTTACAAGCGCTCTTGAAAAGCGGTGATGGTCCAGTTGGTAATGAGCCAGTCTTGTAACTGGAAGGTTGCCGTTTCAAATCCTTGTGCGGGCTTGTACCACTAAATTTGTCTTTTAGAATTTATGAAAGAAAACATCGTAAGGAAACTCGCACGTCTACGAATATAAGTTTATGAAAGGCGTGCGGTCCACCACACCCCGCATTGGGCCATCGTGGTGGACTATGGCTTAAATCCCCTTCGTATTGCGAAGGGGGCCTTTGGCATGTAAAAAGGCGATTAAAAAAGTAAAAGTCCTGACTCACTTACTGATTCATCAATGCTCATTCCTTGAACCTAGAAAGCTAAAATTTGTCAAAAAAAGTTCTTTTTGTAACTTAGTCAAAAAAAGGAAGGAATTTACAAAATTCCTACGATAACAAAGTCCCGGGCAGTCTTTAATAATCCTCACTTCCTTCCTAATATTATAAACGCGAAAGTTTGTATGGATGTATGTATAAATATTTATTACTCTTTCACGCACAAACGGATGAGCCAGTTTGTTAAAATTTGGCAGTATTAAAAGAAAAACAGAGAAAATATACATAACTAAAAACTAAGACAAAAATTAATCAGCAAGATGCATAGTCAGTCCCGAAAAAAAAACCAAAAAATATACAAAATTAAACCCTAGTCAAAAAAGACCCCCCGAAGTTCACCTCGCTCAAAGGTTCCCATGATACTGGCCACATTGCCGCGCTGTATGGCCAGCAAAGTACGTCCTAGAGCGTGGGTCTAGGACATTTGGCATGGAAGTAGCTGACACCCTGGATTAACACATAGACAACATGATTTTCCAAAATTCCCACGGGAATGAAGTCCCGGGCGGAAAGTTAGTAATACATAAACATAACTAAACAAAGTAGGTACCATGTCAAAAGTTATTAGTTTTGGAAATGGTTGGGATTACGAGATATTCATTCCAAAATCCACGCACAGCGCTCACAGAGTATTGTTTGTATTGGACCAACGATCGTTGGCAAACATTTGATATTGGCTAGAGGCGAGAGGAACCAATCGATGTAACGGACACGAACCGATACGAAAAGTGTAAATACACTCTATGTAGTTGTAATAAGAGAGTTTTTCCAATCGTTCACTTATTTACTGCATATTTTGTTGTTACTTGCTACTCGTTTTGTTACAGTTTTAAAATTAAGATTGCTACAAGCATTATGAAGTGTTTTTTAAACGTGTGAGGCGACGCAAATGCTACTGTTTTAATTTTTCTTATCGTGTTGGTATAATTAAGTACGTGGCAAAGATTACCCTAACTTTACTTGAACTTACTACATTTTTGACTTTTTTTATTTTTTATTTATGAGATGCGTTAACTCTGGACCCCAATCTTGACCAAGGTCATAGATGAGGTCGACGATGGAGCGAGTTAACTCAGAAAGTGCCTATTAAGGCACTGGTACTCCCACGCACCGACGGAACACAGCAAGCTGTTTGGCGTCGGACTTCGGTATGAGAGTGGTTGCGAGCCAGACGGCCCTTTACAGAGCCTACCACATCGCAGATTCAAAACAAACTGAGGTGTCGTTACCTAAGATCGATTACTTGGAGGCAGGTCTCATTTATGTTTCCGTAGTCGCCTCTTACGACACCCACGGAAAGAGATGGGGTGGTGTTATTCTCAACCGATCACCACACGGTTGACTTGGACATTGAAATCTGTACATTCGTTTAAGAGCTACGATGCCACAGACAGACACATAGGAACACAGATACACAGACATACAGAAACATAGATTCACACGTCAAACTTACGACAACCCTCGATTTTTTCGTAGGTTAAAAATGCTTTTCTTCGCAATACTTACACGTGCTGAGTCAGAAGCTGCTACTGCTATGCTTTATGCAACTAACATTGTAGCTACATACGAGTATATTATACCTAGTCTTTCTTCTAATTATTCTATTGTATTTTGTGAAGCGAATGGGCCTTTTTATTATAATTCTTTGTATTATTTGGTATTATTTGTATTACTGTTACCACAGGATAAATTATTATTTACTAACGTACAGAAGTCTCACTCCCTACCAAAAGTCAACTTAAGGCATAAAAATTTGCCTACTACTGCAAGCGGCACAGACTTGCAAGAGAAATTGAAACTTATAGTCGGCCGCTAGCGTTCATATTCTATTGCGCACCGCCGACTCGATGCCTCAGGGTTAACACTCGCCGCAGATTTAGAGGTAAAATTATTACTGAAATTAAATAAGTAAGATAATACTACTTATTAAAAAATAAAATAAAAAAAACACTGCTTATAAAATCAAGAGTAACTTTAGTTAGGAAGTGTAGTAATTAAAAACACAAGTTAACATAACCAACCATCTTATTTGATACCTAGCCTACATACCTACTAACTACAGACATGATACGAGACAGACTACGTTTTGTGATTGCAAAACGTATTTCTTTCTGGTTTAAATATTGTTAATAAGTAGGTACACTACACTTATTATTTTGTTCAAAACGTGACGAACGCGGTGAGCGCGCGCGCGGCGAGTGGCAGCCCGCGCTCGCTGGCATACTCAGTATGCCCGCCGCGCGAACATGCCTAAACTGCGGAGTGACACCCCCCTGCTGTTACCCCCTATGTTCCCAGCTTCTATAGAATAACTAGTACATAGGAGGCAACGGTAATATAATTTTGCCGTGCCTATTTCGAATTATAAAAAGGCCCAATAAATCTTTTTTTACTGAATCCTTGAAACTTTAAAAGTATTGGTAGGCTGTATAACCAGTCTATCAATACGCGTTTGTTAAACAACCGAATACTTAAACGATTGAGTGAGCGATTTCATGCTTCACTTAACATTAGTAATTGACGGATCCTTTATTAATATTGACTCTGAAGGCATGGGTCTACAAAATGTCTATTAGTATTACTAGTACCTTAGATAGTTTAGGTAGAGAAGTCCCTTACTGTGTATTTTATCAAACTTTTGGACAACTTGCGTGTATGTATTATATTTATTTATAGGAACACCAAGAGTACATAATATTCAATCACAAGCAATATATTACAATCTACGTTATATATCTGGGCCCCGATTCTGTAACTTAAGTCGTGTGTCGATGGAATGGAGGCCATTTTATCTGTTAGTGGGCTATGATGATTGCCATGACATATTATCTCACGCGCTATCTCATGGTCACGTGACTGTTTCGACCAATGAGATTACGAGAAAGCGTCACGTGACCACGAGACAACGCGTGAGATAATATGTCGTTGCGATCATCATAGCTCGGCTGAACATACGACAGGTGGCGAAATTGAGAACTATTTAATTTTCATATACTTGCTGGCAACCACCCCGACCAGCAGCGCCAGTCAAAGCCGCCGTCAAGATGTATGAAATTTGGATAGTTCTGAATTTCGCCACCTGAACGGATAAAATGGCAACCATTTCATCGACACCCAACTAAAGTTACAGAATGACCACAACATTTGCAAACTATCCGCTATTAATATAAAAAAATATATTTTCGCCTACATTTAAACTTAAATTATTACTATGCTACATGTGTATTGGAAGACTTAAATTACTTAGCTAAAATTAAGGACATTTTGTTTCTCCATGCAGTTTGTGCAAAGTCGGAAATAATTTATTTTAAAAGTAATAGTATGTATTTTGATGACTTGCTTTGCGAAGTCAGCAGTCTTCTTTTTACGGAAGTGTTTCCCTTTTATATTTTAACAATTTTACAAGAATCATAAGTGTTGATTATGTGACATATAAGTTAATTTTCTTCTATTATGTTCTGCTCTTTCAATATCTATGGCTAGGTTATACCATTTGCGTGAAGTTTGCATAATTTTCCTTCCTCTTCAATTAACACGAAGCTTATACATATAGGAACTGTGTACATATATATATATTGTGTGTGACTTGGACCTCATAAATAAGATAAACGATGAATTTACTTATTAAAAACTAAATAGTCGTTTTTTTAAAATTAATAATGGACTTCCTTGTGACCACCAATCAAGCTGAGCAAATCTAGCAAAGATGGTTTTCTCTCATAAAACAAGCTCATGGTTTTCTCTCATATGTTTAGTACAAATGTTAATCACTTACGAAACGAGCTTTTAATAAGGTTTCATTTATTAAAAACACAGCCGTAACGTAAATATTGACAATCCAATTCCTTGAGTATGTTTAAAAAGCGATGATTCATTCAATAAAAGACCTTTTTCCTGGGTAATAAAGCATCATTTTTATTGTCCCAAAAGCCTCTAATAGGCGGCTGTATTAGGCGGATGATCGTAAAATACGGACTCCCTAATTTTTCCATTGTTTTTCCTCCTTGCAAGACGATCTTTGCTTAGAAACGTGGTTTTCAAACTTTGCCGGATGGTACATAACCTCTTTTTAACAAGAAATCTGGTTATCAAACCGTATTACAGTTTCTTTCTAATCAATAAATTGTTTGTTGGTTATCTGTAAGACTTTGAAGAAGTCATTGTATACATTTTTTGTAGTATAGTGCTTCCATTTTTTTATGTATCTCTGCAAACAGTGTCTATCACCTTCTTTTATTTTGAAAATAAATTTACTTATTCGAAATTTGCCAAATCAAAATAAGAAAATAGAAGCAATGTATTCTCGAAATATTTTGACTTTATAATCAATGGAAATTCAAATGGGGTGACTTTAATTAATTAGTTAGCGAAATTACTGATTCTCTAAGTTTTTCAAATAGACCGAGCTCCCGCTGCACGAAACCCTACCTCATGAGGTGGCAGCTCAGAAATGTAATGTAGTGATAGATACTACTTAGGAGCGCTGGATTTTAGTAGGTTGCCATCGCTTATCCTGGAAGAAGTAATTTTTTTTTAACTTCTTGTTTAGATCAGGTGACAAGATGAAACTGATGCAGATCGATTGCCCTAGACGTGCCGTTCATGAATATATAATGGTTGCCTGCATTCAGCCAGGCAGTTTTTCTATTCAGCCACCTCCAACAAGATTTCGACATATTTTGTTCTAGGTGGCTGATCAGAAAAACTGCTAGGCTAAATGCAGGCAACCATATACATTCATGAACGATACGTCTAGGGCAATCGATATCCATCAGTTTCATCTTGCCACTTAATCTATACAAGAAGTTAAAAATAATAATTTACTTTTTCCAGGATATGCGATGGCAAACTTCTAAAATCCAGCGCTCCTAAGTAGTATCTATCACTACATTACATTTCTAAGCTGCCACCTCGTGAGGTAAGGTTTTGTGCAACGGAAGCTCGGTCTAAAAGGAACCCATATAAAATTATCAAAAAGAATTCTTGACCTCTCATACTAAGACAATTATCAGCTACGGCTGATCGCTCAAATTGTATAGAGAGGTGATTTACGAAATACCATGACTACAATAAGAAATTTTGTAACATGCAACTTTGTACATCTAATTTTAGCCATAAAGCTTGCGTAAAGGGTCTTGTATCGCCGGGAGCCATATCACATAGTTTGAGAAGCACTTTCTTGACATTTATTTCCTCCAATCCAAACAGCTTAATCGTGCCTTTGAACACGAATTGAGATTAACTGTTAATCGATATCTAATAGACATAAAAAAGTTTGTACAGCTTTGTTTGAGATTAGCCTAGATTATACTGTTTAATGTGTGTAGTGAATCTATTGAGTATTTTCTTTTGAGGTTTATTTAAACGAAAAGTTATGATAAGGAGGCACTTTCTACAAAGATTTTTAGGAAAAAGTGAAAAACTATGCGGAAAATTTTTAAAAAAAGTTTTTCTTTTAATCTACAGAACACTTGTGTTTAGTGTGTGTCTTTGCGTCAGTTCCATCTAACTATATCCTATTTTATTAATATTGTAAAATTTATTAGTAAATAAAAAAAAATAAACCGCCTTTTTAGTATGAATAACATGTTATTTCTTCTTCTTCTTCTTCTTACCAGCCCATATACGTCCCCACCGAGGGGCACGGGCCTCCCTTCGAAACACGAAGGGGATTTAGGCCATAGTCCACCACGCTAGTCCAACGCGGGTTGGTGGACCACTCGTCTTTCGAAAATATTTTTTTTTTGGACGGGCGGCTTTCATCGCCATGTTTTTTTTAAGCGTTGGGTAAGTGATAATTAGAAATCCGTACATAAATCCGACGAATTTAGTGGTACAGACCCGCACCAGGATTTGAACCCGCGACCTCGGAATACAAGTCTGGCTCATTACCAGCTGGGCTATCACTGCCCATGTTATTTAAATGTTATTTATTTTAAAAAAATTCAAAGTTTGCTCAATTTCCATCATCAGATCCTGACTTGGTAGTAATAGGACCACCTCAAAAGTATACTCTTTCAAACAAAAACAAAATTTTGAATATCATTGTACAAATGTCGGAGAAATCGGTGAACTGAACATACAAAAAATACAATAGAGTCGAACATAGAACCTTCTCCTTTTTTGAAGGCGGTTAAAAAGAAAACTCACTGTTATAATCGCAATGATTCTGACACCACTAACTTCAAAGTTTGGTCATAAAGGTCATAAAAATACATCGATAGAAATGGGCCATTAAAGGAATGCTGAAATTATCGTAGTATTATGATTATGACAGTATCCGAAGACAACTGAAGATCTTGTGTCAATAAACCCATTTGTAGTAAGTCGGACTCCGCAATTTTCGCTTTCATGTATACGGAATACGAGCGGTACAAAGTTAAGTGTCAAGCTGTGTTTTTGAGTATACATCTTCATGGATTTCCTGCCAAATTTTATTGTAACCTGCAGGCCAAGTACGATAGTGATAGCGCCGCGACAACATCACAGTCCTATGTCAAAATATCAACATTGACAACGCCATAGGGCGAGCAAGCCTTTGCGCGGGACCCTCACGCAATCAAAGTGAAGTTTCAGCGTGAGCCGAGCGCGAGTTTGTCGTTATCGTGCTAGAGCTGCTGCACCCTAACAAAGCAAGCAGACAACCTTATATCATTCAAAATAAAGGTTACCAAGAACGTTTGAGGATTTTTATAAAGGATGTGATTAGTATGTCAAAAAAAAACTGTCGTCATAAATAGTTTAATTTACCTTCGATTCAATCTGGCATAATGTATTTTTTTAAATACTTTTTGGCTTATAAGCAACACAAATCAAATAAATTGATTATAATTTAGTCTCAATTATGTCAAAATTGATTCTTAAAAGTCCACCCTACTCTTTAAAGAATCTTCTTTTTTTATATTATAAGATGGGTTAACTCTTGACCTCAATCTTGACCATAAGGTCAAAGATGAGGTCGACGATGGAGAAAGTTAACCCAGAAAATGCCTATAAAGGCACTGGTACTCCCACGCACCGACGGAACACAGCAAGCTGTTTGGCGTTGGGTGGTCGCGAATCAGACGGCCCTTTACAGAGCCTACCACACCGCATGAGACCATAGGACGACACCTCAGATTAAGAAAAAAATGAAGTGTCGTTGCCTGGGATGGATTACTAGGAGACAGGTCTCATTTGTGTTTCCTTAGTCGCCTCTTACGACCCCCACGGAAAGAGATGAGGTGGTGTTACTCTCTAGATATTGGGCAACACAAGGAGTACACAGTCGCTCTGGTACACTAGGTTCTTTCTTCCTGTAGTTTAACTATGATTACTTAATGTAGGTAGCTACCCATGTTTTAATAGCATAATTTATCCTTGATAAATTCAGTCTTAATCAAGCTTCTTGTGTTTCACATACTACCTTCCGAAATACAGCGTGAAGATAAATTCGAATGGAATAATCGAAAACAACGGGTCATAAGACGGAACGGAGCCTGAGAAGCTAGTGTCAGTAAACCCATTGCCCTCGTAAGATGCATTTAGTTGCACCCAGTTGCATCTGCAGGATGTGAGAGAGAAGATGGAGCAAGTCTCGTTATTATTGTGAATTTTTGCTAGTCGCAAAGTTAAGAGTATTTATTTTCTCAGTTCGACAATCTAATTCGACGGCCGGTTTGGTCGAGTGGTAGTGACGCTACCTCTTAATCGGCGGGTCCTGGGTTCGATCCCCAGTCGGGGCAAACATTTGTGTAAAAAGGCAGATGTTTGTTCTCGGGTCATGGGTGTTTGCGTTTGTCTTTATGTGTGTTCCAAGGGACCCACGGCACAAGGGAAAACCTTAGTGTGGGCCTTTGCGTGTGAAGCGTTAAAAAAAAATTGTTTAAAAAACGACTCTTGATAAAAATTAAACCGACTTCATAAAAGCGAAAAATAAAGTCATAATGTAATGCGCTACGTAATACCTACTGATCTGTTTAAAGTTGGTGCAAAGGCGGCCTATAAAATTTATTTGGCTTGAAATCGTCTTCAAATAGATCAGTAGGTACTGCGTAAGACTTTAAATTAAAAACAATTTTGAAAATCGGTCCAGAAATTGGTAAAAATACATAAAAAAATACATACTGTCGAACATAGAAGCTCCTCCTTTCTTGAAGTATGTCTATCTATATCTATATCTATCTATCTATCTATACATATTATAAAGAGGAAAGATTTGATTGTTTGTTTGTTTGCATCGAATAGGCTCTGAAACTACTGGACCGATTTCAAAAATTCTTTCACCATTAGAATCCTACATTATCCGGGATGGACATAAGGTACATGATTTTCCCGAATTCCCACGGGAACGGTTAAAGATAAACTAAATTGTAAAAATTTTGTCATAAGTTAAAACCCACAACCTTGGGGTTATGACACGCCTAGCAAAAGTTACTAAATCTCGCAAGGCTATAATGTTTATTTATCTAACCATTTGAGAATTCCAAATAATAAAAAGTTCGATATATTCAAATTTTATTCAGTATTTTTTCAAACTTCAAATATATTTATTGTAATGTTATAAATGTTAAGAAATTACATGAGGTTACATTTCAAGAGTTGTGTTTAAAACGTACATAAATACATACATTAAGCTCACGCCTTGGTCTCTACCTACCCCATGGGACAAAGACGTGAGATTGTCTATGTGTTTATATACGATATAAATACACTTATTGAAATGTAACAAAAAAAACTTCTTCTTATCGTGTGGGTATAGTCAAGTGTGTGGCGAACTTGGCTAACCCTGGTGTCAGAGTTTTCAAACCGCACAATGGCCTCTGACTTGGTTTTAACGACTATAGTCAATCGACAACAGCCGGGACCGACAGCTTGATGAACCCTCCGAAGCACGGAAACGCTTGTGATAAATTGCCAATTTGGTCACCCATCAGGTTCCCTGCCTCTGTGTACGTTGCTTAACCTCCCTGATCGGTTGAGATCAGCAAGAGCCACTGGGCTACGAGCGCTTCAAAAAATACAGAGTTATTTGATTCGAGTATATCCTGTGTTGAGTTTTTGGATAATTTACCTTATTATTGATTAAATTATGAAATCATTTATTGGGAAACTAAAACTAGATATTAAAGTGACGTGAAAGAACACCAGAAGTTTACAAGGACCTCTTTCTTTTTTAATTCACAAGAAAAACAAATAAACCTGGCAATAAAAACCCACGAAACGGTGTCAACTCCAATTAGAGCAATAAAAAAAAGTCGTAAAACTAATAACATCGCGCTGAAGGCTTAATACTGAGCTCCTAACGTGTACGTACTCTATTAAACGAAAGTGAATCTAAAACAATTACTATTAAAGCTTTGTTTCGTTTGAATAATGAGGTGTTGTAAATGTTTGCTTGAGATATGAGTTTAAGATATGTTAGAACCAATTTCCGAAGTACAAGGAGTGCTTATACCTTTTGTATTTGTTTATTTCTTTAATGGATGTTATTTAATGGGAGTTAAATGGAAAGTTTAATTATTTTTTAAAGCCCAACAAAAAAGAGGGGTATTATAAGGTTAACGTGTGTTTTTATGTGTCTGTCTGTGGCATCGTAGCTCCTAAACGGATGAATCGATTTCGATGCGGTTTTCTTGAAGTGAAAACTTCTTTAGCGGCGTTGTGCGCTTTTTGGGATGGGTAAAAATTGTTAAACTCGCGTCAGGATACGTGACCTGATCGAAAATTCGTAAGACGGAGGGAGAGTAGACCGCAAGGAAGTAATACATGTTTAAGGCGACTACAGCACCCGATAAAGGCAGCACACATAGGAATAGTGCCATCTCCGTCTCTCAACAGGCCTGGGCCGGCAGTGCGAACAGTGTCGATACACGAAGTTTACGGACTATGAAAGCGTGCGTGCGTAAAAACATGTTCGAAAGTTAGAAAAATTAGATTTATGCAAAGGTAACAGCTTAAATCGAAAAATGCGTTAACTACTTATCGAGAGTGTTCAATCACGAACATTTTGATAGCAAATTCAAGTTCCTGTGTGCATTTTACTATCGTTTTTACAGCTTAAAAGATACACAATATTGGTATTTAGAGGTGACTTTGTTAGCTTTGTTAGTTTAGTGCTGAATCATGTTTTTAGCAAACTACTTATCTAGTTTATGTCCTGAATATTACCGTAGTATTTTTTTCTTCGATTTAATGCAGTGCGTCATGCTTATATACGCATCATAAAATCGTAACTTAGGTGCTGTATTCGCCTTAAGTTCTCACTTCTGCCGGCACTCCCGGAGTGCAACCCGTTGTTTTTTTTTAAAAGCTGACGTAACCAAACAAGTTCTAAACTAAATTTGATTAAAAATTGCTTTAGTCATTAAAAGTAATAAGTATAATAAAGTGATAAATTTTTTTGGCGTCTGTATTTCTGAGCTCATATAACCCGAATCTCTTTAAAGTTCGAGTTAATAGGCATCTTCTGGATGAGTTAGCTACATCCTCGACAACATTTTAGCCTCGGGCTAGATTGTGGTCAAGAACAAACCTATTCGTTATAAAAAAATACAAGTATTACGTACCTACATCCTCTAAACTTTTTAGAAGGGACTTTTTCTGTCCCTCGCTCCCTTTATTCCAGCATTAACACTAGGTTTGTCACCCGCGGCGTTCCAACGCTGGAACGCAGCCTATTTCCAATTTGCGTCTATCAATCAAGAGCAATCTCGCTGAGTGGATTACGCGTAAATGAAATTTGCATAGGCTCCCTGCCTGTTCGGAGTCCGGCTACTATTTACAGGGATGTCTTGGTGGTGGTTTGAGTACTTGTGTTTGTAAGATAGTCGAAGATTGCTAGAAATACTGCAGTATACAGAAGAAAACCGCGTGGTGATCGGTTGAGAATAACACCACCCCATCTCTTTCCGTGGGTGTCGTAAGAGGCGACTAAGGAATCCATCCCAGGCAACGACACTTAATTTTTTTCTGAATCTGAGGTGTCGTCCTATGGTCTCATGCGGTGTGGTAGGTTCTGTAAAGGGCCGTCTGGTTCGCGACCACCCTCCTACCGAAGTCCGACGCCAAACAGCTTGCTGTGTTCCGTCGGTGCGTGGGAGTACCAGTGCCTTTATAGGCATTTTCTGGGTTAACTCGCTCCATCGTCGACCTCATCTTTGACCTTATGGTCAAGATTGAGGTCAAGAGTTAACCCATCTTATAATAATAATAATAATAAAAAAAACTTT
The DNA here is from genome assembly GCA_949987775.1 of Aproaerema taeniolella. Taxonomy (NCBI): domain Eukaryota; kingdom Metazoa; phylum Arthropoda; class Insecta; order Lepidoptera; family Gelechiidae; genus Aproaerema; species Aproaerema taeniolella. Next base: position 19,455,865 of record OX465250.1, read on the forward strand.
AAAATTAAAGGATTTGTTTCAATCCCGATATTCGTTGCTTGTAATTTTGAAACGGCTGAACTAATTTTGATGGATAACCCTCCAGTGAAGCGTATCGGCGAACGTATCACACGATCACTACGTGTCCTTTGGGGCTCAGATTGTGGCATAGAAGTGTCGCTGCAGGTGTTGTTGCTAACATCATGGTTATCTGATTTTTCAACTGGCTCTTCGTCGTTTAGTAGAAACGCCGGCTTTAATCGATCTATCGACTCGTTGACAGTGCGGTTATTTACTTGTAAAGTAAATACTTTATTGTTGCGGTGCAGAACAGGGTAAGGTCCCTCGTAAGCCGGCGTAAGCGGCTTCCGATAAGAGTCTGTTCTTAAAAACACATGCGAGCATTTAGCGAGTTTGTCGTGAATGCATCGATTCTTTAAAGCATACGTAAAAAAAAACAAAAACAGAAAGAAATAATAACTCAAGTGCAAAAGGCAAATTTACACTAATATTATAAAGAGGAACGATTTGTATTTTTGTATGTAACGAATAAACTTTAAAACTACTGGACCGATAAAATTCTTTCACCATTAGAATGCTACATTATCCCTGAGTAACAAAGGTTAAACAATTTTCTCAAATTCCCACGGGAACGAAGTCCCGAGCGGAATGCTAGTATATAATAAAGACAAATAAAAGTTTACACAAAAGTTCGGTTGCCGGCGCAGCAGGCCGAGTACGATAATGACAGCGCCGCGACAACACCGCGGTCCTATGTCAAAATGTCAACATTGACAACGCCATAGGGCGAGAAAGCCTTCGCGCGGAACCCTCGCGCAATCAAAGTGAAGTTTCAGCGTGAGCCGAGCGCGAGTTTGTCGTTATCGTGCTAGAGCTGCTGCTGCTAATTGGCGTGATTGTCATCAAGTGTATGAAGTTTCGATTGTTTTGATTTTTCCACCTGAATGGGTAAAACGTTTATCATTCAAATAAATTATTTGTCTGTCTGTCTGTCATTCTCATTCAACCGCCACTAATTAGTGGAACAGACGCCCAGGTTCCTATTACTCAGTCGCTATACCAGCAGTGTGACAAGCAATGAAAAGCTTGCGACAAAACATTTATTTTAAAGCGACAAAATTATGTTTCAATTGCGACGAAGCATGTATTTGCAAGTAGCAGACGAGCATGAACCTTCACTGTTTGAATATTTGTGCAAATACCCACATAATTAGTTTCAGAGTTAGATGATATGCAAAGCAATGATAACATAGAGTTATTAACCGACTCAGCATAGGCTGAACTTGCAAAAACATAAATCTAAAGCTTGTTCAAACAACGCACGCGCTTACGAAACTAACCTTACTACACACTTGGTGTTTGCTAACGTTTATGAAACGTACGTTTTGAAATAACTATCTGCTTTAGTTGTAGGAGCAATCTAAACCGTGTATGCAAGGGGTTTTTGCAAATGTATTTTAATCCTACAATCTACAGGTTGTAAAGAACCGCTTAACAAATGTTTTTCCCCGGAAACGTCGTGTTAAGGAGTTTTCGTTATTTACCTGCTTCAGCGCTTCGCATGCAATACCCCGCGTCGCGGCGCTGTCAGAATGCTATTTACAGAGGCCAACGCATCAGGTTACCCCATTTTCATTGCAAAACCGTTCTTATCGTAACAGCACAGAGTGCACGTGTGTGGTAATCTGATGTGCGGCTCTCTGTACATTTCTGGTTTTCGTGTTTTACGCTTTTTTCACCATAAGCGTATATTTGTGTTGGCTCTATGGATCTAAACCTTCTTAAGTTCTAATTTGTTTGTTGATGCTGATGTCCTTTGTTTAAAAATAATTGAAAAATGCGTTCTGAATTTGTCAACATAATGCGACACAAATGATAAATGTGTTTGACCTCTTTAATAGGCCGTAACTAAGAGAATCACAGAAATCAGTAAGAGTCCAATATGATACGTTCAAAACACATTAATTCCTTTAATTGCAGTTAAAAGCAAACGCATTTTAAAATTAAAATAATATAATGCGCTACCCAAGATGCTCTTTTCCCTACCAATTTCTATCCGTAAACTCTCAAATCAAAATACTTGGTTTCAATTTCACAAAATCGATGCCGTTTTTGACTACCCGACCGTTTTCGATATCACCAGCGTCCCTCGGCCCCCCAAACACTCAATTATGTTTTTAATTGAGCCGGGTTGTGGATTTGACACCGGAATCGTTTGGCCCACTTGCTTTGAAATTACCATTTTATTTGCCAAAGCTGAATTTGAAGACCGGTTAAAGATTGTTAATTGCTCAGATTTGGGACGCTTTGACTAATTCAAAGTCGCGCAATATTGGGAGACTTTGAATTAGTAAGATAAAATTCAGCTCACTAAACTGAAAAACTTTCCCAGCAGAATTTCGAAATATAAAAATCCACCCTCCATAGCATTGATTCCCAAAGTGGTCCAGGTGGACCCTCAGGGGTCCACGAGAGACGCGACGGGGGTCTACGTTGGCATGACAAAAAATGGGGGTTCACGATCCGTAAGCGGAGGTCCACGTTTATCTGGTTTCGATAGTGAAGAACTTAATGTTGGTCTGATTAAACTAAGAATTAATTGGTTCCTTGTGCTGCCAGTAGATGTCAAAAAATTAAAATTGGATGGTATCACCTTTTTGATTGCCCAACTTTACTTTTTTGAGATCCACTCACAGCACAATCAATTAATTAGTTAACCAATCAATTCTCACTTTTTTTCCGAAAACTGTTAATTCGTGGTTGGAATTCAGCCGCAAGCCGAAACGCAAATTTCCATCTTCACATTGGGAAAATGTTACGAATGTAGCTGCAGGGGGTCCACCGGAACCAGCAAAATTTTAAAAGTGGTCTATGAGAAAAAAAAGTTTGGGAACCGCTGCTCCATAGTCTCTATACAACTTTAGCGATCAACTGATTGTCATATGTATACAGGGTGTAAAATACAGCTTAGCAAAAACTGAAACCCTGAACTCAGACAATCATTCTGAATGATTTTCTATTGGAATTTTTTTCCGGAAAATTTTCATTTTTTTTCATGTTTTTTAATATTTTCTGCGTAATTTTTTTATTATTTAATCGAATACACTCCATTTTGCAATAAAAAACAATCATAACAACGTTTACGCGTACACGAAAACCAGCAATGTACATCGCACTCCGATGGCAGCGCGGCGCGGGGGAATCGCGCGCAGGGCGCGGTTTCGCGATACGTTTCGTAGCACCAAAGTAGGTAAATAATGAAAACTCCTTAGCGTGACATTTCCAGGAAATAATAATTACTTATAGCTGATTATAGTTATGGGTGAATTCCACCATTGAAGTATTTGCTAAGCTGTCCTTTACACCTTGTGTAAGAAATTGAAATTATTTTTAATGGATTTTTAAATATTAGTTCCTGGACGAAAGATGTCCAATTTTGTAGAATTTGGGTGCATTTCTATAGTGCATACAGAGATAACTGCCGGTTGGTGTCACATTACTAAACTAAATTGTCTATTGAACGGGCCTCTACGTGTTGGCTTCGGCCCCACGCATGCCTTCCAAAAGTCCGAAACTTAATTGCCTGAGATTATGGGTCATCAGACAAACATAATATTAATAATAAATATCCAAAAGGACCAGCCTTCGCGCCGTGATTTCCCATAGGAGAGATACAAGTAATAATAACAATTTGTTTATTAAACATAACAACAATTTAACAGATGTACAAAAGAAAAACATAGTTGGCATTGTCGTCTACGGCGGCTGAAACCTTTTTTTCTATTATTTTGTAGATTTAAAAAAAAAAACCAAAAACTTAATACTAACGTTATGCTAGTGTACAATTTGTCCCCTGACCTTCAAGCTAGGATACCCTCTGTTTTGAAGGTTCGGCTCGACTTTGGACAGTTGACATAACATAAGAGAGAGAGAGAGAAGCCCGATATTATGAAAAAGATGGATAATGCCTGCACCCCTCACAGTTTCGTTATCTAATTAAAAGTTACCCCACTTGTAAAATTGCAAATTTTTATCCCCTACGATACCTACTGGCAACGGATTTGGACACTGGAGACCTGTGTCATTGATATTTTACACTTGCTTTTGTATTAAGCTTCATTTTGGTACTTGAAAACCATTTTACTTGAGAATCCTTGATTACACCGAAACGCACTGAGGAAAAGCTTAATGCGCTTTAATAAACTTTATTTAGATCAATAGTAAAGCAATTTTTATTATTATTATAAGATGGGTTAACTCTTGACCTCAATTTTGTCGACGATGGAGCGAGTTAACCCGGAAAATGCCTATAAAGGCACTGGTACTCCCACGCACCGACGGAACACAGCAAGCTGTTTGGCGTCGGACTTCGGTAGGAGGGTGGTCGCGAACCAGACGGCCCTTTACAGAGCCTACCACACCGCATGAGACCATAGGACGACACCTCAGATTCAGAAAAAAATGAAGTGTCGTTGCCTGGGATGGATTACTAGGAGGCAGGTCTCATTGTTTCCTTAGTCGCCTCTTACGACACCCACGGAAAGAAATGGGGTGGTGTTATTCTCAACTGATCTCCACATGGCAATATTTCAATATTAAATAGTTTTCTAGATAACCTTTGAATGGGAATTTTAAATGGTAGTCATTTACTTCACGGGCACTTGAAAACATAAAGTCTAACTAGTCTCAAAGAGTAATAAGGACACTGTCCCACTAAAAAAATACGGGACCATAAAAAGTAACAACTATTGAAACTGGGTTATTCCGCATTCTTGTCCACGGGACAAAAAACAAAAGAAGGGACCTTAATTTTTATGAAAATAAATAAAATGTAAAACTACAAAAAAAATCTATAACGTTACTTACTTTTTTAGTGTCGTTAGAATTGTACATTAATTACGAGTGAAATAAAAACTCAAATCTATCTAACACAAGTCTATTACTTTGACAGAGAAGTAAATTCCGTAAAAATACTGCACAAAAATTTGAAAGACCTTGGGAATTAAAAAAAAATGATGACCTTGCTTTACGCCTCAAGACATGATGTACACTCTTATTAGAATTTTGTGGCAATTATCACGAGCGTTTCCGTGCTCCGGAGGGCACGTCGATTGACTACACCCATTAAGCCAAATCAGTGGCCATTTGGCGGTTTGAAAACTCTGACACTAGCTGGTGAACTTAACTATGGGTTAGTCAAGTTCACCAGTTACTTGATTCCTAAACAATAAAGTAGGATCTGATTTTAATAATACAATAATGCAAATGTATCGTAAAATTTATCCCACAAGCGTAAAATGACACCACTTCCTTCATTCGTTTATTCCATGTTCCTTCTACCAGAGAAAACGGGACAAGGAATGCGGGACATTCGAATCGTTTGTCTGGATGTGTCCCGTTCCGCAACACTGGATAACTACCGTCCGACACCTGTTCCTGTCAGTATATCGAATTGGGGAAGACGTATAGTTCGGGCTTGGTATTGTGCACCTACTTATTCAGTATCAATAGAACATACTTTGTTTAGATGTTGAAGGATGTTAGACTTTAAAAATAACTTTTTTCACTTGGGATTTCTTTAGTTTGACAATAATTGATGAAAGAAATTTATCAATATGACAATGTTAGTGTTTTTTAACCTCCAACCAAAAGAAGTGTTATAAGTTTGACGTGTAATCGGTGTATCTGTCTGTGGTATCGTAACTCCTAAACGAGCAGACCGATTTCGACGCAGTTTTATTTTAGTTTAAAAGATATCATATTCAAGATGGTTCTTATAGGTATATTTGATCAAAACTGGTTCATCCATTTAATTTTAGAAGTTATTTATAAAGTGATGTCGCAGTGACACATTTTAAATAGTACAGATGATAATTAGTCCATTAGTAAAACTAATTTGAGTGATGTTTTGAAACATCACAAAATAACTATACTTAATTACATAGATGGCGACACTAATTAAACATTAGGTGCCAGCGACAAATCTAATTATACCACAGAACAGCTAATTATTCCAATAAACGCCCGAATAAGCAGGCAAACAGGGCCCTGATTCTGTAACTTAAGTTGAGTGTCGATAAAATGGAGGCCAATTTATCTGTTCAGGTGGCGAAACTGATAACTATTTAATTTTCTTATATGTACTTGCTGACAACCACCCCGACCAGCAGCGCCACCGCCAACCGAACGAGAATTCAGTTGAGGTGGCGCCACCAGTCAAAGCAGCCGTCATTAGATGTATGAAATTTGGATAGTTCTCAATTTCACCACTTGAAAAGATAAAATGGTGACCATTCTATCGACACACAACTTAAGTTACAGAATCGGGGCCGACAGAAACGCAATTATACACGTCTTGGTTAATTTTTCACCTGAGCAGTCATACGATTGCGATCGGCAAATTACTAAACGTCAAATTATAAATTAAACAAGATTATGATTTGATGAGAATTGCCCAAGTTGACATCAAAATTTGGTTTGTTTAACCTTTCCAGTGTAACTCAGTCGTTAAAATGTCTTTTGATGATTTTGAATGTACCTATCTATCTGAAACTATATAAAATTATTTGTTTATGAAATAAGATCTCTATAAATGCCTTTTTGGATGTTTTTATTGAAAAAAATCGAAGTATGTCTGCGTCTTGGACACATACGCGATGCGTTACAGTTCTCACAAAACGTGAAAAATTGTTTGATTCTTGAACTATAGAATGGTTTTAAATAAATTTTAGATGTAAATAGAAGATATGTAGCTTTAACACAAAACTGTATTCCCAGATTTCGTTATCATCAGTTTTTTTTTTAATTTTATGAAAGCTTCGAAACCGTAAATACAACAGAACAAATTCAATTTTTATTTTAATCAATAATGCTCGGTGAAGAAATGAGCCTGAACTACTTTTACCATTTTTCAGGGACTTAGCAATTTTTTCTCGATAGTGTTTTGTTTCAACCGGACCGAATGAATGGGTGCACATCGATTGCAGCAGACTTCTTTGTCTTAAGAATAAAGGCAAGTCCATTTTAAATGTTACTGGCCTTGGCTACGTTGATTTCTACTTACTCGTACTTGGTCAATAAGTGCAGGTTTGAGCCATTAAAGGAATGTTTTGGAATGCTGTGAGTGACTCGCTTACCTGTAAAGAAAGAAAATAGCATTAAATTAAACCAAACCATCTCTCACCCTTATACAACTTGTTACATCTGATAACACTTGCAGTTTGTGTCAAACGTGGCATCTAGTGGTTATAGAAGCATTGATGCTCTACCTATCCTGTTAGGGATTATAGGCGTGAGCATATGTATGTGTGTGTGTATGTTTGTAAACCAACAACGGATCTGCTCAAAAAAAGAAAATGAAGGAAGGCGTGTTCTGTGAGAATGGTTTTACCCATTCTCTGTGAATTTAAGAGGCTTCCAATGAGGCTGGCATAGACACGTATGTGATCTAAAGCCTCGTTTTCTTTTGCTAAATCTGATTTTAAAAAAACTGGGAATAAACTTTTAATTTTTATTTTATATTAAAATTTTATAATCCTACAAAAATAATACATATAAATATAAACCTTCAAGGAGATCCAGTTAATTCAGAGCTCGCAAATATCCAAAATCCTTTTTCAATAACAGAATCAAACAGGCTCCGAAAAACTTTCCGCTTTCAACCGAATTTTTCCCATCATTTCACCATCTTAAAGTACGTGCCATAATAGGAGGCAATCCATCAAACTGTCAGTCTGTCTGTACTGGTTTTGGCTAAAGTAACACCTTAATTCGGCTTGGAATTTCAATACAAAACAAAGCAAAGTCAGATGAATAGGTCTCAGGCCAGTGATCACTCAGAAGTGACTGCCATTTGCAAATTCAACCCGATTTTTGCATTTGTTTCGTAAATCCGTCATTTTCTGGGGAAATGTCTTTATTTTTTAACACGCTAAAAGAAGGGCTTTACATGTTTGACAAATATATCTGTGTGTCTGCGGCAACGTAACTTCTAAACGGATGGACAGATTTTATTGTGTTTTGTTTTTGTTTGATAGCCGACTTGGTTGAGATAGTTTTTTAGCTGTTCAACGGTTTAAAGTTATAAGCGATGGATGTCGGAAAATGATACAACATTTTTATTTTCGACTTTTTAACAGCCCATATACGTCCCCACCGAGGGGCACGGGCCTCCCTTCGAAACACGAAGGGAATTTAGGCCATAGTCCACCACGCTGGCCCAATACGGGTTGATGGACCGCTCGTCTTTCATCACGATGTTTTCCTTCACCGTTGAGCAAGTGATAATTAGAAATCTGTACATAAATCCGAAAAGACGAATTTAGTGGTACAGGCTCGCACCAGGATTTGAACCCGCGACCTTCGGATTACAAGTCTGGCTCATTACCAACTGAGCTATCACCGCTTATTTTCGACTTATTGTAATTATATTACCGTAACGTGTTTGCCCGAGTCATAATCATAATATACCTAGTTCTACTTTTTTTTCGAATCGATGACAACTGTATCAAAGATACGATCAGTTGCCAAATGCGCACAGCATTTTCAGCAACACAAATGTGTAATTTATATAATTAAGTGTTTTTTGTGTACTGTTACCCAAATTAAAAATTTTCTTTTAAATTATGGATGCCTAAAACTGTTCCTTTAAAGCAATTTGGTACAACCAGTGTTTTTGACAATGTGCATAACAATTTGTTATTTGTCGAAATATTACAATTATTTTTGTCTCTCAAAACATTAGAGCCGTGTATTCCCAGATACCCCGTTGAAATTGACCAGGGAAAAAAATATTGGGCAAAAGTTCATTGGGAGTACATGACTTCAGCCATCAGCTGATTTCCTTTTGGTCTAAATATTTTTTATTTATTTTTGAACACAGTGTTTTCTTATACGAGTATGCATACTGATGATTTTAACCAATGATTGTACGTAAGACGATTGTCTGCGTAACAAAAGACATTTTAATTATAATGGTCTTTAAGGTCTTTTATGAAAGTAGACGATAGTTTTGTACAGTCTTCACTAGTTTCTAGTCTAGGTCAAGACTTATAGGCTGCAGAACTACGCGCGATTTCATCCACATTTTAAAAAGAATTTCATCTTGGAACGCAAGCTACTAGGAAATTCAAATACTCTATCGGTAAACGCATTTTAGATTTCAATTTTCACAGAAATGAAATGGTATTTTTATTACCAACTCGTCTTATTTTTCACTAAATTTTATCTTTTGATAGCGATTAAAATTGACAAAGTAAACATTGATGAGTTTAATATTGATGAAAAAAAAAATTATTGTATTAAGAGATTCAAAACTCAACAAGCTAAAAATTGGGAAAAGATTTTCAGACCAATAAATGACGCCATAATAATGTAAAAATGTCTGAAGTTTCGTCAATCACCAAAGCTATGACCATTATCTGTAATATGGACTTTAGTTTTTCGCACGGGCTGCGTAAGTTTGTGTTTTCTTGAAAAACAAAATCCTTTGTGTGTGATGATAAAAATTATGATGCCTTAACGTCTTCAAAGCGCCAAATACATGAACAGAGAGTTAAAGGAAAAGGACATCACTCACGGCCCATACAAAAAATACCAAATTTTTTAAAGTGGCGGCCAAAAAAGGTAAAGTTATTATTTCGAAAGAACATATTATTCTAAACATTTTTTAGTAAAATAACTAAGTTGTACCTGGAGAAAAGTCTGAAAAAGAGTGCTATTTTTTATTTTTTTTAATCAACAATATTTTTAATTTAGCACGTTTCTTGAAGACTCACATTGGAGTCACGTGTCTGTATCCAATACTGGCAACTTTTAGAGAAACAGTTTAGTTCCAGATGCGGTATTATCCTGAGGCAACTGTCCTCTATGTCTTCTAAGTGGAGTGGATGGAAAAATCTTGGAGTGATCAAAAATTATTAAGAATAATATAATTTGAACAAAAAACAAGGCTTTATATAATGGTTATTTTTCGTATTCTTCTCAGCCAACCCTCCTATTTAATACTTATATCATAATGTATAGAAATGTATACAAGGCTTTAGGTAAATCTCTTTCAACCTCTCGAGTGGTTAATCAGTCCATGAAATTGAACAACTTTCCAATGAACATAGGTCAAACTACTCATATGAAAAAAAAATTGAGTTCCCATACAAACTTCATCAGCATATAGCGCATTTTGTATGGGAGATCAATTTTTTTTTTTTACCTATGTTTCTTGGGGAAAGTTGTTCAGTTTCATGGACTGATTTAGCACCCGAGAGGTTGAAAGAGATTTACCTAAAGCCCTGCATATTTGAATTTAAAAAATTACAATTTCTAAGTAAAACTTTGTGTTTGCAATTCTTAAATATAAAAGTTTTTAACAGGTTTTTAAAGGATTTTTTTCCGGACCATAGCTATATCTACTCTTGTAATAAATTCAACTTTATGATTTCTCAGGAATAGAACAGTATTATTAACAATTTATTCATTTAATATTAACCCCGGAAGCTAAAATCAACCACAGTTCGCTTAACATAAATGAAAATGAAAATCTGAGGAAACGCAATAAAGCAAAAAGTGACAACAACGTAGCAGAAGCAATTTAAAAGCAAATTAATTAGTGCTTACTCCTCGTACAATTCTGTTCTCCATTCTCCGTCACAAACATTTAACACTGACTCCCAGACAGCAATATCGAGTTGAAAAGATAAAATCTACTGAGTTCCAGCGTTTCTTTATACCTCAAGAAAAGTAAATGGACAACGCTAGGATAGAAGAAATATAAAGTAAATGCGATGTAAAAATTCCTTATTTAAGATTAAGCTTTGTTCTGACGAAAGTATGGAGGAATGTGATCCTTAGATTTATCTTTATGGTCGGGGTTGTGGATTTTGTTTGAAGATATATTGTAATAAAACATGTTATTAGTCTTCATTCTTTCGCATGCAATGATGTCTTTTTTGTTCGAAGTAGGGCTAATCTTGCGGTTGGTTATTCCCGTGTAGTGATCGGTTGAGAATAACACCACCCCATCTCTTTCCGTGGGTGTCGTAAGAGGCGACTAAGGAAACACAAATGAGACCTGCCTCCTAGTAATCCATCCCAGGCAACGACACTTCATTTTTTTCTTAATCTGAGGTGTCGTCCTTGGTCTCATGCGGTGTGGTAGGCTCTGTAAAGGGCCATCTGGTTCGCGATCACCCTCCTACCGAAGTCCGATGCCAAACTGCTTGCTGTGTTCTGTCGGTGCGTGGGAGTACCAGTGCCTTTATAGGCATTTTCTGGGTTAACTCGCTCCCATCGTCGACCTCATCTTTGACCTTTATGGTCAAGATTGAGGTCAAGACTTAACCCATCTTATAATATTTTAAAAAATGGTGTTACCAGCCGAACATTTGAATAATTGAATATTTTTTAAACACTAGTGATAAAATTTAAAATGTGAAAAAAAATATATTTGCTGAAATTAATATTTTGCAAATCAACAGTAATGCTCTTGTAAACTAGTATGCCTGTATCAGTAAATTAAAAGTTTCTACTTAACAAAAAATAATATTAAAACTATTTAAGTAAAATATTTTTGTTGGTATGTGTTTCTGTACAAAATTAAAAGTTTGTGAAGATGTTTAGATATCTCAATCATGCTAAAATTGCTTAAAGGATTTTGATGAAAGTTTGCAGCATTTATAGATTAGACGTCAGTATTAAAGTGGGCTATATTATTTTTCCAAATTATAACGGGAACGAAGTCCCGGGCGAAAAGTAGTGTAGGTGTATTATAAAACTTGTTTCAACGGCTCTTTTTTTAAACACTAGTGATAAAATTTAAAATGTGAAAAAAATATATATTTAAAAAAACTTATTTGTGTGTGTGTCAGTATCTACACATACATGTATGTATGTATAACGTCTACACTGACATCTTCTGGTTCTTATTCAGTTAATCTACAAACCTCCGAGTAACTTATATTGCACATTTAAGCACATTTCAGATGGTTATTTACTGAGAATGTCATCACTTCTGTGCCGTCAGCAGAAGAGACAGTGTCACTTACGTGTTTCACGCTTGGTTAGTACACATAATTTCATTGTTCTGCGGCCGAGCGCGCTTTGCATGGGTAATCCACTTTGCATTATTTTAAACCGTTAATACAGTTGCGGATTTTAGTTCCGCTTGGATTTTTTGACATCTCTATGCGGCTGTTTTTTTGATTGTTTGGAAACGTATATTTTTTCATGTCGATCGAGAAGTAGCGGATGACATTGTTGAAGCTAACCAAAATATTATTTCACCTACATATATTGGGTTGCAGAGACGTTCATTAAAGTTAATACTACTTTAAAAATCATACTGTCAATTCCCATATTGTAAACGTAAAAAAGGACAGCAATAAACTTAAAGGGGCTTTAAATTTAACGAACTTTTCAGCAATTGAGAGTAAATCATAGACGTCTTTGGAAAAGGTAGTTAAAACTTCGATGTTCCTGATGTTTACCTTTATAAGAATATCAAAAACTTAATTGTTTAACTTCAGCTTACCAAAACCAATACTTATGTTTAAAAATGTTAAACTATTTCAATCCAGTAATTTTTCAGAAAACTGATCTCAAGAAAGCTTAGTGAAAATCGAGCTTCGAAATAAGAAAGCCAACAATTAAGGAAACAAAAGCAGCCAGAGCTCTCACACCTATTCACATTACGACTACAATTCACAAAGATACAGAAGCGACAATGAACGCTAGAGGTGGGTACCTAAAAGAAATTGCTTCATTCTTTCTAAATTTCAACTTGCAAGCGTCTAACGGGCGAGAGTTATTTATCTTTGCCACCGTATAATAGAATTTAATTAAGTTACGCGCGACATGCTTTACGCGCCAAGAATTTTGTGAACTTGCTTCCAACTCGATACACGGTAGACACCTAAGAGATGTACCTTTGTATATGCTTACATTCGTTAAGGTTTGAGAAAGTGCTCCGAATGTACATTACGTAGAGCGGAGAAGAATGAGTAGTTTAAAGAAAATTGTTGTAATTAGAGAAGAATGTTTGTTAGGTGATGGTGGAGAAGAAGAAAAGAAATAGCATCAATACACTTACGGTCTTACTTATATCGTGCAAGATTATACGAAAAGTAAATGTTAATCGATAATGAAAGATAAAAGCGGTGATAGCCCAGTTGGTAAGAGTCAGGCTTGTAATCCGAAGTCGTGGGTTCAAATCCTGGTGCGGGCCTGTACCACTTAATTCGTCTTTTCGGATTTATGTACGGATTTCTAATTATCACTTGCTTAACGGTAAAGGAAAACATCGTGATGAAACCCGCCTGTCCGAGAAAATTTTCGAAAGACGAGCGGTCCACCAACCTGCATTGGGCCAGCGTGGTGGACTATATATGGCCTAAATCCCCTTCGTGTTACGAAGGGAGGCCCGTGCCCCACAGTGGGGACGTAAAAAAAAAGAAAAAAATGAAAGATAACCTAATTATTCTTGATTATTTTCACACCTAAACCAATCGCTATAAATACATAACACTTAAAATAATTGAAGACTTTTGTACAAAATTAGGCATCAGTAATAAATTAGTATCTAAATTCGTGTAGTTTATACATGTGTGGTTGCTTCTTCATGGAAATCCGTAAGACATGATTTTTACACTAGTTCCACTTGTTTAGTTCCAGTGGTGAGAGGTTGTCAGCCAGTAGGCCTTTTATCATTCGAACGGCACGGCAGAATATGTATTACTATTGTTCCCTATGTTCCCAGCTTCTTGTATCACTAGTGCATAGGAGGCAATGGTAATTACAATTTTGCCGTGTCGAATTATAAAACCGGCCAAGAGCGTGTCGGGCCACGCGCATTGTAGGGTTCCGTAGCAGCATGGTTCAAATATGCAGCTGGCTTCTTAATTCTACAAGCATATTGTCATAGTTGATGTTAAAATCCCCAAATACTATACTTAGTATCAAAAACAAATGTATTAAAAAGTTTGGCCTAAATATAACAGAATGGAAGTGTTTAATGCGCGAGCGAAGCGAGCGCGAATTTTTTTTTTTGTTTATTTTTGCGACAATTTTATTGTAAGGAGTAATATAATAATATCAAGCTAAGCAGGTGTATATTTTTAATGTCGTTTTCGTAATTAGCACCCACAAAAACCTATTAAACGACACCTGAAATGTCAACATGTTACAGCTTGGCTTTCGGCTCGCCTCACTTTTAGCGTGGAACCTTGTATAGCCATTTTGGATTGGTCGTCGTAAATGCTACCCTCGTGAATTATTCCACATTTTTTTCATTATAAAAATTAATGTTTCTCAAACGGATTGCTGAATCGAAAAACGTTCATAGTAAACCCCTTCTATCTTTTAAAAAGCTATCCTATGATAACCTATTCGATGATATCGGCGAGAAAAAAAAATCCATCGCCCTTTCACGTGTATGGGAAACACCCGAAAAACATTTTTTTTTCCACTATTTTATTTTGTAGATCTGTCAGGGCAATCAATATGTATGACCATGCCAAATTTTAGCTCTGTAGTACCAAGGATCTAATATAAGTGAATATATTCTTATTAATCCCAACAACGTTTAGCACTTGGTCGACTATTACTCACAAGCTTGAAGGGCCAACTTATGTGTGATAGTTTTCCTTTTAATTTTGTTGTATATTCTATCACCGTGAATTTTTCCACATTTTAAAAACAATCGTTTTGCTTGTAGTGGGGGACACTTGTTTTTAATAAAAAAATTCACTTTAAAAATTAATTTTTCGCAAAGGGAATGCTGAATCGAAAAACGTTCTTCGTAAACCCCTTCTATCTTTTAAAAAGCTATCTTATGACATCAAATTCGATGATATCGGCAAGAAAAAATTGCCCTTTCACGTGTATGGGAAACATCCGAAAAATTGTTTTTTCCAAAATTTTATTTTTTCAATCTGTTGGTGCAATCAATATGTATGACCATGCCAAATTTCAGCTCTGTAGTACCAAGGATCTAATATTAGTAAATATATTCTTAATAATCCCAACTAAGTTTGGCACTTGGTCGACTATTACTCGCAAACTTGAAGAGCCATCTTATGTGTGATAATTTTCCTTATAATTTCATTGTATACACTACCACCATGAATTTTTTCACATTTTTAGAATCAACCGTTTAGCTGGTAGAGGGGGGGGACACTTGTGTTTGACAAAAATTTTCACTTTAAAAATTTATATTAGGTAAACAAAGTGCTGAATCGAAAAACGTTCTTAGTAAACCCCTTCTGTCTTTTAAAAAGCTGTCCTATGACACCCCTTTTAATGATATTGGCTAGAAAAAAAAAATTCTTCGCCCTTTCACGTCTATGGGAGACACCCAAAAAAAAATTTTTTCTAAGATTTCACTCTACAGTTCTGACGGCGTAGTTAATATTTATAACCATGCCAAATTTCAGCTCTGTAGTACCAAGGGTTTCTTAGGAAACCCGCGGACAGACGGACAGACGGACAGACGGACATGGCGAAACTATAAGGGTTCGTAGATTACTACTGAACCCTAAAAAGGCCCTTTCGCTTACAGTACAGCAACATCCTCGCGTCCCCATTACTGACTATTACAGTATGCCTGAGATAAATAACAATATTAATATAATAAAATCGGCCAAGTGCGAGTTGGACTCGCGCACGAAGGGTTCCGTACCATTACCTATAAAACGAGCCAAGTGCGAGTTGGACTCTATAAAAATCATTATCTTGTATGGGAGCTCCCTTAAATATTTAATTTATTCTACTTTTTAGTATTTGTTGTTATAGCAGAAACTAAAATACATCATCTGTGAAAATTTCAACTTTCTAACTATCACGGTTCATGAGATACAGCCTGGTGACAGACGGACGGACGGACGGACAGCGGAGCCTTAGTAATAGGGTCCCGTTTTTTCCCTTTGGGAACGGAACCCTAAAAAGCATTCGACAATTATGTGAGAGAGCCGAACGAGTGTGATCAAAAGTTGGAAACTGTAGAACCAAAGCAAACAGTGGTGCAAACCTTGTGCGGACCATAATAATTTCCTACTCGGATCTGACTCGAAACTTTGTGGCCGGAAATTTGATCAGGACGTGATTAAAGTAGAGGATGCTGCTGAAATTTTCTTTTTCTTATTTTGTTTGAAGTAGAATATTGGAAAAAGTAGGATAGCGGCTAGATTTTTGGGAGGATGTTGAAAGATCTACTGTTTTACTGGAAGGCGTTATAATAATTATAAATTAGCGTTATTGGCGTTATAATAAACTAAAACCACAGCACCATTAGTAGGGTAGGTGGCAATTTTGTTAATGATTAATTCAATATATACAGCTAAGAAGAAGATATACGGGGTGACTTTTGAATCACCGGCCAAATTTTTATTATTTTTTACCCTTTTTAAAGTCTTAGAGGATGAATTTTTTAAAACGCAGATATACGGGTTTCAAAAATTGTGTTGAAGAGTACTATTACCAAGTTTTCATACGCATTGTGAGAAGGATTCATTACAAAAACAAATTAAAATGGAAAAAGAGTAAGACTTCCAACCGCACATAACCGCGCATACCCACAGACACACACACACACACACACACACACACACACACACACACACACACACATATACACACTTGGTATACTGTGAAAACATGTTATTCCTGGTACTGTATTGTAAAATGTAGTTGCACTTTGTTATTTTTTTAATTTAACGTTAATTTTTTTTTCTCTTTTTACTTACCTTGTTTTACAGTTGGCGTACCTACTTACAATGTATGTAATTTAATTATAAGAAGAGTGGTGTTACCCGACACAGGCGATGAGCTTAATGGGTGGCACCTGTTACTAGTTTTTAAGAACCTATTGTAGAGGAAATAAAGATTTATTATTTATTATTTATCCAATAGTCCATAAAAATCAATCACAACAAACGTTTCAAATCACCACTCAAAGTACTTCGTTGTTGGCACGGAAAATGATCTTTGATTCGAGCCTCATATCGACGCCCCTCAAACTAGAACGCAAGTCAACCGTCAAATGTATGGCGTAAACACGCGTACGTACTAACGCGATTATCCCCCTTGAAGACAGGGTGGGGATTAAGGTACGATTTACGAAACGAGACCCCGAAAACATTGTGACTGTCTGCTGTGAAATGATTTTAAAGACAGTTGGATATTTCTTTTATCGCCACGTCCACAAATATATTAGACATTACACAGTAAAACGTATTTTAACTTTTTAGCTATAGATGTGTAAAATTACTTGGTAAATGCCTTATTCCTCAAAGTTATAAAATACATAATAATAATGAACTAATGTAAAATGCGTGATGCTGAACAGTGATGAATGTAGCCTGCAGCCTGTCCAGCTTTTTCATCTATCTACGTATTCGCTTCATTTGATATTCTGTGATTTTAAAAAGGAATAAATGAATAAACTTTCACATTTAAAACATTAGTAAGAATCTTACTACAAAGCTTATCTTAATAAACAAGGGGCCAAGATTCATCGAAGTACCTCCCTGTACTTCATCACCCCATTCCTCGGAAAGGGAACCCACGCTAATAAGGAACTCTGCACTTGTAATTTCCCATATATCTTCATTTTACGCGGGTGTTTCGTATAGAATGCTTTTAGGAGCAGACATGACTGTTTTTGAGAAAATTATACAATTACGGGATAATTTGGATTTAACTCGTACTTAAAATTAAAATTTAAGATTAATTTAAATTGGAAATCACGGTTTGTAAAAGAAATACTTTCAAAAAACTTTTCAAATGCAATCGATAACAATGATTTGTTACTTTTTTCCTTAGGTTTGTTTATTTTTTAAGAAAAGGGATCATTTGCAATCACTATATTACAAAAAATAATTTTTTTGTATAGAAACCCCAATAAAAATATTAACTGATAAGGTTAGAGGTATTAAAATGTGTCAGTGCGCTCAGGGAGGCAACTTGGGTCCGCTATTGTATAAACTTCACAACCTTCATCCCAAAACGCGTACCGTCGGAACTACGTGCTAAACCTCCAACGACTCGGTAAAGGACGCCCGGCAGTTTACGCAGGCATTCAAAACAACCTACAAAAAGTCAATTTTGTCCCTTACGCGTCATAGGCACTCTCGTCACGCACGCAAGCCATTCCGATAAATGATTATTGCTCTGGAGCGATGCTGCTTTCCGAACCACTGAAACCTTAGACGGTAACCAAGTGATGAGCTTGTACTGATGATCGCTTAGCTGGATAGACTGTATCATATTTGAGTGAAGATTAATCATGTTATCTTGCAAATTGATCCAACTACTTAAGGAACTAAATCTATTGAAACTATAATCCATCTCAGTGAGCTGAACATTGAGTAATGTTTATCTTTGAGCTGTTTTGTCGGATTCAAAATATTGATCTAAGTATACGTTTATGAAGTTACTTTGTTATAGTGATTTTGTCTTCTCAAATGTTGTTTTAATATAATTTTCCACGTTAAAAACGTATGAACTGACTTCAATCCCAACAATAATTCGCATAAAGTGATTTTATTTCTCCAGTTTTCCTATTTTTCGCGGACTATAATACTTATTAGCAGATAACTAACTAAAACATCATTCAGTTATTTAGATGACGTTTTGGTTTTTAAGTATTTTTATATTTTTGTTGATTTTATTTAAAACGCTGAATCATTTAAGATTAAATTTATATGGGACCAGTTCAGGAGCATACTCTAACGAAAAAAATATATTTTGAAAATCGACCGACAGTTGGCGGAGTTATTGTGTAACAAACACAAAAAGTTTGTTGAAAAGGCACATCCAGTAAAATGAAGTTCAAGCTTTTGTATTTTACTGTCCAATATCAGAAACTTAAACAATTGTCACGTATCAGCCTTCACGTGAATGTTCTTAGATACACAGACAATAACGATTTTTATACCTTTACCGAGTATCTATTGAAAATGTGGGTGTGCGCCCTTTGTTGCATACTTACTGCTTCGGTCTTTGTATGAGCTTACGTCTTATATGTTCTAAGAATAGTATCTATTGTGTTTAACTTAATATTTCTCCGACACTACTCTTATTCCACCTTCGCATTCTTAGGTCCGTTTTACACGACTCAGACTCAGACTATGATTTATTCTTAAGTAGCAGTCGTTTTTGTCATTTTGATAGTGAGAAAAAGGGACAATCAATACTTAAGTATAGATCAAGACTTGAGTCTCCTTCTTAAATATGAGCCTTAGAGTATTATTAACAGATAAAGTTGGTTTAAAATATGAAATAGTTATTTAAGCTGATAACTCTTCTGAAAAAAATATTTTTCATAGAACAAAACACGTATATTTATCAATTCCTTCACTGTTTAGTTCTATAAAGTTGTTAGTCAGCGAGCTCACAACAATTACCCTCTGACCTCAAAAAACTAAGCAGAAAGTAACCTCAGAAAAGTAAGGGTGAAAATTCTTCATAAGATTTGCGCTTCGGTTCCGATTAATCCATCCACTAAAGTAGACCGAGTAGTTCGGAAAAAGTGGAAAAAAGTAAAAAATTGCAAAGCTGATAAAGTTGAAATTTCCTTTCGTTAGATTATGCAGCTCCGATGTTGTAGGGTTGCGGTTTATTAGATTTTATAAGGTAGCTGGATCTTTAATACAGACTGCCTTTGCCTAGAGAAGGAGATTACAATTTTAGGAGTACTTTATTTAAAAGCTGGTTTACAATTTTGTAGCTACTGTGTGTAAGAAATAATAACCGTGTGGTGATCGGTTGAGAATAACACCACCCCATCTCTTTCCATGGGTGTCATAAGAGGCGAATAAGGAAACACAAATGAGACCTGCCTCCTAGTAATCCATCCCAGGCAACGACACTTCATTTTTTCTGAATCTGAGTCGTCCTATGGTCTCATGCGGTGTGGTAGGCTCTGTAAAGGGCCGTCTGGTTCGTGATCACCCTCCTACCGAAGTCCGACGCCATACAGTTTGCTGTGTTCCGTCGGTGCGTGGGAGTACCAGTGCCTTTATAGGCATTTTCTGGGTTAACTCGCTCCATCGTCGATCTCATCTTTGACCTTTATAGGCAAGATTGAGGTCAAAAGTTAACCCATCTTATAATAAAAAAATATGATTTTGGTTTATTTTTAATTATCTCACATATGTATTATGTTGAACACCGAACTTAAGATAATAATTATCAGAGTTTATTTTGTGAGTTTAATAGCAAAAAATATACAAGAGATCACAAATTATTTATAAGTAAATACAAGACACATGGAATAATGTTTTTTATTTTTTATTTCTACACTGTTTTATTTAGATGTTTTAAATATCTTTAACAGTGTTTTTTTTTTCTGAGTAAGCACTTTTGTCATAAATTGATATATTTTTTAAACTTCACAGAACTTTATGGATATTACGATATTAAAAAAATACATTTTTATACAATAATAATAAGCTGAAAGAATATAGCGTACTCAACTCAGCCCTAAGCTTGCACTATTCTACAGCGATGATAAAGAGGTCGCTGCACCCGTTTTAAGAAAATAACTTTCTACATGCGCTAAATTATGTAGCAGCTGTGTGAACTTCTTTGGTTGAAAAGTGCTTCAAATATAATATAATCATTGAAAACTATCCCTAAAAAGTTGACTAATAAATAAAAGGTTGGTTCCATCATCAGTGAGTCTAGGTGTTGATGTATAATATGTTTTTATTCACAAGCATATCAGTTAGTTATCTAGCACCCATAGTACAGAGCGCCGCATATCAGGTTACCTCACGCGTACACTCTGTGATATTACGATACGAACGGTTTTCAAATGGAATTGCAATAACCTGATGCACCTGGCCTCTGTCAAGCCAGTTTGGGGTTAGATGATGCTGCGGGAAATGTCCAAGATTATTTATTAATTATTTTACTACACTTGAAAACAATGAATGGATTTTCAACACCTTTTTAATTAAGTTTATAATTTTCGATGTAAATAGAGACAAACTGCTCAAGCATTTTTGTGGTGCTTCAGTTTTAAGAAACTTTGTGATTTTTTTATGTATTATAATTTTAATAATTAAATAAAATAAAGCAAGGAAACCCCTTATCGAAATAAAACTTGCTTTATTTCAGACCATATTCGTCCAGTTGTCATACTTGACTACAATAATTTAGCCTACTGGAGTTTTTGTCTCTCCATATAGATCAGTGATAATCTCGGTAAAGTATTCTGTATTTTTTTTCAGCAAAAAACTAGCTCAGGGTAAGGGTGTGGTCGAGGATGCAGCAATTTTATCCAGAAAAAGCCTTTTCACCCTGTATCTTCAACCAATAATTTAACTATTCGGTATCACAACCTCAATCTTCTCCTTGGTTTGATAAAAATTGTCTGTGCCTTTTTCTCTTTTTATAATTTAAATAATTTTTAATAAGTTCTTTTATCTACTTTTTTAATGAAATTTTCGTGTTGGTTTAGATTTACAATCATTTTTCCTTTTCTGTTTTTGGTGGTTTGTAAAAAAACTTTTCACTTCATCGATTAGTTCGACAGGGTTCTAAAAAGGGACACTTAAAGCCTTCAAGATAAAATTGAAAAAAATTTTTGAAAAGGCTAACGATACCCAATAAAAATGATCTTAAAAAAAAGAAACCGACCTCATAATTGCTCGGACCAAACACGGTAAAGCAAAAACCAACTGAACGGAAGAAAAATATTGAGCATAAAAGACCGCACCACAGTTTTATCAGCTGCAAATTTTCACTCATAAATATTCGATTGGGAGCGCGCCTCAGGCATTTTGTAATATCGAGATTCATAATTCGACCCGAAACTAACTTGGACCCAATGAATTCGTGGAACACTAACAAGTCAATATAAATAATGATGAAAATTAGTACTTAAATGGAATTTGTCTGAGTAATATGGCACATCGAGTCTGTATGGAAAACAATTTATTGTGTACTCCAAGTACTTTATGGAAGGAACACATTTGGCGCGAATGGGAATTGAACCCTCAGCCCCAAGATTTGATCTCCTGGTAACAAACCAACTCAGCTATTATACCTTTAATTCAAGCAACGAAGCTTCTTATTTTCTTTCTTAGCACAATATCTCAAGTTCTTTTGAATCTTATTATTGAAATTTTTTTACTAAAGATCAAAAGTATGTTCCTCATTCACACTAGGGTTTCTTTTGTAACTTGAAGCCCCTGTATTACAATTTGGCCTTTTTATTAAAATTATTTTCAATAGTTGTTTCAAGTATCTTATTTATAAATATCATTCACATTTCGGTTAACGTTATTGTCATGCGTAGTATACGAGTAAATACACTAATGTTTCTAAGGCAATCAATAGTTTTAAATGTACTTTACAAAAGTTTATACTATGTTTAAAAGTTAAACTGTCACATTCTTAAAGCTAATAACTCCTGTTTCAGAGAACTTGGTAGAAGATACTTACTGTAAAATTACACGTGAGAATTTGGCATCTCTTTAACTGAACCTACGTCGAGTTTTGCCAGTTTTGCCTAGCTGTTTTGCTGTCAAACTTGAAAGTGATTTGTGGGATAAGACAGGGGAGCGTGGCGTTTTTAAAAATGCGCAAAATGTAAAAAAAAAAAGAATTAGCGGATTAATTTTTTTTGACCCAAGTGTATACTTCTTTTCTCATCAGCGCATACAAAATGATAAGCTAAGTTTAAAAAAAAATAGTTCTGAATCACCCGAAGCAGAGAAAAACAAAATAAAAGAACAAGTTTAAAGTTATTTTCTGTAATTTATGTAAAAAGCTTATAACAGTTTAGCATCCGGAGCCATTTATAAAAATAATAATTCAAAACTTAATTATTTTTTGGCACCACTTAAAAATTTTCAAAGCTCCTGCCTGAATTTTTAAAAAGTCTGTTTAGTTAGAACCGCTATTCGCTCACTCCTGATCTCTGTTCACCTCCCAAAGCTCGCGTCGTCATTCAACTTGAGCTCCTTTGAGTGAAAACTATTCGTAAAGTACTTCTGTAGAAATGCTCCGTGACTGTCACCTATTACCGCTGCTGCAAGTCGAATTTGAGAAGCCACTTTTGCGCTAAACAGAAGTAGAGTTGTCTGCGAAGTTCAAATAGGAAGGTTGTGTGAGGAATTATATAATTGAATTCAGTAGTTTTACTTCCTACAACTTGTAGTACACAAAAATAGCTTGGGTTACCTTTCGTCGACTTAATACCCAAAATAAGTTAATTCTTATAGCACGGCATCCTTAATAAGGTTAAGCAGTACTTTACCTCAAATCAACCCCTGTCTCTTTATAAGGCACAAGTACGATTGTTAATGGAGTGTTGCAGTATTCCCCCTTCTTTTGTCGAACGTCCAGATGCACTACTCTTATCTTGTCACCGCGGATTCGCATTGAGTGCTTTTCATCATCTTTTATACTGCGCACTACCAAGCAATGGCTGCATGCGTTTGTGTTTTCGAGCTCTTTTAACCCAAATCTCTTTCAAGTTAGACTAAAGAGGCTTCTTCCGAGTGACTTTGCTACATCCTCGACCGCATTTTCACCCTTGTACTAGAATGTGGTCAAAAGCAAACACACAATCTATCTTCTATACATATAATAAAACTGTAGAGGTCGAATTTCTGTACATAGAAAAAAAATGCTAAAAACCGAGTCAGGGGGATGTAAGAAGAGAAATAAAACAAATCGCGATTTTTTTAGATTTTTTTGTTTCTCTGTTTGTCTGTTTGTCTGTTTGTCTGTTTGTCTGTTTGTCTGTTTGCACGGGCTAATCTCCGTAACTGTTGGACCGATTTAAATGAAATTTTGCATAGGGGTACCTTATATCTCCGATCAACATTTAGGCTACATAAAATCTCGAAATTTAGCCAGTAAATATAAAACCAACAACAAAAACCCCTGAAAAAATTCAAAGCTAGGTGTTTTTCAGAACATTTTACTCATACCATAGAGATCAACGTATTTTTGACATATACATGGGCTAAAAGCAAGGACATGTTGTTTTTTAAATTTATCTCTTTCGAGAAAGGCAAAGGAATCTGCATCCATACAGCCAGTCTATACATATAATAAAACTGTAGAGGTCGAATTTCTGTACATAGAAAAAAAATGCTAAAAACCGAGTCAGGGGGATGTAAGAAGAGAAATAAAACAAATCGCGATTTTTTTAGATTTTTTTGTTTCTCTGTTTGTCTGTTTGTCTGTTTGTCTGTTTGTCTGTTTGTCTGTTTGCACGGGCTAATCTCCGTAACTGTTGGACCGATTTAAATGAAATTTTGCATAGGGGTACCTTATATCTCCGATCAACATTTAGGCTACATAAAATCTCGAAATTTAGCCAGTAAATATAAAACCAACAACAAAAACCCCTGAAAAAATTCAAAGCTAGGTGTTTTTCAGAACATTTTACTCATACCATAGAGATCAACGTATTTTTGACATATACATGGGCTAAAAGCAAGGACATGTTGTTTTTTAAATTTATCTCTTTCGAGAAAGGCAAAGGAATCTGCATCCATACAGCCAGGTCTTCAATATATGTATTTCTTAGCTATGTCTTCAATTTATATTTCTTTATTACTTCTCTCATTCTCCGTAAGCCGATAGTGTATTGTTTACGAAGAACTATGGCGGCGAGAAGCACTGCCGCTGGATCGGAGCAGGTACACTGTATCACTTGAATTACTTTTTAACCGACTTCCAAAAAGGAGGAGGTTTTATGTTCGACTGTATACAGGGTGGAATTTTGTAATGCCACCTGAAGGGAAAGTACTCTTAATACTGTAGATAGAAAATCGTACTCAAAGAAAACATTCCTTTATTTTTGACTAGCTTTTCCCCGCGGCTTCGCTCGCGCAAAGAACTCTTTTAGTCACCCATTTCATTCTTGACCCTTTAGGGGATGATTTTTGAAAAAATAGCGAAACACGTGTCCGTTTATTTGCTTCGAGGTATATCTTGACGAAGTTTTGAGTCAAAATGTGCAAAAAAATTGTCTTCTCCATACAAATTTTGAACCCCCATTTCACCGCCTTAGGGTAGAATTTAGAAAAATCCTTTCTTAGTGATGTAAAGTTCATCGCCATTTTGATGATTCCTAACTAAACAAATAAAAGTTGAGATCTTATACACTTGACATTGATAAGTATTACATAGAAAGCTGCAGAAAGGTAGGTATACTTACATGGAATACAATGGTGCTATAAAAGTACAACTTTTTGATTTGAATTACTTACTTACTAAAGACGTAAGCTGAATAGAATAATCATGTTTGTTACATAGATAAAACACCTTTTTAACAGACGAATATTTGCTAATCCAGATTAATCTATTTGGCTATGCTTATTACCTAAGATATTAAATTTAAGTCTTTCAATTAAGTTATGAATAAATAAATGTTTGAAACCTAAAATAGCATATAGGTAGCCTTATTGAAGTATTTATCATATATGAAGAGGGTATTCTAATTGCTTGAAATGCTCTGAGCACTTATGCAATGTGCATCTAAGGTCCGTATTATAGAACGCGACTCAGACTGATCTATACTTAAGCAGAAGTCGTCTTTGTCATTTTGATAGTGAAAGAAAGAGACAATCAATACTTAAGTATATATCAAGCTTGGTAATTTAGGTAATACGGACCTAAACTACCAGTAGAGGGAATGTCCACCGAGACTAGAAAAGCAGTCTGCATTGCTGTCATACAGCATACACAACTATAGATATTGATTGATTTTATAACATATTATTAAACTTTCTGAAGTTTTTTTTTTCATTTCTTGACATTGACTCCCCGCCCGTACGGCCCGTACCCCAGTGACGCCTACATCGCGTAAGGTGCTGCCTAGCTAGCTAGCTGAGCAGGATGAGCGGCGACCACGAAACTTTTTTCTAATACTTACATTTTTAAACTCGTGATATCTTTTGAATGGAATGTCCAAATTGCATAATTCAAAAAGTTGTATAAAGATATTGAAGCAGTCTTGAATATGAAGTAATTTATTTTGATAAGGATTAATACCAAGATACAAATAAAGAGCATTTTATAGCGGGCGGCATTTCAATTAAATTTTTAAAATAAAAGAACACATATTGTGGCATAACTACAATAGTTAGACGTATGCTGTCGCGACACTTTTTGTAAATATTTATGAGTTCTGCAAAGTCGTAGTACATTATTTTATTCTATCATCAATAGTTTACGCAGCGCACGCAATGTAAAGAATATTTTAGGTAATTTTTTTACACCTTGGGTTACATTATTTGAGTTTCAGTAAGGATCCCTAATTTTTTTGAAAATATAATATAGCCTATGTCCATCGGGGATAATGTAGCTTTCTAATGGTGAAAGAATTTTTCAAATCGGTCCAGTAGTTTCGGAGCCTATTCGATGCAAACAAACAAACAAACAAACAAACAATCAAATCTTTCCTCTTTGTTACGTATCGGTAGCAACATGTGTCATTGAACCCTGACTGGCGTCAGCCCCACGAGGCTCGAGTCAGCACAAGAAGTGGAACGTAGCATCAGCGCCTCGTGCCCAGCCGCGATCTGCTTATACATCGATTACGCCATCTAATCGTGACCTCGTTAAACCCAAAATGTTAAGTAATTATCCTAAGACGAATCAATGTAGTTCTGACATCGAACTCGTTCGCACCTAGGTTAGTTAGTTTTAGGTCTTTATAATGTAACTTTAAATATAAATTTCGTCCTAAGTGATTTTAGTTTCTCTTTTGCACCCTCCGTCTGCGGCAAAAACGTAATTGGCGGAGTCGGTAGGATACTCGCGGGTTAGCTAGCTTTCGCGATCATGGTTACTTAAGAAGAATACCTCGTCGAGCAATGCTACACCTGATGGCTTCTAAGTCACCGCGGCGAGTATCCAGAATCTACGTGAAGCCACAGCGGAGGTTATCCAGACATCGATAACGCCAAAGGAAACAGAATATAGTATTTAATCAAAAATCTAAATTAATTCAAGAAAAAAGAAGAACAACATGTAAGGAAATATAAATTGATTAAGTAATATAATATATAAAAAAGGAAAAAAGAAAAAAAGAAAAAAGAAAAAAAACTGGAGCTACCTTGCTGGCGCACCATCAAGGACATCCACCTCCAAGGCCTCCAGGATCAGGAAGCACCGATGGATGTGGACGAGTCCCAGAGGACTCACGAAGATGCGCAGCTCATCTCCAAGGTCCACACGGTACCCGTGCTTGAGCAGCAAACCTTCCAGCAACGGTCCCACTGGCCGAGTCTACTGCCAGAATCCACCGCTCCGCGTCATAAAAGGGCGACCCATTAATCCCCAGAATGGGAATTTGAAAGTCCTTCCCCCGCCGCAGACAATGGTAGAACACCGCAGGGCACACTACACAGTCCGACAGCAATATGATTTCCATTTTTACTAAAAAGGTTTATTTGAGAAAAAAAAAGGAATGAATAATTCAATAGTGCTACGATTCGCGTACGAAGAGGCACTAAATACGATTTCGAAATTTAAGGAATTTGAAGACAAATCTAAATTAAATTATTAGAAGCGAAGGAAGTATCAAATATCTGTAATTTGCACACAAGCAGTTATTACGATAACCGCTGCGTTGTAATATGATCAGAAAGAATCTATTTTAATAAAATTATATAATATCCAATCTGCCAGGATCACTCCTTGTTCGTAAAAGACCAATAGAAGAGTCGAGAAGGCTAAGATATACTAGCTCCGAAAGAAGAAAACCTATGATATGGCGACCAGCACAGCACTATTCTCGACGTTAGTCTTCAAATAGTTGCTGTTCTGAGGGTGGAGATGTTACGTATCGGTAGCAACATGTGTCATTGAACCCTGACTGGCGTCAGCCCCACGAGGCTCGAGTTAGCACAAGAAGTGGAACGTAGCATCAGCGCCTCGTGCCCAGCCGCGATCTGCTTATACATCGATTACGCCATCTAATCGTGACCTCGTTAAACCCAAAATGTTAAGTAATTATCCTAAGACGAATCAATGTAGTTCTGACATCGAACTCGTTCGCACCTAGGTTAGTTAGTTTTAGGTCTTTATAATGTAACTTTAAATATAAATTTCGTTCTAAGTGATTCTGGTTTCTCCTTTGCACCCTCTGTCTGCGGCAAAAACGTAATTTCTTTATAATATTAGTATAGAAAAGAAAGAAAACTGCATTCAAGAATTTTCGAAAATTCGCTTGCCCCAACCGGGAATCGAACCGACTAAAATCTGTAAGAATACCCTGTACTTTTATTGCGTCGATCGTTAGGGTCAATTATAAGGATGAAATCTTTCTAAAAAACTTGGTAAATTAAATGAAAGGAAGACTACGAAATCTTAAACCATTGTATATCTTTATTTTATGTATGTTCACCGATTTCTCCGCCATTTGGACCGATTTTCAAAATTCTTTTTTTTTGTTCGAAAGAGTATACTCCAGAAGTGGTCTTATTGTCACCAAGTCAGGATCTGATGGAATCCCATCAAAATCAAGGGCAACCCTTGAATGGAATAGGCACTTACAATGTTTCTCAAGTTCTTTCTATTATTTACGCCAAACATAGAAAAATATACACATCAACACTGTCTAGGGATATTGCATGATTTTTCATACAAAAGAGGTCTGTTTGAGAAGCTATAATACCATACTCGATACACGGAGTGATATAATTTTCAGATGAGCAAGTGCTAAACATGAATTTTCTATTTTTATCAATGAATTTAATTTTTCTTGAAATTTGTGAAACCGTGACTAAAATGAAAAAAAAATTGCGCTAATTCCACCATTTTCATACAAAAAGCAGAAAAAAGTGCATTTTTGTTTTCGTTTAAGTCACGTTTAAAAAAACAGTATAAACAAAATTCATTGACGAGAATTGAAAATTCAGGTTTAACACTTGCTCATCTTTAAATTATATCCCTCCATGTGTCTCGAGTATGCTTTTATAGCTTCTCAAACACACCTTTTTGTATGAAAAATTAAGCAATATCCCTAGACAGTGTTGATATTTAACTTATTTTTTCTATGTCTATGAGTACGTAGCATTTGATAAAAGGACCGGATAGAGATTTATGAGATATTTTGTATAAAAGATCCTTTCTTAATTTTTTGTCGGAAGTTTGGTTGATTAGTAGAGTTACACAGCCTGTGAATCGACGGTTTCTGGATTCGATTTCCGGTTTGGGCAAACAAACCATACGAGGGAAACTTTAGTGCAGAAAGTTACAGTGTGAAGTGCTAATTAATTGATTTTATGATAGATAGATAGATAAATAGATTGACACTTTATTCAATTGACATAAAACAGCACAACACAGTAATAGACAAATAACAAACAAACAAGTAAACATGAATCAGCAAGCAAACAATGAAGTAAACAGAGTAAGAAACAGAAACAAATAATTTTATAAAACTATTTTACACCGTGTTATCTGTATCATGCCAATCAAATTGGCGCTGACTCAGCATATTGCTGCAGTACCAGACTGCAGCGCTGGTATTCTGCCATGATGCTACTTATTGAGTTTTCTTTGTAGGTAATAATAACCTTTTTCTAACTTCATAAATTCACCTTTAAAAAAGTACTTTATAAAGAAAATCTGAGGGTGCTGCTCTATAATTAGATAGATGTTATTTTTAAGAGCTATCGTCGAATAAAAGTGAGTCGGAAGAAATTAAAATTATTGTAACTGATCCACAAATATCCAAAAATAAAACAAAAACTTCTGTGCTGAACTGGCACTGAACAAAAAATTTGGAATGTGCCAGCTGCCAACCAAATACATTGCATTGTTGGTACAGAGGCCAGCGCATCAGGTTACTCCATTTTCATTGCAAAACCGCTCTTATCACAACAGCACAGAGTGCACGCGTGTGGTAACCTGAGTTGGGGCCGTCCGTGCATTGCAAAATTTAAACAACGTATTATATACTCATAAACAATATGCCATTTTTAAAATTTTCATGACATGTAAAGTTATGTGACTTATGTTACCCCAACGAGGATTATAGGCGTATAATATCTAAAATATCGAAACTTTTGACAGCTTCCCCATTAATAGTTCGGCTATTCTGCACTTTTTTAACTACCTAAAACTAAATAATTAATACAGTGTTAATAAGAATGAAGTTGATTAAGTATTTAGTCTTCAAATCTTAATTCGGCCCTAACTAAATGACATTATTCAATCTTCAGGATATCACTTTTTGAAAACAATAAAACGGCTTATTTTTATTTTTAAGCAAAGGAATCTATGGCCGTACAGCCGGTGTTTTCAATGCATTTCTTATTTTTAAAGGCGGGAAACTCAATAGAAACTGACAATTGACATTTGTTTTGTTAAAACCACTATGAATTTGGTCTATATAGGTTTGATCTATGGCTTTGATGTTCTGACATGAAATAAGGGCTATTTATTGATTTTTTGATTTTAGTTTACATCAAGCGTAGCATTTCGTATATAAGCCATGGATAAATATTATAATATTACTATTCTAATAAGTTTCTTAATTTGGATCAAGCACTGACACCTTTGCTTATTTCTACAAATGTCCATTGAAGGGAAAAGCTTAGTCATTTCTATCTTAAATTTAATTTTTTATTGAATCATTTTTACACAATTATCGCAAAGCACAATAAAAGCAGCGTGCTAGCTGAAATCTCAAATGCACAAGGGTTGTTTTAGATATTGACATAGGTGACCTGTTTCAGAAACTTCTATTCCACTGAAAATCAAAAATAAGTCCGTAATTAGCACTAAGGAATTCGTGTGCCATTTATTGTACTTACCTAAGTAATAGGTCTTTCAACATACAATTTTCGTAAATTTTTTAATCCACATATTTTTATTTTATCAAAATTGATTTTTTATAAGTACAAAATCCTTACGTTTTTCACAGAAACGCGAAATACAATATTAATTAACCACTTTTTGTGGGATTGTTAAGACAACAAGATGTTTTAGAGGCACCACTGACTCATGTTAAGTGTTGATTGTCTATCTCTCTCAGTATCAAAAAATCAAAAATGACTGCTACTTAAGTATAGATCAGAGTCTGAGTCGCGTTCAACAATGGTATAGAAAATATAAGCGATAGAGGAAACAACTATGTTTGACCTTTGTTTTCAGATCCAAAGTAATGTATTAAGTATCAACCTTATATGACATAGTTAGCCAAGTTTCCAAATAAAAAATATTTTTAGAAATTGCTTTTCCTTATATGAACGAAATAGTTGCTATTCGTTCATATAACGAAAATATGAACGAAATAGTTGCTTCAATAAAAAACGGCAATTCATGTATCTGTAGTTGTGTCAAAGTACAAACTCGGTCTATAAAAATACATACAACACGCAAACGAAGTTGCGGGCATCAGCTAGTTAATAATAAAAAAAAATATTTAAAAAAAATAATCTTATCTAATTTTTTTTTTCTCAGCAAACCCTTTTAGTTGATACCCGTTGCTTGACTCTGCCTTATAGTAACCCGATCTTGTTTGTTTAAACGTCAAAAACACCGTACCTCTTGCAATAACTCAACCCACATGCCTTTACCTGACCAAAACACAGAGAGAGTGAAAAAACGCGATACCAAAAGTGCCCATCCCTTATTTGAGAAGTTTACCAGAGTACCTTATAACCCCGCCTGCCCAATTTCTCTCAAGGGCTCTTGGAACCAGGTACTGTCCGTGACGTAGCCTAAGTACTATGAAATATATCGACCGAACGTGAGTATGAAAGCTAAAATAAAAACAAACTGAAAACGTTAAGTGACAAAGTCCATTTCGCCGAGCGTTCTCTTTAAAGCGAGTTTTACACAGGTGGATGCATCGCGGTATAAAGATATTGCTTGTGGTTTAATAATGTTTAAATATTTATTGCGCATTGGTGTCATGTTTATTTAGTTTTGTAGTTGCGACTTGCTTTAATAGAAATAGCACGAGTGCACTAAAGTGATAGTCAAGATAAAAAAAACTGTAGAGTGTTTTTATCTTGACTATCACTTAGTTGCTGAAACGTCGATTAAATTTAACGCTACTTTAAAAATAATAGTGTCAATTTTCATCTTGATGATGTAAACACGGATGGCATTACATGAAAAGAAGCTTTCAATTTAGTCAAAAGTCAAAAATGTTTATTTCATAGAACATACAAAGTGCTGCTTGAAAACGTCATAAAAATACATTAGCAAAATCAATATAAATCATTGAGCAAAATAGTGAATTACATTAGCATTTTTGACTTTACGCCTATTCGCAAAGGCGCAGTAATCTTCAGGAGAAGAATAGGCAAGAAACTCCGAGGGTCGCTCTTTTTAGGTCAATCATATAAATTTTCTTACTTCTAATTTTAATTGACTTAATATCTGAATAACTCTGGAGCAGAGCAATTTATTCCCATTGTTGCTTGTCTAACAGATAATCAGAAATTCTATAATAGCCCTTTTTACAAAGTTTTTGTTTAATTATTGTCTTAAATTTTTCTAAAGGTACTCGTAGGTTTTGAATACATATGTGAACTTTCAGCAACAGAGCGTATGTTGCAAATGTAGCAATACCTTTACGTAGAGTAGCGTGAGGAACAGAGTTGAATAGAGTTTGTCACGTTATTATGTGGAGTCTGTAAAGTAATCTGGTTCGGAGCATGCAGGCATTGAAGTAGTAACAGTGTAATTATATCACTAGAGAGAGGGAGTTGTCTCGTAAAGTTTTGTGAAGGTAACTTCTGGGTGTTTAAAAATTAGAGTAGTTTTCTCAATACGGTCTAAACGCTAATTAGACTCTTATTTTACTTATTATAAATATTTAATACTAGCTTTCCGCCCAGGACTTCGTTCCCGTGGGAATTCTGGAAAATCATGTACCCTATGTTCATCACGGATAATGTAGGATTCTAATGGTGGAAGACTTTTTCAAATCGGTTCAGTAGTTTTGGAGCCTATTCAATGCAAACAAACAATCAAATCTTTCCTCTTTATAATATTAGTAACGCTACACGCTACACACTCAAAGGCCCACACTAAGGTTTTCCCTTGTGTCGTGGGTCCCTCGGAATACACATAAAGACAAACACAAACACCCATGACTCGAGAACAAAAATCTGCCTTTCACACAAATGTTTGCCCCGACTGGGGATCGAACCCAGGACCCGCTGATCAAGAGGCAGCGTCACTACCACTCGACCAAACCGGCCGTCAAAGATGAATTTTGACTTACGCCAGCGAGGTGGACTAATGCCTAGACTTTTGTAGCAATGAAGGGTCACTATTTCAAAGGGAGGCTCGTGCTCCTCAGCAGGGACTTTAAGAGCTGATGACGACGACGACATGGTTTTTGAGAGTAAGTGTGACTGTTTGATCATACCAACTAAAGCGTCCCTTGGAACATGGATACACGCAAACAAAAATACGCTAACGGACAGAAAGACTCACTGGATCTTTTTTTTTAATTATAAGATCTTGACTAAGGTCATAGATGAGGTCGACGATGGAGCGAGTTAACCTGAACGGATGAAATGGTCACTAATGGGCCTTTTTATAATTCGAACGGCACGGCACGGCACTTCAAAATTTGAATTACCATTGCCCACTATGTTCTCAACTTCTAGTATTACTATTACATAGCCTCCTATGGTTAATGGTAATACAATTTTGCCGTGCCGTTTACGAATTATAAAAAGGCCCATTATTACTCTACCGCCACTGATACACCATTGGTTATTAGAATACCCAAATCTCAAAAAGATTTTTTTTCTTTAGCTTTTTTCGATATTTTTCTGCCGTAAATATACCAATAAAGCTAAGGTATCTAAATATATAAAAGGAGAAACTGACTGACTGACTGACTGACATATCAACGCACAGCCTAAACGGCTAAACGTAGGCACTTGAAATTTGGAAGGAACGTAGCTTAGGTACCGCAGAGGTGCACAAAGAAAGGAATTCTTGAAATTCCCACGGGAACGGGAATTAGCGGGAAAATCCTTTTGTATGAAAAATCTAAACCGCTTAAGTTAGACGCTTGAAATTTGACATGCAGGTACCTTAGTAAATTTAAAGCTTAGTTGCAATAGGATATTGTAAAATTCCCACGGGAACGAGAGTTAGCGGGAAAAAACTTTTGTATGTAAAAATCTAAATTAATACGCTATCGAAGTTGCGGGCATCAGCTAGTTTCAAATAAAATAACGTTTTATATCGACTGTTCAATAGACAGTTTATAGACTTATTATTTACCGAAGGTTTTATTGCGTAAGTGCTCGCTACTCCCTACCTCTACCGGAAATAATAATATCTTCGAAATATAAAACTTTTCATAAAGTTTGTTGTGTCAACATTCTCTGAATTCTAGTAATAACGTTTAAACATTACGTGCTTTTGGATAACTCCCGTTTCTGATATGAGGTACGCTTGGCCATGATCTAGGAATTGCTAGGTTAAATAATTATAGTGGAGCGCTGCCATCTGAACTCTGTAACGCTGGTAACAAGGGAACTGACCGGATTGGATTATGGTTACACAGTTAGTCGTCTTTACGATCATCGGTTGTTGTGTAACTCACGAGTTATTGGTATGCTAGGGCATCGAACACGAACACTCGCTTACAAGTCCGACCCGCTTGTCGTTACACCACCGATGCTTCGACGCACCGATTTTTTAAATAAATGAATAAAGTCTAGATTTTTTTTTGTCAAAGTTTGCCATTATAAAGTTGTTTGATTGATAATCAAATCCATACTGATATTACAAATGCGAAAGTAACTCTGTCTGTCTATCTGTCCGTCTTTCACGCCTAAACTACTGAACCGATTTTGATGAAATTTGGTACAGAGATGATTAGAGCCTGGGAAAGGACATAGGCTACATTTTATCCCACAGTTGGGCACGATATAACCTGTAATCCACGCGGGCGGAGCCGCGTGCGGGAAGCTAGTGTAGTTAATATTGCAGGTTTTGAAACGTACCTATGATGGAAGTTTTACTAATTTCGGTTTTAATTGTAATTTTTTTAAAGATTTTTTTGAAAACTAATTTCTTACGATTCTTTTTTGAAACGCAATTTGACATAAACACAATAAAAGTACCAGGAGTTCAGAAACGTGTAGAAGATTCCAACAAAATGAAACTTATAAATACCGAAGCGGTTCGAGTTCCAAGTTTAAAGCTGGCTATATGAAAATGGCGGCGCGTCCGGCGGCGCACTTTTATCGCGGGTAATTGAATATCCGCTTCCGGCAAACAGGAACATCCGGCAACTGAATATTGCGATGAAGTTATTATTTTCGATAGCGCTATTAACCCCCTTGTGCTGGTTCGCAGTGTTTCAACAAGCTCTTGAGACTTGTTATTTGGAATGTTATTGGAATTCCTGTAAATAATAAAGTGTATTGGAAATTATATATAAAACCCTTTATTACTAAAAAAGCTCTCCGCCCGCGGCTCCGCCCGCGTGGACTACAGGCTATATCGTCCCTAGCTGGGGAATAAAATGTAACCTATGTATCTAAGGTCTAATCTATCTCTGTACCTTTACTTTCGCATTTATAACATTTGTGGGGAATTAGGGATGAATGCTTCCATACTGGACTTGGAGTAAAAAAAAACTGAGAATGTGTCAGCTGACAACAATTTCGAGGCATACTGTAGAAGCCAGTAAGTGTGATGCAAGGGTTTTCCTGTATCGTGGGCAAAAGGTTAACAACTTATAACAACTATACTTATGTTCCATCTAAATGTAAAAGTGGCATTGAGTGGTTCTGCGTTCAGCTTATGCTGAGCTATGGCCTTTTTGTTGCATTCTGGCACACACACAACACTAGAATAACTCTGTAACCTTTAATGTGTATGTGTACTTCTGACTGTTTTGAATGTTGTGTTTGTGTTTTAAAGCAATGAATAAATTCTTTGTCTGTCTGTCTGCCTTCCCCGAAAAGGATTATAGACGTGAGTGTATTTATGTTTGAATATTATTTCATACTTAATAGTATTATTAGCGAGGAATGTTTCTCCCATAAAGTATAAAGCGCTTTATGACATCTAGTTTTTGGGGCATACTAGATTATGGTTAGGATCTGGCAGATAAGAAAATTATGAGGTAGATCGACTGCCAAGAGATGTAAGGCTAGCTCAATTGTGACATTACGTGAAACGATATAGTGAAATGTTTATTTGTCTGTATATGTACGATGTTTGGTCGATATTTCCATCGCGAGCATTGTTTTTTGTGCAACTTTTATACGAAATTTATATAAAAAAAATAGGCACACTTACTTATTATATTTTTTGTAATTTTGTTTCTGTTATACCTTTAAAAACCAGAGTATCCTTATTCAATAGAGTCCACAGCCTTAATAAGACATGATTGAAAAGCGACTCAAAATAGACGACACTACTCACTCTCCATCTCTCAAGGGACAAAGCGTGTTGTTAAGTCAGAGCTGTCCTCAACTAGGAAAGTGGTTTAACAGAATACGCGCGTATTCTGAAGTGACTGTACCATTCAGTTCGCCTATCACTTGCAAAGCTCTGTTATTTGCTGTTTTTCACAAATAGTCAGACTAGAGTCGGACAGATGTAGCTGGTATTTGTAACTACAATTTTTTAATGTACTGACGTATTCATTGAATAGAAAAAATGTTTATTTCCCTCCACAAATTCTCTCTAGTATAAATAAATTTATACCTTACGTAGTTTACATTATTTGTGGAGGGCTGTTGCCTAAACTAACTTAACCTGGTTGTTAGTTTGGCGTCTGATATTTTAGCCCAGATGCAAGTCTTTGAATAAAAAACTTCAAAGCGCAGAATAAGTTAAGATTGTATAGGAAAACTACGAGTAGACATAGATAAAATAGCTCAGAATATTATAATCACTGTATTTGCAACTAGAAACGATTTTTCCGTCTCATATTGGCTGTTTAGTGACCACTGATATGATAAGCTACTGATATGATAGTTGGTTGCCAAGGAAAACATAACCTTAAATATAACAGTAGAAGTTTCATTTCTACTGCATTCGATTGACTTTGACAAATAATCTTGAACTGCTAAAAGGACGCATATCAAAATTCAAACGCAAAAGAAATTAAAACTATATTTCATATATGTAGGGTCCAATTTTCTTTGTGTTGATTTGAAAATTTGTACTTAATTCTCAACGAGGTGTTAGGCCCACTAGGAAGGATCTGTGAAATAATTAAATCGATGGGTAAATAAAATTCCGTGACCAAAGTATGACTATTTTTTATCATTGAAGAAAAGATGCCCAGCTGTGAGATCATTGAAGAAAAGATGCCCAGCTTTACACCCGCATGAATTACAGGTTGAATTTTGTGATAAAATATAGGTTATCTCCTTTCCTATGATCTAATCTATCTATGTATCAAATTTCATTAAAATTGATTGAGTAATTTAGGCGCGAAAACGTAACAGAAAGACATACAGAGTTACTTTCGCATTTATAATATAAGTAGGGATTACAAGTTTCAAAAAAATTATGTAGACCAAGATTGATCTATTAGTATAAAGTTCATGCTATAAGTAACACTCACTTACAACCACAGACAAAAAAATTGTTAAACTTCAAATAAAAACAAAAAAAAACCACATCTAAATACCAAAACTAGAAAGACATCTCTACTTACTCCCTGGAGGTACCAAGCGAAACGAACAAGGGTAGGTGAAGCCTCACAGAAAGTACGGAGCAACTTGGGACTTCGAAGGTTCCCTGTGTAAATAAGAGCGGAAGAGGCCTGAGGGGGAGGAGGGGGGCAGTCGCAAGCAGAAGCTCGGATAAAGCCTTCAAAAACTATTTAAAGAGGCTTTGTAGGCAATTGGCATGGAACCGGATGCAAGGGTGACAAAGCAATGTCTAAGAAAGACTTTGAGAAATTCATTTGTGGTTTTTTTGGTTTTATGATAAAATAAGAATGGATAATTATGTTTTGGAGTTCATTTCCAAGTTTTCTTGTTTGAGACGTTTAATTTTGAGTATTATTTACTTGTAATTTAATACACTATTCAGATACAATACAATACTCTTTATTGCACACAAAAAAAAACATAAAACATAACATTAAACAAAAATAAATGTTCATGATGTAGTGTACAATCCGGCGGCCGCATTGCTATAGAGCAATTTCTTCCAGGTAACCGGGAAACAACATTCAAAAACAACACATTATCGAATTCATCGAAAATATTGCATGTAATGTTTTTTATAAATTGGTTAAGCATTTAGTTGAGAAAGTTATAAAAATGTTAATGTAATAAACCATAAATAAGTAAACCTTTTAAATAAAAATTCAAACTTAACATTTTTCCTTCTACTACTGATCATTACAAGAAAATTAACTAAAAAAGCACAAAAACTAAAACAAATACTTGAAAATAAACACAATATCGAGATCTCATTGCCAAGTATTTCAAACTTTTACAAATTCTTGCTTTAAGTGTTTTTTGATTCAAATATTATTAGAACAGTCAACAGTATTATATGACCATTGCAAAGCTAACTTCAGTAAATACAACGATCCTTGAACAAGTAAAACTCGCCCAAGTTGCCCCCAATTACCCGATACATTAATTAAATTGGCAAAACGACAAAGCCTCGTATCAAAGGAATGTCCCTTTGACCACTCGTATGTAAGCGAGTGAAAGAGATAGAATGTCTGAGTGCATTTAGACCGGGCCATCAAAAAGTTGAGGCCTTACATTGTACTCGTACTTTGACCAATGTTGCGTACAGGCCCGAAGCCCGGGGAGCTCGAAGGTCAGGGCTGTCAAAACTAGTTTAGTATTTTTGTGTTTTACTTTTCTCTGCTAAGTGTAAAGGTGTTGAGTTAGCACCACTTTGGCGGGTGCAGAACAGACAACATGGCTCATCAAGTGCTCGTTTTTTATTTTTTTTTATTTCATCAAAATCGGTTCAGTAGTTTAGCCGTGAAAGCGTGACAGACAGACAGACGACAGAAAAAGTTACTTTCGCATTTATAATATTAAATATAGTAGAGATTGCTGCGGATTTTTGTAAGTAAATAAAATAAAAAACTTATGTCACCAACCCTACATAAGTCTCTTCAGAGAATAGAATTAATCAATTTCACTCATAACTATCCGTCGTCACATTAACTTTCTGTAGCGAACAATGAAGTAATCCGATATTAGATTGCTGCCCAATATAAAGAATCTCAACTTTGATTAAACTTTCTTCTCATTATATGTTTTTGATGGATTGGAGTCTTCGTCATGTTATATTTTGGTTTCAAGCATGTGCGGTGGCTTTCTGTCCTTCGTGGTGTGGCTAACTTGACTAACTCTGGGCCCTGTTTAATAAAACTTACTGAAAAATATTACTACAATTTGTTTTACATTGCGTAATTATTATGAGTGTAAATAATTAATTATTAATTATGAGAGTAACTTTAAGAGTTGATTCTGAAATTGAAAAAAAAAAATCTAGTGAGAAAAAAGTTTGGCAGGCCTTTTAAATTTATTTAAGGTCATAAAAGCAAAAACAAAATCTTAAATAAAAAGGAAAACTACATCTACACAAATTTTCACCATCAACACTAATATTATAAAGAGGAAAGATTCGTATTTTTGTATGTAACGAATAAACTTAAAAACTACTGAACCGATTTCAAAAATTCTTTCACCATTAGTATTGTGGTATGCAGACCTTCATGGAGGATCTGGCATAACGCAACTCCTTTCTCAATCGGTCATTTCGAAGAAGATTATTCGAATACCATTTCAAACCTTTTAAAATGATATTCGAATAATCTTCTTCGAAATGACCGATTGAGAAAAGAGTTGCGTTATGCCAGATCCTCCATGAAGGTCTGTATACCACAGTATGCTACATTATTCCTGAGTAACATAGGCTACATAATTTTCCCGAACTCCCACGGGAACGAAGTATTTTTTATAAAGTACGTATTATATTGCCCCTATCTAAACGCAATCATCCTATCCGCTCATCCATAAAATCTAAGCAAGATCGTAGAACATCCACCCAAGCAAACTTACCTTTTACAGTCTATAAAGTGAGCCAAATGTTTTCTACATCAGACATGCGAGTTAGTAATTCTCTCTATGGCTTGGTAAGTTACTTACCTCTGCGACCACCAACTTTATACCGCACATTAGGTGTGCTCTTAAATATTTGCTTAAGGATTGAATTTAAAGTTGTCTGCAAATTCGAACTGCATTTAGTTATTCATGAACTTGACTAACGTGTAGTGTAAATAATCTTGGATGGGTTTCATGTAATATTACATATTTAGGTCCGTATCACAGAAGGAGACTAAACTTGATCTACACTTAAAGATTGAATGTCTCTTTCATTCTTTATCAAAATGACAAAGACGACTGCTACTTAACTACAGATCAGAGTCTGAGTTGCGTTCTATAATGCGGACCTAAGAAAGAAAACGTTTGAATAGATCCATGTTTGCATTCTGAAGAATGTATTTTTTTACCATAAGGCCGCTGCATTGCAAGCCTTCGTAATAATATATCTTACCGATCTCAGTAATTTCTATTTTGTAAACATGTGCAATAAAGAGCTTAAGAATGATAGAGAACTATAAAAAAGTCTTGTAATATCTATGTTATAACAAAATCCTGTCCATTAAGTCGTTTTTGAGTTGCTTTGAGGGACTTTGTTTTATAAAATACATATAGTATGATTCAATGCAAAGTTTCACTGACAGTTTATATTACATAGTATCATCTAAATTATTGAACCCTATGCAATTCAAATTTCAAACAATAAAATTTCATTAATAACTGTGTACCCGTCAATTATTCTACCCTGAATGGAATGAAACGTGATGAACCCGTCATCATGCTACTTAATTTAATTTTAATTTGAGTCGGGTTATTGTGGCCAACAGTATTAATTATTGCAGAATTGATCAAATATTTGTAATTTGCATTTTGATAAATGTACTAGGAATTGAGGAATTTAATACAGTTTACAATGCAGTACTCGAAAATAGCAGCATAATTATGATGTGTTATGTTGGCCAAAACCAAATGATACGAAAGTGATTTTGAAAAATAATAATTAATTTAAACTTATCAGCAAATATCAGCCTATCTTTCAGAGACCAAAAATCTGCTTTTATTAGTATTTTATGTTTTAATAAAACACAAAAAAAGCCTCACAGACAACCTTTCAGACTGACTTATTTCATTAAAGAAATATCGCTTAAAAATTAATAAACATCACTCCGTCAATTAAAACATTTCAATTTCAGTATAAAGTAGAATTTCAAGATATCATAGTCAAATGATTTGGCCTGATGGTGCCCCAGACCCCAGACAGTTACACAGATGATATTTGTGTTAAAAATATTTTAACAAAGAATGATTATTAGAAATATTAGGGAAATCACTGTTAAAGCAGCGGAAACAAAGTCAATAATTAAAAAAATACATTGTATTTATTATCAACCGAAAACCATCCAAAAATGGCGAGAACTAGTGACAACTATTTTTTTTCTATCATTCACCATGGAGATCGTACTGACATAAAATGTTCGTGGTGAGAGTGTTTGCCTGCTCTATGAAGGTTGGATTGGGATATTTTTAGGTCATCTCTTTAGATAGCCATATTTTATGCCAATTCTATGTCATTTGTCTGTCTGTCATTTTGACTTACCTACTCGCATGCAGTCATTGTTATTGTTCGGCATTCCCCACTTACAGAATTTAATAACTTACGATTCCCCATTGAGTAGGTAAACTGTAGGTAGCGTTGCGTTCCTGTTTAGCGAGCCCTCAAGTACCTTCCTCTTTCGTATGTTGCATAAATTATTGATGTAACTTGTTGGGGCACAGTACTATAGTACAATAGGCCATCTTCTTTGCGTGTCAGTCCACTGCTGGACAAAAACCTCTTCTATGGCAGGCCACAGAGCTTGGTTTTCAGCTCTCCTCCCAGTAAAGGTACAGTCAAAGCATCAAGTCATTTAATATGTGACGTCACATTAGTGAATATTGCTAGTGACATCAAAGAGCCGCGTCGCAGTCGCCGGCAGCGATTGTATGGACGGCCGCAACACAGCACTCTGCGCTGTTGTGATAAGAGCGGTTTTGCAATGAAAATGAAGTAACCTGATGCGCTGGCCTCTGTATTACGATCGGTCGCAAACTGACTGAGATGTTAATTAAGTTCAATCAGGGTACTACCATTTTGTTGGGGGAGGCCTATGTACCTATTTTGGATTGAATTGTACTTTGCATTGGTAGTTGTCATTTTATATTTGTGGTGGTACTCAAAAAAAAAGCAATAATTATAATAATTACTTAAACCACTTAAGAATATAGTTTTTTTTTTATAGTGGTTGCTCAACAGTAATAAAGATCATCAATGGAAACCTTTAATTGGTTAATTAGAACAATATAATTGTGAGTCCAATATACAGGGCTTCTTTCAAACTCTCGGGTGGTTAATCAGTCCATGAAACTGAACAACTTCCCCAAGGAACAGAGTTCAAAATACAAAAAAAAAATTGATCTCCCATACAAAATGCGCTATAATATGCTGATGGAGCTTGTATGGGAAGTAAAAAATTTTTTTCGTATTTTGACTGATTGGGCCTTTTTATAATTCGAACGGCACGGCACGGCAATTCGAAATTTCAATTACCATGGCCCCCTGTGTTCTCAGCTTCTAGTATTACTATTACATAGGAGGCAATGGTAATACAATTTTGCCGTGCCGTTTTCGAATTATAAAAAGGCCCATTAACCACCGGATTTTGACTGAAGTTGTTCAGTTTCATGGACTGATTAACCACCCGAGAGGTTGAAAGATAGATACCTAAAGCCCTGTATGGTTATCAATTGTTGGTTTCCAAATTAAAATGTGTTTAAATTAATTTATTTATGTTTACTATGAAATCTTTCCAATAATCTGCCTGTAAACGCAAAGTTATTGTAGGTAACAGTATTTAAATTGCAATAGAGATTTTCGCGGTTATTTTCACAAGTTTCATAACAAAGTGCATATTTCAATTTTTAAATGATCTTAGAATGAATCCATGCAACTTCTTTCAAATCTGTAAACCAAAAGCTTTTATTAGAACAAAGGCTGCGAAAAAACAGTCAGTCTCAAAACAATACTACATTTATCTTGTATTCAAGTACACTTAATAAATTCGGTCTCTCCTGTCAGGCCAGTTTAATGTGATGAATCCAATCTATTGCAAAGACACAGTAAACTCAAAATTTAGCAGTGTCACTATTGTAGTTTAGGGGCTGGCGGAATTTCATTTCTTTTAAATTAAAAGGTTGTATAAAATGTGTATATGAACACATGACAACATGTTAAAGCTGAAGAGGATCGCTGATCTTAGCTGGAGATTTCTCCATTTTGGAGGTTGCCAGAACCTAAAAATTTTCTTGTATTAATTTTTGTTACCACATATTCTATACTACGAGTATCCTAATCAATCTTTATAAAACTGAAGGTGCTGGACTCACTGACTCATCAATGCCTAGCTCAAACCCTTGGATCTCAACCGATCAGTGAGGTTAAGCAACGTACACAGACGCAGGGAACCTGATGGGTGTTGGTCACCCACTATTTATCACGAGCGTTTCCGTGCTTCGGAGGGCACGTAAAGCTGTCGGTCCCGGCTGTTGTCGATTGTCTACAGTCGTTAAAACCAATTCAGAGGCCATTGTGCGGTTTGAAAACTCTGACACCAGGGTTAGCCAAGTTCGCCACACACTTGACTATACCCACAAGATAAGAAGAAGAAGAAGAAACCCTTGGACCCAGAAAGCTGAAATTTCATACAAAGGTACCTTTTGTAACGAGGGCAAGGAAAAAGAATTTTGCAAAATTCCCACGAAAACGAAGTCCCGGGTAGCTTCTAGTATCCTGACAAACTTTTTAAATGCGCAAATTTGTAAGGATGGATGGATTTTGATAAAACTTTACAATAATGTAGTTTAGACGTTAGAATAACACTTAGCCTACATATTTTACTCAAATTCCTACGAAAACAGTTTTGAGTGGAAAGATTGTTTTAATAATAAAAAAAATATACTTTTTTCATCAAAAAAGATTATACACACATACATACATACATACATAGATACATACATACATACGCTCATATCTATAATTCTAACGGGGTAGTCAGAGCATAAGTGGTTTTAGAACCACTAGATGCCACTTTTGATACTAATAGTGAGGGTTATCAGATGGTGAGAAGTGGTGAGAAGTGTTGATGGTCACCCTTTGGCTGACCACTTGGTACTTTCAGTAAATTTGCAAAATTTATACTTTTCACTTTCGTTACCGTTCATTGCTTCAACTGTAACTATGGATAAGATTGACTATCTGAATTAACAGTTGACTGTGTTGAAAAATTTAATTTGAACTGAGCCCGTCAAAGGCTTGGGCTGCAAATTGGTTTACTGGGATTTCAGTGGAGGCTTTCACGCAGAGTCCATCGGATCTAATGAACGGTGAAAGGTGGATGAAATGCAGTGGAAATTGTGTATATTCAATATGTTTTAAGGAGTAATGAATACACTTTTATGTAACAAAGCTGTTTTTATTAGGTAGCTATTTTAATTAGTTTAGAATTTTTTTTAATGATTAAGAGAAAAGCAAAGAGGAAAGATGGATAGTTTCCAAGTATGTATACATACAAACGCTCACGACTATAATCCCTGATGGGGTAGGCAGAGCATCAGTGGTTCTAGAACCATTAGATGCTACGTTTGAGAAAGATTGTGGGGGTATCAGATGGAACAAATGGTATAATGGTGAGAGGTGGTCAGCCTTTCGCTCATTGTACAGCAAAACCCTTAAAGTAGGTATATATCTTTATATAATATTTTGTGTTCAAAAATATTTCTTGATGATTTTCAATACAAGAGAATATTTGACCGCCGGTTTGGTCGAGTGGTAGTGTAACGGTACCAACCC
Organism: Aproaerema taeniolella; assembly: GCA_949987775.1. Lineage (NCBI taxonomy): Eukaryota > Metazoa > Arthropoda > Insecta > Lepidoptera > Gelechiidae > Aproaerema > Aproaerema taeniolella. The sequence continues at coordinate 19,500,811 of OX465250.1, forward strand.
ACCCCAATGATTTTATTTCATTTTCAGAGTAGTCGATTACCTTTCTTAGCTGTGATCGTCTATAAAATTGCATCAGTAAACTAGCTTAATTATTTTTCTTTGTCATTTCTGTTGACAAACTTATTTGACTTCATATATTTGCCACCATTAGAGAGAGTACTTAGGTCAAGAGACTTTTATTTTATCTCTAGATGTTTATTTCCTCGTGATAAAGACAAGACGTTAATTGCATATTCAGGATGTTTTCATCACAAGGTTTTGTCCATAAACAAGCGGAATACAAGATGCTGACGCCGTATTTCATGCCAGGATGAACCGACAATTGCCAGCCTTACATACCCTACTTGTAGATAGACAGAGATAATGAGTTACTAATAATAAAAACAAGAAGGCGCCTAAACGCTCAATCCCGAATTTATTAAAAGTTTTTACCCGTAACCAAGCGGGATACAAGATGCAGACGCCGTATTTCATGCCAGGATGAACCGACCATTGCCAGCCTTACATACCCAACTTGTAGTAACAGATATAGCAATATTATTTATTTGTGGGGCCCCATTTATATATTTGCGCTTTTATTATGTATTTGTAATTGTGTATTGCTGTAGTCTATGACTCAAAGTCCCAATCTTTATATGGTATACTTGATATCATGTTTATAGCTCAGATTATACAGTGCAGTGTTTATTGATGCAATAAATCAAAAGAGCTCGACTTTAATAATGGAATTGAAGTCGTTGTGTCTTGAACTCAATTACTTTGTTTAGAATTCAAATGAAAAATCAGGTACTTAATGTTGGAATTAAATGACCATTTTGTTAATGTTATATTTTAGAAGAATAAAAGGATTTAAAGAATGTGATCAATGAATCCAGCTTTACTTTGTCAATAAAACAACTACATCGATTAATAATTGAAAATGCTAAGATTTATTAATATAGAAAACCAGTTTTATAAGAATGATATTGAGATATTATAAATGAGGCTTGAATTGTCTTGATTATGAGAGTTATGAAATTAAACCAACCAAGACCTTTTAGGAGATTTATTGGGGTAATGCATAGGAAATCAGTACATATAAGCAAAGCTTTGGTGTTTTATAAATATTCAGAAATTGTTATGCGATCAACAATAGAAATAATTCAATAAATATGGAAAATAGCTCTTCCACCGCTACTTACTATAGCATAGAAGCCGCAACAGTAGCGTTTTCCATTCTTTAGTAAACCCTTAGCCTCGGGGCAAGCCCTTGTTTCATACGGAGACAAGTCCCCCTACCAGAGCTAGAAGACACCGAGAGATTCTACTTTACTGAGCCTTGATTAGGCATTATAGATTTAACTGGCTTTAACAGTCGCATAACAATCCCTTGCAGAATACAGGAAGTATAGAGCGTCTTAGGACTAATACAGTTTTACTTAACTTTTATTGCGCCGGCCGGACACAAACACTACAATCACTATAATAACAAGATTATAGTTTAGTTAAACTTATTAAATATACTTCTATATTAGGTTACACTTTAGTTATCTAAAATCGAGAAAATGGCTGAAAGCCCACACGCGTGATGTCAGTTTCACGGTTAAAACTTGAGTGTCCACCTCTTCCTTCTCTTCATCTTCAGCTCCTGCGCAGCCTGGAGCCGCCCACATCGTTCTCATTGGTAAAACGATTCTTCCCGCTTGAAAGTAGGTCCACGTTTCCTGTCGTCATTGGTGGAGCCTTTAGGGGTAGCCTGCGACATTCTCTCTCTCTTTCTCGCAAGCGTCTTTAATCCACGATCTCACTCGCTCCAGGGGTTGAACACTTGTGTGTCCGCTGGCTATTATGTTCCTGGAACTAGAAAACATTTGGCGAGCATCAATACCTCTTAAAATAATAAAGATAAGAAAGAGCATTGTTTCTAAGTATAGAGAATAAAAACTCTCATAAATTTATAAAATTTATGGGTCACTAATGTTCGTTTCCTGGGGTGTTAAGTATTTCAAAGATTTACGCATAGCTTCTCAGCTTACACTTTTAAAATTGGTTGTAATGGATAGTAAAAAATGTGTTCCTTTGAATTTGGCTGGTGCGGCTTTCTAATTTATAACATTTAATTTGATGTCTAGGTTGTACCGTCACAGTAGTGACGCTGCCTCTTGATCGGCGGGTCCTGGGTTCGATCCCCAGTCGGGGCAAACATTTGTGTAAAAAGCAGATGTTTGTTCTCGGGTCATGGGTGTTTGAGTTTGTCTTTATGTGTGTTCCAAGGGACCCACGACACAAGGGAAAACCTAAGTAAGGGCCTTTTAGTGTGTAGCGTTTATTATTATTATTATATTATTATTATTATCTTAAAAAAATGATAGGTGACATTATTCAACAAGAATTTGTTATTACAAAATGTCGCTTATGTTTAACATGCTTAATAAACGTAAACAATTATAGTCATATCATTATCGTCTACAAAAACTTCCAAAAACTCAGCATATGTCGTTTCCACATGGCCACAATATATATGTTTTCTCCCTATACCAGAGATGGTAAAATAATGTATTTAAAAAAAGTTATATATGTGTAAAGAAACTTTAATTTATTTATTTTAGTATGTTATAATAACTAAGGAAGCCTATTCACTCGCACTAAAAATAATTTTGTAACCAACAAAACTGGAAATCCCCATTTCACTCATGTACTGAAAAAATCCCTCCAACCCGATGAAAACATGAGCGGGCGGTAATCCACAATTACAACACGACATCGGTAAGAGATTTCGAATGAAATACATAATCCGGTCGAAAGGGCATTTCTGCGATGCACAGATCCCTTATTGTGTGGATCTCCTTTTTTTTTTAGATTATAGTTTTCCGCCCGGGACTTCGTCCTCTTGGGAATTTGGGAAAATTATGTAGCCTATGTCTATCGGGGATAGTGTAGCTTTCAAATCGGTCAAACAAAGAAACAAACAATCAAATCTTTCCTTTTTATAATATTATTATTTGTATAGAAGGCAAGGCATTTTTTTAATCACTTGCCTTTTTCTTACGTTGTTTTTATTGTTGTGAGAATATATAAGTTATTTAAAAAAATATTTTGACACTTTTTTAGGGTTCCGTACCTCGAAAAGAAAAAAACGGAACCCTTATAGGTCTGTCTGTCAAGACCTTTTTTATCAAGAATGCGTGGAGGTATCGAGATGGAACTCATATCAAATACTAAGTCTACTGTCCCTTGGAGCTGTGAAAAAATCAAACTTCTAAGCCAACGCAATCAAAAGATACAGCCGTATAAACGGAACAGCAAAGTTGTATTACCGTTGCCCTTTATGTTTTTAGTGATGCAATAGGAGCTGGGAATATAGGGGTAAAACATTGGGCAAGCAAAATTAAAACGCGATGAACCGTCAAAACCATAAAAGAAGAACAATGACGCAGGAATCTTTAGAAGTAGGCGTAAAATTAGCGAGGCATGACGGCGATGAATAGTGACTTGTATTTCCATTTAAAAATGCTATAAAAATAGGCAGATATTAAGCTGGCAAAACCCAAATAGTAGGTAGCTATATCTATCATCTGTGATCTGTGTGTTATATTACGTTTGCCGGCTTCGCCGTGGACTCGGCTTGGTTTCGGCTCCGACTTGCGTTGCCGAAATTCGAATACTCGTGGGACTCTACCAACTCTGGATTTGCTCTGAGCTCGGTGGATAGTTGGGCACGAAACTATCTTTAACCAATTAGGATTGTGACTCCATTTATGTTTCATAGCCATGTTTCAAGGACAAAAGAAATCAATTTCATGATTATTTAACTTAGAAAGGAAATCTAGGATCTTAAACTGAGTATAGGAGTGAAATAAAAACACTGAATATGCCAACTGTTAAGGTTAGTATTCTGTTCTACATTAAAAAACAGCAGACGGACGTACAGACGGATATGGTGAAATTATAAAGGTTCTTAGTTTACTACCCCTGCAAAACACTGCAACGCTAGTTTTCTGTATAATAATTTGTCTGTAAATAATTTTAAGGGAAAAAAAAAATGTTCGGCGCAGATGAAACCGAAATTATTTATTTCGGACAACCAAAAGATGTTACACTATTACATTTTAAGAAACTTGATACCAGCATTGTTAGTAAAGGCTCAAAGAACTATAAATCCACTTCTATTTTCCGATAGGGCGGGCGCAGTATCATTCAACTTTTTTATTATCTCTCAGGTCACTGGAGTTCTGTGCTGTCCATTGATATTGGGAAATCAAGGCTTATATCTGTAGGGGTAAGGTTCAGTTTACAATGATTTGTAAGCTACCGGTGTTTGGTGTGGAAACGCTGTGGAAAACAAGACTAGAATGAAAAGATTTTGAGATTTTTTATAAATGATGCAGAATTTATGTTTTATCATTTTGAAAATAATAGCACAAATAATTTAATTATGTCGGAAGCTCATCAACACAATAATCTAACCAAATAAAATATGAAGGTAATTAAAACAAGTTTTTAAATCAAAAGATTTATCGATAAAATAACACAAGAAAAAACGTACCCATTTCGTTAGGCGTTCTTACCGTAGCGAGTAAAATATTGATAATACTATACAATAATAAAAATAGCTTCTTGAAATATTTTAAAATTATAGGCTAAATAATAGTGTTCCATGTTTCTTAACCTTAATAATTAAAAAAATATATTCTTATCGCTCCCGTGGGAATTCGTGAAAATTATCCGTTCTGATGTCCAGGCTGTATTACTGCATAATTTCATCGAAGACCGGGCAGTAGTTTTTGCGTTTAGTTACAAACATCCATCTTTCCTCATCATTTTTTACGAACTTATAAATGGTTAAGTAACTTATAATGGTTAAGAATATTTTTTTCTTAAGAAAAACTTTAAAAGTCATCTGAAATTTTTTTCTCAATAAATTACTTTGTTATGTGACCAAACTAAAACGGCTACATCCTCTGTTAGGAAGTAGGCAGTGTCAAATAACTTCCTCTTCTACTTTAATGGGTCATTTGGGAATATAGATTGCTGTATTTTGTACAAGAGTTTTTCTTCCTCAACTAAGTACGTAAACAAAAGAATTAAGTGAATTAAAACACGCTATTTTGAAACTCTTGACCAAAAATAGGGGTGTTATAAGTTTGTCGTGTGTATCTGTGTATCTATATGTCTGTGTATAGTATGTCTGTCTGTGGCATCGTAGGTTCTAAATGAATGGACTAATTTTGATGGGGTTTTTTGTTTGAAAGCTGAAGTAATCGAGTGATGGTTTTTAAATACGTTTGATAAAAATGGTTGTCGTTTTTTTTATTATTACAAGATGAGTTAACTCTTGACCTCATTTTCTGGGTTAACTCGCTCCATCGTCGATCTCATCTTTGATCTTTATGGTCAAGAGTTAACCCATCTAACAATAATAATAAAAAAGTGTGAAATTAGCGCAAACTTCTTTGAGCGGAATAAGCTGCAACAATTACGCGGTGAGTTCCATATTTAAAATGTAAATTTCAATTTCGCGAATTGTCCTATTTTGATAATTAATTTTAAATAGGTACTACTAATATTATTATATGTTATCAATAAAAAGTTTAGATAAACAACTAGTTTTATTTTCCTCATATTCGAAATGAAAAGTAGAGTGTTCAACACGGGTAAAAGAATCAATGCCTACTCGGACTATAGCCTAAATACCTCGAGAATTGATTCTTTCGACCCTCGGTTAACAATCTACTATTCTAGGCTTGTTGATCATACACGGTATTTTCTGCGCTAAAAATTGAGCTATTTAAATAATTTTCAATTAGAGTTTCCACCAACATAGTATGACTCAAACAAGATAAAATGTTATGATTTGTAAATAGTAGTCTGGTGGCTAAGGAATAACTTTATACGGGTTTTGTTTACCCGTAATCCTTTTGCTGAGCGCATAGTGGGTCCAGTCAGCCCTGAGGCTCGAAAATGGTGGAAGTGATGGGATTACGCGATTTATCAAACAATTTCAATCGATGCGTTTCTCTGTAAAATTTTATATACAAATGTATTAGGAGATAGCTATTTCGTTACCAGCAGCTTGAGCAATGAGCACGATATACTTGCGCGCAGAATGCGCCGCGGTCCTATGTCAAAACGTCAATTGACAACGCCAGAGGGCGAGCAAGCCTTTACGCGGGGTCCTCACGCAATCAAAGTGAAGTTTCACCGTCAGAGTTTGTCGCGCATCATGCTCGAGCTGCTCACATCTTATAAAAATTAATAATATTTAAATTTTTGGAAAAGTCTAAATCCAGTTTTATAAATTAATTAGTGTCATTATTGGCAAAATGCTGTGCTTGGATGATTAGTTTAATCTAGTTTTATTTTTATTGCAAATTTAGTTATTGTATCACCGATTTAACTTTAACAATACAAACGATTTCATTTCAAAATACAATTTTTTATACTGAGCTGTATTTTATTTTCAGACGTGATGATGGTTTATTAATAACTAGCTTTTCGCCCGGGACTTCGTTCCCGTGGGAATTTCCCCGTCAATTTTCCAATGTTTTTAATAGTTATTCTGCTATTCGGGACGGAGAGAAATACAACAAATCAAAAACCATGGAAATCGGTCCAGCCGTTCTCCAGTTATAAGTGTTGTAACAAACACGACTTTCTTTTATATATATAGATAATAAAACAAAAATTTGTTTTAACAATTTCATATTCCATTTTGTGTAATCCGGTTTAGATCTCCAAGGATTTGTATGTTATTTGTTTAAAAAGTGTTTTTTTAAACATTACAGCTTCTTTTAAATTACAGTCTACCCGCCCTCTGTTATGAATTAAACCAAGTCGCAAAGAGCGTCCGAAACGGGACTTCTCTAATTAGAGAACACGAAGACCGGACGGCGGCCGGCGGCGTTCCGGAACGGATTTTTAATTTGATCAAGACTTTATCCGAACTGATCCTCTGTGACTACTATGTGGTTGCAACATAGTAGCTTTAAAAGCGCTGATTAAGATAGTGAAAATACGTTGCTTCTTTCTGAAATTTTTATTTTCCTTTTTTTATCTGCAGCGGCAAAATTACCTGCAAGAAAACGATAAAGGATTACATTTTGAATTTTGATATGTATTTTTCCTGTTTATTTTAACATACAGTCCTTATATCTGATAGGTTAGTTGGTTACTACTGATCTGAAGCAACGCTACCGCCAAACAAAAGTTAAGTTTTCTGAACGATAAGTTGTAAACTCAAAGCATCTGTCATCAAATGTAAGAAGTTTTAATAGTTCTTCATTTTGCCAACTGAACTGAACAGCAGCTCGAGCAAGATGGCGACAAACTCGCGCGGCGCGCCGCTCGGCTGACGCTGAAACTTCACTTTGATTGCGCGAGGGCCCCGCGCACAGGCTTGCTCGCCCTCTGGAGTTGATAATGTTGACATTTTGACATAGGACCGCGGCGCATTACGCGCGCTATCACCATCGTACTAGAGCTGCTGATACTATTGTCATTCCGCCGTCTTTGAGACGCCGCCTCAAAGGCCGTCTTTGGTTAGTGGAATAGCTACTAATTACTGAAATAAATATACGGATGTGTATAGTTACTATACGAAGAAAACTTCAGAAAGATTTTAATATTACACTCGTATACTGATGGTTTTTTGCTTTTTATTTTGCCGACGCAAGCGAACCTTGATTACAGTATCCGCTTTTCTGGACATAAATCTCAATAATACCACAGTGAAAGCAATCTTAATTCAATTGAAGAACTTTGTAGTTATTTTCTTGTTTAATTACTTGTGCGATCGCCACCACCTGAGGCGACAAGGAATTGTGTCTTCTTCAGTTAATAGACTCAGATTTTACACCGAAGTGAAACAAAATTTAAAGAAAAAAGATCTTGGTGCTACGATTAAAATAAATGTTGTTGATGCTAAATTTTTTAAACTAAATTCTATGTTAAATGGATGAAAACATTTTCATAACGAATTTACATGAAGAATACACTATTAAAAATGTATTATTTTCTAATTTGTTTTTCTAAATGTTTTTGAAACACCTTTAATTTTTTTACCATTTCTATTACAACATTTTAACTATCACAATCCGCTAAAAAAACAGCATGCAAACAATATTTTTTATGATGCTTTATTTATTAAATGCTTTGTCAAACAGAAATCAGAAACAAAATTCAGACATGTCCTTAATAAGTCTAAAATTATTTACCCCGACTTTATCGCACATAACTCTTGACGGCTGAACCAATTTTCATTAAGAACCATCTCGACATCATGATCTTTTACACATAAAAACCAGATCAAAGCAATGTCACAGACATACAAATATACTCAGTGAAACTTTTAGCTTAGTTGGTGTACCCTTTTAATAAAATAAAAATAAAATAAAAATAAAATAAAACACCCCTCTTTTATGTCGGTGGTGAAAACAACAGTAGACATGGTCAGAGTCTTTAATCGAACCATTAAAAAAGTACATATCGTCCAATCGGTGGGACTAAGCTGTTGGTCAAAAGTATTCAAAGGGCAGAAAAGAGCGTTACATATCAGTGTAGGTAAAAGCCTTCAATATTTCCTCTTAATGGAAGTGCACAGGGTATTGCTTGCCGATGTTCTGCACGGTGCACTCAATGAAAGCCCGTCCTCTCCTATTACAAGACATTCTCGCCGTACATGTGTTCTACTATTAACAGTATTGGCTGTAATAAATAATAATAAAACGCTACACACTCAAAGGCCCACACTAAGGTTTTCCCTTGTGTTGTGGGTCCCTCGGAATACACATAAAGACAGACATAAACACCTATTATTAAGAATTTTGGAAATTATTATAAATGAATCATTATTAATAATAAACGCTACACGCTCTTAAAGGCCCTCTTAATTAAGGTTTTCCTTTGTCCTTTTCTATATACCTCTATAGGGTGTTTCGGACAGCTTAGCAATACTTAAATGGACTATTAGTAATGGGAGTCTATTAGTAATTATTTTCTAGGTATAAAAAAATAAGTACTTACAATTTTTTATGAAATGATATGTTGTTGTTAACAATTGTTTAAGTTTGCGGGTGCCGGAGTGACATATTGACCCTCAATAAAATATATATATTTTTTTAAATGTCTGCAATTTTTTTAATGTCTGCAAGTACTATTAATTTTAAAAAACATCAATCTACATTGCCACCCTACTGCTTATAATATTTATACTTTCTTTATCAGTCAACCGTGGTATATGTGCGTTACGGTGTAATTGCTGCCTAAGTGCCAATTTAGAAGCACTGTTAGAATATTGCGATGAGAAATTGCTTACTGAAATGGATTAATTGAGTTCCGATATCGAAAATCAATGTTGCCTTACAAGACAATTATGGTAAAACAATTTTGTTTATTAGAGGTATATTGCATATGTAAAATTTGTTATGATAGAATGATGAATAACACTAAAATAGTGTGTTTTTTTTAAATTTTCTGCTTTAAAATTTAACTAGGTTTCGAGTGGTGCGCGACCTGCTAAAGCAGGCCGCGAGGTGGTTGTACCAATTTTGTAGGGTCAAAATGGCATTCAAACTTTTTTATTTTTTTTCACGGTCGCCATCTTGGATTTGAAAATATATGTAATTTTTTAAATCAGTAGCCCCAAAAACCTATTAAAGACACCCATAAGTGTTTTAAAAAAATGTGAATGTCCGCCATCTTCGGCTTCAAAATGGTGTCATTTTCGGAATCAGCACTTCCGAAAACCTATTAAACGACATCAATGTCAGCTTGCCCGAAAATTTCATATCCCATCTTGGATTTAATTATTTATTTAATTGCAATCCATTTTGCAATAAAAACAATAATAACCGTGCTATTAGTTCAATCATTATAGATTTTGATCCCTGAATAATCAGTTCTTGGTTTTTTTTTCGTAGGTCCCTCGGGGGGGTCACTGGGAGTGTAATTAATCTCAAATATTTAATCTACTTAAATTAAATAAAACTAATTTCCCTAAATCTACGCTTAATTAAACAAACTAGCAACACTACACATTCAAAACACTCATTCTACTTCCTATGTCCTTCCCATTTTATCTCATCCGTTTCCGCTACCACCTGTCATTCGTCACTTGTCTGTCGTGAGCTGAACTGAACGCCGCTACGTCCTCATCGCGACTAAAACTCCAATCAAAACTCATTAAAAATTATAAAATAAATACCGGCACGCGACTCGCGTAAACTCCATCAAACAAAGAAAAGTTAAAAACGCAAACTTGTTTGTGAACCGTGGTGAAATGTGAATGTGCCCTGGCCCGGGCCGACATTGGATTGCAGTGATATACGTCGAATCTCCAGAGAAGTACCCCGGGATCGCTATCGACAAGGTACCGTATTCCTTTTCCACGACTCCTCCAAGTACCGTTTACTAATAATATTAATATTAATATTACATATTGGTCCTTTGTATAAACGGCACGAAAAATAAATGTTTTATTTTATTTTTTAAGGATTATTCTTTTGTGTGCAATACTCGAGTGTGCAGGCACGATATGAAAAAGAGCTCACTATTTCCTAACAAAAGACAACCAATTACGAAATATTCCAAATACGCCTTGTTATTTCCGACTGAATTCCTCTCCAATCGAATACGAATACACAAAAACAACAATACCGCCTCCCAGACATGTTTTGACTAGCGTATTGAGTCGGTAGCCAGACGCAAACAACTCGATGGCCTTAACGAAGCCATCAGTTAACAGTGGTTCTCAATCTTATCAACTTGACGCTTCGTATGTATCATTTCACAGAACGTGAAGTATTTATTTTAAATACTATCTGATATTCTGAACTCTAACAACTATCTTCGTTCCTGTGAGAAGTCGGCAAGATTGTGTAGCCTATGTCACCTGCTGATCCTTTATCAGGAGCTTTCTATTAAAAAATAATGTTTGAAATCGGAGCAGTAGTTTTTGAGTTTATTCGTTACAAAAATACAGTATTTTCCTCTTTGTGATATTAGTGTAGATATATTTAAGATTGGAAATCCTGACTCACTGATTCATCAACGCCTACAAATTCAATAAAATCTACAAATCACTATTACTTATATAAAAAAAAAATTATTCGTTCAATAATACACAATGGTAAATTATTATCGGCCCATGTTCGTTCCCAACCAAGGGGCATGGGCCTTCCTTCGAAACACGAAGGAGATTTCGGCTTACCATTTAAGACTATGGCCTTATTTGAGGGCATTAAAATTAACGCGAGCAAAGCTAGCACAAAAAAAGACAATATTTTATATTTTAAGCAAGTCAATTAAAAGTAAGTTAGATTAGGTTAGATTTAAGACTAAGATTGTATTTGAATTTGTATATTACTTCTATGAATTATGACAAATAAATGTTTTAAGATATAATAATAAAAACGAATAATTACACCAAAGCTTTGCTGACCATATTTAGCGCTGCCATGTGGGACTGTTATGGTCCGCGGCCCAAAGTTTGGGAACCATTTCAGCTTAAAGCCTATTTAAATCTAGAGGGTAAAATGCACTACCATTGTGCTCAGTTCGGTAGAATCGGGACAATGGCACGTAGACTAATGCTGGAAAACGAATTGAGATTGGGACAAGTTCATTGTAGCTCGAACATAAATAAGCATTTGCTTGAAGCCTTACGCTGCGGTGTGAGTGACGGTCGGAAGCGAATTTTGAGTTCTCTTGGCGGCGGTTTATCAGCTGGTACTTACCTGTAACAATTAAAAATAAAGTAAGATTAACAGCTCACTTAAAAAGAAAATCGATTAAAACAACTAGGTTTAATAATTTACGAGCAGAAAACTCCTAAAAAAATAATACTCAAAATCTTATAGGGCTTTTTAGTCTACCATTTTTTCCGTAAAATATTGCCGTTTTAACCTTCGACAAAAAAGGGGCGTTATAAGTTTGACGTGTGTATTTGTATGTCTGTGTTTCTGTCTGTGGCATCGTAGCTCCTTAACGAATTGACCGATTCCGATGTCATTTTTTTGGTTAAAAGCCGACTTAATCAAAATGGTTCATGGTTACGTTTGATCAAAATTAGTTCAACCGTAAAGCTATTGCAATTAATTTTACGTTATTTTGATTGCCACGTCGTATAGACAGCGCCTCACTAAGTTTAGGTAGGCCGGAAGAGATCTCTTCTTAGAGATAGCGCGCCTTTGTGAACTAAAGGACACCATTGACGGCCCATACAAAAAATACCAAAATTTTTAAAGTGGCGGCCAAAAAAGGTAAAGTTGTTATTTCGAAAGAATATATTATTCTAAACATTTTTTAGTATGAAGCTCAGCTTAGCTTTATACAAAAAAATGTTTACGACCATTACTAGATTTGTTCTTGACACTTATAAATTCTGGATTTTAAATGTTCCGGCCATAGAAAATAGTGTTTCAGTAGATTGTGATACAAAACATTTATCGTATTAGATTAAAGGTTTAAATTTAAAAAAGGAAAATTCCTAAAGGTCGTACAGCTTAGCTGTCATAATAAAAGATGTTAAAAGTAATGTGTCCTTTTGAAATAATAACTTTACTTTTTTGGCCGCCACTTTTAAATTTTGGTACGTTTTAAAATGATGTTCTTTGTAACATTTTTTCTTATTTATCCCGCTCCCCTTATAAACTTGGACTTCATAAAACGGGACACTGACGTTGCCCAAGATCGCTGTGCCTGTGATATATTGAAGCGGGTGAGCACGTAATAAATCATAAGCAATTATTTAAACAATACCACGATGTTGTTTTAGTTAATGAGAGGTGGTTAAGTAATGGTTTGGCTTAAAGGGGGCGTCGATTTCAATTGTGATTTGGAACTATTAAATGCAGTTTGTTTTGGCTTGAAATTTTAATGAATATATATTTTTTTTTTCTAAGAAGAAATTTTATAAATATTTTGAAAGCTCAGTTGACAACCACACGTTCTTATTTTCTTTGATGAATCACAAAACACTTCATACTAATATTATAAAGGCGAAAGTTTGTGAGTGTGTATGTATATTTTTGTTACTTCTTCACATTCAAAGAGTTAGGCCAATTTTGATAAAATTTGGTACGGAGGTAGCTGACATCCAAATATTATGGAATATAATCGAATAATTGTAGGTTCTGATTCAAATATTTACAAAAACATAAATCAGCCATTACTACAACAGTATTAACAAAATTTTAAATCTCATGATTCATTTAAAGTAGGCAGTATTTAAATAAGATTCATTTCCTACTTAAATAATTGGTTTAATATTGTTTTGCCACTCACAGATTACTTGTAGGCAAACTGTCTTTTACAGGCAAAATTTCATTTGCCAACATCTCAACCACAGTTAAACTAATTCACCACCACTTAAACAGTAACACCAAAAATCAATCGCAGAACCTTGAGTCACGGAACCCTAAGAAACGAAACCCTTGTAGCTGATCAGCCTTAAGCATCAAGATGTCAAAACTGACAGTACCTCGAATTTTAATGTTTCAATAAGTCGAATAGTAATTGACGTGCCACCGAAAGGGCATCCGAAATGTCATTTCAACGTCGCTGTCTTGTTTAGTCATCGATATTTAGATTAGTGTAGGCAGTGCTTTAGAATTATAGACTAAACTGTTCACATAAGCACTTGTATTAAATAAAAACAGTTTGAGAATAGATGTATTGTTCATCTAGGGGCACAGTAGTATCCCCGCCAAGTCGAGCAAAAAAAAATCGACTATGGTCGTCAAATCAGAGGTCATTCAGCCTATGTATTTCCATCCCTTCTATTCGAAAAATGTCGCTTTATTCCTCTATAAGTGGGAGCACAAGAGTTCATTTCTGTTAAGAGATTATTGGTGGGCGTAAAAGACATTTAAATGTAGAACATGTGTCATTCATATAAATCGAACGCAAATTGTATGAATACTGGCTGGTACGTGTTGGTTGCACGGTGGCGGCGCCGCCGCACTAATTGAAAAAAAAAACGCGCGAATTAAGTATCTGTTCTTGTAATTTATTTTCTCATAGAAAGGACATGAAAAGTAGAGTATATGACTCGAGAGCAAATTATTTTTACCTCGGGCGATGTACTTTAAATCCTTCGCTTCGCTCGTGGTTCAAAGTAGCGCCCTCGCCGTAAAAATACTATTTTGCTCTCTTGTCATACAATCTACTATTTTATATCATAAAAAAGCTCCGGCACGGAAGATACTCAGAAAAAAGATGTCGCAAGTAAATAATTTTATCCACGTTAAAAACGTATGAATCAACCGACTTCAATAACCCTAAATAAAAACCTTTAACGGTAATATAATGAGTTAGTATTTTTTTTTATTGATCTTTTTAGAACGTTGAATTATTTTCGACCATCTCAAGTCTACATATATTCCTTCAAACAAAAAAAAATTAAATCAGCCGACAATGAGCGGAGTTATCGCGTTACAAACATTCCAAATTAAATACTTATTAAAAAAAAACTTCCTCCGTTTTTTGAAGTTCGTTAAAAAACTAGCATTCATTTTGAGAAAATAAAAAATAAAACTTTTCTCCACATACATTTCTCAAGCACATGTCTGTGCTAAGTACCCACAAATTGAGCAAAAACATACGTAACGTTTTCACTGCATTCGCTTAAAGTGTTTTATTTATCCTACCCTCCAAGTCAAACCCCTCTTAGCTCCTCTTATGAAGCATGAAGCACTGTTCCACACAACATTGCGTTCAAACAAATAATGCATAAACATAAATTGAATTTAACCGTCTACAAATGAAATCTGAGCTTGGGGAGTATTCTACTAAAAGGAGCGGAGAAACAAGTACGGTCGAAGAAGTACGGTTGTGACGTATCGTTTAGGAAATTTAAGTACGTTGTTTCTTTTACTTTGCTTTTTGGTAAAGAGCGTTGTCTTACAGTGTTTTGCCACAACATTAATGAATTTGAATATCTACAAAAATGAATTAAAACAAAGACTCTTTAATATATATATATTGTTTAAGATTTTAAGATTTTCGCGGTTACTTTCACTATTTTCAAACATATTATAACGGATTCTTACTACTTTTTTGTTAAAAAAAGAGTATCCGATATTCATTTTTAACAAGAATCGTGCTAAGGATCCGTTATAATATGTTTAAAAATAAAAACTTTTCAACTTTAAGCGTCACAAAAAGTTGTACATGAAGCGATTCCGACACATACCACGTCTTTTTACACGCTTTTTATCATTTTCTTTTTGTTTTCGTATCGATGGAGTACTTCAGCACTCCTCCTCCAACCACTGCCTGCTACCTTACAAATATCGACACCCTACCTAGTTACATCACATTACATTTAATACAAGGACCGCACATCACGTTACCATAAGTGTGCATTCTGTGCTGTTGCGATAAGAGCGCTTGTGCAATGAAAACTGTGTAACCTGACGTGCTGTTCTCTGTACAATGACATTAAAATTCAAACCCCCTTTTTAAACCACTACTTTCACGGAAATCTAATTTTTCAACGTATCTCTAAGAAAGCAATACCAATACTGCGTATGAATTTGCAGTTAGGGGCCACAAGTATATAAATATTTCATGAAGTGGTTCTGAATAACAATAGGTTTGCGAGAAAGGAGGACTTTAGTGACACATATTAAAATGGACGAAGTTGTAAGTGTATTAGATTTAAATAGGACATTGTTTTCGCGGAACGAAGTATGATGAGCGCAGCTTTATTTTTAAAATAATTTTGAGATTAGCTCTAAAATTAATAATGATGTATCACTCCCGAAATTGGAATGCTTATAACTTTTAAAAACCTCAACTAATTTTGATCAGATGTCGCTCAGAACCATTTCGATTGCGTCAGCTTTTGAAAAAAAAAATTACCGCATCAAAATTGGTCGATTTGTTTAGGAGCTACGATGCCACATACATACACATTTTCAAAAACAATATTTTATTTCTTCTACTTACATACGAGAAACATCTTTATGTAATTTGTTTGATGAACCACGAAGATTTTCAAGTTTCATATAACCTTCAGTAGAAGAGTAAACAGGCCAAAACGTAAAAACAATTCCGCTTTTACGAATTTCAAAACAAAAAAGTTTGGCACTTAAAAGAAAACAGAAGTCAGCCGTTTTCATAAATTAAACATTATTTTTAGGGTTCTGTAACGTAATAACTGTTGTAAGTGATGCAACGCATACAAAAAACCTTAAGACCCAATTTCACCATATTCTGTTAGGCGCTGATTATACACACAAATGACGTGACGCTGCTACGCTGCGATCAAATCAACGTAAATTGAATTTTAATAGCTACACCTCAGTCTCCAGAGTCCAGATCCTTAGTTTTATACAAGGTGTTTCAAAAAAACCAAAAAGTTATTAAAATTTAGCTTATTGTGCAGCTGTATTATAAATATGACAAGGATGTCTTATCAATTTTATGAAGCTTTCATTTTTAAATATGACAAACCGTGCAACTGATTACTAGAGTTACGACTATTTCACTTTTAAAATTAAATTAAAAAAATTTTTTTTTGGTTTTTTTGAAACACCTTGTATGTCTCTGTCTAAAATTGACTTCCTCGATGAGATTGAAACCTTCCTAGCCAACTTTTCCTAGACACACTGTAGAGAAACCAATAGGCGCGACGCAAGGGTGAAAGGCTCACAAACTATCACCACTCATATTCTATTTGATAACCCTCAGAATGAAATGTGGCGTCAAGTGGTGTCAGAACTACATAGATAGATCTAAAGATGAACCTGGAATAAATTTAAAAAATCTTTTTTTTATTTTATATATAAGGTCCTAATTTATTAGTCACTTACCTTCTAAGGCGTTATTGTATAGGTTGATAGTATTCCAAAAAACAACATAAAAATTAATTATCTGAAAAATAAATTTTGTAAAAAAATAAAAAATGAATTTTCCATTTAAAGATAAAGGAATGGTTCTCTTTCGATTATAGCCGTCCACTCCCCGCTCGCCCGCTCTACTACTGCCATTATTATTTACGTTTGAATGGATGGGTTTATTCAACATAGTAATGAAAAAATATCATAACAAAATTTTTCAAGACTTTTTAAATTTAATATTATGCTTTTGTTTTTTGACTCAAATGATATATTTTGACCTACACAATAACGTGTTAAAAGGAAAGTGACTAATAAATTAGGACCTTATATACTCCATAAAATTTATTGAAATCTTCTGATTTCATAAATAAGCTATAAGCAAGTATAATGTTATCTCATTTTACGTTTGATAATACATTAAAATTGGTTATAATAATAGTGATAGATCCACAAATAATCTGCAGTCAGAAGGGATAGTTATGACACGAGAATCAATCAATATCATGGCTGAGAGGACCGCCCGGCAAATCAGTAGAATATACTGAACCCTCACCTGTTTGCCAGCCTACACTTCACCAAACATCTCGTTTTTTCAACAGTACGTTGCAAAATGGCCGAACAAAGAATGAATATTCTGTGTTCTGTTGACAATTTGCTTCATACAATACACGGCTGGAAGTTTTCAAAGGAAAAGATTTTATTTGTTTAGTTTTACGTATACGAGTTTAGCAAATGCATTTCATAACTGTAAATTGTCTTATTAACGGACTTCAAAAAGGACAACTGTGTGTTGCTTTTTTATACCATTATTGCGCGTTTACTCTACCAACTAACTAATTTATTTTGATGATTTTTTTAAGTGACAGGTAATACTTCAGAGGTAATCTATACTAATATTATAAAGAGGAAAGATTTGATTGTTTGTTTGCATTAAAAAGGCTCCGAAACTACAAGACCAATTTGAAAAATTCTTTCACCATTAGAATCCTACACTACCCGTGATGAATATAGGGTACATAATTTTCCCGAATTCCCACGGGAATGAAGTCCCGGGTGGAAAACTAGCCCCATATAATTTTTATTAAATTGATTTTGCACTTCTTAAAACAATCAACAAAAACAAAAAAAAAACATACTTATACACAATATTTATATAACATACATTATAGATAACGTCCTTTTATCAGATAGGCAGTGTTGGAATGCGGAAGTCAAGTTGATTCTGACGTTTTTAAGGTAGACAATAAAATTATTGTATGTAATTTCATATTCTTTATTATCATTGTCGTCTCTTTTAGGTATTGTAATTTTTTAAATAACTACAATAAACTACCTATGTCATACATATAAATGCCCAAGGAGAAAAGAAATCTTTGTAAGTCATTAGTGGTAACCATGTATGGAGGTTTTTTGATTCATAACCGGAATACTTGAATCCGATGAGCATGTATGAAGTGAATTATGTATGTAGAGAAAGCGATAAAGGTGTGTTTGGGTTCGTACCAGGTGGAAATCTGTAGTCTCTGCCTACCCCAACGTGACACAGGCGTGAGTTTATTTATGTATAGTTATAAGCTTTAGTTCGCATCTTGGCCTAGTGATGATAGTGTTACGCGATTTTTTCGCTAATTTAACAGATTTTCATATTAATTCCAATTTTATTCGGTCCGTTCTTTGTTCTATCTTTCTATTTTTAAGTGAAAACTTCTTTAGCGGCGCCGGCGTTGTGCACTTTAAAGTATGGGTAAACAATTTAAACTCACGTCAGGGTCACGTGTCTGTCACGTGACCCTGATCGAAAATCCGTAAGGCGGAGGGGTGTTTAAATATAGGAAATTAAAACTGCAAAAGTCAAGATGTCATCCGGAGTCAGCCTAGAAAAAATTAAAATAAATATTAATGCACAAAGTTAATGTTCAAGTTTACACTTCTGCCGATACTACCGGAGTGCAACCCGTTGTTTTTTTATTAAGAGCGTTGTTGAGTTTCAGGAATCCAATGTCTATTGTAAACTCATCAATCATCATAAATTGCAACTTTTACAATTTATTTTAGTTTAATTTAGCAATGTACAGAGGGCCGCAAATCAGGTTACCACACGCGTGCACTTAGTGCTGTTACAATAAAAATAGTTTTGTAATGAAAATGGGGTAACCTGATGCGCTGGCCTCTATTTTAATTTATTTTTTCTATGTTTATGCTTCTCTAAAGCCAATTGATACAAACTCTCGAAACCGACCTCATAGACGGTAGACATAGCAATTTCGATTATTACCTCATAAACAGAGTTATCGGATGCCGATATATCATGCAATATTGCATTTCTTTATTGAGTCGACTCAGTCGGATATGATCGCGAGCTTTATTGTGCTGTGAATGGCGGGCTTTATGTATTGTAACGTCGGTGAAAAATGTTGCCAGCTGAAAGAAAAGGATTGGGACTGTTTCTATTGAGTATTTAGTTGAGAAATGATATTGTCGTATAAAATATTTTCTTAATATGATTTTATTGCAGTACTAGCTTTCCACCTGGGACTCGTCCCCGTGGAAATTTAGGAAAATTATGTAGCCTGTGGTAATCCAGGGTGTCAGCTATCTCCATACCAAATTTTATCACATTTGGTCCTGCCTTTTGAGCGTGAAAGAGTAACATACATCCTCACGAACTTTCACATTTATAAAATTAGTAAGAATTAAAAAAAAGTAAATGTATAGAAACGTATCCGCAACAGGCTTCGTCATAACTAAAAACTAAGACAAAAGTAATTAGCAACATGCTTCGTTAGTCCCGATCAAAACCAAATTTAAAAAATAATTAAATAAGTACTTCTTCTTCTTATCATGTAGGTAAAGTCAAATGTGTGGCGAACTTGGCTAACCCTGGTGTCAGAGTTTTCAAACCGCACAACGGCCTCTGACTTGGTTTTAACGACTGTAGTCAATCGACAACAGCCGGAACCGACCGCTTAACAGTGTTCCCGAAGCACGGAAACACTCGTGAAAATTGCCACTTTGGTCACCTATCAGGTTCCCTGCCTCTGTGTACGTTGCTTAACTACTCTGATCGGTTAAAATCAGTTAGCGCCACTGGGCTACGAGCCAAGTACTATAAGCGATAGTGGGCTTTTTCATAATTCGAACGGCACGCCACGGCATAGCAAAATTTGAATTACCTTACCCCCTATGTTCCCAGCTTCTAGCATCACTAGTGTATAGAAGGCAATGGTTATAAAATTTTTCCGTGCCGTTTTAGAATGAAATGTAATTAGAATTAAATGTTAAATGTAATCGAAATTGCCCCAAAATCATAACAATCATAACAAACAGTTCGCACAGCTGCACTAATCTAAATGATGTTGACAAAGACCGGGGTACAGTTAGTACGGATCATGCAACGTGTGGAATGCTCTCCCCTGAGGATTATACACCCAGTTCAGAATGATATTACTACACTATAGTAAGACTAGACGATACCCGGACTTCATTGTCGTGTAACAAAAAAAAAAACAGAAAAATTCAAACCTCTGATCGGGATTTGAATCTGTGTCTATTAAGTCCTATTATTATACAATAGAAAATAATATAAAAAATATTTATTCGGCAAATCATACAATAGGTAATTCTAAAAAAAAAAAATTCCAAATTCCCGAAACGGATGCAGCTCAGCTTAATGCCAGTCTGATCTGTGATGCTGGTTTTTAACTGCAAAGTAAGCATTTGACAGTTGATCAAAATCAACCAACTTATTTTTTATACACGTATGTCTTTTCCACCGTTTCCCGAGAGAATCCGAGAGAATACCGAATGCCTACATCATAAAAGGAATACGCTATCCAAATTTCATGTCTATACGACCAGCCTTTTAGGCTGTCTGTGCGTTAATCTATAATTCAGTTCTTTCTTTGATTCAGTCAGTCAAATAGTCAGGACAAAGCCTTCACTGTCAAATTTAGTAGCCCATCAGGTTTCCTGCAGAGGTGTACGTTGCTTAACCTCACCGATTGTTTTAGATTGGGTATGAACGCAACAAATGCACAGATGATTTTCTATCAATATATGTTTTTTTTTAGTTCCAAGTGGACGAAGTCGCGGGAAAAAAGCTAGTGAACCATAAAAGCAAGTAACTCAATATGAAACTTCTCTCAGATTGAGACGGCGAAACTTTGACGTAATATTATCGGGGCCTATCTTTGGTCGATTGCTTTCGATATTATCCCTAACACCTCTCTATTGCTAAGCGTTTTTGTCAATTTCTCGTTGTGGTACAATATTATCAGTGATTTAGGTATAGATCTCCAGATCAATGGAAATTTATTGAGTTTCGAAAAGTTCAAGTTTCAGATATTTATTTAGAGTGGTCAAGCGTACCCATAACTCGCCCGTGTTGCAGTGGTGAGTTGGATGCAAGCCAGGACCAATTTAATAATTATTGGTCATTTCTGTTTTATTTAATTCTTTGAAATGTAATTTATTGTAATATGGATTTTTTCTCTGAAATAAATAATTTCAATTCAATAATTAGAAACAAAGTGCTGAAAATAAGATTAATTTTTTCATGCTACACTCTGAAAAGCCTTAGAAAGAAACAATTGTTTGTTATTCATGACAAAAGTAAGGAATTTATAAAAAAAAAAATTAAACCCCATTATTCTTAACAGAAAACACTTTTAAACATTTAACAAACAGAAACCCAATCACAGGACCTCCACAACAAAACAGCCAGTTAAAAATTTCACACGGCGAAACGAGTCCGAAAACCAGAAAACCAAAAACCAAATGCACGCCACATCCGCTCAATTACACAATCAAACCTGGTGTTTCGCGTACAAGTGATTTACATTCATACCGACTGTCACGTGTTCGACTCCGGAGTTGAAAATTAATTAACATATCCCTGTAGTTCTGAAGTGCAGTGCCCCTACTGTTGTAACTCGATTAGTTTGTAGTTTGCCGGCAGTTTAACAGGGCGGTGAGTTGAATAGGGGAGAACATGTTATTGATGATTTTGATAACGAATATTGCTTTAGAAGCGGTTCTGGTTTCTGTGCTAACGATAATTCGTGTTTTAGTGACGGGTTTTATTATAAAATTATTTTTTAGCTGCAATAGTGGTAAGACAAGCAGCAAGATTCGTCAGCTGATATTATATTGACTTAATATTTAGTGTAAAGGTAACACGTATCAAATTACCTGAGCCCCGATTCTGTAACTTCAGTTGTGTGTCGATGGAATGGAGGCCATTTTATCTGTTCAGGTGGCGAAATTGAGAACTATTTAATTTTCATATAGAATAGAATAGAATAGAAATACCTAGCAACTGAAAATTCAGTTGGCGGTGGCGCCACCAGTCAAAGCAACCGTCATTAGATGTATGAAATTTGGATAGTTCTCAACTTCGCCACCTGAACGGATAAAATGGCGACCATTCCATCGCCACACAACTGAAGTTACAGAATGCGTATGTTAAATAGTGCATGGTAAATTTTGTGAATAGAAACTTACTTTGTCTGCGGTGTTATAAGTTTAAATTATAATCCTCATATTTATACAGTTTAGGACAAATATGGCGTTTGTTATTGATTGACTACAGTCGTTTAAATAAGAGATCATTAGACAACTTTAATATTCTTACACAGGGTTAAACAAGTTTACCATTTGATTCAAATCTACACGATAAGAAAGAAAAATAACAGAAAAACGGGCAAATGCCAGTTGGACTCGTGCACGAAGGGTTCCGTACCATTACCTATAAAACCGGCCAAGTGCGAGTCGGACTCTATAAAAAACATTTTCTCTATAAAAACGGTAAAAAATCAAGTTTGTTGTATGGGAGCCCCCTTAAATATTTAATTTATTCTACTTTTTAGTATTATACATCAAATTTCAACTGTCTAACTATCACGGGTCATGAGATACAGCCTCAAATAGACTTATCTATAAAAACGAGCAAAAAAATCAAGTTGTTTGTATGGGATCCCCCTTAAATATTTAATTATTCTGATTTTTAGTATATGTTGTTATAGGAACAATAGAAATAAATTATCTGTGAAAATTTAAACTGTCTAACTATCACGGTTCATGAGATACAACCTTGTAACAGACGGACGGACGGACAGCGGAGCCTTATTAATAGGTTCCCGTTTTTTCCCTTTGGGTACAGAACCCTAAAAAGAACATAAGATCCTTAATAAAAAAACAGTGATGAATACCAAAGCGAAGAATTAATCAAAATTCATTACAACACAAACAAAAACTTCAAACAAATTGAAAAGTACACCGTGAAACACGAAAAAAAGTCGAAAGTTTCAAAGTCTCGACACCGAAAAGGGGAATCGATTTAAAATCGTAACACCTCCTTAATCAAGATGCAAAGGGCGTGATTTGTTTCGCGTCAAAGTTGAAATTAATTCACAACAACCGCGACTGGCATTTCTACGCCGCAATGTGGTTAGGGGTTGAAGACTGAAGACTGGGGTTGTAATACGAAATGAAGAAATAGGGTTTTGAAGTTACTCTTATAAACAAAGTGGTACTTTATTTTCAATTATTTCCGTGTGGTTCTTTATTTCCGTGTGGTGATCGGTTGAGAATAACACCACCCCATCCCTGTCCGTGGGTGTCGTAAGAGGCGACTAAGGAAACACAAATGAGACCTGCCTCCTAGTAATCCATCCCAGGCAACGACACTTCATTTTTTTCTGAATCTGGTGTGTCGTCCTATGGTCTCATGCGGTGTGGTAGGCTCTGTAAAGGGCCGTCTGGTTCGCAACCACCGTTCTACCGAAATCCGACGCCAAACAGCTTGCTGTGTTCCGTCGTCGGTGCGTGGGAGTACCAGTGCCTTTATAGGCATTTTCTGGGTTAACTCGCTCCATGGTCGACCTCATCTTTGACCTTTATGGTCTTATAATAAAAAATAAAAATAAAACTAAAGCCCGTAATTACAAAAGGAGACTTGAGTATGTATGTAAATTCTTTATTGCTCAAAATTGCTCAACAGTTATATATAATACACTAACATTCCGCCCGAGACTTCGTTCCCGTTGGAATTCGGGAAAATGATGTAGCCTATGTTACTCAGGGATAATGAAGCATTCTAATGTCGAAAGAATTTTTTAAATCGGTCTAGTAGTTTTTAAGTTTATTCGTTACATACAAAAATACAAATCTTTCCTCTTTATAATTTAAGTGTAGATTTAAAAGGTAATTAAAAAGCAAAGGCGGACTTATCTCTGAAGGGATTTCTTCCAGTTTACCTTAGAGTACTTGAGAGAGGAGGCACACGTGAATCTTGATGTATACTTAAATTACTTAAGTATTGCTTGTCTTTTTCTCTCACTATCAAAATGACAAAGACGACTGCTACTTTAGCATAGATCAGAGTCTGAGTCGCGTTCTATAATACAGACCTATGGTATTAGCAAAAAGTACGTGTTTTGCAACTACGACTTACAGTTTTTTAGCAAAACTAACGTAATTAGTAATTAGTAACGAACACTTTTGTTAAAATTCTGTCTGAAACCTCGTTTTAATTTGAAAATTATATGCACAGGGCCACATATCAGGTTACCCGTGCGTGCACTCGGTGCTGTTGAATTGGGGTAACCTGATGCGTTGGTCTCTGTACTTAAATTGTTCTTAGCTCCATTTATAAGAAATTCAGTTACTTCAGACACGTGATGCAAAATGAAAACTAGGTACAGAAATTGTAGAACGCAGGCAAGCACAACCCGGAAAAAACTAACAGAAGTACATATCTACACTAATATTATAAAGAAGAAAGATATTTTGATTGTTTGTTTATTTGTTTTTTTGCATTGATTATGCTCCAAAACTACTAGACTATTTGAAAAATTAATTCACCCTTAGAATCCTACATTAACCCTGATGAACATAAGCTACATAATTTTCCCGAATTTCCATGGGAACGAAGTCCCGGGCGGAAAGCTAGTCGTTAATAATTTTAACGAATTCTCTTCAGAAGTAAGTGATCGATACTACTATAAAATCCATAATGATTACAATTTGTACTATAAAAAATATATTAGAGGTGAAACTAAGGACCATTCAGTTACCAATTAAAATAATCAAAAAACCTACCAATCTTGCTGACAAAACTACTTAAATAATAATGAATTTTGGACTGAGCCAGCAAATTCAACGTAGTTTGAGTGACTGTAAGTCAAACAAAATAATAATTTTTTAACGTTGATTTTGCTAGCGAGAGAAGCATTAGTCTCAAAATCCATTCGAACAAATTACCTCAAAATATATTTTTTAGGCTACAAATCATAGCTGGATCTTTTTTTAAAAGCCCTGCAATTGTTCAGGCCATAAATAAAAATTGTTGCGAAAACACCTCAGCAGTTTTTAATATTTTAATCCTCGGCGCGAGAGAACATAAATTTGGTTTGACTGTTTGATCACGGTGCCGATTCTGCATCCGATGGAATTTTCTATCCGTGTTTAGTTTGCTCCTGAATGTTTGCTGAGCTCAGCATTCATCTTTCTTGAATTGTATACGCAAAAGTATGTATTCCAGCTTGAATTTTTCATTTTTTGATTTTCCGCTTTACTCAAACTTTTTGATTTGTTTGGATATCTGAAATTTCGTTTTTAAGGCTTTCTTGAAGTGTGAAACGACGTCTTTTAGACCCGATTTATATATAGTTTGCTATAATCTCTTTGAGCCCTCGATAAGGAATTCAGATCATTTTTACAATTCAAGATGTTATTAATTAGCTTGAATTGAGCAACCACGACGCAATTATAAAACGGTTAAGGAATTAGGAAATGATTTTTTTTGTAATTTGAACAAAGAAAATATGTTAATTACTTGTTACTTCGTCTTACAGGACTTTGAATAGGTATATATATTGTATGTAGGTACATAAATGTCAGCCCCAACAGCCTCCTGAAGACTATTGCAGATAGGGATGAGTGCATGATTATGCGGCACTTATAATTAGTGACTAAGTCTGTGGTAGAGTATAAGTACTAACATAGTTGTAAGTCTGTATTCTGTGTTATCTGAATGAATGAATTTTATGATTAAAAACTCATGCCTTAAACCTGCAGCTCTAGAACGATAACGCCAAACTCACGCTCGGCTCACTTTCTTCACTTTGATTGCGTGAGGGTCCCGCGCAAAGGCTTTCTCGCGCTATGGCGTTGTCAATATTGACATTTTGACATAGGACCGCGGTGTTGTCGCAGCGTTGTCACTATCGTATTCGGCCTGCAGCTGGTATCATCAAAATAAACTTTTATTGCACATTTTGATCTTAACGGCTGAATATTCAATGATTTTTCCAGCGCTTAAAATAAAAATATTTAAATCCGTGAAAAGTAAAAATCCATTCATTACAGAATAACAAACTAAAGGATCGTGGGCACAACACGGTGGATTTACCGGATCGGACAAACATTCGGCTGTTGCTAATAAATCAGCTCTCTTTTGTCAGGTGCCACAATTTGTATCGGGGCTCGAAGATTTCCAATTTTTCCGGCCGATGACAGGTCGGCCGAAAATGAGAAAAATGTTTTTGAGATAATACGAAAAATTTGCAAATTAAGTTAATATACTCTCATACATTACAATATAATAAACTATATTGCACGCCAACATTATAAAACTAGGTACAGAGTAAAAGTTACAATTAAATAATAAAGTTAGGCTGCAAACGGCGGCCCAATTGCTAAGAAGCAATATCAGCAACCTTATAAGGAACAATATATAAGGAACAAAGAACAGTTACTACTTATATGATGATAGGTTGATGGTGTTAGCCTTGAAGAATTTTCCTCACGCTTGTAAACGTTTTAAAAATTCTTGAAAGATTTCTCTGTAGCCGATGCAATACTGTACTTTTAGCACTTTCAAAATTATTAAGCGTTCCAGACTGGGTGGAAAGCTAGCATCTAATAATTCTGTTTTTTTCCGAAATGTATAAATAAACCTTTGTCGGTGACTTATCTACACTATCTACACTAATATTATAAAGAGGAAAGATTTGTACCTATTTTTGTATGTTTGTAATGAATAGGCTCAAAAAGTACTGGGCCGATTTAAAAAATTCTTTCACCATTCGAATGCTACATCATCCCTGAGTAATATAGGCTACATAGCATTCCCGAATTCCCACAGGAACGAATCTCTAAATAAAGAGAAGATAACACCTTTGAAAATAGGTGTAGAGTTAAAAAAACGTAAATGTATTTTGACGTTTTTAAGTAACTTTAAGTTCGTCTTTCAGGGAGGCCCGTGCCCCTCAGTTGGGACGTATATGGGCTGGTAAAAAAAGAGTTCTATTTAACAAATTTGAAAAACGAACATGATCATAATTTACCTAATCAGTTTTTTAAATGTAACGAAAATTTTAAAATGTAATTCATATACTTACTTGTGGATTTTAAACAATATTTTTAACTAGTTTGTTCTCAAAAACTAGGTACAAGCAAAAAACAATTTTCCACTATAAAACATACGAATAAATCCCTATAAAAGCTTGTCAGAAATGTGCAGTGCTATTTCAAATTATAATTGTATGCAAAGAAGCTTCAAACGAAGATACCTAGTCTTCTACAGTCAAAGGACAGACAGACTTGCACATTTGTGAGCATAGTGGCACACGGGAGCAAATATTTAACGTGGAATTGAAAACGGGAAGTTTGCGGAGCAGAGACATCGCAGTACAAACAAACTTAATGTAATCGAAGAGGTAATTGAGTTAATACGTACGTAATATAGAGTGGAGATCTTTTAGAAATGATTGGTTTTTTATTTAAATTACTTTTTCTGGCAACTGTACTATTTAGATTTCAAAATATATATTTTCAAGTGGTCCGAATCGATCAATTAAAAAACACCAAACAGCGTTTCGGACCACAGTCCGAGTTAAGTTATAAATAAATAATAAATAAACGCTACACACTCAAAAGCCCACACCAAGGTTTTCCCTTGTGTCGTGGGTCCCTTGGAACATACATAAAGACAAACCCATGACCCGAGAATAAAAATTTGCTTTTTACACAAATATTTGCCCCGGTTGGGAATCGAACCCAACACTCGTCGATCAAGAAGCAGCGCCGCTACCACTCGACCAAACCGGCCGTCAAATAAACAATGATGCACCTGTCCGTCCAATCCGGGTCAAGCACCTTCCTGCTCCTTGGCTTACACCTGAAATCAAGAGTGTGATGGAAAGGAAAAACTATGCTAAAGCGAGGTACAGTGCTAATTCTTCAGATATAAACCGTGAGAAATACAATGCCGCCTGGAATCGCTACAATACTGTGGTAAGGGATGCACAACGCCGCCATATTCACAATTCTGTTACTAACGGTGATACGGCTAAAGTCTGGAAATTCCTGAGGACTTTAGGAGTTGGCAAGTCTCGCACTAACTCCATTCCTAGTGATGTTGATCTCAACTCGCTTAATTCTCATTTTACAGCTATCTCTTACATGGCAGCAGATGCAAAAACAGACACGTTGAATCACCTTTTATCTTTGCCAACTCCCACGTATCCTACGTTTTCTTTCAAGCCATTCAGCGATTGTGATGTTGAGAAGAATATTAAGTCCATTTCCTCGGATGATAATGTCGGTGATGATAATGTCAGTCGTAAAATGATCCTTCCCCTTCTTGATATCCTCACTCCCGTTATCACAAAGATCCTTAATTTTTCCATTGATTCCGGTGTATTCCCTTCGTCCTAGAAAAGTGCCCAAATCATTCCTATACCTAAGAAAGTTCACCCAAAGTCCTTCTCCGATTATCGTCCCATCTCCATCCTCCCTTTCCTGTCCAAAGTTCTTGAAAGACTTGTCTATCAACAGCTTAATATGTTTCTTACTAGGCACGATCTCCTTAATCCCTTTCAATCCGGATTCCGCGTGGGACATAGTACGACTACGGCATTAATTAAAATCACCGATGACATCAGAATAGGCATGGAAAACCAGCAGCTCACAATCCTTACATTGCTAGATTTTAGCAACGCTTTTAATGTTGTAGATCACGACATACTACTTGGGGTGCTGGATTCCCTCAACATATCTCCAACGGTGACTGGCTGGTTTCGCACTTACCTGTGTGGACGCTGGCAACGAATCCGCGTTGAGGATTCTTTTTCCTCACGGAGCTGTACATTTGCTGGCGTCCCTCATGGTGGCGTGTTGTCCCCTCTTGTCTTTGCTATTTTCATAAACTCCATAACTCACTCCCTAACTTCTTCTTACCACTTATATGCAGATGATCTCCAGATATACACTCAAGCAAGAATTGACGATGTCTCACTTGCGATTCAATCGACTAATGATGACCTGGCCCGCATATACTCTTGGAGTCAATCCTATGGAATCACTGTGAACCCTGCTAAAACCCAGGCCATTATTATCGGAAGTCCCTATTATATCTCAAGGATTAGCACTGAACATCTACCGGCAATTTCATTCAATGGCGTTCCAATACCGTTTTCTACTACTGTAAAAAATCTCGGAGTACTTTTCGACCAAACGCTGTCATGGAGGCCACAGGTGGCAGAGGTAAGTAGGAAGGTGTTTGCTGCGTATGGCTCTCTTCAAAGATTACGGAATCTATTGCCGACCAGTACAAAAATATCGTTAGCCCAATCTCTAATCCTACCCATCATTGACTACGCTGATTCCTGTTACCCTTTATCCGTGGAGCTTATTAATAAATTAGATCGTATGCAAAATCTCTGCATTCGGTTTGTGTTTAATCTTCGAAAATACGATCACGTGTCTGCTTATAGACAAAAACTTAATTGGCTCCCGATTCGTCTACGCCGTAACCTCCACTTTCTTTCCACCCTTTATTCCATCCTTTTCAATCCTACTACTCCTCTATATCTTAAACAATGCTTCTCCTTCTCATCTACTACTTCTACTCGAACCCTTCGCTCCAACTTCGATCTATCCCTGAATATGCCTTCACACTCCACTAACTTTTTCACTTCCTCCTTCACTGTCAAAGCCATCCGGCTTTGGAACTCCCTCCCTGTCTCCATAAGACGTGCCCCCTCCATAGATTCCTTTAAAACCCAAACTAAATCCCATTTCCTTTCCCTTCCCGCTCCCTAGCTAGGCTCTTGATTCACTGTCTTTGCTTCTATCCACTTTACTATG
The DNA here is from genome assembly GCA_949987775.1 of Aproaerema taeniolella. NCBI lineage: Eukaryota > Metazoa > Arthropoda > Insecta > Lepidoptera > Gelechiidae > Aproaerema > Aproaerema taeniolella. The sequence continues at coordinate 19,530,783 of OX465250.1, forward strand.
CTTGTTTTGTCCCTTACATTTGCTGCTCGTATGTATATATATACATATATATAGATGTATGTTATACTTATTTTATATATTTATTTATATATAATTATATATATGTATACTTATATATTTGTTTATTTGTATTATTAATATGTATTTAATTTTATGCACCACCAACTACTTCTTACCTTACTGCTGTCCTACCCTAAGGTTGCCTGGAAGAAATTGCTACCTAGCAATAAGACCGCCTTGTTGTACACTATATTTTATGTTCTGTTAATTGTATTGTATGTCTTTGTGTGCAAATAAAGTATATTGTATTTTATTGTATTGTAATGACTGTCGGGGATTATATATATTTTTTTTTCATTTTAGAATAATTACATTTTTCGTTTATACTTTGTGTTGTTGCTTCTTGATGGAACTCCATATTATTAACAACTAGCTTTCCGCCCGGGACTTCGTTCCCGTGGCACTTTTTTAGTTTTTTCTTTCATAAGAACCTTCTCCTGACAATAAGGAACACAACAAAAAAAGAATCATCCAAATTGGTCCAGCCGTTCTCGAGTTTTGCGCTTACCAACAGATTTAGTGATTCATTTTTATATATAAGATTATATATAAGATGAAAGACATGATTGCCGTGTGGTGATCGGTTGAGAATAACACCACCCCATTTCTTTCCGTGGGTGTCGTAAGAGACGACTAAGGAAACACAAATGAGACCTGCCTCCTAGTAATCCACCCCAAGCAACGGCACCTCAATTTGTTCTGAATATGAGGTTGTGTCCAATGGTCTCATGCGGTGTGGTAGGCTCTATGAAGAACCGTCTGGTTCGCGACCACTCTCCTACCGAAGTCCGACGCCAAACAGCTTGCTGTGTTCCGTTGGTGCGTAGGAGTACCAGTGCCTTAATAGGCATTCTACTTTTTATTTAGTTTTAAACCGGTCGCATAAAAATATTGAATAAATAAGTAGAACTAATGTAAAAATCATATATTTCATTGGTAATTACATCTGTAATGCTCTAAAATTAGAAAGAGGTTAAATTTGAGCTCATTAGTGGGTTCTTAAAACCCAAAGAAATGTTAAGAAACGCCGAAAAACACACTATACTCTATACACTATACTCTTCCAAACACATTAATTTTAATTAATCGTTAAGATACAAATGTTTTTATTTTATTTTAATTTTTTTAGTTTTTGTAATTGTGTGTAATGTGTCAGTTAAATAAAGGTTTTATCTATCTATCTATTTACGAGTATCTATCAAAAAAATCACAGCCTTATTCATATTCAACTGAAAAATAATACTGCCCTTCCTAAACTCGGTAAAGTACAAAAGCTCTAATATTTGTCACCGGAAATGCCGTCTATTCCCCTTATAGGTGTACGTCCGGTCAAAAGAGGCTCTATTGATTCCCTGAGTAGGGCAGCCCTTTGATATTTCTATATTGGGTAGTAGTAAATAATGCCAGTTTAATATGTGAGGTTTTGTTTAAAGGACTTGGATCGCTTTTAAATAATATGTACGTAATTAAAGAAAGTTTTTTTATTTAGTAATAACACAATTAAAAAATTAAATCTGTTAGTTAAGTGTGTCGGGGTTAAGGAGAGATAAAACTGACAATTTTTTTATTTTATTTTATCTATACATATTATAAAGAGGAAAGATTTGATTGTTGTTTGTTTGTTTGCATCGAATAGGCTCCGAAACTACTGGACCGATTAGAAAAATTCTTTCACCATTAGAATCCTACAATATCCGGGATGGACATAGGGTACATGATTTTCCCAAATTTCCACGGGAACGAAGTCCCGCGCGGGAAGCTAGTTTTATTATAAGATACCATGAAGCCACCACCATTGACAATAAAGGTCAAAGATGAGGTCGACGATGGAGCGAGTTAACCCAGAAAATACCTATAAAGGCACTGGTACTCCCACGCACCGACGGAACACAGCAAGTTGTTTGGCGTCGGACTTCGGTAGGAGGGTGGTCGCGAACCAGACGGCCCTTTACAGAGCCTACCACACCGCATGAGACCATAGGACGACACCTCAGATTCAGAAAAAAATAAAGTGTCGTTGCCTGGGATGGATTACTAGGAGGCAGGTCTCATTTGTGTTTCCTTAGTCGCCTCTTACGACACCCACGGAAAGAGATGGGGTGGTGTTATTCTCAACCGATCACCACACGGCAAAAACCGATCACCGATTACAACGCTATAAAAATAAAGATGTGAAATTTTTGTAATCTTAGTTTTATTTCTCGGTTTAACAACTAAAGTCAATCGAAAATAGCCGGGATCGACAGCTTAACGTGACTTCCGAGGCACGAAACGCTCGTTCGTGATAAATTGCCACTTTGGTCACCCATCAGGTTCCCTGCCTCTGTGTATTGAGTCACTGATTGATTCAGATCAGCGACCGCCACTGGCCTACGAGTGCTTCGGAAGTGTATATAATATTCTTTATTGCACAAACAAAGTTATTAAATCAATTGGAAAAACCAAGTGTACAAAGGCGAGCTTATCTCTAAAAGAGATCTCTTCCAGCCAATCTAACTAGTGAGAAATAGTATATAAGTAGAAGGGGTAGAGAGATTTGCGCACAGAGTTTACAGAAGAAAAATAATAATAATAATACCAAATAAATACAACAATAATAAAACGATACTTATTACAATAAAATAAATACATAAATATAGAATACATACATTATATAATACATATATTATATGCTCATTAGAGTCTCGAAAGAAAGTGTATGTATGTAACACTAGTTTTCCGCCTGAAACTTTGTTCCCGTGGTAATTTGGGAAAATTAGTAGCCTAGTGTTAATTCGGGATGTCAGCTACCACCATACCAAATTTCATTAAAATTGGTCGAGCCGTTTGAGGGTGAGAGAGTAACAAACATCCATACATCTATACATCCTCACAAACTTTCACATTTATTTTATTAGTAGGATATATATATATATATATATATATATATATTTATACATCTATTACTTTATTATATTATAGTATTATTCGTATGTATAAATATGTAGGTATTTAATATATTTATTTTTGTAGGTTATAATAGGTATAATTAATTTCTAACTTAATAATTTCTTTAGTACACCCGCTATGATATTTCCTCTCTCAAATTCTTCCCTAAGGTTGCCTGGAAGAAATCGCTGAAAGCGATAAGACCGCCTTATTGTATATGCCTTGGGTTTATGTAAATTTATTCATATTTTTAGTTATTTTTCTGTTTGTGTGTACAATAAAGTATATTTGATTTGATTTGATTTAAATGAGTATAACATCCACAAGCTTGTCCGAGGAAAGAAAATTCTTATTTTACTACAATATCACCAGCAGGAATCACATAAAATGTTTAAAATATTTCCCATCCGATCGTCCGATGATCCTATACTCTCTGGAATTCATTATTGTCGAAATTTGTTTGGGATATGAAATTCCGGAGACGCCGGGCCACATTTAGGCAAAATTCATGGACATTCTGCGGATTCCGATTGACTTTTAGAGTAGCCATTTTGGTAGAAAAGTTTCGGAATTTTTTGTAATTCATATTTTTTGGTTTTAAGATGAAACTTTCTTAATGAAATTTACTGCGTCTGAGTAGTGTTTTAGGGTTCCGTACCTCGAAAGGAAAAAACGGAAACCTTATAGGATCACTTTGTTGTCCGTCTGTCCGTCTGTCTGTCAAGACCCTTTTTCTCAGGAACGCGTGGAGGTATCAAGCTAGAATTTATAGCGAATACTCAAATCTACTGTCCCTTGGAGCTGTGAAAACTTCTAAGCCAACGCAATCAAAAAATAGCATTTTATGCTGCAGATTTCTGCAAAGGACATCATTCAAAACGTACCAAAATAGTAAAGTTATTATTTCAAAAGGACAAATTATTCTTATTTTTTTTATTATGACAGCTAAGTTGTACGACCTTTACTATTTTTTCTAGAATTTTAGAAATAATAATTCATGTTTAAATCTAGAATTTAAACCTTTAACCTAACATGAAAAATGTATTGAATCTATTGAAACACTATTTTCTATGGCCGGAACATTTAAAATCTAGATTTATAAGTGTCAAGAACAAATCTAGTAATGGTCGTACAGCTTAGCTATACTAAAAAATGTTTAGAATAATATGTTCTTCCGAATAATAACTTTACCTTTTTTGGACGCCACTAAAAAAAATGGTATTTTTTATGGACCGTGAATGATGTCCTTTTCGATACTCGCAAGGGAATCAAAACCTTCTGGGTACTTCTCGTGAACTCAGAATCTTGAAATTTGGTACGAAGCAACGTCTTATAGTACAGATAAAGGAAAAATTGCAAAAACCATACATTTATAGTTACATCGTATAATAAAAATATGTATTATAATTTTAAACTTACTCCCTCTTTCCTCATGAACGCGTATTAACCACCTTTTATAACCTTCATTTTGATATTAAGTTGTTATTACATTATGTCTCGCTTGAACGAATCAAGTGCCCCAAGAATACATTGCAAAAACATTTAAACGGTGTAAACCAGTGGTTCTTAAACGGTGTTCCGCGGATTATTAGTGGTCCCTGGAAGCACATGAAGTGGTCCGTGAAGCCATCCCAAAAATATTTTCTTAAGCACTGAACCAAGTATTCAGAAGTTAGTAAGTAAAGAGAAATAAAAGCGTAAAAAAATTAAAATACCTACTGTTGAATATGAACAACATTGCACATCCCATCAATTATATTTTTACCTCCAAACAGTTGGCGGTCCGTGGAAAAACAGATATTTTGTAAAATGATCCCCCAATACTGACAGATTAAGAGCCTCTGGTGTAAAGGAAAATCCTTAACACGATACGTGGTTGTGGTTAGAAGATTTATGACAAAAGGATGGACTCGTGTGTCCGTGACGTGGTAACCACGACACTTGGGGCAGACATGGACCCCCGCCACATTTTGAATGTTAAATTGAAAGATACATAACAGCTTACACGTGTTGACTTTGACGTCGCCCTTATATCTTTTGTAATAGACACCGTTTTTATCGGTTATGATAGGCACAGTTATTTTTGTGAAATGAGTTGTTTTTACAATGCTTTTGTTTTGCGCAGCTGCAATACAACGTGAAACAATTTCGTTAAATGTCAAAAAAGTGTCGCAATTACAGTGCCAACTCAGTAATCTTAAATTTTTCGTATTAAAAAAAAATTAGTTTAGAAATTGTATAATTTTGAAAAAAAAATTGAGTTTAGATAATATGTATAATTCAAATTCCATTATACAGGGTAATTTTTTAATCAGTAACAAATTTTTTATACGTAAACTTTATGAAAATTTGACAGACCCATATTTTTTTGTTTTATATCGTTTCACCTAAACATTTCAAGCTAGATCGTCTGAAGCATGAAAATAAATCATTTTTTTGTATGAAAAAAAATAACTTCGTCCAATTGACTTGAAACTTGGAAATAGTACTCTTCAACACAATTTGTGACACCCGTGTTTCTGCGTTTTACAAAATTTATGCTCTAAGACGTTAAAAAGGGGTATCAAAATCTGAAAATTTTGGAAAAAAAATATAAAATAAAAAATAAAAAATTTTTCCTTCTTATTTACGTTCTATCAACGTTACTGACACCGTAAGAAAAAATTGTGTACTGATTAAAAAGTAACCCCTTTATATTTCATTTCAGACCTTTGCCTAGCAGTGTTCACGAAAAATCATTATAATAGATCTGTAGCCCGGGGAACATCTACATTACTAAAAAGGTTACCGTTTCTATTTGTGAAATTATTATAGATTTCGCCATTTTATATACTAAGTGAGGTCTTAATGACCGTAACCCGCCGTAACCATATTTTGTGTTTTTTTTACATTTTTGAGTTACCGTTTCAAATTTATATATCTGTTAATAGGCCCTCTGAACAAACCATATAACTATTTTAAGATGATTTCTGTTGCCGGTTTAGATTTTAAGACTCATTTGGTCTATGAAGAAGAAATGAGTCTTAAAATCTAAACCGGGCACAGAAATCGTCTTAAAATAGGTATATCATAGACGCAAAGTAGCTTGCCTATGTGTTTTTTATAGGATGTACTTCGGACAGTATGCTCAGAGGCTACATGAGCTCATTCCGCCTGCCCCTTTTTTCCATCGGACGTCCAGACGCACTGCGGGGTACCACCCTTATCTTGTCGAGATCCCTCGGATACGTACTGAGCGCTATTCTTCATCTTTTATATTGCGCACTGCCAGGGAGTGGAATTTCCTGCCGGCGTCTGTATTTCCGAGTTCATACAACCCAAATATCTTTAAAGTACGAGTGAATAGGCTTCTTCTGGGTGAGCTCGCTACATCCTCGACCACATCTTTGCCCTAAGCTAGATTGTGGTCATGAGCGAACCCATTTTTAATAAAAAAAAATATGGTTTGTCAAGAGGGCCTATTAATAGATATATATATATATATAATTTGATAGATAGATATATATATATATATATTTGATTATATAATTTTTTATCTCAAAAATTTAAATAAGATAATGACTTAAGAGATTTTTTACCTTATCACTACCTATGGTTACGGCGGGTTACGGTTATTAAGACCTCACTTTTAGTATAAAAAATGGCGAAATCTATAATAATTTCACAAAGACATACGGTAACCTTTTTAGTAATATAAATGTTCCCGGGCTACAGATCTATGAAACATCTACAATAATTTGAATTCAAAATTATTTAATATTCATTAGTATTTTAAGTTATTAGCCAAAACATTATGTTAGAAAATATAATTTAAAGAAAAGCACTGTATCTGAATCCAACGAGTATCATGACAGGAATTGTGAATTTAGAGATTGAGAGCAAAATACGTTTTTTTGGATTGTACCAAGTGTTAAATGGTGATCTGTCGTCATTACTTCGGTACTTCTAGGTTACAGGAGTGCAATTACTGTCTGACCTCCATGAAACTGTGAACAGGGGACTCCTCTATAAGACTCAATGACGAAAACGCCATTAAAAAATTCTTCTCGCAAACTTTCATCTCATCATGCATGGAACACATTCAAAAACTCACAAACTTTTGAAATACGAATCTCAAAATTCCAAAATCAAATTCGCAGCATCACTCACGCGCTTTTAATTAAAGTCGAGGCCTCGTTTCGCTCCCCCATTTGTTGTCCAAATTTAAATATTTTACTCTTGAGGGCCTATTCGATCGTTACCTTAGGCACTTTAATGGGCCAATGGTACCTCCCGACCATTTCTTGGAGTTCAATTAGATGATATCTGACGTTTATAGTTCTTTATGCATTCAAGGAGCGAGATTATGTCCTACAGTTCCAGATAATGCCATTTAATAGGCGTCCGATCATTTCGTAGTATGCCAGTTTCAAAGGTGTAATGAAAATGTTGCCTCAGTTTTATGAGCTTCGCAGAAGACCTTTCGTTTTAATGAGTAATATTTCTTTGGGTGTTTACTGTTTCGTTTTTTTTTAATGGAAGGCTATTTTTAGGATTTATAAGTCAGTTATGGTGGCTTCTTTGAGTACTATCGAGATGTGTACTTACACACATTTGACAGAATAACATTCCACGTTAAAAACTTATGAGTCATCGACTTCAATCCCAACAACAGTTCGCACAAAGTAGATTACTAATATTTTTTGCTGACTATAATGCCTATTAGCAGATAACCACAAACGAAAATGTCACTCATTTATTTAGATGATGTTCTGGTTTGTAGTATTTTTTGTTTTTGTTGATTTTTTCTAAAGCGCTGAATCATTTTCGATGAAATTTATATGAGACTACCTCTAAAGTATACTCTTTCGAACAAAAAAAGAATTTTGAAAATCGGTCTATAATTGGCGGATAAATCGGTAAACATACATACAAAAAAAAAAACATACAGTCGAACATAGATCCTCCTCCTTTTTTGAAGTCGGTAAAAATGTTTAATATAGTTTAAGGTTCTTGCGGTGATTTTCACTAGTTTTAAACATGCCGGGTTCTTACCAGATGGTCAGATGACCTAAAGAAGATAGCGGGTAGTGGCTGGATGAAAACAGCGGGGGATCGTGCAAAGTGGCGCACCTTGGGGGAGGTCTATGTTCAGCAGTGGACTGCAATAGGCTGATATGATGATGATAGATAGATAGATAAAATCTTTATTTATACACAGTTAAATGGACAATCAAAAAAACAAAAAAGAACAAAACTAAATACAACTTATAACTAATAATTAAGACAAAGGAACACTGTATATAAAAGGGTGCTGACTCAGCGTGTGCTGCCACTGGACAGCGCTGTTCTTCCGTCAGCACCCGTGAGCGACCGTGAGCGATGATGATGGGTTCTTACCAAGATTATTGTAGTTCATCTTGCAAAACTGCCGAAACATTGGTTACTCATTTAAAACAAAAATCGCGGTAAGAACCCTTTATAATAATATGTTTAAAACTAGAAAAATGTAGCTTAAAAAGAGCTAGACAAAAAAAAAAAACTTGTAATAATTATGGTTCGTTACGTATTTTTATTTTTATACGACAAACCTGATAGCTCGGGTTATCTCAATATAGCGGGTATGATTCCCGACCGACACAAATATTTTAAAATCTAATTTTCAATGATTTTGAAGCCGTGTGGTGATCGGTTGAGAATAACACCACCCCATCTCTGTCCGTGGGTGTCGTGGGAGGCGACTAAGGAAATACAAATGAGACCTGCCTCCTAGTAATCCATCCCAGGCAACGACACTTCATTTTTTTTCTGAATCTGAGGTTTCGTCCTATGGTCTCATGCGGTGTGGTAGGTTCTATAAAGGGCCGTCTGGTTCGCGACCACTCTCCTACCGAAGTCCGACGCCAAACAGCTTACTGTGTTCCGTCGGTACGTGGGAGTACTAGTGCCTTTATAGGCATTTTCTGGGTCAACTCGCTCCATCGTCGACCTCATCTTTGACCTTTATGGTCAAGATTGAGGTCAAGAGTTAACCAATCTTATAATAAAAATAATAAAAAATTTCAAGTATATGTGTGATGCGTATTCCAAAATGTGAGTTTTTCTACAAGTATATTTATTTATTTTTAACCTATAAATCCAGTTGTTATAGTTATAATTTGATGAAAATAGTGTTACTCATAATTGTTATCAAGCCATTGAAACAGTTGGTTTTTTTTTTCAAAATTATCGACTTAATAATCTAGCAAATAACAAATTTCACTCTTCTACTCCTGTTTACAGAGTCCAAAATCAGTTGGATCTATTTTATGTACAGCGAATATAGTCCCTAGTCGTAAACGTTGTAACTCGTCCGTCACATAAACAGAGCTATCAAGAACCTGTGGTTTATGTTGCAAGAAATAACGAAAATATTTCTGTCTACATAAGACTAATACGTGGGCCAAACTGAAAGTTTTGCGTAACTCATAAATAAAACAATTTATTTGTATAATATTATATTTCCTGCTTTTAAAAGTATTTTCCGTTACATTTTAAACACTTTTTCATCCGTTCAAACCATTTTTGGAAACACGAGGACCATTGGTCTGAGGGTATGTTTTCTACGTGCTGGTTGAAAGCAATCACTGCCTCTTCTGGCCCCGTAAATGTCGAACCTCTCAATAAAACTTTGATTTTTGGGAAAATGAAGAAATCGCACGGTGCTAGGTCTGGACTGTGTGCGGGATGGGTCACGAGCTCTATGTTTTCAGAAGCCAAAAATGTCTTTGTTTCGTTCGCGGTGTGTGCCAAAGCATTGTCATGGTGGAAGAAGATGCGACTTCTAGGTCGTTTTTCCCTTACTTTTTCTAAGACATTGGGCAAAAAAATAGTGGTGTACCACTCAGCATTAATGGTCTTTTGTTGCTCAAGTGGGATCGTGCAGACAGAACCCGTCTGGGAGAAAAAAAAAGCAATTATTTGTTTGCCCACGCTTCTCGCCTGCCTCAGTTTTGTTGGTTTGCTGTCACCTTCAAACACCCACACAGAAGACTGTTGCTTTCTTTCTGGAATATAACAATATATCCATGTTTCATCTCCTGTCACAATATCATACACAGCATTAGAATATCCGTGATTGTACTTTAATAGCATTTCTTTACATCAATCTACTCGATACCGTTTTTGTTCTGGAGTGAGTTCGTGAGGAATCCACCGACAACAAAGTTTCGTAACTTTTAAATATTCATGTAAAATTTTTTGAATTTGGCTCATACCAATCCCCAAATGTCCTCAAATCTCCTCATAAGTGAATGGCCGATTTTCTTCAATAAGTCTTCTGACGGTAGCCACATTTTCCTCCGTGATCGCAGTTGAGGGTCGACCTTCACGAATTTCATCATGGAGAGAAACACGGCCGCGATGAAATTCGGCATACCAACGCCTTACAGTGCTCAAATGTGGTACTTCCCTCCCAAAAGCATTTTGAAGACTAGCATTGCAATCTTGCAGAGAAAGCGAACTTTTAAAATCGTAAAAAATCTTCGCCCTAAAATCTTTTCGTGTTAGTTCCATTTTTGCTGCGGACAACGAACTTCAACTTGAGATAAAAAACAATTGACAAGCGATATCCCGCCAAAATTTATTTTCATCAACTGATGAGATTTCATGTTTTAAAAAAATATAACATTCGTAATTCAAACATTTATGGGCGGCCAGCAACGCAAAACTTTCAGTGTGAACTAGGTATTCCGCTCGGGACTTCATTCCCTTGGGAGTTTAGGAAAATTATGTAGCCTATATTACTCAGGGATACTGTAGCATCCTAATGGTGAAATAATTTTTGAAATCGGTCCAGTAAGTAGTTTTTAAGTATATTCGTTACATACAAAAATACAAATCTTTCCTCTGTATAATATTAGTGTAGATGTAGATATAATTTTTCATGTGATAAAAAGACTTCACCCTGAAGTTTTTTTATTTTTGACGTTTAATCGGTGGCGTGCAAGAAATGAAATTGGGTTGACGGTAAAACTAAGTTCAAATCTTACTAAACAGAGATTTTTAAAATGCTGCAAGTACAGTAAGACGTTTAAAATACAACATAACATGGCCCCGGTTCTGTAACTTCAGTTGTGTGATGAAGGAATGGTCGCCATTTTATCCGTTCATGTGGTAACATTGAGAACTATCCAAACATAAAAGACGGCTGTTTTGACTGGTGGCGCCACCGCCAACTGAATTTCCAGTTGCAGGTAGTTTGCAATTTTACGTTCGATTGGCGGTGGTGCTGCTGGTCGGGGTGGTTGTCAGCATTTGCTGAAAACTAAATAGTTCTCAATTCGCCACCTGAACAGATAAACTGGCCTCCATTCCATCGACACGCAACTTAAGTTACATAGAATCGGGGCCCTGGGCTGCTATTCCACTAACCCAGAGGTTCCCAAACTTTTTTTTCTCATAGACCATTTTCAAAAGGTTGCTGGTTTCGGTGGATCCCCCTGCAGCGTACATTTCTACCATATTCCCAAAACTCGACAAAAAATGTGAAGATTAGATCTAATTAAGAGAATTTGTGTTGCGGCTGAGTCAACCATGAATTAACAGTTTTCGAAAAAAAAGCGAGAATTGATTGGTTTATTAATTAATTGATTGTGCTGTGAGTGGATGTCAAAAAAGTACAGGTGGCCAATCAAAAAAGTGATTCCATCCAACTTTACGTTTTCGACAACTTACTCACAGCACGAGGAGCATTTTAATTCTTCACTATCGAAAACAGATACATTTTTGTGGACCTCCGCTTATACGAATAATTGTGAACCCCCATTTTTTGTCACGCCAACGAAGACCCCCTTCGAGTCTCCCGTGGACACCTGGACCACTTTGGGAATCAATGCACTAACCAATGGCGTCTCAATGGCGGTGGAATGATAATGGTGACCACTTCATTTAGAACTATCTAATCCTCATACATTTTATAACAGCTACCTTGACTGAGGGCGCCATCGCCAACTGAATGTTAAGTTGTGGTGATCGGTTCAGAATAACACCACCCCATTTCTTTCCGTGGTTGTGGTAAGAGGCGACTAAGGAAATGAGACCTGCCTCCTATTAATCCACCTCAGGCAACGATACCTCAATTTGTTCTGCATCTGAGGTGTCGTACTATGGTCTCATGCGGTATGGTAGGCTCTGTGAAAGGCCGTCTGGTTCGCGACCACCCTACTACCAAAGTCCGACGCCAAACAGCTTGCTGTGTTCCGTCGGTGCGTAGAAGTACCAGTGCCTCATAGGCATTTTTTGGGTTAACTCGCTCCATCGTCAACCTCATCTATGACCTTGGTCAAGATTGAGGTCAAGAGTTAACCCATATTATAACAAAAAAAAGTTTTTTTATTTTATTATAAGATGGGTTAACTCTTGACCTCAATCTTGACCATAAGGTCAAAGATGAGGTCGACGATGGAGCGAGTTAACACAAAAAATGCCTATAAAGGCACTGGTACTCCCACGCACCGACGGAACACAGCAAGCTGTTTGGCGTCGGACTTCGGTAGGAGGGTGGTCACGAACCAGACGGCCCTTTACAGAGCCTACCACACCGCATGAGACCATAGGACGACACCTCAGATTCAGAAAAAAATGAAGTGTCGTTGCCTGGGATGGATTACTAGGAGGCAGGTCTCATTTGTGTTTCCTTAGTCGCCTCTTACGACACCCACGGAAAGAGATGGGGTGGTGTTATTCTCAACCGATCACCACACGGTCGAATAAATCGAAGTTGCTAAGAAGATAGATAAATTATTTATTGCATACTTCACAAGGTAATAAGATACAGTACAGTCTTACAACAAACGTACAACCAACCTAACGTACAGTTGCCGGTGGAGCTGCTGGTCGGGATGGCTGTCAGAAAACCTCATGGTTTCTATAGTTCTAAATTTCACCACCTGAAGGAATGAAATGATCACTATTGTCATTTTACTACCATCGAGATGCCAGTCTTCTTCTATCGTGTAGGTATAGTTAAGTGTATGGCTAACTTGGCTAACCTTGGTGTCAGAGTATTCAAACCGCACAATGGCATCTGACTTAGTTTAACGTTTTTAGTCAATCGACAACAGCCGGGACCGACAGCTCAACGTGCTCTTCCGAACCATGGAGCCAGTTATTAGAGGAATAGAATAGCCCTGAAAGTTAAATTAATTTATTTAAAAAAACAGAGCCCTAACAAAAAATATATTGACAAGAAAACAAACAAGCAAAAATGACTAGGATTTTACTGTACTGTGTTGTCAAACAGGACACAGCGCAGCATAGTTAAAGCCGAGGCCTCAACGCTTATTGCAAAAAAAAACAACGGGTTGCACTCCGGGAGTACCGGCAGAAGTGTAAACTTGAACACATATTACTTCCTTGCGGTCTAAGAAGTTTTCACTTCACTCTCCGTCTTACGAATTTTCGATCAGGGTCACGTGACCCCGACGCGAGTTTAACATTTTTTACCCATCCAAAAAGTGCATAAAAGAAGTTTTCACTTCAAAAATAAAAGCCAAAAGTTAGTTACTTATACCATACCCAAAGGAATCAATCACTGATCCGGTGTGCCCCAATCATTTACTTATTCAGATTTTATGTAGTCCCGCCTTTAACTTAGCTTTACGCATTTTGAAAACGTCTGTTCGACATCTTGTTTGGATCTTCTAAGGCTTAAGGCCTTTTTAGGAAACTCTTTTTTAAACTCAATTATGATGCTTGGGTGCAAATAAATCAGTTCTTAACCGCTTGGAAAATACTACCAACATTTTCGTAAGTCAAAATGTATGATCTCAAAATTTTTCGTCTTTAGGATGAACAAAAGTTACAACAACAGCTACCGTTTCTAATTCCAATTCAAAAGTGTTTATTTCATTGAACATACAAAATGTTGCTTGAACACGTCAATATAATAAATTAGCTTTCCGCCCGCGTGGACTTTCAAATTTTTTTTTCAATAAAAAGTATCCTATGTTACTTCTAGTACCTCCGAAAATATGTGTACAAAGTTTTATGATGATCAGTTGAGTTTTGCGTGAAAGCGTAACAAACATCCCTACTTTCACATTCATAATATTAAGTAAGGATTACATTAGCACTTTTGACTTTGCGCTTTTGATGTGCAGTCTTCCTCAGGAGAAGAACAGGCAAGAAACTCCGAGGGTCGCTTTTTTTAAGTCAATCATATAAATTTTCTTACTTCTAATTTAATCTACAAACATGTTACACAAGCTTAAGGAGGTGGTTCTCCTCATGACATTGAACAACTTTGGCCAAAGAACCCATTTGAAATTCTTTAATCAGCTGATCGCTAAAGTTGTTTGTAGAGGAACCCGTGCATAGGCAAAGGCGACTAAGGAAACACAAATGAGAGCTGCCTCCTAGTAATCCATCTTAGGCAACGACACCTCAGTTTGTCTGAATCTGACTGAGTCTCATGCGGTGTGGTAGGCTCTGTCAGAGCCTGTAAAGGGCCGTCTGGCTCGCGACCACCCTCATACCGAAGTCCAACGCCAAATAGCTTGCTATGTTCCGTCGGTGCGTGGGAGTACCAGTGCCTTAACTGGCACTTTCTGATGGGTTAACTCGCTCCATCGTCGACCTCGGTCAAGATTGGGGTCGAGAGTTACCTCATCTCATAATAAAAATAACCACTATTTTTACTTATGATTTGACCAATGTTCCTTTGAAAAAGTAATTTCTAAAGGAACATAGAAACTGAAGATTTCTTCCCGAGGAACATAGGTTGAAATATGAAAAAAAAATCAGTTCTCGATACAACTTCTGCGATCAGCTTATTTGCTTTGTATGGGAACAAATTTCATAAAGGTTGGTTAGGTTTACGGGGAAAATTACCTAGTAAAGTTACGCTAACTTTAAAGTCACTTTATATGTAAAACAGCCATTTCGAATACGCATTCAATTCTACAAGTCTTCAATATCACTTCAAAAAGGTGGCCAAATAACAACAAAGTGTACCAAGGGTATCAGATAAGCTATGCATGGCATGTTGTTCCATTTATGATTAGGTTGTGGGTACCTCAGACGCATACAAATGAAGCTGTGTTGCCATTTACACATCATTTATCATTTGCCTTTGCTTTCCATAGAATATCACGTAATTAGGACTACCATTGAGAAGGATTCGGTCTTATTTCAGTATGGATTCTTCGGTTTTCGTGAAGTTGTTGCATAACAAAACATGTTCTTGTGATTCACATTTTTAGTATTCTTAAGAAAATTTGAAGAAGATTCTTTCAGAGTTTATAATATTCTATGTTTATCTGCTTTAGGGAGAAATTCACTTTTCAAATGAATGGCATTGGGCTTTTTTATAATTCGAAAACGGCATGGCAAAATTGTATGACCATTGCCTCCTATGTAATAGTAATACTAGAAGCTGAGAAGATAGGGGTAATGGTAATTCAGATTTCGAAGTGCCGTGCCGTGCCGTTCGAATTATAAAAAGGCCCATTCACTTATGAGGGGGCAAGGAAAATTAAAGCAACAAAAAAACTAAAACTAGTAAATTTTATCAGAAATCATCACTAGGCCGAGATTTTAGATTAATTGGTATTTTAATTAAATGCTATCTTCCTATTCATTGATTGAAACTGATATAATCTGATTCGGAGTATCAAAGCTATGATAACGAAAGAACCAGACGTTTGATATAAATATTTTGTAAATAAATAAAATTCGTATTAATGTACTCATTGTTTGTTTTAAACTGTTAAATAGAATCCTTGACCGCCGAGGATTTCTATATTAGGTTGAAACAAAAAATCTAAAGCTCTCCACTTACAATGTAAGTAGGATTCCATCACGCGCTTAATGTTTATAAATGCACTAACATTTTTACAACGCCTTAGTGTTTTACCCATAAAATGAGTCGAGACACTTCAAGGGGCGTTTAGTGTTTTATATGCCAAAGGGATTTATGTTATTACCGTCCATATTTCTGCGGACTGAAGCCGCTGAGAGGTCACGAAATCTTGCTGAAAGGTTCCTCTTTCTTACGTGTATAGCTGTGTCCTTCTCGCACTCATTCGGAGGTTTAAAGCGATGAATATTATGTGGGGGTTATGCCGAGCACGTTCGCTGGGGAACGCCGTACGGTTGCTCATGAACTCTGATCCCTAACTAGAAGAAATAACGTTAACAATGAAAAAATTTCGGCATCCGAAGGTGGAAGAGTTGTGATGACAACTTCAGGCAAAGTTTGTAATCAGTTGTAACAAATTTATGTCATGTGCGTGCGGAGTTTTGGCATAAGTTTCTCTCCGCTCATACGAGGTGTTTTCTATATTGTGCGATGCTTAATTGAACTTGTTTGAGCCTTACGATGTTAATTTTACGGGTATATCTTCTGTTTTGTTTGATAGAGTTTTACATTTATTACGATTGTGAAATGCGTGTTTTGTAAACTAATATTAACTAAATTAAATACTGCTGCTTTAACTATAGACTATAACTGTGATAACATTTGTCTAGTGCTTACTTTAAAATTTAAAAAGCTGTTATGAGCTATTTATAGAAAAAAAATCGCGTTCTGTAATATGGTTTATGTCCGTCCGTTTGTCAGTAACAGCTACGATGCACCAAAAGGTAATATCGTTGTTAGTATCAACTTTTTTGTGCGTGATTAAAAGACAACTTTCCTTAACACGTTTAATTTACAAGTTTTGTTGTGCAGAAAATTAAATAAGTATTGAATTTAAGGTTCGGTGAAATTAATTGATCATAAAAGAAATTTGCTCCAAAACAATTTAAAGTAACATTTCTATTATGAAGTTATTCGTATGTAATGGCTGCTTATAAAATTCCAACGGTATGGAACAAAACAGCAATATTGCATTACCGTTGCTCCTATCTATAGGATATACCATAAGAGCCATAAGAAACAGAATCCAATGTTAATACAACTTTTCCTTAGTATTTATTTTTCACACATAACATGATAATGGATTCTTATCACAGTCTTTGCTTTTTAAAATGAGTATCCGATATATTGGCTCTGTTACTAGTAACATGTTCTCTTTCTTATTTTTCGTCTCCTTACAACATTCAAATCAACGTTATATATATTTCCAACTGATACTTATTCCAACAAATTTTTAAGCAAACAAGATAAACATTTAATTCCATCTTGTCAGACAAACAGAGTAAATTTTAAAACGGCCAAACGCCGTGAAACTCTTTGCCAAACAAAGTTTCGAAGCAAAAGTCTTTAGAATGTCATTCTGCTTAGTTTTCGTATTTCTTAATACAACTAAATGCAACTGGTTAAGTTATGAGCTGACGCGGTTTAAGATAATGACACCACAGCTCGAGCACGATGGCGACAAACTCGCGCGGCGCGCCACTCGGCTGACGCTGAAACTTCACTTTGATGTCGCGAGGGGCAAAGGCTTGCTCCTAGCTTGCTCGCCCTCTGGCGTTGTCAATATTGACATAGGACCGTGGTGCATTTCGCGCGCTATCACCATCGTATTCAAGCTGCTGATGTCCCTTTACAGAGCCTACCACACCACATGAGACCGAAGGCTGGTACCTCAGATTCAAGATAATTTAAGGTAGTGTTGCCAATGATGGATAAATTTGAGGCAGATCTTATTTGTGTTTCCTTGGTCGCCTCTTACAACACCCAAGGAAAGAGATGAAGTAGTGTTATTCTCAACCGATCACCACACGGATCAGTATTTTGACGTATTTAAGTAAGATAATTGCACTACGACCTAATAACTATCAACATTAATGTCAAATGTGGCGTAAGTGTTGCAAGGACCATATAACGTTCTGCCTATCCCGAAAGGAATTATAAAATAAATTGTCATCATCATCATCATCATGTCAGCCGCAAGGCGTCCACTGCTGGACATAGGCCTCCTCCAGGGATCTCCACCTCGATCGGTCCTGCGCTACCCGCATCCAGCGGCTTCCCGCAATCTTTACCAGATCGTCGGTCCACCTTGTGGGAGGCCATCCTACGCTGCACCTTCCGGTGCGTGGTCGCCACTCGAGGACTTTTCTGCCCCAGCGGCCATCAGTCCTATAAGCAATGTGCCCTGCCCACTGCCACTTAAGGTTAGCAATTCTTTGGGCTATGTCGGTGACCTAGAAGTAATTGTGTGGACAGTGTATATATAAAAACCATAATATTACAATTTCACGAAACTTTAAGGGCCACCTAAACTAAATTAGGATAAGTTAGGTTAGGATAGGCTTTCTTAAGTTAAGTTAGATTGCACAAATTTTATAAAAAAGTCCGTACCGGGACATCATAACCTTTCTAAGATTACAATAAAACGGGTTTGACAATGTTATACGTTGCGATATGTGCCCGACGAAACAAATTTCGTTTTCGACTTTGACATTTCAGAGATTCGCTCTATTTTCTACTTCAGACCAACACTAAAAGCCGGGCTGGGATGAAAGAAACTGCACCTAAAGCGAATACGTGGAGTCAATTTGCGAGTAAAGTTGCACCATTCCCCGAGTGCCAGTCGGACTTCTTTCCTCCGCTAAACAGTAGTTAGCAAATGTTCGGCAATGTTTGGCACTGCTCGAATTTGCTGATTATTGTGTTTACTTTGTTTTGTTTATTGGCAGGTGACGGAGCTTGTTGTAGTATGGATAATGTGTTTTGTTGTGGTTAGAGTTTTTTTTTAAATCTGATAGAGTCGTTCACTTAAATTTCTTTTCACACACAAATGCCAGTACACATTTCTGATATTAGTTACTTGATTACATTTTTGTTTTAACCACAGGCACGCGCGAGAAAAATCACATATCTGGGCACAGCTGAAAATCATAGACAGCAAGTATGCTGAGTTCTGTGTCCTGTTTGCTTTTATATCAAATATTTTGACAACTTTTTAATTGTGTAAGAACATATTCTTCTTCTTCTCATCGTGTGGGTGGGTGTGGGGAACTTGACTAAACCTGGTGTCAGAGATATTGTTAAGAAGCAACAAAGTGTATCTATCTTTATTAAACGCTACACACTCAAAGGCCCTCACTAAGGTTTTCCCTTGTGTCGTAGGTCCCTCGGAACATAAAAACAAACACAAACACCCATGACCGGAGAACAAACATCTGCTTTTTACACAAATATTTGCCCCGACTGGGAATTGAACCCAGGACGCGATGATCAAGAGGCAGCGATATTTATAATTATAAGATATTTATTATTATAGGATATTTAGAGGATATTATAAGTGGAATTCATTATCTTAATGTCTTAAAGTCACCCTTAATTTAATTATGTGAGTATGGGCTAGCTAAATGGTAAGAAAATTGTCTTAAAAAACATATTTATCTTGTGAAATTGACGTCATTATCATAGGTTCTTGATTAATTAAGATAAGCTTTGATTTGTATAAGAAAAAAACAACTTTTGCTAAGTATTTGCTTTTTTCTCTGAAGTAAATATAAGATTTACTATCAGCAGATAGTGATCGTCATAAATAACACCACACATATCAAAACACGAGCATTTTAATTAAAAGGAAATATCCAGCACGTTCACAATACTGTAATTTTATAGGCAGACAAATATGTAACAAAAAAATTCTCAAAACCCAATAACAAAAATTTTTCTAACTCTATGTCCGTCCGCAAAAGCGTAGTCTTAAGTAGTCTTTCCCAGTACTGAGATATCATAGGCTGCAATGAAAAACATCAATAAAACATGTCTGTGCCATGTAAATTCACTCTCTGACCCAGTCATGGCGTGATCCAGTGATCCGACGTATCACACCAGGTAATTCACCAATGAATATTAATGTACTCACTTTATTTGCTTATTTATTAGCTACCAGCTCTATATTAACTCATTGGTTATGTTTTGTAGTAATCTTTGATATGACTGAATAATGATATGTGTATCAATAATACATATAATTAGTCATAGAATCAGTCAGTCAGTGGTTTTCTTGACCATTTTACATTATGTCAATTGCACATTTTGGCATTTAAGTATTCTGTCATGAGGTCTTTTAAGCCATTGTAACATTTTGACCAATGCATGTTGTACATTTTGACAAGGAATCAATTTAACTCCTGTTCAATTAGACTTATACACTTTAATGTACTCGACTGGTGGTTGTGGTTGCTCCTTTGTGTTATTATTCATGTATGGTTGACATTTAATAGGTAACTTCAACCGCCTTCTATAATTAAACTCCGTAACTTCTAGAACAAATGGACCTACACGATTGTGAGGTTATTTAAAGGGCTTGTTATAATCATAATTTAAGATTCACAAGGCGTCACAAAGGGTTATATGTTGTCTTGGAGCTCTGTGCATCCCGTTAAGGAATATATTATGCATGAGTGTGTGCTGTAGTTGTACTTTATCGCTGTCATTGCATGAGAGTGCTATTTCGATGTGCGTTTTTAACCCTCGACAAAACAGAGGGGTGTTATAAGTCTGACGTGTGTATTTTATTTTATTTATCATAAGATTGGTTAACTCTTGACCTCAATCTGGACGAAGTTTACAGATGAGGTCGAAGAAGGAGTGAGTTAACCCAGAAAATGCCTATAAGGCGCTGTTACTCCTACGAACCGACAGAACACAGCAACGAATCTGTGTCTGTATGTAGCATTGTAGCTCCTATTAAGGGACGTACCGATTTTAATGTTTTTTTTAAAGCTGACGTAATCGAGAGATCGTTCTTAGCCATACTAGCATAGGGCTAATTTATCTATTGTCCCTACTGTCCAATCTCTTTATTGGCATAGTACTAAGTATTATCGCTAGATGGCGCTGTGCAACTTTATACGAATTCCTACATCGCGATGTTGAGATTTTCCAACTTTTAGATATAAGAGGTGATGTGTTTTAAATAAATGTACTTGAGCTACGAGATCCTTTGTTTTATTACAACCTGGGTTTTTAGCGGTTTTTTTTGGGAGTCTATGTCACATAGAATAATAAAATTGTATTTATATTTTAGTATCTTTATATGTATGTATTTATTGTAAATTCAAATGAAGAGTATAAAATCAGTTAAAAATATAAAATAAGTATTAAAAATATAAGTTATAATAAGACAAGGGTACGGACATTAAGTCTGTGGATGCAAAATTAAGTTTTAATAAAAAAAAAATATATATATATATATATATTTGTTACGTGTACTTACCAAAGGAATAAATAAAAATATATTTTAAGAGTTACAAGCAATTAATGTCAGGGGGATACAAAATTATAGAGTTATTTTCTAAAAATACACTATCAAGCTCTCAAAGGTAAACAAAAAAATAGTAGAGAAAATAAAACAAAATAAACATAAAACACATTTCCGTGGTAATATTTCCTCCCACTTCTGAGTAATATGTGATCATTCGTCTTCGTTATCCACTCTCACAGGGCAAGGGTTGAGTCAAAAAACTCTTTATATAGAAACTCTTTCGAAAGTTTTCGATAGTTCTAAAATTAGTCATCCTTTGGGATGAATATCGAGTGACAGTTTTTGGCATAGGAATTTAACTCTGAAGAAATATTTCACCCCATTTCCGGATAAAGATTAAGGTTATCTATGAAAAAAAAATCTTTAAAATGATTAATAAGCGTTTTTTAACCCCTGACAGAAAAGAGGGTTGTTAGAAGTTTGTCGTGTGTATCTATGTTTCTCTAAGGCTGTCTATCTGTGTGTCTGCCTGTGGCATTGTAGCTTCTAAACGAATGAACCGATTTCTTTGCGGTTTTTTTTTAAAGCTGAAGTTATCAAGACGGTTTTTATCTTTATTTGATCAAAACTGGTTCACAAATAATCCGCGCCGAATAATTTTATTCACGCGGGAAAGCGTTTTAAAAATACTAAATTAAAAACTGGTTCATCCTTTTAAGAGTTAAGAATGTCGGGGCGGATAACTTTTATTTTATTATTTAACTCTGCGTCTATTCCCAAAGGTTTTAAGCCATGTGGTGATCGGTTGAGAATAACACCACCCCATCTCTTTCCTAACCTAGTGACTAAGGAAACACAAATGATACCTACCTCCTAGTAATCCATCCCAGGCAACGGCACTTCTTTTTTTTCTGAATCTGAGGTGTCGTCCTATGGTCTCATGCTCTGTAAAGCCAAGTGTAGTCAAGCCTGTTTTTTAGTCTAGGGTGCAGAAAAATACTTATGATATTTTTTACAGGGGCCAGCGCATTAGGTTACCCCATTTTTATTGCAAAACCATCCTAATCGGAACAGCACAGAGTGCAGCCGTGTGGTAACCTGATGTGCTAGGTATACAGCACGGTCCGCGACAAACCCGCAAATGCATGCGCGCCCTCTGGCCTTGTCATTTCGGCACTTTTGTAATCCATCCCAGGCAACGGCACTTCATTTTTTTCTGAATCTGAGGTGTCGTTTTATTGTCTCATGAGGTGTGGCAGGCTCTGTAAAGGGCCGTCTGGTTCGCGACCACCCTCCTACCGAAGTCCGACGCCAAACAGCTTGCTGTGTTCCGTCGATGCGTGGGAGTACCAGTGCCTTTAACTCGCTCCATCGTCGACCTCATCTTTGACCTTATGGTCAATATTGAGGTCAAGAGTTAACCCATCTTATAATATAAAAAAAGGTCTAATCAGGAAATGTTATCATCTAACGAAAAGTGTTTTTGATGTCAAAAATAGGATAAAAATAATTGATTGTAGAGCAAAACTTGGTTAATAGGTGATAGTTAAACTTTATATATATATAACAGAAAATTGCGAAGTCAGTATAAATTAAATTGCACGCAACAGTAAATGCCTAATACTGAACTTTTCATACAAATAACATTTTATAATATAACATGCGACCTAAAATAGAGGACGAATTCAAACTATCACTCAATTACGGCATATCACCGATTAGCCAAGATTTGCTAACATGATTGTTGAATTAATTATTTTAAGGTAGGTACTAAATATAAATCTAGTATTAGAGACCAACATGAATGGATACCTAACTAAAACTTTAACCATTAAGTATCTTTAAACAAAGAACCAAAACATATAGACGCGGAAGAAGACCGCAAAACTAAACTTACACTCTATTACGTAGCAGTAGAGTTGTTTATTCAGTAAAACTTCAACTCTCTATCGAATAGTTTGCCTAAAATGATTGTGTTGGAAACCAAATACAGGAGCCTAAACTAACAGGACACGATCACGTTTTGTGATCAAAGATATATCTCCACTTTGAGTGTGACCTATATGACGGATTAAAATGTATGACGTTATATTTATACAGATGTAGGTGTTACCTTGTAGGTGTAACCGATACTTAAAGCTTATCTTAAAAAGAAGCGTAGGTAAGACTAAAACTTGGTTCATAATAAGATTTTTTTTTTAAGATGGGTTAACTCTTGACCTCAATTTTGACCATAAAGGTCAAAGATGAGGTCGACGATGGAGCGAGTTAACCCAGAAAATGCCTTTAAAGGCAATGGTACTTCTACGCACCGACGGAACACAGCAAGTTGTTTGGCGTCGGACTTCGGTAGGAACCAGAACCAGACGTGAACCAGACGGCCAGGTCGTGAACCAGACGGCCCTTTACAGAGCCTACCACGCCGCATGAGACTATAGGACGACACCTCAGATTCAGAAAAAATTGAGTGTCGTTGCCTGGGATGGATTACTAGGAGGCAGGTCTCATTTGTGTTACCTTAGTCGCCTCTTACGACACCCACGGAAAGAGATGGGGTGGTGTTATTCTCAACCGATCACCACACGGCATAAAAAGGTAAAGATGACACCGTTTTGTGTTGAGCTGATGCCACTTGAAAATAGTAAGTGCTGCTATCTCGTTTAACTATTGTTTTACAAGTGGTTTGTATATTGTAGTGTTAAACAACACCAATTTTTTAACACAGTGGTCCATACTATTCTGCAATTTTGTACCTGATTTGGACCCTTGTCTATTGTTAACAGTAATTGCCGCCTCAAGTGGCATCAGCTCAGCTTATTATTAACCGAGTATGTATATTAAACTCGTGCTTCTAATTTAGTTCAACTTTTGCAAAAATGGTGCGGATAATCGTGATTTTGCCTTTGTCAAAGTATTTTAAAGGAAATTAAAATAGAGAATGGTAAAGTCGCCAATAACAAGTTAAGAAACCTTTAAAAAGTTGAAATATTTAAGAGCCTCGTCCGTTGATCAGCTTATACCATTGGACTTAGAAAGCTGACATTTTTTCACAAAAGAATAAAGAATGATTTGTGAGTGGTTGACCAAAAAGGGACCTGGAGGGATTGGATACGGTTTTTGTTTTTCATTAATTTTGTTTCTGTGGTCTTTCAGCTTTGTTTTGGTCTAATCAGAATATTGTGAAGTGCCATAGCTTTTTTTTGTGAATTTTTTTGTGAGCGCGCTCGAGGCGAAACTCATATCGACTCGAAACTTTAAACGCGATTTACTCGAATTCAATTAAAAAAATGAAAATAAAATAAACGCTACGCACTCAAAGGCCCACACTAAGGTTTTCCCTTGTGTCGTGGGTCCCTCGGAACACACATAAAGACAAACACAAACACCCATGACCAGAGAACAAACATCTACTTTTCACACAAATGTTTGCTTCGACTGGGGATCGAACCCAGGACCCGCCGATCAATAGGCAGCGTCACTACCATTCGACCAAACCGGCCGTCATTGAGGTCCCTTTTTGGTCAACCACTCACATTTTATAAAATTCCCAAGGGAACAAAGTCCTCATAAATAGAATCTTCATAAACTCCAACACAAAACGGTATCATCTTTACCTTCAATATACCCTTATAAGAGCCTACGAGAAGTGTACTAAGGCAATTGATTAGACGGAGGCTATACTTCGGGTCGAAGAAGGGATTTACGACGAACATACGCCAATGACTTTATATATATATATTGTAGGCCGAATCCGGACACCTCTTTGTATAAGGGTAATCTGCTGCTTAAGTATGGATTGGTTGCTTGTGAAGGTAATGAGAAGATATGGTTGCTTGAGGTGAAAGCTTTTATTTTTCCTTGCTTGTGTGATATTTTGGGTTTAATTAATAGGCGAAAATTTAGGATATGAATCAGTCAACGAAACTGATAGACTTTTCCAAAAGGAGCATAGTATAGGTCGCGCAGCGATTAATGAGCGCTGACCTTGAATGATATTATCGTTCCGTTGTAGACATAAGAGTTTGTTTCGCTTGTTTTCTGCTCGTTAGGTTCAAGGTCAGCGCTCATATACCGTTGCGATACTTGTATGTAGCATAACATAATAAGCATTTACATTATTTGATTAAGTTGATAATTTAATTAAAATTGTAATCCATTTTTGTTTTTAGGCGTAATTTTTAGGAAGTAAAATATATTATTCTATCGGTTTAAATTAAAAAAAAAATCCCCTTTTCTTCATATGTTTAGTATGGGAAGCCATACATTTTTTTGATAATTTTATTTAAGTTCCATGGGAAAAGTTGTTCAATAACATGGGAAAAATCATCTCATAAAGTTGCGTTATTTTATATTCAACCATATGTGAATTTTGCCTGTATTTCAAAATCACTTTAAATAAATAAATATTTAAGTATTTCAGGTCATTAAAAATACAACATTATAACCAAAGAATAGAAACATATCAAGTTCAAAATAAGAATTTGAAAGTACATTGAATTATCTATAATTTTCCACGTTAAAAACGTATGAGTCACCGACTTCAACCCCAACTACAGTTCGCACCAAGTAGATAACTAGTATCACTCATTTATTTAGATGATGTTCTGGTTTGAAGTATTTTTTTGTTTTTAATGGTTTTTTTAAAAGTGCTGAATCATTTTTGATAAAGTTTATATAAGACCACTTTTGAAGTATACTCTTTCGAAAATAAAAAGAATTTTGAAAATCGGTCCATAATTGGCGGAGAAATCAGTGCACATACATTAAAAAAAATAAAAAAAATACATGCAGTCGAATATGGAACCTCCTCCTTTTTTGAAGTTGGTAAAAATAATAAACACGGTACCTACCCATTTCCTAACTCCTAGTTAGGTGACAGTTGTATTAATTATATTAGTTAAAAAATATATATAATAATAATAATAACTATATTAACATAGCGTAAAATCAGAAATTACGTATTAAGATCGCGAAAAATCAAATAAAAGTTCGAACTTTGCCTCAAAAATAGACTCGTAAAACGAGATTCCACTTCCAAATTCAAACATCCACAAACATGTAAAAATCCAAAGACAAACTGGCAACTACCACCCGATTCCAACTTTAAAATACTGGATGCATTCGAAAAACAAACTGTAGAATTCAAACACGAACAACAAACTAACAGTAAATTACACAACGATCTGGCAGGATCCAGTTTAAACCAGTTATTTGTACGGATGCAATCTCTCCTTCGGTATATGATTAAAACGGTGCATAGAACGCGTTCCCATGGGAAATCATCCAGCGGACCTACTGCATAATTAGCACGAAAGGCGTTCGGTCAGAGCAGCTATTTTCATATTGCCCGGATTTATTAGCTCTGGAAAATACTGGGAAATAACTAATAGAGGTTTCTTGGAAACTGTCAGGAACTTTATTGAGGGTAATTGTGATGCTTTTGAACTAGGTATTGAGAGAATTTAGATTGGCTAGCGAAAGAGGATTTTCAATTTTGTTTTTATTTGTAACTCCTGACAGAAAAAGAATAGCGTTATAAGTTTGACAAGTGTATCTGCTATCTGCATTATCTGTGTATTTGTATGTTTGTCTGGGGTAACGTAGCTTCTAAATGAATAAACCAATTTCGATGTGGTTTTTTCGTTTGAAAGTTGACATACTTAGTTCAACTGTGTAAAAGTCATAAGCAATCGAATGTCTTGAGTGATATATATTTATTATTTAAGAGTTATTACACTTCAAATTAATAGTATTTTAATTTAATAAGTTTTAAACGTACTATAACGAGTTCTCGTTTTAATACACTGGAGAACAATTTTTTTTTTGACATAATTTTACATTAAGTATAAAGTTTTAATACCTTCATTTAAGGAGTAATAAATGGTCTATCAAACATAGTTTATTTAATTAGACTAGCATTTTTGGTTTCCGAGATTTTAAGGAATTTTTAAGTGACCCGGATTCTTTGCTTTCTAGTGTATATTGTTTAAGATTTTTGCAGCTAATTTCATAGTTTTTAAACCCCGACAAAAAATAGGGGTTTTATATGTTTGACGTACGAGTATATCTGAGTATCTGTGTGTGTGTGTCTGCGGCACCGTAGCTCCTAAACGAATGTACCGATTTCAATAATAAATAAATAAAAACGTTTATTTTACCATGCAGCATACAGATACAAACATTTAGACGATCACAAATGACATAAAAAAACACACATTTAAAATAAACAAAAATACATACAATATAAACAATATAAACAGATTAATTTGCGTATGGATGCTGCAGTGAGTAAAAAGGCCTAGGCTCAGCGATTTTTTGTCAGTCTGTATTTCAGACTGGCAACACTGATTTCCAGCCCTCGCCTGTGAGTGGATCGGAGATGATATAAAAAAATTAATTTAATTATTCTTCTTACCAGCCCATATACATCGCCACCGAGGGGCACGGGCCTCCCTTCGAAACACGACGGGAATTTAGGCCATAGTCCACCTTGCTGGCCCAATGCGTGTTGGTGGACCGCCCGTCCAAGAAAATATTTTTTCTTGGACGGGCGGGTTCCATCACGATGTTTTCCTTCACCGTTGAGCAAGTGATAATTAGAAATCCGTACATAAATCCGAAAAGACGAATTAAGTGGTACAGGCCCGCACCAGGGTTTGAACCATTACCAACTGGGCTATCACCGCATTTTTATTTTATTATTAATTGAGTTTATTATTATTAATTGGGCTTATTATACAACCCCAAGTAAAGTGTCTAACAAAAGCTAGTTCACTTCACCCCAGACCGCTTCTCGTTTGAAACAGCCAAAGTTGGTAATTGTTTCTTTATTGCATTTCGTAATAAATTAGGCGATTAAAATTCAAGTCATCTAGCCAATTGTTTCATTAAACATCAATGAAGATTACATTTAAAAACGTTTAAAGTTTATTGAAGTTTAACAATGTTTAATAATTCATACCGTGTGGTGATTAGTTGAGAATAACACCACCCCATTTCTTTTCGTGGGTGTCGTAAGAGGCGACTAAGGAAACACAAATGAGACCTACCTCCTATTAATCCACCCCAGGCAACGACACCTTAATTTGTTCTACATCTGAGGTGGCATTCTATGGTCTTATGCGGTGTGGCAGGCTCTGTAAAGGGCCGTCTGGTTTGCGACCACCCTCCTACCGAAGTTCGACGCCAAAAAGCTTGCTGTGTTCCGTCGGTGCATGGGAGTACCAGTGCCTTAATAGACATTTTCTGGGTTAACTCGCTTTATCGTCGACCACATCTATGACCTTGGTCAAGATTGAGATCAAGAGTTAACCCATCTTATAATAAAAAAATAAAATTAAAAAAATACACTCACGCCTATAATCCCTTACAGGGTAGGCAGAACGTTATGTGGTTATGAAATCATTTGACGCCACATTTGTCATTCGTTCTGAGGGTCATTAGATGGAATTTGAGTAAAGTGTAGATAGGTTTTCAGCCTTTCGCCCACCATACAGCAAAATCCTCGCGTCATATGTGAAGAGTTGGCAGCTGGCACATGTTTTACACTCTCAGTCCAGCGTGGAAGTCGTTTAATAAATGTATACTAATATTACAAAGAGGAAAGATTTGATTGTTTGTTTGCATTGAATATAGGCTCCGAAACTATTGGACCGATTCGAAAAACTCTTTCACCATATAGGGTACATGATTTTCCCGAATTCCCACGGGAATGAAGTCCCGGTAGGAAAGCTAGTTTCTTATAAAGACATTAATTCAAGATATATGCAAACTGTTGACGCCATATGAATAACATAATAGTTGGCAAACAAAATACCGTAAAACCATCTGAAGTAGTATATACTGATTCTTACAGTATGCCTGAAATAAGTTAAAATTGCACGAGGCTTAGATAATTCTGAATTTCACTCCCTGAACGGATAACGTGGTCACCATTATCATTTCACCGCCATTGAGACACCATTGCGTTACTTAACACTTTTTAATATTAAAAACAACCTTCCACACCCTTAAGCAAACGAACTTACAGCAATAAGCTTATAGACAGTAATGAATGAAGTCATAAAGTGTATATCGCACCACTCCCATCTAACTAGTATGAAAGGGGCCAAATTAGTAGGTGTCAGCAAGTATGATTAAAAAGCTCATCGCTACGATGCCATTAGTGTTAGTACACTAGCACTAGATAGAGGTAGATATATTTATAATCTATGGCTCTAGAGGCTTTTATAATCTAAGGTTTGTTGTATAAATTGTTCGTCATAACATCTTTGTGATTTTGCAAAGACATGTGTATGGCGGAGTGTGTCACGCCACTATAGGTCCATCTCTCTCTCTCTCTCCCGCAAATAATATATTACACGAATCCCCTACTTTCTTACTCCAGCTATTGATGGCTAGTTTGGTCGAGTGGTAGTGGCTCTATCTCTTAATCGACGAGTCCTGGGTTCGATTCTCATTCCAAGAAAATGTTTGTGGAAAAAGCAAATGAAATAATTTTCCACGTCAAAAACGTAAGAGTCACCGACTTCAATCCCAAAATCGGTTCATAAACGACGAAGTTATCCGCGGACATACGAGTACATAAAAAAATATATATACGGTCGAATTTAGAAACCTCCTCCTTTTTTGAAGTCGGTTAAAAATAAGAAAATAAAAATAAACGCTACACACACAAAGGCCCACTATAACGTTTGTTCTCAATTGTTTACAAAATATTCGTTCTCAGGTCATGGATGATCATGTCTGTCTTTGTATATATTCCAAGGGACCCACGACAAAAAAAAAACCTTTTCAGTCGTGCACAAATCGAAGTCGTATCGTTATCGTCTGCTGTAAAACGGCTCCATAGTTGGTAGCTAACTCCTTTGATTGATGACTTTGAGACAATTTTTCCATTAATCATAGTTAATTTTATTGAAGTGTCATTTCTGTTATTGAGTTAAATGTGTTGAATAGTTATATTTAATGAAAAAGAGCAACTTTAATAAAAGTGTGTTGAAATTATAAATTCGCTAAATTTAGAAAATATTGAACATTTTTAGATATAAATATAAAATTAATAAATTCGTATTATTCCCGATTTCAATTGCTTATTATTGTGACTTTTAAGTGTATGGTATTGCAATGATCACTTGCTTAACGGTGAAGGAAAACATCGTGATATCCGGGCGGGTATCGTGGACGGGCGTCCAAGAAAATTCATTTTTGAAAGACGAGCGGTCCACCAACCCGCATTGGGCCAGCGTGGTGGACTATGGCCTAAATCCCGTTCGTGTTTTCGAAAGGAAGCCCGTGCCCCTTGGTAGGAACGTATATGGGCTGGTAGAAAAAATAATTGTAACTTTAAATGGCTTTAAATTTAGCTAAGATCCAACTTGATAACATCAGCTTTCAAACAGCTTTGGTATAGTTTAGGCGTGAAAAGTTAACAGACAGACATAGTATATTTTACCACCTGCTAGAACAACTTTTGATTTCTTTTCTTTAACTTGAAAATAATATGCATTTGTAAGGATAAAAAAATGTAATAAATATAACTCGTAATGAAATAAAGTAATTATTTTCTAGTGAAAGGTTTTTCGTGTTTTTTGATCATACATATTGATTTGAAAGTATGTTTCATTGTGCAATACTATGTTATTAAAAGCCCCTTATAGTTTTCAATACAACTGAAAGTATTATCGTGTCAGTCATAATTTGATTTTAATTGAGATTCACTTTAATGTTAATTTCAACGAATGTGTACACTTAAAAAAAATAATGTATTAGATAAAAAAACTATACACTATAAATTTGTGGTGACAATGTTTAATTGGTTACTGTCATATTCAGAGTGCTTTCAAATGTGAACAGCAGCACAACGTGAAAACAACGCAGTCAAATTATATATATTTTTTTATAAGATGGGTTATCTCTTGACCTCAATCTTGACCTTAAGGTCAAAGATGAGGTCGACGATGGAGCGAGTTAACCCAGAAAATGCCTATAAAGGCACTGGTACTCCCACGCACTGACGGAACACAGCAAGCTGTTTGACGTCGGACTTCGGTAGGAGGGTGGTTGCGAACCAGACGGCCCTTTACAGAGCCTACCACATCTCATGAGACAATAAAACGACACAGGAGGCTCATTGGTGATAAAAAGCTGGATAAGGATAAGCTCCAAAGCCTAGCTCATAGACGCAAAGTAGCTTGCCTATGTGTTTTTTATAAGATGTACTTCGGGGAGTGTGCTCAGGAGCTGCATGAGCTCATTCCGCCTGCCCCTTTCTTCCATCGGACGTCCAGACGCACTGCGGGGTATCACCCTTATCTTGTCGAGATACCTCGGATACGTACTGAGCGCTTTTCTTCATCTTTTGTATTGCGCACTGCCAAGGAGTGAAATTCTCTGCCGGCGTCTGTATTTCCGAGCTCATACAACCCGAATATCTTTAAAGTACGAGTGAATAGGCTTCTTCTGGGTGAGCTCGCTGCATCCTCGACCGCATCTTTGCTGAGCTAGATTGTGGTCAAGAGCTAACCCATTCTTAATAAAAAAAAAACCTCAGATTCAGAAAAAAATGAAGTGCCGTTGCCTGGGATGGATTACGAAAGTGCAGAAATGACAAGGCCAGAGGGCGCGCATGCATTTGCGGGTTTGTCGCGGACCGTGCTGTATACCTAGTACAGAGGACTGCACATCAGGTTACCACACGGCTGCACTCTGTGCTGTTCCGATAAGAATGGTTTTGCAATAAAAATGGGGTAACCTGATGCGCTGGCCCCTGTAAAAAATATCATAAGTATTTCTCTGCACCCTAGACTAGAGAACACGCTTGACTACAGTCGTTAAACCAAGTGAAAGGCCATTTGGCGGTTTAGAAATTCTGACACCAGGATTAGTCAAGTTCGCCACACTCTTGAGTATATCTACACGATAAGAAGAGGAAGATCTCTTCCTTCTTTTAATATTGGCTGATTCAGATTGATAAATTCATGTAATTTACATAAAAACAATACTTTCTATACTTATTGCAGTATTGGCCGTAGACTTACAGAATAAATTGTCAATTTTCAACCCAAAATGAAAGTTATTTTAAACTCTGATATTACGACTACTGATATATGTGGGGTGAGTTTAAATTAGTCAACGAACTTAGAGAAATATTTCTATACATTAAACTTGAAAACCTACCCGAAGAAACCCATATAAAATTCTCAGCTCAAGTTGTTAAGAAAGACAAAATTATTTTTTTCATATTTTGAATTATGTTTCTTAGGGAAAGTTGTTCAGTTTTGTGGCCTAATTCACGTCCTTAAATTTCATTTACTAATATAGATGCAAATCTCTCTAGTGCACCCTAAAAGTAGGAGAAAATCTCACAGAATTTCACAAATTTCCTTAGTATTCTCTTTTACGAACACGAGACTTCGAAACTGAGTATGTAACACTCACAAAAAGCCGGTACATCGAGAGAAAGTCTCTTTAATGAAGACGAAGATTTCGCTCAACACCCTTTTGTTTCAAGCGTCTGGATTTTAGAACTCATTAAATTAAAGGATGAGACACACTCGTTACGAGGATGTGCTAGCTGTGTTGTGTGGAATGAAAGTGGGAAAGATTGGTGGGAGTGTTATAGTTTTTTATGAAAGAAGACTGAGCTTTGTGAACAGTCATATATTTAAATCGACGGCCGGTTTGGTAGAGTGATACTGGCGCTGCCTCTTGATCGACGGGTCCTGGGTTCGATTCCCGGGCAAATACATATTTGTGTAAAAAGCAGATATTTGTTCTCGGGTCATGGGTGTTTGTGTTTGTCTTTATGTATGTTCCGAGGGACCCACGACACAAGATAAAACCTTAATATGGGCTTTTGAGTGTGTAGCGTTTATTTATATATTTATACTTAAAAAAACGTTATTGACTTATTTTAAGCAATATATTTTGAATTGAACTGAACATGTTAGTAAAATCTGCTCATCAACGGACAAGGGTCTAACGTATTGTAAAAGAAAGCTAGGTAAGTTGTGTAATAGTAGATGTTTCGAAACATCCAACTGCTAGTGAGCTGACAACAGCGCGTTCACAAACCTATATCGAGATAGACGAAAAGAGCGCTTTAAACTATATGAGAACCTAGCGTGTCGAATTTTTCGTACCTAAAATTACGTCACGAGCGAGATTTAGTCATGGGAAATCAAGACCGCGCGGAAACGATTCAAAGGCGTTTAATTAAGTAAAATAATAATGTAAATCCGACTTTAATCGATTATCATTTACGGCATAGGTCTCAAGCGGACTGACTTAAGTCGGACAAAACTGTGACCGTAGATCACACTTTTTACATGCAAGTTAGGTAAACTTTTACTGTCTATCTCGATATAGATCTGTGAGCGCGTTTGAGCTCGATATAGGTCTGTGAGTTCAAGTTTTGAATTAAGAAACGCGCGCTGTTGTGAGCTCGCTAGCAGAGATTTAAAAAAATCGACTATGTACACACCCTCCTCTGTCACAACTCACTTTGGTCTCCCCTACCCTTAAAGGATTTCTTTACTTGATATTTGCGATTTCGAAATATTCTCTTTTAATACACATTAAAATTTTCTGAAATTAGTAAAATCTCAAAAATCATAGCCGCCATTTTATCAAGAATTGAATTAAATCAAAGATAGTTTTAAATGACAGCCAGACAGACAGACAAATAATTTATTCATTGCTTTAAAACATACACACAACTTTCAAAACAATTAGAAGTACAAATACACATTAATATTACAAAGTTATTCTGGATTGTTGTGTGTGTGTATCAGAGTGCAACAAAAAGGCATAAGCTTTGTCCAAAGGACAAAACACTGGTGTTCTGCTATAACCTCATTAACGTCAGTCACGAGTGCTCAGCAGCGAAGATAAACACTAAAAAGAGAATGTACAATATAATGTATAATATGTATAACAGGGGATAAATATGTGAGTTATGTAAATGAACAAATTGTAAAATAATTTTAAGCAACATTCAATGTATACCAAAATAAAGATCTTTTTAATTGATTGAAATTAGAGAGAATTCAGAGGTCAAAATATTTCATTTGGCTATTTGAAAACTCTGACTTAAGTTATGTTTGCCACACTATAACCAAATAAATGGTTTAATTAACTTACTATTTACTACGTAACAGCGTAAAACTATGGAAAATATTACCAGAAATAGAAATAATGAGGCGTTTTTTAGTTTCCTTACCTGTAGTGATAGCCTGCATTTATTTACTTAAATAAGTTAATTGTAAAAAATAAACAGCTTTTAATTTAATGTTGACTTTTACGTAAACCTTTGATTTGATATCCATATCATGGGAGTGCAAAATAACTAGTCCTTCATTATTGGTTTAAGAATGACTTCATTCACTACGCAGCATGTGCAGAATTATAGCTGAATCAGTTGAGGTAGGTAAAAATGATCTTATCTGTGGTTGAAAATAACTGTATTAAAATTTAGTTGCAAGATTTGACCCAAAAAAACATACTTATATGGCAAGTTAATAAAAAATCTTGTAAAATCTTACCGAGGTCAAAGATCGATGCTATGGATGGCTTTTTATGTAATCATCAATACTTTTGCTAGAAATGGTGACTTACCTGAAACGAAAACACATAAACATTAATATTGTTAGGTTTTTTAAAAAACATATTTCACTAGCAACTTTATCTCATTTAACAAATACATTTTTTAAAAAAAAATGCGTATTTTTTGTTTAAGAGCGGATATAATTGAAATGGCTGAGTTTTTCAAAAAACTTTCACCAAATAGAATGTCACTTAAAAACAGCTCTCCACAAACATAATACATTATATAAGTCCCGCTTACGTTTAATGCTCTTAACACCCCTAGTGTTATAGTAGTGGTTAGTATTTAGTACCCTACGTCGTAAGTACCTTATTCCGTCCGTAACACCAGATTTGGCTGGTTTGAGGTTTTAAGTACAAATTATTTTTATTTTTGAGAAAATGTTGCTGCATTTTCGGAGTAACACGGATTTGAAAGGTTGTTTTATGTTTTTAATTGTGTGTTGAATATAGAAATAGCGGCGTTTTTATGTACACATGGTAGCACATCAGGCTATTGATTTCGTGGTGCAAATGGTTAACTTGACAAGTTGCTATCTGTACCTTGTAAAAGTACTAGAATTCTAAATACCTACAACCAACGAAGAAGATGAAATATCATATTTTAATTTTAATAGGTCTTTCAAAATACTGTAAGCAATTATTGTAAACTTTCATTTACATAAAATCATGAAATAATATTTGTTTTTTATAACAACTATTATTTGATTGTGTAATGTGCCATGCCTAAAATAAAATGATTTATTATTATAAAAAAGACGAATTCATCGTAGCTAAATAGCCAACCTGTAGCAAGATGCTACGCCGTAGACTAACTCTCCGTAGCCACTCAACTACAAGTGTTTTAGTTACTTATCCAATGGTATCATTGCTATTACCCTTAGATCATCTATTCCCTATTTAAAAATGTTCATATGATGTGATGTCATTTCTCGTATGTAAATCAATGAAACAATAAAAATAATGACTAAGATTAAAAAGAAAACAAAAATTTGCTTGTACTCGTAGCAAGTCTTCATCGTAGCTACTTGCTACAAGAAGTTTTTTTGTAACTGATCGATCTTATTTACATACATACATAAGCCTCTGGCCTATTGGGGTAGGCAGAGATTACAGATTGCCAAACCTATTTACAAAAAATAAAAATAAAAATTGCTAAATTGGCTACGCAGGTAGTTAAAACCAGGATACCACTGCTGGGCAAAAGCTCTCCACTCTTTAAAAAAAAAACTTAAGCATTCACTAGACTAAATCAACTATGTATTAGTGTTTTAGTTACCCTTTTTGCCGTTTCAATGCAATTATTTTAAAATGTTCATGTGACTTAATATCTATGTGAATTAATGAAACTATAAAAAAATTAGGACTTACATTAGTACCAAAATGCTTGTACTCATAGCAAGTCTTGAGCGTAGCAATTAGCTAGGCTCTGCTACAATTTTAATGAAGATTATTTGTAACTGACCTAACTTACGAAAAAAACAACGGGTTGCACTCTGGGAGTGCCGGCAGAAGTGAAAACTTGAACATTAACGTTGTGCATTAATATGAAAACAAAACAAAATAAACAAAAAGAGTCCCTTATTCTCTCAGGATTCAAACCCACGACCTGTCGCTTACAATCTGGCAAATTTTCCACTCGACTAAACTGTCTACTTTCAATTCAGTAAAATAGTCTATCGGTATTTGCGCACTATGTGTGAATAATCGTTGACATCTGACACAGAGATAATTTTACCATAGGGCTGCCATCCGCCCGGGTTTCCACCCATACTTCAAAGTACAAAACGCTGCTAAAGAAGTTTTCACTTCAAAATAGGTGGCAACCCTATCCTACGCATATTCGATCAGGGTCACGTGACATCTGACGCGAGTTCATAGCGAGTTAAACATTTTTTCTCCATACTAAGGCCCGAGTTCACCAAAAATATACCAACGGTTAAACCGCGGTTAGAAGCTAATCAGACAAATTGTCAAAAAAAACTGTTTTTTTTATTTATTTTTTATTTAAAGATACACGTTTACATCGCTAATACATAAGTAAACATACAATCTTTGAAATAAAAACTAGACGAGTACACAATTAAAGGCAAATACCACATTCGATGTTAAGAACACGTTTGTATTACAATCATAATAGTACATGCTTTTACAAAATTAATAAAGTTTTAAATGTTTCTAAGCTGCTGCATGACTTTCTTACGAAATTGTGGCTAAGAGTCCTCAAAGAAATCAATTACTTGGTGGTACTTATTTGCTAGGAAAATGGAAATGACATTGTCAAATCTCTGGTTAGCTGCTAATCGTTGGTTAATTTTTTGGTGAACACTGTCCTAAGACCCAATTTCACCATACTCTGTTAGTTATTTAACAGACGATTAGCAGCTAACCCGAGATTTGACAATATCATTTTCATATTTTTTGTTTGACGTAGTCTGATTAACTTCTTAATCGTGGATTAACTAACTAACAGAGTATGGTGAAATTGGACCTAAAAGTGCTCAACGCCGCTAAATAAGTTTTCACTTTAAAAAATTTAAATTGTGTACGTATGTAATTAAAATCAGGCACCACCCCACCGCTGAATAAAAGCTCTCTACTCTTTACAAAAGTACTCTATCTACTCTTCACAAGTAACATTAACGTCTTGAGAGGACAAACCGATCCGTCGACCAAAGCTGTGCCACGTCGTTATTCAATTTACATGCAAATAGGGGTCGAAGGGGGGGAGCTTGTAAGGGTGGTGTGACCGTGCCAATAGTACGCTGATGTATTACGTCTGAACGTGGGCTGCGGTTATTTGGGGCAAGCTACACGAATTTAGGATGATTCTCATTTCTTATTGTGTCTCGGTGTAAAATTTGTAATTTTTTATTACAAACTCTTACAGATTAATATAAAAGAAACGTCTTCAAAGGCAGATTTATCCCTGAAGGGATCTCTCCTAGTCTACCTTTGATGTATTTAGGCATATTTTGCATTGAAATTTATCTGTGCCTTACGTTTCTCAAAAATCGGGTTTTGAAAATATTTTCAAAAGTGTTTTATAATAAATAATAAATAAACGCTACACACTCAAAGGCCCACACTAAGGTTTTCCCTTGTGTCGTGGGTCCCTTGGAACACACATAAAGACAAACACAAACACCCATGACCCGAAAACAAACATCTGCTTTTTACACAAATGTTTGCTCCGACTGAGGATCGAACCCAGGACCCGCCGATCAAGAGGCAGCGTCACTACCACTCGACCGAACCGGCCGTCAATATTAATCTGTTGTAAATATTCGTAAAGAATTTTTAGGGAAAGAAAAATAATAGTTTTCTTAACGTTTAATTTTG
Source organism: Aproaerema taeniolella (assembly GCA_949987775.1). Taxonomy (NCBI): domain Eukaryota; kingdom Metazoa; phylum Arthropoda; class Insecta; order Lepidoptera; family Gelechiidae; genus Aproaerema; species Aproaerema taeniolella. The sequence continues at coordinate 19,568,852 of OX465250.1, forward strand.
TCCACAAAACCACGTTAGATTTAGGCCAGAACCTCCTTCACTGTAATGAAGTTAGGAGCATGTTCCTCAGTCAAGACGTGTATAGGCTGAAGACGAATATTTTTAACGTGTATATCTAAACCCGACGACAGCTGAAACATAAAGTTTGCTTTTTTCAGGGAAATTTTCTTTTAGTCAGTGGCCAAACCACAACATAATAAAATAAGCGAAGCTCTCTAAAAGAAGTTAAAAGATTGTTTTTAAAAGAAGTTTAAAATTTGTTTTCCAACAGAAGTTAAACTTTCTGAAATATGTTTTTTTTTATAAATAAGAAGTTTTCTACTAAACTTATTGTTTATAAGGTTTCGATCCCGGGTCCTCCAACCCTTTTTTATTTAAACTTTTTTATTTTTTTATGCGTCATGAAAACGAACGAGCGGGAAAATCTACAAGCATATTTTTTCTCTAAATTCGCAGATTATGAAAAATATTCCTATATAAAGTGACATTAAGTTAGGTACCTAATGAAACTTCGAACCATGAAACTGAAAACCTATGTAAAATAAAATAAAAAAACTACTTTACATGCTAAAAGAATTAGCAGCGTCTTTGTAGAGGCAAATTTTTTTAGGTACGGAAACCTAAAAAATTCCCAAAAGTCGCTAACGTTCATGACTTGTATCTCAAAAGGTCTCCGAATATGACAGCACTGTAGGTGTTTCGGATATTGGTAGGTCGCATCAGGTCAGCGCTTCGAGGGTTTTTAATAACATGTACATTTGATGGATTTATAGGCGACCCTGTACGAGATGACTGGAAAAATGGAGGAATCTTTGTTTTTTTTACAACTTTGTTTGATTCAATATTTTGTGATTTAATTTTTTTATGTTAAATCTAATCAAAATTATATTTTATTTCGTTGAACATTCATGGATTAAATACGTTGAAACCATTTGTTTTTTAACTCAATATTTGCTCACAAAGATGCAGTCATCCCTCGAAAAGAACAGACAAAAAATTTGCGTGCTGCTTTGTTTTAAAATAATTATTTTTTTCTCCTTATCGTGTAGATATATCTACGAGTATATATATCTCTGCAAAGCTCGTGATAAATTTCTTGATTATTATATACACGATAAGGAGATTTTTTTTTTTACTTCGGTCCTATCAAGTTTCCTGCCCCTGTGTACGGTAGAGGTTCTATCTATACCCCTCACGTTAACTATCTGCTTTGTATGTTTTTAGCCGAAGGTTCGATCTTCAAAGTGATTCGGGTCATTTCGCGCCTTTTTGTATTGAATAACACATTACCTTCTGCGGCTTCGGCCGTGCAAGTTAGGTTTCTCTTAACAAATGCCATCAAAGTGATTGACTGCCTTTTCCTGGTATCATTTCGGTTACCAGCTCCTCTAGAGCTACGCTACAGTACGTTGCTTAACCTCACTGATGGGTTCAGATCACTGAGTTCCACTTGGCTATGAGCGCTTCATGTATTGTTTACGCTACTACGCTATTACAAGTTAATTATTGCAATAATCAGACACGTAAATCAGTTTCGCAGTTGACTGTCGCCGAGCCGTCACGTCTATAATTGGGTGTGGTTACCATGGCAACCACTAGTTTACATCTCAGTGATTTTAGGCACAGAACTTCAGAGTTCAGAAGCTCAAGCAGGATTGTGCTCGCGCGCGAAACGCGCCGCGATCCTATGTCAAAATTCAACCCTGACAACACCAGCAAGCCTTTGCGTGGGGCCCTCGCGTAATCAAAGTGAAGTTTCACCGTCAGCCGAGTAGCGTGCCCCGCGAGTTTGTCGCGCATCATGCTCGAGCTGCAGATGTTAATAGTTATGGAGTGACTTAAAATTAATTACTGAAACTTTAGGAGTTATTCTTTCCATGAAGCTGAACAGAAGCAGTAAACCTGATGAATGGCCAAAGTGGCAATTTATCACGAGCGTTTTCGTGCTTCGGAGGGCACGTTAAGCTGTCGGTCTCGGCTATTGTCGATTGACTACAGTCGTTAAAACCAAGTCTGAAGCCATTGTGCGGTTTGAAAACTCTGACACCAGGGTTAGCCAAGTTACCTACACGATAAGAAGAAGAAGACTGAACAATTTTTCCCAAGGCACTTATATGAAATTTAAAAAAAAAAAAATTCTATTCAAAGGCAAATCAGCTGATCGCACAAGTGGCAAGGAGAGGTATTTTTTTTTTTTAATTTGAACCTGTGTTCCTTAGGTTGAAATGTTTCCGTTGGTTGACTGACAATTTTATTTGTAAATGTTTTGATAAAATTTAATAAAATTTGATATGGAGATAGCTGATACTTTGAATTAACACAAAAGCTCCATATTTTTCTCAAATTTTTACGGGAACGAAGTCCCGGGCAGGAAGCTAGTATTATTTAAACATTGCATCGAAGAACTTTGTAGTTTAAATGTCTCCTCTGTTTAAATGTCGTTTGCAATCAAGCGGTGAGGCTTGCGGTTACCACCTTCGATTCATCAAGGCAAGTGTGTTACCGGCTCCGGTAAAGTCGATTTTGTTTCTATTATAGAGCAAATTGAGACATTACGTCAGTGGTTGGCATCAAGATGTAGTGTGATTTCGGATGTGGTTGGGTGTTGCGAAGATATTTTGGTGCGAATGTAGCTCTTATTGGCATGGAATAAGATAGGATTGATGTCAAGATTTGGTTTTTGGTTGTAAGATGTTGGTCTATGAATTTAATTGTGGGGTTAACACCTTAAAGCAAGCGAACAATCTATAGTTTTAAATTTAAAACAATATAGGCGAGTAATGACGAGGAAATAGTTTTGCCAAAAACTACGTCCATTCATTCATACTACGAACAAATGCATATTGCATGCGCATAAAATATATATAAAACATGAAGAAATTTTTTTTTTGTCATATAAACTAAAAAAATATTACTTACTATCGCATCAGTCAAAACGATAATCGTGGTAAACGAGTTTAAAAGAAGATATATATTCACAGAATAAAATATCTATTAAAAAAATTAAAAAAGAAGATTAATATACAGGTTAAAAAAGAACCTCCTAGCTTTATTGAAAATCCTGAACTAGTATCACTTACTGAACACTTTTAATTTTTATTGTTTTTTTTTTTTTGGGGGGGGGATTTTTTTTTCCTAAACGTAGACACCACTCGGGCGCAATCCCCGAGCGCTACCCGCAACCCTCGCGTGCCTGGTGTAGGAGTAATGTCTACGTTTAGGCAAAAAATGAACTATTCCCATTGAAAAAAAATAAAAAAAAAATATTTCAAAAATGTGTTCTTTGAGTGATACTAGTTCAGGATTTTGAATGTAGCTAGGAGGTTCTTTTTCACCCAGTAGAGGCTTTTGATAAAAACATTTTGTAGCTCATGGAGTAAATATACTCTTACAGTGTCCCTATTTTCTTGTGGTCTCTGGGCAAAATTCTTGTTTCCAAAACAATAACAAAACAACAATAATATACGTATTTTTAAGTTCAAATTATTGTAGGTAATAAATATAACATTTCATAGACATGAAAATTAAAACAAAACAACATTAAAGTGTGTAGTTCTAAATAAAACTAATGAAGGCGATAAATCTATTAGTTCATTGGCAGAAACATTGTATTCATATGAATTCGGAAAATCGATGATTGTCAAGAAACAACAAGAAATCAAACTTTTATATCCAGCAATACTGACAGTCAGTCTGCTTATCAATTTACTTTTGCATTTATAATAATCACTAATATTATAAATGCAAAAGTAACTCGGTCTGTCTGTAACGCTTTCACGCCTAAACTGCTAAACCCATTTTGATGAAATTTGGTACAGAGATAGATAAGACATAACACAGAGATTGGAAAAGGACATAAGCTACATTTCATCAGTCAGCTGGCCACGATATAACCTGTAGTCCACGCGGGCGGACTCGCGAGTGGAAAACTAGTATCTAAATAAAGTTATTATAAGTAAATAGATATACTAAGCATTAATTAAGCCCTCCTACGCATAATATACCCACAAACACGTGTAATTTTATCCATAGTGACGGATCAAAGCAGGATTATGTTACCTTTTGTGTATACGTCGCACCGGTAACACAACTGATGAATTGTTTGGCCAAAATTGTAACTTAAGACAGGATAACAGGACGTTATTAGTAGATAAAAGGTCGTGTGAAAAACAATACCTTGTTTACTGGTTGGGTGATAATGTCAAATAAAGGGCAGAATATTGTACAGATATTGGAGAATACTTGTCCTTCCTGCTTATTATGCTTAGTTCTGTGTCCTGCTTATTATGCTGAGTATATCATATATTGTGTTATTTTTTAAATTGTATATGAATATTGTTTAAATATAACGTATTGTTAAGAAGCAATAACGTTTATATTATCTTATCTTTCTTCATTATTGTGTAGATATGGTCAAGTATGTGGTGAACTTGACTAACCGTGGATGTCAGAGTTTCCTATTCACCAATTTATTGGTCTTAACTTGGTTTAACGACTGCACTCAACCGACTACAGCCGGGACCCCACGCCAGTTTAATGTGCCCTTCAGAGCACGGAAACACGCATGATAAATTACCACTTTGGCCACTCATCAGGTTTTCTGCCCCTTTGTATTTTGCTTAACCTCACAACGCTTCAACAACTACAACAATAAAATTAATACAACAGCAAATTTAAACAAAAAAGGACAAAACCTTCCACCTTATTACCCTCAAAACAGATCGTAAACGTCGCGTCGACTCACTTTTTTATTTCCACTGTGTTTTCGTTCAACTGAACGTTTAAAGGATAACCATAGTTCTAAAGGAGATGCTAATGGTCTGTGAACTGATTTAATCTGATTTTATGTCTGTCTGGACTTGCTGCAGTTATTTTTATGGGGTTTTAGTAAATAAAGCTTGGAGTTCTCCTGGCATGCTGATCTATGATGCTTGTCATTGTGAAATATTAAATTAATCAAATATTTAATTCAAGGTTACTCTACGTTTAGTAGATAATCAGACAAAACGTAAAAAAATTCTGAAAATGACATTTTTGTACATCGGGTTAGTTGCCACCGAGTGTTAGATAATTAATAAAAATGTCTCTGAATTACTACCTAAATGGTATATTGATAACCGCTGTAAGCATCTAGTATGCCACAAAAATATCATTCAAAGCGTACTCAACAAATTAAGTTACAAAAAATGGTAAAATGAGGTAACCAATATAGTTAAAAACTGTGCCTAAAACCATTTACTCGTAAAAAAGCCAAATATCTACGCAGGACTAGCAGTGAAGAAAAACTTAGAATTTATATCACTACTATATTTATATTCCATCTAATAACCATCCGAATGAATGTCAAATGTAGCGTCAAGTGGTTCTAGAACCACATGACGTTCTGCCTACCCAGAAAGGTATTATACAGGGCTTGGCTTTAGGTAAATCTCTTTCAACCTCTCGGGTGGTAAATCAGTCCATGAAACTGAACAACTTTCCCAAGGAACATAGGTCAAAATACGAAAAAAAAATGTTGAGTGTCCATACAAACTTCATCAGCATATAGCGCATTTTGTATGGGAGATCAAAAATTTTTTTTCGTATTTTGACCTATGTTCCTTGGGGACATAGATATCTCTCTTTCACCTGTGAGGTTGAAAGAGAGATACCTAGAGCCCTGTATAGACATAAGTGTGGCAGATACACACACATACATACGCTCATGCCTATAATCCCTATTGTGGTAGGCAGAGCATTCGTGGTTTTAAACCCACTTGATTCCACGTTTGATATAAATTCAGAGGGTTCTAAGATAAAATATGAAGTAAGTGGTGAGAGGTTTTCAGCCTTTCGCCCACAATACAGCAAAACCCTCGCGTCCCACTTACTATGGTAGATAGCTAGAATAACATTTCTGTTGTAAATTTTAAAAATTGCCATAAAAAAATGTAATCGTCTTACGAAAGAGCGTAAATTAAGGTAATAGTATCTAGTGCAGTATGTATTAAACTAAAACGCTTTGCTCTCAAGAAAAATCATTGTAATTCAACAAATTGTGAATTAGCAAACACCTCTCCCTGGAATTCAGTAGCTTCCCGATTCCGGAGCGCCTTTATAATTGCGTTTCGCAACAAATTACAAGTCAGAATGAGGGAAAATAAAACAGGAATAGGCGCAAACAAGGAGAGTTGTCGGCTCTGCTCTTTGCTCACTCACTTCGATATTGAATGTAAAACTTTTCGTCAAGTTTGAGAAAAAAATAGTTTTTTTAAATTTATTTTGAGAAGATATTGTGTATTTCTTCACCTTTAAAAAATCTTGTTCATTCTTATTTGCACGTTAATTATGTTAATTATAATTATTTGCAATAGAAAAAAAAATAAGTTGAAATTTATTTTCCGCCTTTTATAGATTGACATTAATAATTTTATATGTACGAATTTAATTGAAGCAGTATCAATTGGCGAAAAATAAGAAACAGCAATTTTTTTTTTCAAAAAACCTATTGTTCTGGTATTTTTACTTACTTAAACATGTGAAAAAGAGATTTTTGCTGTTTTTTTTTTAATTAATAAAATCAGTGAGATAGTAAGATTAGTTCCCTATTTCACTAACAGCGCACAAAGAATTCTAAGTTATATTTTAAATTTTTATCTAAATAATTAGGTAACTAAACAATTAACGGATTAAGTTTTTAATTAATAAATAAAAGTTACGAACTCAAAGGCCTAGACGAAGGTTTTCTCTTATGTAATGGGTCCCTTGAAACATACAGACATGAACAACCAGAGAATAAACATCTACTTTCCCTCGTCTGGTCGTCGTCCAATAGACGTCAAAAAGAAACTCAAGTACAAAATACAATTAAAATTTTAAACACAATATCATTAAAACAATCCTCTCTAGCAGAGTAATTCCACTAGTGTTTACCCGATCCGTCTTCGAGACAGACAGCATTGCATAAACTTGTTTGTGTAATGGATGAAATATAAACAAATCTGAAGGTACTGCAGATTGCACAGTGAGGTATAGTTTTAAGACACATTTATAGCATAGATCCTTCCATTCTGGACCGGGAGTGAAAGAAAAATTTAGAATGTGTATACCTAGGTACATTCAAGAGCACGTCAAGCTTGACACTTTGGGTTTTGGACCGGCCCTGCATTGTATGGCGCGCAGTATAAATCAGAGCTCAGCTACTGGTAGTGTAAAGCGTGACCTGGAGGCTTACCATGATCGCTTAGCGCGATCCAATTTAGGACCTAAACAAGTCTGCAACGCTTTTTCGTACCATGATGGCTTATAAGCGATTCAATTTTGGCGCTGTTGCGATTCAAAGGCAGACCAGCGACAATTTTTTTTTTTTTTTTCATTCAATTTTGATCGCTGAAATGTCAAAATTGTCAAAACAAATATGGCGGTTCAAATTATTTTTTTAGCAAAATAACATAAAGTTAAGTGAAATTGGATACTAATAGAACAAAATGTGGAAGTAAGTAAAACTGGAATATTATTATGTGGTTTATTTTATAAGTAATGCTCATGACGTGTGCATATAAAAACGCATGCGTACTTTATTTTTCAGATGTTCAAGGAATGTGATGCTGATGCAATTTTGAATGAAGCCTCCTTGCCCCTTGAATACTGTAAAAGATGCTCTTAAACTCAGTGAAGACTCCGTGTTACAATAGCAAACTGTGTCTTTGTTATTAACGACGCGCGATATAGCGCTGACCTATAATATTCGTCTTAGAGTTGACTCTCACGCTGGCATTTTTATGTAAGTTCATAACTTATCATTATCAGATTTTGTGACCATAAGTAAATTTTGAGGAAATTAACCATTAGTATCTACGACTTTCCACGGAGCCTATCCATTCAATTAAGTAAAACAAACAAACCGAGCTTTCTTCTGTTGCTCTGCTCGCATTGACTACAAGTTGTGTTTTGCCTAGCAGTGGGATAAAAAGTAAGCTTTTATTCATTCCCAAAGTTTGATCTATTTTATCAAAATCGGTTTAGTGCCTTTAATTCAAACAAACAATCAAATAACTAGGTACCTACCCTACTTATATTTTGTTTGACTTTAGTATGATAGTATAGATTCAGCCCACGAGGCATATATTTTGACTTTAGTATGACAGTATAGATTCAGCCTGCGAGGGGTAAGCTTTATATCGTGTCCAGCAGTGGGATATAAAGCAGCCTATTTTCATTCCCAATCCAGGACCAATACTCTGTATCTAATTTCATCAAAATTGGTTTAGTGGTTTTGGAGCATACATTGAAAATTGAAACGAATACTTAACTTAATCAAATCTTTCTCCCTTTGTAATATTAGTTACATTATGTAGGAGGTAGGTAGGTATGTAGGTACAGTCGAGAGCACGTCACACTTGACACTACCAGTTTAAGCTGAGCTCTTATTTATACCACGCGCCATACAATGCAGGGCCGGTCCAAAGTCCAAAGTGTCAAGCTTGACGTATTCTTGACTGTACATAGATTGAATTCTGTACTAATTTATTCATTTAAGCAGATACTTAGGTAATTTATTTTTTATGTTTTAGATTTGGATTGAATCATCTTCCAGCTACAGATGCCTATTGGAGCAGATTGCATGTAAGGACCTCTTCAGCTGCTATGGTTTTTCCCAATATTATCAAAATACTCACCAACATTGATAATGTTAAACACTATAATAAATTTATTGATCAAAATATTTTGGAATTTTAATTGCTCTAAGGTATACCTACTAGTGAAAGAAAAACAAAGAACATAGGTACCATCTGCCAAATCTTCCTAGGCTTACTTTACTGTAACAGATGGTATTAGCACCAAGAGGGTCTTTTTTTGTATGTTGAACATATCATATCATTGCAGCACCCCTCACACCACTGTACTTACCTACTACATCATTTAAACTTATTCATGATTATCAGAATTTGAATGTGAGAAAATAGTGCTCATGATTGAATGCTGTAAGTATATCCCATAAATAAATAATATTTAACTGCTGTTGATAAACCTTTGAATTAAGAAAAATAGATGTTTAAACTTAATACTTCTTTATTAATTGTAAAGATTTATATAATACTACTTCTTTGCATATTCAATTTGTATTGTAGACAATTCTAATATCTTAAGTTCTTACATGAAAGTTTTACAATAACGGTGAGTTTTATTATAAAAACCTTAAGAACCGTGACACTCTGTCTATGTCTACCCCTTTGAGGCTTATAGGTGTATAATAGGTTTTTAAGTTGTAAAACTTTTCATTTACTTCATTAACAAAGATAAATAGATAAAACATTTATTTGTCACTTTAACACACAATTACATCTTGTAACAGCACTGAGTTGAGTACATAATGTGGTAATTTTGTAGCCTTTCAGTAAATCCTATTTGAAGCTGCACCAAGCCAAGGCAGATTACTGGTTCTGATTGAAATTGCCTTCTTCATTAATTCTATTTCAGCCTCTGCACTACTAATAATTAGGTACAGATTTAATTTTCTCTTTGTAATCTGTAACAAAATAAGTCCCAATTACTAAGTACTTAACACAAATTATTGTTAGTAAGCACTACCCTTTTCTCTTAGTTTGCTGGTCGGCTCTTTCAATAAACTGCATTCTGCACCCTCGAGTAGCCCTTATTGTGCAGTTGATCATTTGAACCATGACCCACCTTAAGATCATTTTCTTACAGTCAAGTAAGTACCTAGGTAAAAATTCATTTATACATTCTGCTAATGACAGCAAAGAGAACCCTACTATATTTTAGATTACAAAGAAAAAATTGTCGAAGTATGTATGTACATCATTATTTTAAAATAGGTAAGTACCTATAAACAAGCTATATGACATAATTAAATAGTAGGTACTTGTGAAAGTTAGAATGGAAATAATCTGTGTAAGAATTTATGAAGTCGATTGCAATATTCTTCTAACACATTTATTTCTTTAAGACTTGGTCCATCTGTACCATCAATACAAGTAGAACAATGACTATACTTCATATGATTTTGTTTGTTTGCATTGAAACAGTAGGTAAAAAAGTGGAATATATCATGTTATTTTTATCTTGCTTACTTACTTATTTTTCTTGTTTGTTTTGTTTATCATGGCATGGCTCATTTGGGTTGATTATTAAATTGCCTGGATTGAAATCAGTACCTTTGCATAGGTAAGTACCTATAGTAAGTAGATGTTTAATCAAATCAAATATATTTATTTCTGACCTGAAGCAGTAAATCTACTTTTCTATTTATTTCGCCTCTGACAACTGCCTAGTTAGTTAATGTTTGCCACTTAATGAGATGAGTCCGATAAATATTGTATAGCAAATGAATAGTATTCTGTAACAAAAAAAAATTAAAAACAGATTACTTACTGAAAGTCTCACAATTTTTATAAAGTCCAACTGACCTGTCTGACCCTGGAATTTGACAGGATTAGACCTTTCAGTTTTTCTCCCATGTAAATTAGGTTAGGTACTTACTCAAAAACATGTCATTTTAACTTGAATACCAAAACTTTAACTCATTGCAAAAATGCGTCAAGTGTAGATTTAATGATGTATAATTGTATTGGTCAGTGGGTCGGGGTCGTGTTAGGTGGGAATTTCAGTAGATTATTCATAGTTTGGTACTTAAAACTACACAGCATAAAGCAAACATTGCAGTAAGTAGTGGACCCAGATAGGTACTATCTTCTAGAACAAATGGTACAATCAATGAGGATATAATCACTACGTTTTAAATACAATCATTATGTTTTGTTAAAAATGAAGAGTAAAGTAATTTAAGGTTAAAAAGACAAAAATCAAAAATTGTTTTTGTTGATATATCAAAATGCGTGTGTTCAAAGTACTTGTTTACGTAATTCAAGAGAATCTTTTTTTCTGAACTTGATTATGATTACATGTTATTTTGGTTAATTTTTTCGTACCTATTACATAAAAATTAATATTTTGTATAAGCTTTGATAATCAAGTCTTTATAACATTGAAACTCTAAATATTTTTAAAATAAAATCTTAAAATAAACAGAATTATGGTTTCCGAACGCTTTTTTGATTGTTCTCATTTGGCGACCATTAGACTTGAACTGTCATTCAGAAGGGGACAAAGCTGTACTAGGAAGCGAAACAGACTGATCAGTTACGTGCAAGTTACGTGGTATGTTAATTCTTTAAGATCTGAAGACTTTTGCCTATCGAAAATGGAGAAACCAAGAAAAAAAATGGACCATAGACAACTGAGCAGTTCAAAAGCAGTGCCATCATGGTACCAATTTAAAAAACATTTCAATTGCGAAGCAGTTCAAATTTGGATCCTAAACAGAAATGCTTTTAAACGATCATGGTAGGTACCCTGCTCTTGACTGTACTCTTCCCAGGTATACAGTATAGTCTGTAAGTGGGATGCGAGGCTTTTGCTGTATAATGGGCGAAAGGCTGACCACCTCTCACCATTATACAACTTGTTCCATCTGGTAACCTTCGCAATTTGTGTTAAACGTGGCATCAAGTAGTTTGCTAGAACCACGGATGCTCTGCCTACCCCGTTAGGGATTATAGGCGTGAGCTTATTTATTTTAGAAATACTTTGAGCTAGGTTGGTTAAGTTGACGTGAAATTATTACGAGCGTTACCGTGCTTTAAAGGGCACGTTGAGCCATCATTCCTGGCGGTTGTCGATTGACTACAGTCGTTAAACCAAGGCGGAAGCGATTTGGCGGATTAGGGTTAGTCAAGTTAGTCAGCCGTGTGAGTCCCGTGTGAGTCCCCGGCAGAGCAGAATAGAACCACTCTCTTTCTTGCCGAGGTGTTGTACAAGGCGACTAAGGTAAAATGCAAGCAAGTTCATCTGCACACAGAGAAGGAAAACTCTGCAATTATATCAATACCCTCGCCAACCCGTCTGCCAAGCGTGGTGAGTATGGCATTTACCCCTCATGTTATCGAGGGAGGCCCGTGCCCCAGCAGTGGGGACGTATATGGGCTGATGAAGAAGTTAGTCACGTAATTTAGTATACCTTTTTTAACCCCGACAAAATAGAGGGGTGATATAAGTTTGACGTGTGAATCTGTCTGTGGAACCGTAGCTCTTAAACGGAAATCACGAAAATCATGAACGCTAATTTATCAAGAATTGAATTGATGCTTTTATTGTTGCAACACTTCATAAAAGTATGTTTGGGAAGTAAAAGTAAAAAAAATATTAAAATCAGGAAGTGAAACTTATGGAATTGAACTACTGAATAAGAAATTAATAAAAATCGACTTTAAATATTAAGAAAATCAACTGATTGCTCAAGTTGTAAGTGATTTTTTTTCGTATTTCGACATATGATGAGGAAGTGGGTTGATTCATATTCTTAATTTTCAGCAACTTTGACATCAAGGTTAGTTAAGCTCGCAATAATATACTTCACTGTACGTATACGACAAAGGAAAGAAAGTAGTTTATTTTAAGTCATCTAACAGAACATGGCTAATTGAAATAGAAGATTCAAATCATCCTCTTTAAAACATCTTACAAAGTCACAATCGTGATGGCTACTTGCAATCAAACTTCTATTGTATCAACTGGACGACCCAGAAGAATGATAACGTACAAAAGAACCAAATATCACGCTTCAAATTCAAATTCAAAATAGATTTGACGGCCGGTTTGGTCGAGTGGTAGTGGTAGTGGGTTCGATCCCCAGTCGGAGCAAACATTTGTGTAGAAAGCAAATGTTTGTTCTCGGGTCATGGGTGTTTGTGTTTGTCTTTACATACATATTCATTCTTTTGACCCTACTGACTCTACGCCTATTCGCAAAGGTGCAGGCTTCCCCAGAGAAGAATACACAAGAAACTCCGAACAAAAATAAAGCTACAGAACCCTCCGTAAATTGCGGTACTAGAAAACAAGTGTCCAGTACTAGTGAGGCTTATGGTATTCGATACAGTTTCCGGGAACATATTGCCGGACAGGTGGGGAGGAAAAGGGACCTTTTATCCTAGGTACTTGCAAGTACGAAAAGTGAAATTTTATTGAGTTTATTGTAAAATTGCAATGGTCAAAATAGTTTTGTTTGTCTATTCTGAAAGGAATTATGCTAATATTATTAATTCATTATCACTTCTCATATTTACTGGAGCTCAGTAGCGAGCCATAGGAGAGGCCTATGTCCAGCAGTAGACTAAAACAGGCTGATGAAGATGATAATAGTTTAGGTACCGTTTCATTACGAAATTATGACTCTTTCATGCGAAAATAGTAAAAATAATTTTATTTTAATTTAACGGTTTTGTTTAAACAATTGGCACTAAATTTTCTGGTATCCTATGTAATTAGTTCAAAATTTTTTGTCTAAGCAAAAAAACCGTGTTCTGTAAAACACGTCAGGATAAAATTTTAAATGAAGATAAGTATCAAAATTTTCCCAAAAATATTTTTTGTGCCCATTTTACTGAATAGATTTATTTAAATAAAAAACTCCAAGCTTCCAACGAGTCGACCGGAAGTCCTAAAAGTTCAGCCACATTCCTAATAATAAAAACGGTGGGCTCAATTTAGAGGGCTTCCTAATTAATTGATCTAAAGATCCGCGGAAATTGCGAGCTACCCCCTTCTTAACCCTCCCCCCTATTTATTTACCCACCCAGTGCTCCTACCCCCTCTGTGTATCTTTGACTTTAATTTAGAATTGTTAAACGGAATGCAATTTACGTAAAATAATTGTTTGATTCCGAGTATTCTTCCATTTATTTTTTCACCGTTGGGTTATGTTGGGTTATCAAAAAGGTTCACATTTTAGGATGATTGTGGGTTCTAATGTAATGAGATTTGTCTGTGATTTTGAGAGACAGTAAAATGTAAGAGACGTGGCATTTTGTAAAAAAAACTCAGCAAAAAAACCCCTTTCACTTCTGATAAAATTGGCCTGGATTTTTGTCAAGAGCGTGCTGAGTCATTGTTAGTTTTATGTTAGTAGTGGGGTAGTATTTTTTACACAAACTCATATTGTAAGTAAACATGGTTTAAAATAAGGACAGGCTATAAATTAAATTTAATTCATAATATTTTTTCTTTCATCTATGTAGTTAATTCATTCCAAATGCATCTATTATTGATTGAAAATTAATAAAAATAAAACATTGCGTTGTATAAAAAAATCCGGCTTTTATGTTACTTTTTTTCAACTCAAGAAAATTGACGTCATTTTACAAAAAATTGCGTATTACCTAAAGCTAAACTTTCTTTTATTTATTTTTATAGTGCGCATTAAAACAGATTTCAAACCAATTTTTAATTATCATCTCTTAGAAATTACATACATACATATGCTCACGCCTGTTATCCCATATCGAAGTTTTTTTTATTTTATTAAGATGGGTTAACTATTGACCTCAATCTTGACCACCAAGGTCAAAGATGAGGTCGACGATGGAGCGAGTTAATCCAGAAAATGCCTATAAAGGCACTGGTACTCCCACGCACCGACGGAACACAGCAAGCTGTTTGGCGTCGGACTTCGGTAGGAGGGTGGTCGCGAACCAGACGACCCTTTACAGAGCCTACCACACCGCATGAGACCATAGGACGACACCTCAGATTCAGAAAAAAAATGAAGTGTCGTTACCTGGGATGGATTACCAGGAGGCAGGTCTCATTTGTGTTTCCTTAGTCGCCTCTTACGACACCCACGGAAAGAGATGGGGTGGTGTTATTCTTAACCGATCACCACACGGCAAAAAGGTAGGCAGAGCATCAGTGATTCTAGGACCACTTGATGCCACGTTTAGATGCAACATAAATAAACAATAAATAAACGTAATAGTGAGTGGTTATCAGCCATTCTCCATAATATAATACAGCAACACCACTGCGTCCCACTTACAAACTTTTAAAGAATGCCTTGGAAGAATTAGCAGCTGGTACATTCTAAGTTTTTTTTCACTCACAGTCCAGCTTAGAAGTGAAATTGTCTCTTAGAAATTGTTGCTTGCAAAAATGTTTAAAAACAAAAGTGACTTCCCCGAGCCACATTATTGTCAGTAAATGATTATCCTTCTCCCACCTCGACACTTAACGCACTCGTCCACCGGATGTGAAGGACTCACTCCGCTCGAGAGTCTCTTAAGATAAGCTGCTATTTGCTTCTTTATAAAATTACATTATTTTTTCATCTTCACGGCGCTCGCTTTAGGGATCCGTAAGGGTTTAACAAGAGTCCTTAAGCCAATGTAGCTTTCTTGTTTCTGTTTTATCAAAGAGGTTACGTGCCGTGGATTAAATGTGTTGAAAAGTCACAATACTTGTAATTAGCTTGCCAAAAATGATTTTTTTTGTTTTTACGACAACAATTCTATAAGATCCATATATTTTGTCACTGAGCCCTACCAAATCTTGCCAGTTTGGGTGCGTTTTTACATATGAAAATTGTCACATTATTTTAATTGTCCTGAAATTCAAATTGTGTTTTTATCAATCTACTAACAAATTCAAATTAATGTAAAAAATCTGCTTTCAACGGCACGGCATAATTTTCTCCTATCACTAATATTTCAAAGTAAATAAATGAAAGGACACAGAACTCCAGAACTCTTAGTGCGCATTAAAACTCGTACTTATCTGGTCCTTTACATCTTCGTCTCTTTCTTAAACGTTTTTACTTCTTGCTTCTGACAGATCCTAATCTTCACCATTGAAGTCAAATGTTTTATTCACTACAGTTCGCAAGTCTTCTAAAGGTTTTGAATAATATTAGAACAGATATTAATCGTATTGAGTTAGATGTTGCTTTTATATTTGCGTTTGTTTGGCTCGGAAAATACAAATTGAGTTGAACGCGCGTTTGTAATCGTGTCTGTGGAAAAATTGTATTTGATGTCGCTTCACTATGAGGGTAAAATATATTTTGAATGGGTAATTTGTCTTATTAAATATTCAAAATATGCTTTTCATCATCAGTCTTCTTCTTCTTATGGTGTAGGTAAAGTCAAGTGTGTGGCTAACATGGCTAGCACTGCAGCTCTAGCACGATACCGACAAACTCGCGCTCGGTTCACGCTGAAACTTCACTTTGATTGCGCGGGGGTCCTGCGCAAAGGCTTGCTCGCCCTATGGCGTTGTCAATGTTGACATTTTGAAATAGTACCGCGGTGTTGTCGCGGCGCTGTCACTATCGTACTCGGCCTGCTGGTGTCAGAGTTAAGTTGGTACCCCTGTGTCAAAGTTATCATCTTTGAATTAAAAGTTGGTACATTCTAAATTTTTCTTGCAATCTCAGTCCAACGTGGTGTCAACTGATTTAAAAACTACACAATGATTTGCTTACCCCGACAGTGATGGTGGCGTGAGTATGTGTATGTATTACATTGTACTAACAGGATGAGGATTACACAGGGGAACAAATGCGACGGTTGTTGATCCACTTTATACCTTCCAACGTGCAAATCGAGAGGTAAGTTCATAATGACATTATACCTTAGATATCTCTTGACATAGGTCCTGGCAAACAGCCAAATAGTCGCTTATACAAACAACTGGACCGCTAGACCAACGACAAACATTACGGATCAAACAGTGTTGTTACAAAGTGAGGTATTTTAGAGAAATTTGGAGTAAAGTTAATCATTGAGGAAGAGTTTAGGAGCTGCGTTTCTGTTTCTATATGCTCTTAAACCCTCGACAAAAAAGAGGGGTGTTAGAAGTTTAACGCGTGTATCTGTAAGTCTGTGTATCTGTGTTTTGTCTGTGGCATCGTAGCTCCTAAACGAATGGGCCTATTTCAATGCGGTCTATTTTATTTTTTTGTGCTTTTACAGTTGAATACTATGCATAATATTTAGGCACTCAAAAATTTGTCCTCGTAGCCTAGTAAAATAGACACAGGATAGTAGCCATATGTAATGGCTAATTCCAAAGTCAGATTTTAAACAGACTTTATAATTGATTGTTGTTTTTATAAGCGTGTGTTTAATCAAGTTAATAATCATAACTGGACACTGATAAATTCAAGTAGAAAATATTTTAGCAGATTTTGAAGTAGTTTTAAGCTCAATTAATACATAAGCTCACGCTTTTGCTCCATCGGGGTAGGTAAATACCACAGACAACTAGCTACGATTCAAACACACCGCTTTTGCTTTCTCTACATTAATAATTCGCTTCATACATGCTCTTCGGATTCGAATACTCCTAACACGGCCTTTTTTCAATACATTACCAATTTGGTCTAAGTACATACGCCTAGGGCACCCTCTTCCTCTTCTTGCCGATTTTTATTATATGTTTAAGATATAACATATATAAATATAGTTTATATTTAGAGGATCAACTTGTCTTAATCCAAAATAATGAAGACATAATAAGCAACTATTCACTATTAAACACCTCCCACCCTCATAAAGTTTTGCACACGAAGATATTCGTCGCATATCACAGGCGGCACACGGCACACCTGAGATGTTAGCTCAGTATAAATATATTTATAAGTGAAGTAACACAGAATTGGATAGAACTTCCCTACCTAATATTATAAACACGAAAGTAACTCTGTCTGTCCGTCTGTCTGTTATGCTGTCATGCCTAACTCTGAACTGATTTTGATGAAATTTGTTACAGAGATAGATTAGTTTTTGGAGTCTTAAAAGGAGTAGCCGAAAGGATATGTAAGAAGTTCATAAAGTTAACTTGAAATCTCGTCATAAGCTCGCAGAATTTCGACATTAACTTTTATTTAAAGCATTATGTTAACATACAATGTATGTTTATTTGGGTCAAATCTTGCAACTAAATTTTAAAGCAGCAATTGAGCTGAAATTTTACATAGTGTTTAGCTTGGATGACGATGCATTGTTAGATAGATAAGTGACGTCATTCAAAATTATTGTAGTGGGCAAGTTACTTCATTTTGCATTCCTATTATATAGGTATCAAATGTATTGGGTTTTCTGAGAAAAGTACTAATGAAAAAAAACTGTTAATTTTTTAAGAACTTTTATTTATTATTATAACATGGGTTAACTCTTGACCTCAATCTTGACCATAAGGTCAAAGATGAGGTCGACGATGGAGCGAGTTAACCCAGAAAATGCCTATAAAGGCACTGGTACTCCCACGCACCGACGAAACACAGCAAGCTGTTTAGCGTCGGACTTCGGTAGGAGGGTGGTTGCGAACCAGACGGCCCTTTACAGAGCCTACCACATCGTATAAGACCATAGGACGACACCTCAGATTCAGAAAAATAAATGAAGTATCGTTGCTTGGGATGGATTACTAGGAGGCAGGTCTCATTTGTGTTTCCTTAGTCGCCTCTTACGACACCCACGGAAAGAGATGGGGTGGTGTTATTCTTAACCGATCACCACACGGTGTAAAAACAATTTATGAAGCTTCATAAACTAATTTTATGAAGCGAACTTTCTGTATCATCGTTTCCTGGGTGACTATTTATTTTTCAGTAACACCAACTCTCAAATCTCTCATTACCTTTTTGTAGTTAACCTACTACTTGTACGTACATTTATACAATTCAGAAGTCTGAGTTGATAATGTATGCAAATTCTTGTAACAAGCCGGCAGGGGGATAAATCAAATTTGTTATTTGTGTGTTTTAAGTTTTGTTCTGATTTACGCACATTGAATGATATTCACACGGCGAATTTATATTAACCATTGCCGCCTATGTTTCTAATGTCTTTAGTGTTACTAGGAACAAGGAGCCAATGTTAATAAAGGTTAGACATTATACAAACTAGAATTTTAAGAAATCCAGAAAATTGATCTATAACAGGAATCCTACAACTACACTCTACCTGAAGCACTGTTATGCCATGTGCGTAAAAATTTATAATGCGTTGCCAGATGATGTAAAAACCTTGACGTATAATAGATTTGATATGACTTTAAAAAAATGGCTCATTGTTAATATTTTTATTCAATTTCGGACTTATTAGATTAGTTGTATAAAATTGTAAAATTGTGACATAAATGTTGTATTAAGTTGTAACTTTGCATGCCAAAACTTGGTTAAATGATGACTTTGTATTCAATAACACCTTGCCTGTGTGCACTACCACATTTAATGCCAATAAAAATTATTCTATTCTATTCTAAAATTTGCCATTCCATTTGAATTATATAAAGGTCCACTAGGCCCTGCAATAGTTTACTATTATAGTATTTACTTTCATTTGGCGGAAAACTAGTATTATATGTAAAACAAAGTCCCCCGCCGCCTTTGACTGTCTGTCTGTCTAAACGTGATAAACTCAAAACTATTGAATGGATTTTCATAATGGTATCCATCAATGAATGAAGCGATTCAAGAGAAAGGTTTAGGTGTACAATTCATTCTCAAAATTCCAACGGGAACGAGATTCCGGGTGGGAAGCTAGTTTTTATAAATAATACAGAATTGTATTCGTTGCTAGGAAACTTAAAATCAAAATTTATTTAGCATCAACATTTAAACATTATAATATAACCCTTTAGAATTAAACTTATAACCCTATGAAGTTATGTCAAACGTGGCATAAAGTGGTTTTAAAACAACTGATTCTCTGCCTACTCCAATATGGGATAGGAAGCTGAACGTATGTATGTATGTACACGGTCACATTAACTTGACACATGGCCTTGATGACGTCATTTCAAAACAATAACGAAAACGTAACAAAATTTCCAAAAACAGCAACAGAAAACTAGCCAAAATATCGACGATCTTATTGGTAACGAATATGCTTACTATAATGATGTTTGCTGGGCGAGCTAAGGGAATGCGGGGGAAGCAGGCTTGGCCTTGCATTCCAGCGATGCGTCAAGTTAATGTGGCCGTGTTGTATTTTAATATTAAAACGATTTTTCGTAGAATTAGTCCCTACTAATATACCAGTAAAGCACAAGTGCAGCTTCTACTTGAAACTTTAACTTCGACCGGTTAACTCGCATGTATGTTGGGATTAATTTCAACTACTTTCAGTTTAAAATGTTAGAGATACGAGTTGTTAATAGGGAGGGCTACTTAATAGCTGAATTGCAGAGATTCTTTTTTTTAAAATATATTTTAAAATTATAAAAAAAAAAGTTTTGTAAGAAAGTTTCTTCTGAACTCTATCTGTGTGTCTGTCTGTGGCTACGTTCAGGAGCTACGATTCCATATACAGACACACTTATACACTTATACATGCAGATACACAGACATAGTTACACACGTCAAATTCACAGCGCTCCTCTTTTTTGTCGGAGATTAAAAACAAAACATAGTGTGACAAAGTCTGCAATATGCACATGTAATGCTCTAAATAGGGCAAATAATTTAGGATCATTACACCAAAAGACACACAGATATACAGACAAATAAATACACAGACACACACGTCAAACTTACAACACCCTTATTTTTTTGTTGGGAAACAAAACATAGTGTGACAAAGTCTGCAATATACACATGTAATGCTCTAAATAGAGCAAATAGTTTAGGATTGTTATACCAACAGACACACAGATGCACAGATAGACAAATAAACAGACACGTCAAACTTACAACACCCTTCTTTTTTGTCAGGGTTTAAAAACAAAACAAAGTCTGACAAAGTCTGCAATATGCACATGTAATGTTCTAAATAGAGCAAATACTTTAGGATCGTTATACCAATAGACACACAGATGCACAGACATACAAATAAACAGACACGTCAAACATACAACGCCCTTTTTTTGTCAGGGTTTAAAAACAAAACATAGTCTGACAAAGTCTGCAATATGCACATGTAATGCTCTAAATAGAGCAAATAGTTTAGGATCATTATACCCACAAATACACAGATGCACCGACATACAAATAAACAGACACGTCAAACTTACAACACCCTTCTTTTTTGTCAGGGTTTAAAAACAAAACAAAGTCTGACAAAGTCTGCAATATGCATATGTAATGCCCTAAATATAGCAAGTATTTCAGGATCGTAGTACCGTATAATGCTTCAAAATCATCACTTCAGGCAGCTTCAGCTTCAGCTTCAGGTATTAACGTGACAAAAGCCGTTGACGACCTTAATATCAGCCTACACAAACAGCAATCACGGTGACAATGGCCCTCGAAACCTGATTAATTCATCTAACGAACTTCATTATTTATCGCTAAGCATTCGTTAAATTTGGTACAGTCTGTTTATTTTGTATAGGGTGGGTTTTAAGTAGTAAATAAATAAATAAAATATTCTTGCACATTTCTTTAAGCAAAGCTTGTTATATAATTTTTTTGTTAACAAAATACATGTAGATTGTACATACAGCAGCATATAAGGTTACCCATTTGCACTAAGAAAGTCAGCGCTATTATATTTTACTAGCTTTCCAGCAGCGGCTCCGCCCGCGTGGACTACAGATTATATCGTACCCAACTGTGGGATAAAACGTAGCCTATGTCCTTTCCCAGGCTCTAATATATCTCTGTAAACAATTTCATCAAAATCGGTTCATTAGTTTAGGCGTGAAAGACGGACAGACAGAGGTACTTATGCATTTATAATATTAGTAAGGAAGTAAGGATTTGTGAGAAGACTGGATGTACACACAGCAGCACATCAGGCTATACATGTTGAGCTTGACGTCGCCCTTATCGCGACGATAAGGCTATTACTGTGACTATTAAAAGTCAGCAATTTTGATGAAATTTGGTATAAACTGTACCACGATATAAACTGTAGTTCACGCGGGCGGAGCCGCGGGCGGAAAGCTATTAAAATATAATTTGAAAATATTTATGCTAGTTATGAATTTAAAAAAAAATGCATTTTATAGGTAACCACTATTTTGTTATATATTGTGTGGTTTTATGTGGTCACACAAGATTGTGATTGTCAGTAAAAACATATTCATTACGGAAATAGGGGATCGTCTCAATGTTTTTTTCCTATACAAACGGCGTCAATGGATTCCATCCCCTAAACGTCAACGGATCCCTGTGAAATTTTGGTGTAATGTCAGGAACACCAAAAACTAGGTCCGTACGTTTTGATTTTTGTGATATTTTTAGTAGACAAAAAGATATTTGAGACTAAAAGTCAGCATTTTTCACGAAAAAAAAACTGAACATTTAAAAGGTAACTGTTGAAAAACTAGGGATAATTTTGGAAAAAACAAAACGTACGGACCTTGTTTATACACACAAATCAATATAGACCAAAAACGTACGATTTCATAAAGTTTTTGGGGTAGGAATTCATTGACGCCTAAACTCATAATTTTGGAAATAAAACTCGGCATTTCGCCGAAAAGCTGCAATTGTCCCTTTCGCACAAGTCTGAGGCGGGTGGTCGACATCGAGACAGCATAAAAAACAACTGAGACGCTTGTCCAAACTGAGATGCTCCTCTTAAGTATATCCGTTAAAATACAGCGTTTCTGGTATAATATGTTTAAAATTTCTGTAAATATGATTTGAGTGTTAGTAAATTTTTCTGCCGCTCTAACTTCACTTTACACATTACGTTAGCTCTAAACAGAATTTGGTTATTTTTGAAAATGTTTTTGTTTAAAAAAATTAATCAATAAATTCGTAGATATGCAAACAACTAAGTTGCAAGTATCTGCAACTCTAGCACGATAACGACAAACTCGCGCTCGGCTCACGCTGAAACTTCACCTTGATTGCGCGAGGGTCCCGCGCTATGAGCACTCAACCCTAGTCCCGCGCAAAGGCTTGCTCGCCCTATGGCGTTGTCAATGTTGACATTTTGACATAGGATCGCGGTGTTGTCGCGGCGCTGTCATTGAAAAAAAAACTGAGAAGACTAGGCTGTATTGCCTTTCCGAAAGGATAAAATGAAATTACTACGTACTAAGACTCGGCCTACTGAAATCCATAAATACGAGTACATTCTCAAAAGAAGTTGTATTTCAAAATGTAATTATAAAACAAAACTAAAAAAACATCAGAACAACTTAAGCATAGCCTCTTACAAATAAATTGGCAAAAAGAACAAGCTCTGCGACGAGCAAGCACTCCTATTTTACAGGTGTACATTCAAAAAATAAACCCGAGAAATTCTCTAAAGCAACAAACACTGACAAAAGACTCTTATACCTTACGGAAATTCAGCTTACATTATTATCCCAAAAAGTGCAGGCACTTCGCTTTGCGCTGCATACAATGCTCGCTTCTCTATAGCGTAGTTATAGTTAGGTAAATAAACCTGCAATGTGCTCCGAAGTCTGGAGTGCCGTCGCTGGCCGGTCTAACTTAATAATAAAACCTCTTCGGTCTGTGACGTCTCGTTTTTAGGATTCTTTTGTAAAATTTTCTTTCCTGGCACCTCTCCTTTTATTTTTGTGCCTCGCTGATATTTTGCTTTGAATTTACAAAGAGTTTTATTGCTACAAACGGTATTTTATTGAGTGTGTCGTCACCGTTCTTGTAAGATTACAAACCTTCTTAACTGAATCTTCATGGAGATTTTTTTAAATAACTATGCCTACTATTGCTATTTAAACGACTGTACAAAATTAATAGTAAATTAGAAGAAAACATATTTATACTGACTACAGAAAAAAATGCATTTAGCTTTGTTAAATCTGTTTCACTAAAACATTAAATTCCAGAACGTTCCAAGAAACTTTCAATTCATTATATGAGCGATCGTCCTCGTTCAGCTCTCAAATTTCATCCAATATTTTTGCACTACCATTTTCATTTACTAAAAACCGTTCCGTATTCTCAGACCACTTCTCTACGTATTTTTTCTTCGGTGCCTCTCTCAAAACGGGAAGCGCTCCATCCTTCCTTATTTGTCTAAAACTGACGTGCACTCGAGTCTTGTAACTTTATTTAGTTTAGTTTTCTATTTCGTTTCTGTGTATCGTGTAAATGAAAAAGGGTCTCTGACATTGCATTTGTCATGCGGAAGGGTTTCGGGCTCTGGTTTAGTGGAGGCTGTTTGGAAGATTTATTTGGTAGCCAAAAATGTGGATCGGGATCAAAGAAAGTCACATTACATATTTACACTTCAGAAATTAACTCTGTGCCTCTGTGGTGTTTATAATAAGAAGCTGATATTAGATTTTTAATGAAAATGTTTTTAGCTCCAATAGAAGTATGTTTGTTAATATCCTTAAATTTATGAAAATGACAATCTGATTTTCCTTGTTTGTAGTTTGGAAGTTTAGTAAAGTACGCATAAAAAAATCGCAAACGGATAAGGAGTGAATAATTATAAAATTTAAAATGTTTTTATTGTAAATTCTAGAAATTTATTTTTGGATTTAAAATTTATGAGACATAATTGCAAAATAATGTAATAACAGAAATATTGTTTGACCACTTTAAATTTTATTTTCCATTTAACATCAGTGTATAACATTAACCACATCCCCACATTCATTACGCGCGCCACCGCAACGGCACGTACAAAGGCACCACACAAACATACCACGTTTCATACTTCTATGCAATCACCACAAACCACCAATCACAAAGTAACGGCTTGTGTGGCCGCCTGTACGCGTGATTTTGTCAGGCGTCACTTCAAACTTTTGCAGTATTGAAAAACTGTCAAATGCCAATCAAATACCATAGTCTATTTGAAATAACACCATCCAAATCAGTTTTACTTTTAACGAGAAGGATCAGTTACGAAACCTCATTCAGGGAAACATAAAACGTCTAATTAGAACCTTTAAAGAAATTTGATCCAATCACTGTTATTTGATCATAAAATAGAAAAGTTTTCATAGCCAAGCACTTTCAAAATTTTAAAACTCGTTTGCAAAATGGAAGCAAGATTTTATTTCAAAAAGTTCCACAAAACTCTCGCTAAAGTGTACAAATTCACTCGAATCTTTTTCTACGTCTAACATTTATATAAAAGTCTGAAGAAAAACTCAATAAACGTCAAATGTTTCAATACTGACAACACACTGGTACCAGTTGAACAACGTATCTAGATTGAACAGAAGCGGGCCAAGTAGCGCTCCCTGAGCAACTCCCGTTACATCTGTCGCAGGCGAGGCGTAATGCACATTTAATCTCCCAACCACTTCAAAATCTGCCAAAATACTTTATTGCTTTCGTGAACAAGTTCTCAAGCTGGCTCTCGGCTGAAGATAAAACTTTACAGGCATAATGAATCTTAATCGTACCGCCAATTTCCAAAATTGTTCAAGAGTTTTGTTTTAAAATAAAACTTGAATTTATCTCGTTTGCGAGAATTAATTTTGGCTTTTGTTATTTTGCTAATCGGTTACCTGTCTTCGTTTTTAATTTCGTTTCCTTTTGACGTGATTATTATTTAATTGGGGAATAAGTTTTGTTAATTAAACCCAACGAGCTTGAAATAATGGACAATTTCAAGTTTGACTTCGGATTTCTTTACTTTGAAATATAACTGACCAACAGACATACTTCTCTTATTTCTTCGTGTTCTACAACTGTGAACTAGATTCGTCAAACAAATCCTAATTCTCATTCTAAGCAAGTCTAGACCAAACACACCAGATGTCTAGGCATTAGGGCCAGGGGAACTTTTAATCCCTAATATCCTTTGCTAGGAAATGAAGTTGAAAGTCGGTCCGGGCTTGGACGGAATCAGACTTAAAGTCCTGCGGGATCAAATCCTTTGTCGGGAATGGCAATCTGAAGGACACGTTTTGTGGAAGTATATTTTTAAATGCAACGAAGTTAAATCTGCTACACAAGGTCAGTTACGGAAATGGAATTTTAGAGTGCTCTCGCAAGAACGTAGCAGTTCAAGATTTTTGTTATGTTAACTATGATATTTCTCTATATCTATGGAATAAGTAGTTTATATTACAAAATATATTTTTTTCACACACCTTTTTGAAAATTAACTCATTTTTTTAAGTCCTATGCAAAAACTTATTTAATTTAAAGTATTTGTTTTTTTTTTTTACCAGCCCATATGCGTCCCCACCGAGGGTCATGAGCCTCCCTTCGAAATACGTAGGGGATTTAGGCCGTGGTGGACCACGCTGGCCCAATGCAGGTTGGTGGACCGCTCGTCTTTCGAAAATTTTCTTGGACGGGCGGGTTTCATCACGATCTTTTCCTTGACCGTCGAGCAAGTGATAATTAGAAATTAGAAATCCGTACATAAATCCTAAAAGACGAATTTAGTGGTACAGGCCCGCACCAGGATTTGAACCCGCAACCTTCGGATTACTCTTTACTAACTGGGCTATCACCGCATATTTCAAGTTGTGCAGTAAAATTACAATTCTAGGGCCTCCTGTATGAAATTAGGATAAGTTAGGTTAGGTTAGGTTGCGTTAAAAGTCCGTCAAAGTGAAAAAAAAATAGTTCACAAAGTACCGAGGGATTTTAATCTTACAATGTAAAATTACAATATTACGGGTATGAAAGTGTGACGGTGACGACAATATGTCACATTCATTAAACAACAAGCTCATTTCACAAATACCAGCGACATAGAAGAACCCCTAGACGATTTGCTCAAATCACGAAAAGGGACTTCGGTCAATGGCGAACATGGTTGTCCTAATTGGGATCTGCCCTCAACTCATTACACTGATTGCAAGGATCTGCAACAGTATATAAACGCTACGCACTCAAAAGCCCACACTAAGGTTTTCTTTTCTGTTGTGGGTCCTTTGCAACATACACAAACATAGACACAAACACCCATGACTTGAGAATAAACATCTGCTTTTCACACAAATATTTGCCCCGACTGGGAATTGAATCAGGACCCGTCGATCAAGAGGCAGTGTCACTACCATTTGACCAAACCAGCCGTCAAACAGTGTTAGGGATATGACATATTTAATTGCATCTTCATATTGTTTTACTTAAACGCTGGATTGTGGGTTAAAGGAACATTTAGAATGTGCTTATCGCCAACTTTTCTTAGGCATACCTACTGTAGAAACTAGTAAGTGGGGTACGAAGGTTTTACTGTATTATGGGCGAAAGGCTAGCACCACTATAACTTTTCATCTAATAACTGTCAGAACATATGTGAAATGTGATGTCAAGTGGTTATAGAACCACATTGTCAGGGATTGTAAGCTTGAGTGTATGAAACAAAGTGTGGCCGAACTGATGGACAAAACACCGGAGAACGTGTTAAGTAGGAAGAGGAAAGTTAGGCTTTGATTACAGAAGTTAAGCCACACAGCGTTGCGACAAATGGAAGAGAAAACGCGATGATGCGGTCTTTTAGCAACAACATAGTTGTTAATTAAATGGGCTTCATATGCTTACTAGATTTATGTAGATATTTGTTAGTAATTTTTTAATCATATTTCATTCTTCCGTAATTTAGGGATAAATTAAAATCAACAATATGAATAGTGAAATGAAATAAGTACTTTTTTTGGTAAGTTGGTGAATGTTAAATTAATAATTATTTTTTGTTTTGTTAGGAAGATTTACAGCCAATATAAAACATTTTTGTAAAAACAAAACTTTAAAGGCAATTAAAAGTTTTTTTAACAAAAATGTTAACACAGCGATTATGGTAAAAGGGATTTCCAATTAAAGCTAAAATATATTTATTTGTCAGAATTCACAGAAGTAATAGTCAAATTAAAATACAATCCGAGTTTTAAATCGAACCTAATTTCCAATTAACATAAAGGATTTAATAAAACCAAGGTCATCAAATTACTCAAACTGAAATAATTTTTGACAAAAAAATATATTTTAGGCAAAATGGCACAGGAAATAAATTGTCAGCTTCAAATGAACAATCACATCCAAAGCCATACAGACGCTGTAGACTGAAAAACACCGTTTCCCAATAACGCCGACGGAAACAAAAGACAAGCACTGGACCAACATCAAAGGTAGAATTTATGAGCACACAACAATAAGTATAGCAATGGCACATTACAAAAGGCACGGTAATAAGTCAGAGTGTTCGTGTATTTGTACCTACAATTCGCATGCCTTCGCACCTCCAAAGTGGAAATAAACAAGCTAACTTTTGCCATTCCGCGCTGTGACGACGGAACCGGCTTTTATGCTGAGTCGTACTCAAATTAAAGTTGCCAGATTACAGTGCAGCGGGGTGCTTCCGACAATTTGTGCTATCTTCAAGACGTTGGAATATTTTGAGGCTACTTATAAAAGGTGGATTTGCGACGCTGTCTGAATTGTTTTTGTAATAAGGTTCAAAATTGCTTAAGGGTTCACTTCTGAGAAGCTTGAATTGTTTAATTTTTGGGCAGTAAAATAAATTGACATCAATGCCAACATGAATTTACTCTCTATGACAAAACATAAATATATTGTCTGTCTGTTATTTGTAAGTCAAGGATTGAAATCAGTAAATCAGGGGTTCCCTAAGTGGGGGGCGCAGAGACCTTTAAAGGTGGGCGTGGGTCACCACTAGTTAAATAAAAAAATCCTGCGACCGCTGAGAGAATGCATTCCAGACTGCTTAAAACGACCAACTTTTTGTATGATTTTTGTAAAACTTTAATGAGTAATAAAAATAGGTACTTATTTTGTTATTGAATACTTTTTTATTCTGACCTGATAATCTGGACTGGAGGATGGTGGGCGCGGAATTTTTTTCATGGTTGAAAGGGAGCGCATCTAAAATAAGTTAGGGGACCCCTGCAGTAGATATTTAAAGCAGAAGTTTCATAAAGAGCACACAGGTTTTTTATATTTCT
Source organism: Aproaerema taeniolella (assembly GCA_949987775.1). Taxonomy (NCBI): domain Eukaryota; kingdom Metazoa; phylum Arthropoda; class Insecta; order Lepidoptera; family Gelechiidae; genus Aproaerema; species Aproaerema taeniolella. The sequence continues at coordinate 19,597,496 of OX465250.1, forward strand.
TTAGGATTATAAAAATACATATTTTAAAAGCATTTCTGGTATCACATCCAAATATTTTTATGAAGAGTTCACCAGAAACAAAAGTTCTCGTTTTGTAATTGATTTACCTATGTCATCCACATACGTAAGGTATTCAAAAACTGGAAACTTGACGAAATCGTTTCATTGTAGCTACGTTTGTCAGTACTTCACAAATAATCGAAACGGCTCTTGTAAGTCAATACACTGGTACAATATTACAGTTCCATTCAGGTTTTAATTAATTGTCAGATCGTTTGATTGAAACACTTCGGAAGTTGTCGGATATTGTTTGGACAGGTTCGGCAAACCTCGGATTACAAGCTTCGGAATTATTTTCCATTAAGCCTCTGTTTTGGTTTTAGTGCTGGTTTCGGAATTCGATTTTGGATTTGTGGAATATCAAACTGGATTTATTGAATTCCTTCTAAAATTTTGGATTCGACAGAGCTATCAATAACTATTTTATGAACTCCATAGGTAAGTTAATGATTTAATATTGCAATAAAGGTTAGGTACTGTAATATCTCCTAAATATTTTCATATTTCATATTTAATTTTTTTTTACCAGCCCATATCGTCCCCACCGAGGGGCACGTGCCTTCCTTCAAAACACGAAGGGTATTTAGGCCATAGTCCACCACGCTGCACTATGGTCCAAACCGGTAAGAATCGTCTCAAAAATAGGTGTTACGAAAGTCATATAATGTCTGAAATTTTGTGATAAACATGTAAAGGGATGTATAATGTACGATCAATTACATCAATAAATAATTTAAGTTCTATATTCGCCTACCTATAGCTACATAAAGATATGCGTTAAAACTATGCCAAGTAGAGAGCAGACGAAGTCAAGTTTTCAAACGAAGTTTTCTCTTTGGGTATCAATGATACATACAAGTGTTATATATGTAAAAAATGGAAATTTTATACTGTACTAGAATTAGAAAAGAAAAAAAAATATATTTTACTAAATTTGTTTGATGACTGTTTAACAAAATGCATTTTTTTTTTCAAATGCTTAACTTCAAATAGACATTTGAAAGTTACCGCTGTTTCCCGACGTTGATATTTTATCGTCTTTACATGACTTAGATAATTGAAATATTAGGATAAAAAAAAAATCTTGCCCATGTCTGCCCCTGTTGTGACAAGACGCATTTTCATTATGTATGAGCAAAATTTTAATTTTCGAATAAAAATAAAATTACATATTTTACTTATAAATTCGCTTTAATATTATCTATTTTTTAATATAAAAATATTATTTTTAATATAAATATATTTTTTATTAATTAAATAATTTTAAATCTACCAATTAAACACCTCTTTTTTATTAATACCATTACCTATAATTTTAATAATAAATTTTAATTTTTTTTTTCGTATGATTTTTTGTATTTTTTTTTTCATTAATAATAGGGATGTTGACGGTGTTTGATTTTATGAATTATTGTATGTGAAACAAAAAATAATGCTAAAAATATATCAATATCCGAAAACAGCATTAAAATTGGTTTATAAATGAACAAGTTATTAGCATTTATATTATCGTAAGGACTAGCTATCTCGTTTTGTGGGGAGAGCTAGCTATCTCGTTTTTACCTACGCAAACAAATGGCGGTGACGTCACATGTCTGTCAGTGCATCTCTTTTTCGTTGTTTGACAGTTCCCCCTCTATTAAAATTTAATAGCTTGTAACTTTTTTATTTCTCAGTAATTTTCAAAAATTATTTCGGTTTTGGATTTTGGATTCAGGTCCTTTTTAAGATAAACAATAAAAAAAATGTAGTCAACATCCCTATTATTTTTAGCACATTTATATGGATTTTAAGTTATACAAATAAAAATATTCTGAAAACTGTTTTTTTTTTCTTCATTTTGTATGGAAAATCTGTAATTTACGTCTTTTGTTCTTAATAACTTGCAGAATTCTTATTTGAACAACATAAAACTTCTGGAGATTAAAGCTGAACTATTCAAGAATATTTATGCTAAATTACAAGTTGATACTATCATAAATAACAAAGTTATAGATTTTTGAGACGATTCATACTCGTTTGGACCATAGTGCGCTGGCCCAATGCGGGTTAGTGGTGTTCATATTTCATTAAATTTTATTAATTAATTTAAAAAAAGTTAATATTTTTAAAAATAATGAAATTATGTTATGAAATTTTTTGGTTATGGGTGACGTACGGCATCATTCATAAAAGCTATTTTTTTCAAGTATTGCTTACAAAGCATGTACAATTGCTTATAAAAAACTTAAGTGAACTAGGTACTAACTTACAATTAACGAAACTAAATTTATATGTACCATATCTTTGGAAGTTTTAAAATTTCTGAGGTTATTTTTGGACCTTGGACTAAAATGAATTACTTTTATCATAATTATAAAAATCTGTTATAATTAAAAATAAATTTTAATAAACATATTTAAGGTTGTCCATTGCCATTCAACGTGGTAATGCCGCAAGTGTTATGAACACCTTTGCACCAAGGATGACAAGGGGCGGTTTATTTGGCTGATTTAAATAATTCAAGTTGTTGACATAATATGTTTTTACATTTATTATATTGCAGTATAATAAATAATATTAGTTTTAACGAGAGTTACTACAGTTTAAAAATTAGCTAACATGATTATAATAAAATGTTTTTAAGCGAAATGATAAATAGGTTTCCATTATTGTTGTTCAACGGAGTAAACATTTACTTACTCCAAAAATTTAGGGACAGGTTATAATGAAGGTTGCTCAAAGTAATTTTACGCTTAAAGGCCTAAAGCTCGGAAGTTTAAACTATATTTTAAAATTATCGTAGTACACCTTCTAAGTGGAAATTTATGTGGGTCTAACAATCTAATTTATTCTCAACAGCAGACAGATGGGGCAATTTCACTGTCTCCAATGGTTTAGAGGGTTAATCTCATTGGTACGTTCAAAATAGCACTTAAGTTTGGTTTATTAGACCTTATTTGCTAATCTCTGGAAAATTAGATTGATTCTCAAATCCCTCGCAAATTATGTATTATTTTAAATTTATTTTACAAAACATGTTGTAGCACCTACTAGGTAGAGCATTTAGTTTAAATATAGCGTAATTTTTAAATGTAACTACCACTGGATACCCTGAAATAATTAAAATAAAATTCTCATACTATTTTTTTTCTAATTTAATAAGGTCAGGCGATACTTCAATGTGTACCTTGTCAAAAATTGAACTTTCTTTGTAGTTAGCAATATTTACCCCTATTTTGTTGTTGAAAACCTTGAAAAATTGAAGAAGTAATAAACTTTTGATGCACAAATTGCGACACCCAGCGCCGCGTAGTGAAAATTTAGGGAAACAAATTTTAGACATGGATGATGTTATGCAACAAAATTAAAATAGATTGAAGTGAAATGTGGGTTATTTTGGTGACGATGTTAGATAAAAATAATGTTAGTGTGTTTATTAAGTTGTTCTAGCTTTTATGCCTTATTCTAATAAAACATGAAAAATGCAATTTATTTTTGATGATGGGGATGTGATAATGTCGGGTTTGTGATGTGATGAAAAATATTTTATAACATTTGAAAAAATATTTGAAGATGGTACCTGATTCCGAGAGCCGTCATGAACTTGCGCGAATGAGACACACTCACGCCGCCACGTGCGCTGGTATGAGACAGAAATATTATTCCCTCGCAAATTCATAGAGTCTATAGAGTCTTTTCACTGGGCTAGAGTCTTTGAGTCTTTGCAGAAGGATTGAAATTAATTGAAACTTTAGAGAATATTATGGAGAAGGCTTAGGAGGTCGGATCCAGTGAATCCATGAGGGTCCGGAGAAGACTGGCGCGCGGCACTCGCGGCAGCAACAGGCAGAAAGTAGGCGGAGCTTTTGGCAATGGCGGCTGCGCAGAAAGACTCCCGTTGCCATGACAACGCCTCCTCTGAATGTTTGTGATTACGCGTTACACCCATAAAGCGGTTTTTGAAGGAAACTTTTGCCTGTGATTGACGCGTAACGGTCGATAATTGTATTTGGGTGAGGGCGCGTTCAGACTCACCCAAACATCTGTTTATGACAGCGTTGAGCATGATTTTGCAGACAGAATACAAGTTTGGAAAATAAGGGTTTTGTTCTGTTTCGTAGTTTGACTGTCACAGTATAACTGAAAGAAAACATTTATGTTTGTTAGCACTGATGGCGTCATATATTTTTAGTACTTACTCCATGCTCTATCTAGATAGATAGTAAATTAGTAAAGTCTTGAGCGTATACCTAAATGAATTTTAGTAATATCTCATAGAGTGTACTTGAACGTGATCTATTTCAAGTTAATTTTAGGTCACATCGCCAAACGGAGTTGAAGATGTTACAATGGAGTGATGTCAGAATGAAGCGATGAGAGCGCAGCTTCGTATACGTTGCCCGCATATTGGCATGGTGAAAAGCATCTTGGCCCTTCCAGAGTCTGTTTGACCACAGATAATATAATACGTTTGACTAAGATGCGTATCTGTTTATACAGGGCTTTAGGTAAATCTCTTTCAACCTCTCGGGTGGTTAATCAGTCCATGAAACTGAACAGCTTTCCCAAGGAACACAGGTCAAAATACAAAAAAAAAATTTCGATCTCCCATATAAAATGCGCTATTATGGGAACTCAAAATTTTTTTTTCGTATTTTGACCTATGTTCCTTGGGAAAAATGTTCAGTTTTATGGACTGATTAACCCGAGAGGTTAAAAGAGAGATTCCTTAAGCTGTGTATTTTTATACAAAACTAGCATCCCGCTCGGGACTTCGTTCCCGTGAGAATTCGGAAAAATTATGTAGCCTATGTTACTTAGGGATAATGTAGCATCCTAATGGTGAAAGAATTTTTTAAATCGGCCCAGTACTTTTTGAGCCTATTCATTACAAACATACAAACATACAAAAATAGGTACAAATCTTTCCTCTTTATAATATTAGTGTAGACAAGCCAGACTTTAATTTATATGTTTTGAGATATGTTCTATTGATATTAATTAAAACCAAAAAAAAACGCCATACACTCAAAGGCCCACATTAAGGTTTTTCCTTGCCCCGACTGGGATTCGAACCCAGGACCCGTCGATCAAGAGGCAGCGCCACTACCACTCGAGCAAACCGGCCGTGATATGAAGTTATGATGAGGGTGGCATTTCAAGAAACCTTCAATAAATAAAGTTTGTTTTAAAAAAAGTATAAAAAAAGGCGGTGATAGCCCAGTTGGTAATGAGCCAGACTTGTAAACCGAAGGTCGCGGGTTCAAATCCTGGTGCGGGCCGGTACCACTAAATTCGTCTTTTCGGATTTATGTACCGATTTCTAATTATCACTTGCTCAACGGTGAAGGAAAACATCGTGATGAAACCCGCTCGTCCAAGAAAATTCATTTTCGAAAGACGAGCGGTCCACCAACCCGCATTGGGCCAGCATGGTGGACTATGGCCTAAGTCCCCTTCGTGTTTCGAAGGGAGGCCCGTGCCCCTCGGTGGGGACGTATATGGGCTGGTAACACTGGTAACATTTATATATTGTAGAAACTGTAGTTATGTATTGAGTGACTGAAATGCGCTCTTTCACCTATCTTGCCCTGTATGAGATTTGGGGTAACTTCAACCATCTTTAACTCGGCAATCCCTTCCTCGGCGAAAAACTTGTAATATGATTTCTTAGTAACCAGCTTATGTAAAGCATTTACAAGAAGATTTTTCGTAATATATTCAAACTTAGATAGACGTTTATTACAGCGAGGAAATAGGTCACAAATATGATATAAATAATAAAATTAAAAAAAAAACAATGAAAAAAACGTTTTAGATTAATGCACACAGATTGCAGGCATCACTAATAAATACGAAGAATTCCACTTTCTTAAGAAAGTATGCAAAAACTTCGGTCGTGCTTGGAAATAGATATAATATTGATATGTGAAGCGCTAAGGCTGTTACTAAAGATTTGAATCAACGTACGAAACTGGACCCCCAAGGAACATGGATCCATACAACTTATATATGCTCTCGGCTGATTTTTAGCAAAGTCGAAATTTTTTTAAGGAAAGTTGCTAAATTTCATAGACAGAATCACCCACTACAGCTTCGCTGACTTTAAAGGGGTGACAAAATATTACAAAAAGTGACAGAATGAAAAAATCATATGGAAGAACCCTGAACCGCTGACACGCAAAACAAAAACCATAGCAGAGCTAAAAAACAACGGATTGCACTCCGGGAGTGCCGGCAGAAGTGAAAACTTGAACCATTAACGTTGTGCATTAATAATGGAAATAAAACAAAATACACAAAAAGAGTCCGTTATTCTCTCAGGATTCGAACCCTTGACCTGCTGCTTACAATCTGGCAACTTTTCTACTCGACCAAACTGTCAACTTTCAGTTCAGTAAAATAATCTATCGGTATTTCGCACTATGTGCGAATAACCGTTGACATCGTTGACATCTGTCACAGAGATAATTTTACCATAGGGCTGCCATCCGTCCAGGTTTCCACCCATACTTCAAAGTACACAACGCTGCTAAAGAAGTTTTCACTTTAAAAAAGGTGGCGACCCTATCCTACGCATTTTCGATCACATCTGACGATCACGGTCACGTGACATCTGACGCGAGTTCATCGCGAGTTTAAAATTTTTTCCCCATACTAAAAGTGCTCCACGCCGCTAAAAAAGTTTTCACTTCAAAAAATTAAATTAATAAATCCCTCTTTACACAGCGCCGATGAAGGTACCCACCACATTGCATTTCATTAAATTAAAGAGAATAAAAGCGAAGCATATTGGCTGTACATTTTAGCTTAATGAAAATTTCCAATTCATTTTGCTATTGACAGCTTATCCGGCAAGGATGGACTTGTTTGATTTCGTGGACAGATAATGAAAGTACATTTTAATCCACCCTTTGTTTTGTCAGGGGTGAAAGTGGGATTTTTTATGCTTTTTGAATTCTGTTTTAATAATCTTTAAAGTACTCTGTGAGCTGAGAGTGAATGGATTAAGCCTTCGAGAGGTATTATTAATTTTCAACGTTGACTTTTTAGGTTTACTGAACACTGGCTTGATAATTTTCTTTTATCGAATCCATTCAATTAATTTACGTTCAACATTTATTTATGTGTGGTAATAAGTCATCTTAATTCGTAGTTTATTTATGATCGGATTTATTCACAGTTCTTTGAACACATGATACATGAACATAAATTGCAAACAGAAACACGACACAAAAGGTAATTTTTTTTTTCATATTTCGATTTTCAATAGGGAAAATTGTTCAATTCGTGGGCTGATTTACGTTCTTACTTTTAAATTACCCTATATTTTCGCTTCTCACATATACATATACTTAGTAATTCGAAGATATATTTTGCGACTATAGCAAAACAAGATACTTGGTCCTAGTAAAAAAATAAGGAAAAATTGAAGCGGAGAACACAAAATCTAGTACATCAATACTTTAAAGAGGTACATCAGTATCTAACTAAGAAAAGCAAAACACTCAATCTTTCACAAAGAGTCTACTAAATACATCCAAGCTCATAATATATTACCCAGCAATTTCAAAGAGGTAACGAAAATAAGTGTTCAAGGAGCAAGTTGGAAGTTGTTTTTAAGCTAGTATCATTACAGCGGGTAAGCTTGACGTTTCAGGAAGCAGGTAAGATTGCGGGAACTCTGAACCCATTGGTCCAAGTTTCCTTACGACCGATAAATTACTGAGTCACTTTTACAGCTCACGAGAACATACGACGAAACTTTGGTGGGTGTAGTGTGTGGGACAAGTTAAGAGTGTAGAGATTTTTTTATTAATACTAGCTTTCCGCCCGGGACTTCGTTCCCGTGGCACTTTTTTAGTTTTTTCTTTCATAAGAACCTTCTCCTGGCAATAAGGAACACAACAAAAAAAGAATCATCCAAATCGGTCCAGCCGTTCTTGAGTTTTGCGCTTACCAACAGATTTAGTGATTCATTTTTATATATAAGATTTTATTAATATTAGGGTGACAAATGGACTCAATGTTTTCAGGAAGAGACTTTTGAATTCAAATTAAGTAACAAAACGATGTTTCTTCTATTGGGTGAGTTTTAATTGGTTATCGCTAGTTAATGATATGAATCGGCCTACTAAACTAAACGACTGTGGAACTCACTGCTTTACCCCATTCGCAATTCTGAGACACCTCCGATATTTAGAAAGAAGTTAAGGAACATTATGTATCTATTGCTTTCCCTTCAGTATAATAAATATAATATTTTATGTACTGTTTATGTATGTATAAAATATATATCTGTGTATTTATATAAAGTATTTATATATTATATGTATGTGTAGTTGTATTTTTATGTAGTTTATCAGATTTCAATGGTAAATTGTGCATTTATCTTACGCCTCTCACTGTCCCAGGTCTGCTGGAAGAAATTTCTTGAAGAAATAAGCTGTGCCTTTTGTGTTCGTTTTTCTATTTGTCTGTATTAATATTTGTACATATTAATATTTTCCTGTGTTCAATAAACTGTTAAATAATTATATTAAACTTTTCCCAAGAAAACGTCAAAAGACGAGAAAAAAACGTTTCTCCATACGACTTATGCAGCCACCTGTTTTTAAAATTTTGATATATCCTTGAAGAAAGTTGTTCAGTTTCATGAGAGGAATCACCCCTCTTCTAAAGTTTTTAATTAATTTAAAGTCATGTAAGGGTGAATATTTTCCGAAAAAAATTACTATACAATTTTAATTTTTAATACCAAATAGAGAGAGGGTTGAGAGCAAATGAGCATCTTGGCGAACCTTCGAGATCGTTGAAGATATATTAAGTCACTTTGGTGACCTAAAACAGGTTTCTTCCCAACTGTTCAAATTTACCACAACTGTTCAAATTGTTCAAATTTATTTCGTATCATATACTTTAAAGTCGTCGGCCAAGATGTACTTCAGATATCCGAGTCAGCGATGTTAGCAGTAATTAAATGAAAAAAAAAAGTACTTTTAATTGGCTAATAATCCAGGCCGTTTCTATAGAACTAGTTTGTTTTCAATCCTCATTTCTATAAAACTTTTAGGGCAACCGCTCGTAACTTGTACCATTCCAGATCTCGTGTGACGCATTAAGTGGATAATCCAGGAGTTCATACTTCCATCCCCTAATGGATGCAGCGAAACATTTATTGCTCTCCAACCATTTTTATGTGCACTCTATTGGAGTGCCGTTATTGGGTTTTTTACCCAGTTAAAAGGGTCGCTGACGTTGGTGTTTCAACATTTTAGTGTCCGAAAAGATAAATAAATACAGGATATAAGGGACAGGTTAGCAAAATCTGAAATCCCAAACTCAGACCATCATTCTGAAAGACTTTCCAGTGGAATTTTGCCTCAGGCAAATTTCAAGTTTTTCTTCCAAAATATTTTTTATTTATTTACTTTATTTGCAAATTTCACAGCTTATACATGTTACATTACATAGCCCTTATATTAAAAATGTATACAGCCAATTAATAAGTTAAATCTTAATTGGCTTTATTTTATTTAAACACACTTCATTTTATCATAAAATACAACGATAACACCGTAAATACGACCCATCCCACTTAACTGAACTACTTTCCCTAAAATACATTAGTCGAATTATGAAAAAAAATTCACCTCTCCAGACAACTTGAGCAATTATGGTTTTCCTGGAGAAAGCTGTTCAGTTTCATGAGGAGAAATCACTCCCTGAAGTTTCACTAACTAATTTAATGTCGCCCCTGTATATATAATCTGTATATATATACAGGGCTTTAGGTATCTCTCTTTCAACCTTTTGAGTGGTTAATCAGTCCATGAAACTGAACAACTTTCCCAAGGAACATAGGTCAAAATACGAACAAAAATGTTGAGTTCCCATACAAATTTCATCAGCATATAACGCATTTTGTATGGGAGATCAAAATTTTTTTTTCGTATTTTGAGCTAAGTTCCTTGGGGAAGCTGCTCAGTTTCATGGAGTGATTAACCACCCGAGAGGTTGAAAGAGATTTACCTAAAGCCCCTGAAAATTGTAAAAACTGTAATATTACAATTTGCCTGACAAAATTATAAATTTACGATAGTTTAAGGGCCGCCTGCTTGAAATTGGGATCAGTTAAGTTAGGTTAGACTTTTTAAGGTTCGTTTAGGTTAGGTTGCATTAATATTTTCATTAAAAATATGTCAGTTAACAAAGTAACGAGAGTTTATAATCTTACAATACAATACAATATACTTTATTTGCACACAAGGACATACAGCACAATCAACAGAACATAAAACATGGTGTACAACAAGGCGGCCTTATTGCTAGGTAGCAATTTCTTCCAGGCAACCTTAGGGTAGGACAGAAGTAAGATAAGAAGTAGTAGGTATAAATATATATACTTAATACAAATATATGTAATATTATATATATCTATCTATACATACAAGAAGCAAATTAAGGGAAAGTGTTAAGCAAAGGAAAAAAAAAGCAAAGACAGTGAATCGAGAGCCTAGCTAAGGAACGGAAGGGGAAAGGAAATGGGATTTGGCTTGGGTTTTTTTATTATTTTTATTTAAGATGGGTTAACTCTTGACCTCAATCTTGACCATAAGGTCAAAGATGAGGTCGACGATGGAGCGAGTTAACCCAGAAAATGCCCATAATGGCACTGGTACTCCCACGCGCCAACGGAACACAGCAAGCTGTTTGGCGTCGGACTTCGGTAGGAGGGTGGTCGCGAACCAGACGGCCCTTTACAGAGCCTACCACACCGCATACCTCAGATTCAGACGATACCTCAGATTCAGAAAAAAAAAATGAAAAATGAATCGTACTCAGAGACGCCAATTAAGGTTAAGAAGTAATTAAATGTCATGCTATCCATGTTTATATCAACAAGAGTGAAAGAGACGACATCAGAGTTTAACAGTACTTAACTTTAATTGACGTCTCTGAGTACGGCAGTAAGTCAAATTACATATTACGGGTTTGACAAAGTTACGCTGAAATATACAAATTCTAACTAGAGTACAACGTTAGCCTCCTTGCTTCAGTAGTTAGCGACTATCAGTCACCCAGACGCGTATGTCGTAAGGAGATCCGCCATGATGGATTATGCCAAATGTGCATCTTGGACATCGTCTCACACACCTTCATACGTGTTTACATTTGAATGTTACTACTACAGACTGGAAGTGAAATATAAATATACATAGATAGAGCATCAGATTTCACTTTTGCAAATAGGCGTAGAGTCAATAGAGTCAAAAGAACGAATATGTATGTATGTATTGAAATCCTTTAATGTATTTCAATACTTTTACTTATTTTTTTTAGTAACATCCTGAATTGACTTCACTTATTTAGCTTAATGGCAATCCATCTCGATCGCTTAATAATGTTCTATGAAATAAATATATTTCTACTTTGAGTTTAGACTTTGTTAGGTATTTATTTACTTTAGCTTTAAAAACTACGGTAAAATATATTTTATTATAATAAATTTTCATTATAGATTCTAACCACGATTGAAAATAACCATTTATTAGTAAAAAATACTTTAGAGATTCTGTCGAGTGCTTAATTTTCTGATAACTAGGAAAGTTAAAAGAGTTTTTTGTGTCATTTCTAACGTAAAAGTTTTATTCATTTAAACATCCATCAAATTGGTCACGGAAGTTGAATAATAAATAATTCCAATACATTGTATTGTTTACACAAATCTTCTTTACGCCGTGTTAGTCCATTTTCTTGACTTACCTGTAACAAAATGAAACATTTAATTAAATAATGTTAAGGCTAAGAACTTGAAGGGTTCAGAGCGAAACGCTGTTGGATGGAATGGTTATAAAAGGGATTAGCTAGGATTTTTTTTCCCTTTTTGAAAGTAAATGTTCTAGCAAAAACAGTTTTGTTCCTATCTAACCAATCGTTTGAAATTAGCGTCTAAAGTGTGACTGATGGTTGCCTTCTAAGATTTTAATAAGTTTTATGCAATAGAATATAATTGCTAAGATTTTTAAAAGATCAGCTGAGAGAGATCTATTTCATTAACTGGAGAGCGATCACATCAAAATCCACGAATCCATACACTCATGCCTATAACCCCTTTCGGGGTAGGCAGAACGTCTTGTAGTTCTAGAACTACTTACTTTTGATATTTATTCTGAGTGTTATCAGGTGAACTATGAGTACACTGGCGTCTTACTGATTTCTACAGTGTGCTTACACTGTGTTGATTTACAAAGAAATGTAGACAATTTTCCACATTAAAATAACGTATGAGTCACTGACTTCAATTCCAACAACAGTTCGTACAAAGTAGATAACTAATATTTTTTGTAGACAACAATGCCTATCAGCAGATAACCAAAAACGAAAATGTCACTTATTTATTTAGATGATGTTTTGGTTTGTAGTAGATATTTTTTTGTTTTTGCTGTTTTTTTTAAAAGCGCTGAATCATTTTCTTTCAAATTTATTTGGGATCACCTCTGGAGTATACTCTTTCGAACTAAAAATAATTTTGAAAATCGGTCAATAATTGGCGGAGAAATCGGTGAACATACATAAAAAAACTACATACAGTCGAACATAGAACCTCCTCCTTTTTTGAAGTCGGTTAAAAATGACGAGGCATAATACATCAACACAGTAAAGTTTCAAAATAACCAAATATATCTACATATAAATATACAGAGAGAAGTGGACTGATTTACGATCGTCTAAGTACTGGCCCGGTCGCACGTCCACACTATAAACCAGATTTAAGCTCGAACGACGTTAGGAATAAAATGCTTGTGATGTTACTATACTGTAGTGGAATTCACAGTTCGATATCTACTCAGGACACTTTAAAAAAAAAAGAATTTGTGTATTTTTTAAAAGTATTAATACTTAAAAAAAATAAAGACTAAAGTGATTAAAATTTTTTTGTTATTCACTTTAGTCTTCATAATCAAACGGTTTCAAAGTTAGCTTGTTAGTTGCTTCTTCACGAGAAGTCATTTTTTAATGACTTTATAAAGCACTAGCATTCCATCCGGGACTTTGTTCCCGTGGGAATTTAGGAAAATTATGTAGCCTATGTTACTCAGGAATAATGTAGCTTTCTAATGGTAAAATAATTTTTCAAATCGCTCCATTAGTTTCGGAGTCTATTCAATGCCAACAAACAAACAATAAAATCTTTCTTTTTTGTAATATTAGTGTAGTAAAGTCATTATTTTAGTTTCTTTCTTGGAAACAAATTAAATTAGTAATATCCCTCAATCACATTTCACATAGATACAATACCTTCTTCGTGGTTAAATGTAATGAAGTCACTTCATGATACAAATTATGCTATTCATCAATCTTGTCAATGGAAACATGATTAACTTTTATTTCAGTTATTTATTATATTTACTTATGTTTATTGTAGCCGATGATTACCATGCTTACATGAAAGCTTTAATAACAACGACAATCATTTAATTATACCAAATAATACCTTGATTTTCAAAATAATTAGGGTGTTTATAAGGAGTAAATATGTTTGTTAGGTATGCCAGTACACCAAAACACACTTAATGAACCTCTTTATTTGCTGCGACATAAATAACATCGACTCAAAGCAGACTAACGACTACGCTCTAACTTATCCCACGCGTTGCTGTAAGATCATACACACAGCTCTTCAAAACTTCGAACTTATCCTTTCTATTTTTCTTTTTTAACTCCCGATAAACAAGTGGGGTATTATAAGTTTGTATCTGTAAGTATGTGGACCTGTGTGTCTGTCTGTAGCATCGTACCTCATAAACAAAATGACCGATTCCAATCTGTTACTTTTAAACATATTATAAAGGTAAGAATCCTTTATAATACATTTAAAAATAACCGCAAGAATCTTAAACAATTATAATCTTTTTTTTTTGCAAAAGTTAATTCTAATGAATTATATAAGTACTATTTCTATATGTTCTTTTAGATGCAAACCCAATTTTCCGTAAATTTCCTTCAAATTTATCCTCAGTTATCTATTCTTCTCATAAGTCTGTAATTTCAAAAGTGACCAGTGGACGAATGTGACAAATAATGGAAACTGTCAATTAGTGATCTAACTCTTTAAGACACCCGTGGCATCCGAATCCGAATACGGGCGAGTGTATATCATTCGAACGACTTGCTAATAAATTGAATACACCTAAATTTTAAATTGCTAACAAATTATAATCATTATTTTTAAACATATTATAACGGTTAATCTGAGGATACTAATTTAAAATAAAAATCGTGGTAAGAACCCGCTATAATATGTTTAAAACTAGTAAAAATGACGGCGAGAATCTTAAACAATTATAATAATTTTTTTGTTCAATAGTAAATTCTAATGAATTATAAAAAGTAGGTACTTTTTCTATAGGTGAAACTATATTTGTAATATTATGTTCTTTCAGATACAAACATTTTTTTTTTCTTAAATTTCCTTTCCTCAGTTGTCTGTCCTTCTCATAAGTGTGTAGCATAAGACACCCGTGGCATCCGAATTACGTCGCGCCATGCTCTCGGACATAAATCCAGTATAACCATACGGGCGAGTGTATATCATCCGAACGACTTGCTAACAAATTGAATACACCTATAGAAACGATGTGGATTATTATTGCTCGGTTGGAAATCGACAGGTAAGGATGGGAATCGTATTTTCGAGATTTATATTTTGTTTACTCGTTTTTTGGTGGTTTGGTGTCTTTGTTTATTTTTAAATCAAAGTTCTACCAGTTTTATGAAAAGTTATGGTTTAGATCATCACAATCTGTGAATGAGATATTATTTTAGTCTTAAAGAGTTGTTAAATAGTTTTAGAATTTTTTGTATGATGATATATTTTTCGTACGTGCTTAAAAACTAAAATGTTAAAACTTCAGTATTAGCTAAAAACTAATACTAGACGGGTCTAGGTTAAATACAACTTCCACGCTGGATTGGGAGTGAAAAAAAAGAATGTGCCAGTTGTCTACTCTTCCCAAGAACTCTGTAGAAATCAAAAAGTGAGACGCGAGGGCCACAACTTATTACCACTATATGAATGTCAAGTGGCTACAGATCCTCAAGACGCTCTGCCTAACCCTAAAGGGATTATATGAGTCAGTGTAACAAATAGATCAGATCATGAAAAAAAGAACTAAATATCTGAAGCCCGTATTACAGAAGGAGATTGCCTCTTTCTCTCTCTATCAAAATGAAAAAGACGACTGCTGCGTAAGTATAGATCAGAGTCTGAGTCGCGTTCTGTAATACGAACCTGAGAGTGAAATACGGATATCGCAGATACGGACGACATTGTGCCTTACAATATAATATCGAAGTAAATAACAAATATCACGTTGGGAGTGAAATTGTTTATTGGGTTGAGAAACCTGATGAAACAGAATAAATTGGAATGTATTCACTGTCATTATTGGAGTATCTTTTCTATGAGTTATTGTCAATCATATCCCATCAAAAATACCCGTAGCATGTAAATAAAATTTTCAAGTCCCGCAGTTATTCTACTGTAAAAATTGTGAGATCTGAGATTCACTGCCTCATCAATGCCCAGTCCAAACCCTTGGATCTACAAAATTGAAATTTGGCATAAAAATGGTGGTATTTACTAATTATCAACATATTACAACGGGATTAAATGAGAACTCGATAATTCGCTGTAGCGAGCACCCATGATCACGGATGACAAAATTCGTGGTAAGATAATATCTTTAAAACTAGTGGTATTTACTAATTTTGGTATTGGCAGTCGTGCTAAAAACTTAATATAAGTTTTTTTCCAAACCGGCGATCTGATAAAATATTTTGCATACAGCACCTCATTTTATGTTTAACAAACGTTTAATTTTACAGCAATCTTCTCAAAGTTTTCATCTAGTTTTTACTATGTGCATCGCTTTATATAGGTAGAATAGTTTATTAAAAGTTGATTAAACTGGGAAAAACAACTGAATTTTATAGCCCTTTCTATAAGAAGTTATTAGTTGGAACTATAATATAAAATTAACGTCAGGAATAATATTTTATCTCTATTATCTTTGGTATAAATCTTAAATTAAGTATAGCTTTACAAAAAATAATATTATTTAATAAACTTCGATAATGTGAAGAAGAATACTAACTTCAATGCCTTTATAAAGTGATATTATCCGAGAGCTTACAATAAAAAATAAAATATAAAACTCAGAATTCCAATATTTAGCCAATGTTTTCATCGTGTTTCCTCTTTGCCACCGCTCCCCATGTTGTTAAACAAACTGTGTTTTTTCTAAAAGCCGAAAACATTTGATTGACATCAGAAACTATACATCCCAACTTCCCTTATTACTTTTGCGCCAAACATTCAACCTATGTAGCTGCGGGGCAGTCAATGGTTTTGAACGAAAAAATCTGATGGAAAAAAAGGAAAAAAGAGAAGAAGGGGAAAAACCGGCTTTCGTCCGATACCTGCTTTTTTGTTTCGGTACGGTGTAGCGCGACCTGAATCAGTGCTTGGTAGGCAGAACGATGCAATTTCGAATCCGGTACGCTTTTTATATTGGACGAACTTTATTTTTGTTGCGATTATTGGTCGGGCTTCTGACAGGAAATATTTAAATTTGAGTTGGAGAAAAGTTTGATGTTTCCATTCCACTCCAACTGCCCTAGCATACGCAATGAGATTTTACTTTCATGAGAGTTGATTACCAAGAAAAAAATAACCAGAGAAGTTTGTATTTCTTTTAACGGCCGGTTTGGTCGATCGATGGGTCCTGGGTTCGAATCCAGTCAGGGCAAATATTTGTGTAAAAAGCAGATATTTGTTCTTAGGTCATGGGTGTTTGTATCTGTCTTTATGTGTGTTCCGAGGGACCCACGACACAACGGCCTTTACCTTAGCGACAAAACCTTAGCGTGGGCCTTTGAGTGTATGGCATTTTATTTATTTATTCAATTGACGTTATTAAATAATCTTGAATAAGAACGTACGAGTATGTTCATTGTCCCAATTCAAACCTAACATAAACTCGCAGGTCCACCAACCCGCATTGGGCCAGCGTGGTGGACTATGGCCTAAATCCCCTTCGTGTTTCGAAGGGAGGCCCGTGCCCCTCGGTGGGGACGTATAAGGGCTGATGAGAAGATAAACACCTTTGTCCGATTGAGATAGACAGAGACCACAGATTGCCACCTGCTACTATCAAAACACAGATCTTTCGCACCTTTTTCGTTAACACACTCATACGATGTAAAAGCGTCTTCACCACAAACAAATGTTGCCGATGAATCGTCCGTAGCCCAGTGACGCTTGCTGATCTCGACCTATCAGTGAGGTTAAGCAACGAACACAGAGGAAGGGAACCTGATGGGTGACCAAAGTGGCAATTAATCACGAGCGTTTCCGTTCTTCGGAAGGAACGTTTAGCTGTCGGTCTCGGTTGTTGTCGATTGACTAAAGTCATTAAAACCAAGTCAGAGGCCATTTTGGTGGTTTGAAAATTCTGACACCAGGGTTAGCAAAGTTTTCCACACACTTGACTATACCTACACGATAAGAAGAAGCAATAGAGACGCCTTTTGTACCCTGACTTTATTACTGTTTTTAGATGATGTAGCTTGAACTTTGTACCTTGTTCTTTATGTAGATGTGCAATAAAGTATACTGTATTGTATTATTTCAACATCACGTTCTCAGCAGTAAGAATACATCTTCAGAAATTATTACAACGCGTAAAGTGCTCACTGTATCACTGGAGACGTAACAAAATTTTGTGAAACCTTGATAAAATACTGGAAGGAACAGAAAAAAATACTTTCTTAATAATTCTTCTTCTTTTTCTCATCTTACTTTATTAGTCCTATAATATATATATATTTTATTTCTTAAATTTTTTTAACGGTCCTTTTTTTCTAATCAACGGAAAGATGATTAGAAAGGCAGGTACACATTCAAACAATTGACGGCCGGTTTGGTCGAGTGGTAGTGATGCTGCCTCTTTGATCGGCGGGTCCTGGGTTCGATTCCCAGTCGGGGCAAATATTTGTGTAAAAAGCAGATGTTTGCTCTCGGGCCATGGGTGTTTGTGTCTGTCTTTGTGTGTTCCAAGGGACCCACGACACAAGGGAAAACCTTAATGTGGGCCTTTGAGTGTGAAGCGTTTATTTAAAAAAACATACACTCAAGTTTATAATCCCTATCGGGATAGGCGGCAGAGCTTTGGTACAGACATATTCGAGCATGCAAAATACGTGATACAGTTACAAAATGTTTAAAAATGTTAACATTTCGCTCAAGATACCACAAAACCTGTGCGTTCCATGTACTGGCTTCTACAGGTGCCAAAGAAGCGTTGGCAACTGGCACTTTTTTAGTTTTTCTGTTACTCCCAGTCCAAGGTGGAATGATTCCAAATGTGGTTTTAGAAACACATGATGCGCTGCCTACCCCAACTGAGATTATGGTCGTTAGTGTACGGATTGATGGATGGAAATATTAGATTTATTAGTAACTAGCTTTCCTCCCGGGGATTTGATTGCTTATCACTCTTCAACGGCTGCACCAATTTTTATTAAATACTAGCTGTCCCGGCCAACTTCGTTACGCCTTTTTTCCATATTTTCTCACCTTTTAAACCTTCCCTGGACTTCCACGAATATTTCAAGACTAAAATTAGCCAAATCGGCCCAGCCGTTCTCGAGTTTTAATCAGACTAACGAACAACAATTCATTTTTATTTATATATAATATAGAAGATGTCTAACTGTACTGTTGCTACACTTAGATCCTAGCAGAATATCAGCGCTACAGGTAAAACTGTAGCATTACTTCGTCTGTGCAGCACAGGCAACCCAGTGCAGCACTTTGTTTTATGTTTGTAAGTGTTTTTTAGTTATATCTTTAATTTGTTTTTGTCTTTGTGTCTGTAAAGTGTCTTCTGTGTTTCTATATTGTGATGTCTTTTTGTACGCCGAAATAAAGCATTTTCTATTCTATTCTATTCGTTTATTCGTTAGAAGCTAAGATGTCACATACAGACAAGCAGATACACAGACTCGTCAAACTTATAACACCCCTTTTTTTTGTCGGGGGTTAAAAAATACTTCTCTCTTTGGGAAGTCATAACACGACTTCACATATTTAAGAAAGAAAATTCATTCATTTTCCCAAAAAGTAAGCTATTTCTGCAAAGTTAGATTTGAGTTTACCTCATCTAGCTTCATAAAATCATCGTTTATTCCCAAACAAGCTATCTCTGCTACTCCCAGAGGATGTTGTTAATAAGTCCGTAATAAATGACTGGCAGTTTCTGTAAAATGTACCGAGGGCGCTGAGGATTGTTTTAATATCTCACTTAGGAGTTGTGTATGGGGAGTCACGATGAACTTAATAAACTGTTTTAAGTATAAACATGTTACGACTTGTTTAGTAGACTTGCAGTGGAAGATAAACTGAGAACTTACCCTTTAAAAAGTTAAGACAACAATCAAACAAAAACTTAAAAAAAAAAGTACTATTATAGAATTTCTGAAGCGGTGATAGCCCAGTTGGTAATGGCTTGTAATCCGAAGGTCGCGGGTGCGGGCCTGTACCACTAAATTCGTCTTTTCGGATTTATGTACGGATTTCTAATTATCACTTGCTCAACGGTGAAGGACAACATCGTGATGAAACCCACCCGTCCAAGAAAATTCATTTTCGAAAGACATAATAAATAAAAAAAACTGTTAAAACACAGTGATCCTAATTTTCTAAAAACAGTGTCTGTCTCGTTCTTGTCAATTGAAAAAGAAATGCGAAATTTTCCGAACCAAAATATGAAAATAAAAGCACAACTGTTTAAACCGAAAAACAAACAGGCTGTATTTGATATCTCCTTTTACAACTACGGTATGAAAATACTTGGGATTTTTAATAATAAATAATAGATCTTGATAAGAATTTCATCACAGGATCCATAGACTACATTCTAGGATACGAAGTGCTTCAGAAAATTCATTTACTTACACGAAACCTGATATTACAGTCTACCAAAGAGTTCTTCATCTTCATTCTAAACTCGAACGACATAAAAATTTTCATAATGCCGCCCGCAGCTGATGCGATATTAAAATTTAAACATCGAACAGACATAACCGCCTTTCAATTTGCCGCCAAAATCCCTGTTTGGGGAGCTATAAAGGCGTATATACACGCCAATAAAATAACCGTTACCGAAAGACTCGGAGCGGTTAAGTTGGAACTCGGATTTAGATCGTGTGAATACGACATTATCCATTTTGTTAAACGTCATTTGGCAGCTTTATTACTAGGTTTATTCTACTAAGCGTAGGGTTGAATTTTACGTGCGATTTAGCAAGTACTTAAATAATATTTTGTGCCATTTTCTTAAGAAGTTATGGAAACAGTACTTAAAAACTGAAGTAAAATTATGTTAAATTTATTTGAGGTTTATTAAGCTATGAGGTCTATCAAATCTAACCTATCAATGTTTTTTTCAATTTCCCTCATCGGCCGTGCTGCATACGGGAGACATTACAACTTCAGTTGCTATGTTTTTGTCAAATTTTTATTTTTTGTTATTAACAAATGCTGCGCTCTTCACCACAATCTAGCGTACACGCGAAGATGCGGTCGAGGATGTACATATGTTAAGTGTTATATAGTCTAGGTAACGTGTGTTTGGAGTCCAGCGGTCCTAACATACCGAATGGGACTTCTCTCCTAGTGTCATGAATTGGGTTACTTTAAATTAGTTAGCGAAAAGGATTTAAATCAGCCCATAAAACTGAACAACTTTCCCCAAGGAACATAAGGCGAAATATTAAAACAAAATTTCGCCTCTCAATACAAATTGTGCAATTAACTGATTTTGTCGAAGTCGATCCATCCATCTATACGCTCACGTATATAATCCCTAACAGGGTAGACAGAGCATCAGTAGTTCTAGGGAACCACTTGATGCCAAAATTTTGGCGGAAGTGTATAAGCATGTATGTAAATTCTTTATTGCTCAAAAACAGTGTCATATAATAAATTTCAAAGGTAATTTAGTAGCAAAGGCGGACTTATCCCTGAAGGGATCTCTTCCAGTCTACCTTAGAGTAGTTGAGAGGTGACACAGGTGGCGAGGGGTTGCGATGCAATTTAAAAAAAATTACTAATTATAATTATAAATCATACTTAGTAAAAAGCGAAATAAAACAAGTAAATAGTAATATAAGATTTGTTATAAATCAAAATAAATAAAATAAATTATGTGTACAAAGAAAGTCGATGAGAAGTCAAAAATATATTTTTTAAATTACATATACTAAGTTCCTTGGGAAAAGTTATTCTGTTTCAGGAAGGGGGGAACCACCCCCTTTTACGATGTGGCACCTTCAAAGGTTGTACACTTAAAATGATCTAATGTTAAGTTTTGTAAAATGTAATAGTGTAACATCCCTTGGTTGTCCGAAATAAATAAAATAAAATAAATAAAATAAAGTAATGCTAACAAATTTTAAGTATTACAAAACAAACCACTGAAATCCTTCCACGCTGGACTGGGAGTGAAAAAAGAACTTAGAATGTGCCAGCTGCCTACTCTTCCCAGGCATACTGTAAAAATCAGTAAGTAGGACGTGAGGGTCTTGCTGTACCATGGGTGAAAGTCTGACCATCTCTCACCATTAAACAACATGTTCCATCTAATAACCCTCACCATTTGTGTCAAGAGTGGCATTGGGTGATTTTCTGGAATCACTGATGCTCTGCCTACCCCGTAAGGGATTGCAGCCATAAGCGTATGCTTGTATGTTGTTTCGTGTTTCATTTCAAGATAAAGAATACAGCTTGATTTACAAATATCATTTAATTAGAGCAAATAAAATATGTACAGCCAATTTTCCAATTCGATATAAGTTTTCTTTCACAAAAAATCATCAAAGATTCTCGCGTCCTACATTAAAAGTAATATTATATACCTACCTACCCACCGAAATTCACAAAAATTTTCCTCAACAGATATTGTGAAAATACCTAATATATTAAAATGTAATAAAAGTCTTCCGTCGCAATTCTGTGGCGTGGACCCGGCCTTACTTGAAAACACACGGGCGTTTACTGTTGCAGGTGTATTCCATGAAAACATTTTTTTAAAGTTTACTAAGATAAACTCATTTACAATGAAAAGATCATTACCTTAATCAAATATTTTCAGTTTAGATTTTATCGTATTTAAATACAAAATTAATGTTTAAAATTATTTTTAATTGATTACATATACTTAATTGTCGAGATAAACATTATCCACCTCAGGCAACGACACCTCAATTTGTTCTGGATCTGAGGTGTCGTCTGGATATACTAAGTTCCTTGGGAAAAGTTATTCTGTTCATGAGGGGGGGAACCACTCCCTAATCTGAGGTGTCGTCCAATGGTCTCATGCGGTGTGGTAGGCTCCGTAAAAGGCCGTCTGGTTCGCGACCACTCTTCTACCGAAGTCCGACGCCAAACGACTTGCTGTATTCCGTCGGTGCGTAGGAGTACCAATGCCTTATAGGCGTTTTCTAGGTTAACTCGCTTCATCGTCGACCTCATCGATGACCTTGGTCAAGATTGAGGTCAAAATTAAACCCATCTTATAGTAAACTAGCTGATGCCCGCAACTTCGTTTGCGTGTTAATTTTTTTTTGTTCAGAGTACACAGATTGAAAACATCTATCTTACGTGATTTAGATTTTTACATACAAAAGTTTTTTCCCGCTAACTCCCGTTCCCGTGGGAATTTTGCAATATCCTGTTTGCAACTAAGCTTTAAGTTTACTAAGGTACCTGCATGCCAAATATCAAGCGTCTAACTTGAGCGGTTTAGATTTTTCATACAAAAGGATTTTCCCGTTAATTCCCGTTCCCGTGGGAATTTTGGGAATTTCTTTCTTAGTGCACCTCTACGGTACCTAAGCTACGTCCCTTAAAAATTTCAAGTGCCTACGTTTAGCCGTTTAGGCTGTGCGTTGATATTTCAGTCAGTCAGTCAGTCAGTTTCTCCTTTTATATATTTACTAGCATCCCGCTCGGGACTTCGTTCCCGTGGGAATTCGGGAAAGTTATGTAGCCTATGTTACTCAGGGATAATGTGGCATCCTAATGGTGAAAGAATTTTTGAAATCGGTCCAGTAGTTTCGGAGCCTATTCGTTACAAACATACAAACATACAAAAATAGGTACAAATCTTTCCTCTTTATAATATTAGTGTAGATGTAGATATAAATAAAACAGTTGAAAACATATTAAGAAGATAGAGCAGATGTGGCAATCAATCCTAAAAAAGGAAACAACTACTACTTCCATGCCAGACTAACTGGGAGTAAAATAAAAATATAGAATGTGCCAGATGCCTACTCTTCCGAGGCATACTGTAAAAGTCAGTAAGTGGGACGCGAGGGTTTTGCTGTATTGTGGGCGAAAGGCTACCTTTCACCACTTACATCATTTATGTCAAACGTGGCATCAAGTGATTTTAAAACCACTGATTCTTTGCATACCTCAATAGGGAATATAAACGTGAGCGTATGTATGTATGTAACTATTGCACACGTCATTAATGGATACCAACAGATTTTTCATTTGTTGCTATCCACTGAGACACACTTGGTATCCAATTTTTTGGAAAAAGTCACGAAGACGTAAACGAATACTAGTTAAACATCAATTTCATTCTTAAACTATCAAATACTTGATTTTGTTGCAAAAGAGGGGAGGAGTGGCAAAGGTCACTAAACAAACTAATCGAGATTAACAATCGCAAATCATTGCGGCCACGCTCAAGAAACATATCAGTATATTTCAGTTTAACGTATAGAATCACCGCCAACCGTGGCGCTACTGTCGACAATCAATCGATAACCTCCTCGTATCCTAGCAACGATCATGTTGCAAAATAAACAATCAGAATCGGGGCCCAGCCAAGTGTAAATTTACTTTCTTATTTTATTACTTGTGTAAACATTTTAGAGATATTATTGGATTATTTACTCCAAGCGGCTACGTGAAACATATTTTTTATTGTAACAACGAAAATGCTGTTGCCTCCGTGCGTGCCGGCGCAGTGTGGGAAAGATTTTCGGAATTCGTTGAAGAAACCAAGTCCGAACTATCCATATGGCTACAAGACGAAGAAGCCACGAGTTGTCCCTGCATTTACTATCCAGGTCAGACGGTTTTATTGCACAACTATTAACGCCTAAAATTGTTAAACTTAAAAATTCTATGTAAAATAATTCTTCTTCTTATATAGCAATGGGTTCACTATGCCTTATCAAAACACGCTTAGCCTTGTTACATTTCTACTATGACAAATTTTATCGGCCATTCACTACACCTTATCTTTAATTCATAGGATGTTTGATATGCCTTAAACCAAATTGTGTCACTTGACTATGGTGTCAGAGTTTTCAAACCGCGAAGTGAAATAGAAATAGAAAAAAATGTTTATTTCCACACCACAAAAAAATTAGGTTACACAAGAGATATTAAATCAGTTAACATAGTCTGTTATATTGTTTCTTTAAACCTTATTTAGCAGTTAACAAAAACTTTACATTATTTGTGGGGGCTGGTGCCTAAACTAGGTGATTAAACCTGTACTATAGGTCACCAGGACTTTCCCTGGAATCTATACAACTGTTAAAAGGTAGGCATGGACTTAATATGTGTGTGTAGTATAAACGTCTAGTGCAAAACAAACTAATAGAAAAAAAAGAATTGAAAAAGAAAGATATCAGAGTCATCTTACAATGGCTTCTGGCTTGGTTTTATCGACTGTGTACGTTGCTTAACCTCACTGATCGGCTGAGATCAACGAGCGCCACTGGGAAACGAGCGTACTTCTTAGGTATACGAAGTTATGTAATCTATCTATGTCTGTCCGACAAGCCACTACAGACATGTTTTAGACCAAGCTCAGGAAAAGTGGCTAGAAGGAGACATATCTGACAATCCTTTTATATTTTGTATTGGTAGCATCTTCCAGTCGCAAATTCTTCCCAGGAAAACTGTATAAGCCAGTTAGTGGGATTCAAGCGTTTTGCTGTATTGTGGGCTAAAGGTTGACAACCTACCACCACTAAACTCATGTTTCAACATATGTGAAATGTGGTAGCAAGTAGCTAAAACCACGTGATGGTCTACCTACCCCAACGGGGAATACAGACGTGAGTGTGTGGGTAGAACGTCCGTTTATTTTACGGTTTTAGACAATACAATAAGTTCTTACGAATAAATTCGCTGCTTCTCGGCAGCGACTCGTATAACCTTTATAATAGAGCATGTACAATGGGATTGACATTTATTTATTTATTTATTTACAATTCTTTGCACACATGACAAATATACATAAAATTACAAACAGAAATACGACACAAACAAAAATCCTGTAAAAATAAATAAAGATTTTGGAAAAAGTTACGACTATATTCATTCCTGATAAGCACGAGTAAATAATTTAAATGTTTCTTCCTATCCACAGGCCTTACAGAAGAATACCAAGGTACAACCACCTCCAAAATGTGGAATATTCGAAGCCCAACCTTCAAAACCGACCCTGTTCAGGAAGTGTTACCAACGCGGAGAATTTCCGGTTACCATAGAGTTCACAAGTGGCGGGAAAAAATTAGGGTGGAGGGTGAGTTACCCCATTGAGGTATTTACGAAACGAAGCCGTAGTTGTTAGTAGAAAAATCTCATTTGATTTGAACCTTATTGCCAGTGTATAAGAAATATCGGTGGGTAGCAAATAAAGGAACCAATCAACATAAATTATAAGAGTACTATGAGTATGTATTGACTTAAAAAAAAATCTTTCCATATTTTCCATAATTGGCTGACTCATTAATTTGGCGATAAAGTATTAATTCGTTTTCTCTCTAAGTTTAGTAGGCTGACTATCACCCTCCGAAGCACGGAATTTGTGATAATTGCAACTTTGGTCACCTATCGGTTTCCTGCCCCTATTCACATTGCTTAACCTCACTGATCGGGTAAAATTAGTGAGCATCACTCCATTAACCTTCAGTGAAAATAATTTATTATAGCAGCATAGTATGACATAAAACCAATCTTGATCGACTTCAACTTCTGAAATAGGGTTTCAGTACTTTATAGGTTTAAATTCCCGATACTGCAAATGTGTTAGTAGGTCACTGGGATAGGTAGAGCTACCGAAGCTGTTCAATTATAAGCTAGCCTGTTTGTACGGCAAATAAATGGCGAATCATATTGAACTGTCTAGTAGAACGGTTCTTATTGAAGCTATGAATTGAGAAATGAAAGCGAATAAATATTGACACGGGTAGTCGCTCTAATTTTCCGATATTTCTTGAAACTATTATTGTTGTTTTGATCACCAACCGTCAGATGTGCAAATTGTGCGGGTTTTAGTGGATGACTTTAAATTCTTTTATTTCCACCCAGGACTTTATTTCCATGGGAATTAAGAAAAATTATGTGGCCTATGTGTTAACCCAGGGTGTCGGCTACCTCCATACCAAATTTGATTAAAATTGTTTTAGCCGTTTGAGCAAGAAAGAGGAACAAACATCCATACTTAAAAACTTTCGTGTTTATAATATTACTAAGGAAGTAAGGATGGGTGCGCTTTTGACCACAGTCTAGCATAAGGGCGAAGATGCAGTTCAAGATGTAAAAAATGCATTTCTTGGGAAAAGTTGTTCATTTTCAAGACGAGATTAGCGACCACTTACAGAATCGTACATTAAAATAAAAGCTTATTTTAATACAACGCTGTATTTCTTGATGTCAAAAAGACCGAAAGTTACAGAAATATTTTTGTAATAACATTAACTTTGATGGACCTTTCTACAATTGATTGTTAATGTAGTATTACATTAAAATGCTTCTATTTCTTATTGTATTTTGGCAATAGCCGATTTTCTGAATGCACACAAATTTTCTGTGTATTATTAGATTCATCACCTACAATAATTTGCGTACTTTCTAGTTTTTTCTTTTTTTTTAACTTATTTGATGTATTGTCGGCAATAATTTCAATTTAAAATGGGTAACATACTTTGTCGTTGCTTTGTAAAAAATTCAGCAACACGAAGTTTTCGAAACACAATGAAAAAATTGTGTTTATGTAGATATCGCCTTGTTACGCTTTCAAACTTTTTTCGCTTAGCTAATTGGTGATGTGCCCAATGGTTCACTGCAAACATTTATTAAATCACATAATATCTTGTTCGCAGGTGCCAATAGAAAAACTAGACTTCCACCATTACCTGCCAATGTTCTTCGATGGTCTATCGGAGGGAACGTATCCGTACAATTTTATCGTCGAACACGGAATCAACGACCTGGTTCAAAAGGGATCCTACAAAATTTTGCCGACTGTACCACAGCTCGTCATACCTATTAAAAGTAAGTTCTCTGTTTTCTTTTCGGGGAGCATTAGTGATTTATTTCCAAATATGACAGGACCATATTTTAGTCAGCAAGAACGCTCCAAATTTGCCCACGTCATATAAAATCATGGTGGACTTGGATAACTCTGAGGCCAGAGTTTTAAAACCTCAAAAATGTGCCGCCTGTAGTCAATCGATAACAGTCGAAAAACAACTTAACGTGCCCTCCGAAGCACAAAAACGCTTGTGATAAATTGTGACTTTAAACGGCCGATATTATGTGATTTTATAGGTTTTTACCTACCTCTGTTTGCATTGCTTAACCTCACTGATTGGCTTAGATCAGCAAGCACTACTGAGCTACGAGATTTCAAATAGTCAATATCATCAGCAATATCATTATAGATCTTGTGACGATGTATTTTTAACAAAGCTTTGTACTAAAGATATAATCCAAAGAAAGTTGTCGGTGCCTATCTATCCCTAAAAAAAGCGAAATTCAATAACACACAGGATCGAGTTTAAGATGACATTATCTGTTCAACATTGATTTATCTGAGTAAGGGGACACTTGGGTCTGATTTACAATATAAAGAAAAACCGAGCAAATGCAACTTTTTCAAGGCCTCCAAATTTCTTAAGATGTTTTTAGTAACATTATTTTATGATTGGATGAACTGATTTCTTTCTAGGATATTTTTTATTATTATAAGGTAGGTTAACTCTTGACCTCAATCTTGACCATAAAGGTCCAACATGAGGTCGACGATGGAGCGAGTTAACCCAGAAAATGCCTATAAAGGCACTGGTACTCCCACGTACCGACGGAACACAGCAAGCTGTTTGGCGTCGGACTTCGGTAGGAGGGTGGTCGCGAACCAGACGGCCCTTTACAGAGCCTACCACAACGCATGAGATCATAGGACGATACCTCAGATTAAGAAAAAAATGAAGTGTCGTTGCCTGGGATGGATTACTAGGAGGCAGGTCTCATTTGTGTTTCCTTAGTCGCCTCTTACGACACCCACGGAAAGAGATGGGGTGTTGTTATTCTAAACCGATCACTACACGCCATAAATGATAACCTGGCTAGACAGAAGCCACTCTATTGCAGTTCAGAATCCGTATAATCTTAAAATTAAAATCGATGCTAAATATGTAAATCCTTTAATAAACAAAAAAATTATAAAGGAGACACTGATTAAAAAACATAAAGCGACTTGCTACAAAGGCGGACTTATCGCACAAGGGGATCTCTCCCAGACAACCTAGTAATGATGAGAAAAATCTTAAGTAGGCGGGATGGTAAAACCGGATGAATCTTGAGTACACGGGATGGTACAACCGGATGAAGTCTTATCAGGCAAGCAACAATGGAAATAAACAGCTCAACTCTATGTCAGATTTAAGTCAGTCAAATGCAGAAAATTAGGATATTATGACCGAACTGGCAATTTATCACGAGCGATTCCGTGCAAAGCAAGCTGTCGGTCGCGGCTGTTGTCGATTGACTATGACTACAGTCATGGATAGTCAAGTTCGCCACATAAATGATAATTCCTACACGATAAGGGGAATTACGTTGTTTTATCGTTCACCTACTGCTTGTATTTGGTTAGGGCGAAACACCGAGAAACATGAACTCAGCTATTCAGATTGAATTGGGATTTGGAACGGGAAATAATCAAATCGGCACGAAATTCGACAACTGATATTTTAAATGGGGAAGATGTTTTTGATCAGAAGCGTGTAAACAGGGCTAGATTTAAAATTTACCCCTAGATTTTTCATTGTTTTCGTGGTAATAATCAGACTGTTCAAGTGTCCAATTTTTTGTACTAATGTTGTTTGGGTACATATTAGAATGTCAGAAAACATAATGCCTTTACTTAAAATGCATGAGCTCAAAATACCCGAAATCGAAATACCTTATATTTAAAATACCAAGCATTTAAAGTACCACAGATTTCAAATAGCCAACGGCCGAAAAACCGAAGCCCAAAAGTTAAATTTACTAAATACTTAACCATAAAATATTCAACCCTAAAAGACTTAATCGTAAAATAACTGATTTTGGAAATTCAAAACCTTCCAGGGCAAAATAAAAACAAGGATCAGTGTCAAACTACCATTTTTAATTTTTATGT
Organism: Aproaerema taeniolella; assembly: GCA_949987775.1. NCBI lineage: Eukaryota > Metazoa > Arthropoda > Insecta > Lepidoptera > Gelechiidae > Aproaerema > Aproaerema taeniolella. Next base: position 19,627,108 of record OX465250.1, read on the forward strand.
ACGACTATTTAACTTCATATACGTTTACCGTACACTATTAAGTTTACCTGCGTGTGGTGATCGGTTGAGAATAACACCACCCCATCTCTTTCCGTGGGTGTCGTAAAAGGCGACTAAGGAAACAAAAATGAGACTTGCCTCCTAGTAATCCATCTAAAGGTCTTAGGCAACGACACCTCAGTTTGTTTTCAATCTGTGGCATCTTATGGTCTCATGTGCGGTGTGGTAGGCTCTGTAAAGGGCTGTCTGGTTTACGACCACCCTCCTACCGAAGTCCGACGCCAAACAGCTTGTTGTGTTCCGTCGGAGCGTAGCAGTACCAGTTCCTTAATTGGCATTTTTGGGTGAACTCGCTCCATCGTCGACCTAATCTATGACGTGTGTCAAGGCTGGGGTCAAGAGTTAACCAATCTCATAATAAAAATAATAATAATGATGAATGATAAAAAATATGCGTTACATTTTACGCGGCTATGACAATGCCACATGATGTATTTATTGTATTAAAATGTTGGTTTTGTAATTTAAGGTTAATTGAAAATTTAATATTTATAGGTTCGGTAATATAAAAAAATTGACATAATAAGTATGTAGTATTTCAAATTCTGGAATTTTACGGTAAGGTGTACTGGGCAAAGGTATTTTGAATCATAAGGTTTTTCGATTTCGAGTATTTTGGGCTCATGCTTTTTAAAAGGCATTATGTTTTCTGACATTTTAATATGTACCCTGTTGTTTATTATAATACTTATTATCCCTTCCTGCACTCGCGAGGATCTATACAATGCCATGGATAGCGCTGTGCGCGTGCTTAGTACCGGGCCACTTAAATTTGACCTCACAGCAACAATAGACCAACTCTATTTACTGCAGCGTGACAAAAGGGTTTTTTTTCACACCCTGTCCAGAAAAGAGGAAGTCAAAATGTCGGTATCAAAAATGTTGTCCCGTGCAAATGGCCTTAGCCAATCTGGAAACGCTTAAACAAGCTTAGAACCAAGGATGGTCGCAGCAAAGAAAACATGAGTAGTTGGAGCTACTCCAGTGGTACGGACATTTTTTTTTTGGTGTTATTCTTAACTGATCACCACACGGCAAAAAATCCGTGTGTTGATCGGATTTTTTGCCGTGGGGTGATCGGTTAAGAATAACACCACCCCATCTCTTTCCGTGGGTGTCGTAAGAGGCGACTAAGGAAACACAAATGAGACCTGCCTCCTAGTAATCCATCCCAGGCAACGACACTTCATTTTATTCTGAAACTGAGGTATCGTCCTATGGTCTCATGCGGTGTGGTAGGCTCTGTAAAGGGCCGTCTGGTTCGCGACCACCCTCCTACCGAAGTCCGACGCCAAACAGCTTGCTGTGTTCCGTCGTTGCGTGGGAGTACCAGTGCCTTTATAGGCATTGTCTGGGTTAACTCGCTCCATCGTCGACCTCATCTTTGACCTTGATGGTCAAGATTGAGGTCAAGAGTTAACCCATCTTATAATTAATTAATAAAACATTGATTGCGAATGTAGGGAACTGGTACAAACTATGGCACACCTCATAAATTGCTCCGTATGTCTGACCACCTGCTCGCGTGAGGACTATCTCAAACCAAACCGGAGAGCCAGTGAAGTTGGCGCCTTCTCAATAAAATATAGCCCAACTAACAGCCAGCACGAAATAATTTTTAAATAAATAGCTTTCTTTGTTTTTATCTTCGATTCCGACGTTTCGGCGCGATTGCACGCGCCGTCACGGGTGAATACGCAAATTTTGACCCGGCGGCGTGTTGGTATTAAATTATTTTATAACTGCTATTTTTCATCAGCATGCACCTATAGGTACCAAGTACACCAATATCATCAGAGATGCGCTGAAGCGCTTGTAGCCCAGTGGCGATCGCTGATCTCAACCGATCAGTGAGGTTAAGCAACGTACACAGAGGCAGGGAACCTGATGGGTGACCAAAGTGGTAATTTATCACGAGCGTTTTCGTGTTTCGGATGGCACGTTAAGCTGTCGGTCCCAGTTGTTTACGATTGACTATACAGTTATTAAAACCAAGTCAGAGGCCGTTGTGCGGTTTGAAAACTCTGATACCAGGGTTAGCCAAGTTCGCCTCACACTTTGTTATACCTACGCGATAAGAAGAAGAAGTTAGAGATGGACCGAAAGTTGTCGCAGCACTAATAGATTTCAATTATTACAGGAGCACTAGAAACAAAGCGGCCGTTTGTGATATGCCACGTGCTAAGGTGCATACAGATGATCGTGGTGGGCTGTGATAAGGTCGGAGAGGCTTTGGTCCCGTACTACAGACAGATATTACCTATATTAAATCTTTTCAAAGGGCGCAATCGTAAGTGTTCCTACTTGATTTCTTTTTAATTTATGAAATACTTAGCTTTTCTACCGGGACTTCGTTCCCGTGAGAATTTCGTCTTTTCGTATTTATGTACGGATTTCTAATTATCACTTGCTCAACGGTGAAGGGAAACATCGCGATGAAACCCGTTAGTTCAAGAAAATTCATTTCGAAAGACGAGCGTGGTCAACCAACCCGCATTCGGCTAGCGTGGTGGACTATGGCCTAAATCCCCTTCATGTTTCGAATGGGAGGCCCGTGCCCCTCGGTGGAGACGTATATGGGCTGGTAAAAAAAATGTAGCCTACGTATTAATCCAGGATGTCAGGTACCTCCATTTCAAAACTGGTCCAGCCGTTTTAGCGTGAAGAAGTAACAATCATAGACACACTCATAAACTTTCGCCTTTATAAATTAGTGTGATGTGATGATTGTATCTGGTAACCGGAGCATAGGATACATGAATAAAAGGAACACTACTTTCTAGTTGTCGTATTTTGTTAAAAAAAAAAAAACACAATTCCATTTTGCTGTATGAGGTAACGTGTGAAGACAATTTTTTTTTCTAAGTTAGAACTCAATTTATATTACAACATATTTTTTATAATTTTTGGTATTTTCTACATAGGTAATAAATGCATATATTTTTATATTTCACTTCACTAAGGAAAACAACCAATCCTTTAAAAAATATGATGCGTTACGATGCAACATATTAAAACTCACTTTTTTGCTTTACACACCGATTTATAGATGTTTGGACTTAAAAATCTGTGCGCAAAGCAAAAAAATCTAAAACAATCCTTAGAAATATTCCACCCACAAAGTATACCTCAACTTCTTTGCTTTATGTTTACTAACGAGTGTTTTGTCTCGTGTTAGCTGCTAACGCCTCATTTCTCTCGTTGTGAAATAGTTGCGGTCGGCTCAGGGTGTCGTTTTTGCCCCCTTCGCTCCCACAGGCTAATGTGTTGTAAATTACATGTCATTATCAGACTTTACCTGAGTTTTTGGGTCGGCTTTACGAGTTATTTCTAGAGTTTCACAGATAAATGGTAAATTATGAATATACTCAACCGAATTCCAAATATAAAGTTTGGTGAACTTTGTAATTTGCGGAACGAAATCAACGTGAAGTTTTATTTAGGGGTTCCACAGTTTTGTGTTTCGTCAAATTAACTGAAAATACATTATTACTATTAGTAAACACTACTTATAGTAATAATGCATCGAATCGATTAGAAGATCGAATTTACTCATTAGGGTCTAAAGTACCACCATCTACAACTAGGTACATATTGAATCTTTATTTCCCGTGGTCATCGCATCACGCGTGAACGGATGGAACAATATCACTAATTCTTTTTTTGTTATGTTTATTACTATCAGAAGAAGGTTCTTATGAAAGAAAAATATAATAAAGTTGAGCAGAACATTAGAAAATATAAGAAAACAGGACAACATCTGTCGGGTTCCACTAGTCTATATCTATACTCTATACATATTATAAAGAGGAAAGATTTGATTATTTGTTTGTTTGTTTGCATTGAATAGGTTCCGAAACTACTGGACCGATTTGAAAAATTTCTTTCACCATTAGAAAGCCACATTATCCCCGATGGACATAAACTACATAATTTTCCTGAATTCCCATGGGAACGAAGTCCCAGGCGGAATGCTAGTACTTAATAAATCTTATTTATAACTAAACCCAAAATAATGTGTCGTTTAGCAATCAAAATGAACTAAACAAAACTCCACCTCACATTTTTTAAAAATTTATTCAAAACTCAGTCTAGTAAAGGTTAGAAGTAATAAAATGAATTTGTTTATTAACCCCAAACCATTGTAAACAGTAAAACAACAATGATGACACAAATTAGCGTCAGTCGCGAACGTTTTATCTCTCGGTGTGAGCTTGACAAAAACCCGAGTTTGGCGCGCGTAGAATTTCTCTAACAATGTGGTTAGGTGTCGCCTGCTTCAGTCGTGTAGCGGTCCCAAAATTTGAGTTCATTCCTAATTCTCTCCCACAATTTTGCCCACATTTTTGAAATAATGGAATTTAATTGGACTATCGACGAAATATCTTCGCTAGTAAGAATTCTCAATTCTAGATTGAAATTAAAGTTTGTCTCTATTTTGGAAATCATCTTTCATGTTTGACACATTGTACCTAAAAAAAATCGTAGTGGTAGTGAAAACTAAAACTATCGATTTAAGGGATATATTAATTTCTTACAGTTAAGTTTAGATTAATAAAAATAGGTAAAAAAACTTTTTAAGTTAAACGGTTTTATGTTAAACATACATTGCAATGTTTAAGATAAATGTACTAAAAACCAAAAAATAATAAAATAGATACAGTCGTGGGAATTATAAACATATGCATAGACTAGACTAAAATAAAACCGTGGGGCACGTCAATTGTCTACAAATTATCGACTTAATGTGCCCCACGGTTTTATTTTTGTCTAGTCTATGCATATGTTTATAATTCCCACGACTGTATCTATTTTATTATTTTTTGGTTTTTAGTACATTTATCTTAAACATTGCAATGTATGTTTAACATAAAACCGTTTAACTTAAAAAGTTTTTTTACCTATTTTTATTTTCTAGTTTTTAGTTTTTATTAAAAACATACATTTGGTAGCGGCGGCCATCTTGTATTTAAATTTTTTATAGTATATTGTATTCTGCTTGTTGAGCCCTTTCATTTGATACCCATATTGATGGGATTGATGAAACCTACGTTATCCGCCATTTTGTAGCGGCCGCCATCTTGGATTTCAATTTTTTATAGTATATTGTATTCTGCTTGTTGAGCCCTTTCATTTGATACCCATATTGATGGGATTAATAAAACATAAATTATCCGCCATTTTGTAGCGGCGGCCATCTTGAATTTATAATGATAATGAATAAACATAATTGTATTGTCACCAAAATCCAAAGTGTATACAAAATTTCAGATTAATCGGTTGACAGGAAGAGGGTGAAATTCGAATTACTAAATTTGACCCAAGAAAGAATAAAACAAACGGGGTGAGCTAAATAAAACCGTTTAAAAATGTTTTCATGAGAAATATTTTAATTGGCGAATGCAATTGTTTTATAGAATATTTACCATATCGTTATTTTCTAAAATATTAAATAAAAATTAGTATTTTATTTTTGGTGCTCAATTCATCATAGTTTCACATTGCTATATTCTGTTAGATTGCTAGCTTTCAAATTCCAACTTTCATTTTAGTATTCGAAAACACCTAATCTAGTTATGGTTACCGGTATTACCAAAGTAAGTGATAACTTAGCAAATGCTTGAAAACTGGAATCTACCTTTGGGTAATATCCCTTATACAGTGTAATATTTATTACCTTGCAGCCTAGAAAATTAATTTCCAAATCAGCTACAGGCGAGGAAATTGGATCATTCGGGAGTACACCCAAATTTGTTGTCTCGTACGGCACATGTAATTAATCTACTCCAGTACCATGACAAGTCTATTAGCCTGAAAACAATATCTGGCGTGTTTCGCGTGTCAATTATATGGGTGATTGATTACCAATCGTAGCCTGGTAGCAAATCAGCATGCGAGGTTTGAAAGTCGGTGCTGGGTTTGAAATTTCAAGGTTTTGTGCATCTTTGACGACATTTTCAAGAAAATGAGTACTAATAGAAAGTATTTTTTTACTAAGAGTGTATCTATAGAATCAGGAGTTTTTTAGGAGTAAATCTCAATACAGTCACGGTTAGTGTAAGTCAAATAAAAGAAGAAACAAAATTTTGTACAAACAGCTACTTACTTCTTAGTAATTTTTGTTCGTTAGTTTGTACGAGTAAGATACTAACGAAATTCAAATGAATAAGTTATAAAAAATAGTTTGAATTTTATCATAATTACTTTTTTCGCTCATGTATGTGTGTGTACGTAGATAACATAAAAAATAACAGAAAAAAGAGAATAAACACTAGAAACAAATCTTTCAAAAATACTTATTCCTGTGGCTTTTTATAACATAACTAGCATCCCGCTCGGAACTTTGTTCCCGTGGGAATTCGTGAAAATTATGTAGCCTATGTTACTCAAGGATAATGTAGCAACATTGGTGGAAAAATTTTTGAAATCGGTCCAGTAGCTTCGGAGCCTATTCGTTACAAAAATACAAATATTTCCTCTTTATAATATTACTAGCATTTCGCCCGGGACTTCGTTCCCGTGGAAATTCGGGAAAATTATATAGCCTATGTCCATTGGGGATAATGTAGCTTTCTAATGGTGAAAAAATTTTTCAAATCGGTCCAGTAGTTTCGCAGCCTATTCAATGCAAACAAACAAACAAACGAACAAACAATCAAATCTTTCCTCTTTATAATAATATAATATATTAGTATTAGTATAGAGTCTATACTAAATTAGTCTATACTATAGACTAACAAATCCATTTCTTTTACAGGTAATTTAGGTGCTGGTATTGACCACACGGCCACAAAAGGAGAAAATGTAGGCGATATGATCGAGGAAACCCTTCAAATACTGGAGCGTTATGGAGGGCCTGACGCATTCATCAACATCAAGTATATGATTCCTACGTATGAATCTTGTGTACTGAACTAGGTTTGAAATAAGTTTAGTATTACAATTAATTGGAAATAGGTACTTGATAAGAATTTAGTGTCTAGAAACCGCTTGATTTTCTATTGATTTTAAAGCCACTAGAACATTCTTCTTAAGACATTTTGAAAATCAAAACTCGTATCTCTATTTTGAGTAGGTACTTGTTTATAATATAAATCGGCTGCTATCAGAAAAGATATTAATCATGTAGTTAGATAACAATTTTAAATCAAAAATATCATACTATATTATTATATTTGTTAGTTATGAGTTTTTTGGTTGATAATGTATATTTTTCAAAAAAAATATTCTTACTTAAAATTGTCTGTGTTCGTTGTATATTAAGGTGACCTTACATTAGTTAGCAAAAATAAGGGGTATCAGAATTAGCCTCCTAAACTGAACAGCTGTTCCCAAAGATTATACTCGTAAGTTGAAATGTGATGAAAAAGGTCGTCTGTTCGTACAACTTGTGCCAGCAGCTGATTGCTTCATTATGGATAGTTGAATAACTTAAAATGATGTATCATTGGGAATAGTTGTTCAGTTCCATGCGGGTATTCACTTTCTAAAGTTTTGATAACTTATTTAAAGTCCCTTATAGTTTTAATACCAGGCTTGCAGTGCGTTGAAAATAAGGTGGATCATTCATTAGGCGGGCTCAAACATTCGTGTGGTTGCAAGACAGAGCGAAGTAAACCACGGCTAAATTTAAACGCTCGCGTCGCTAAACAAAATGTTTTCGATTTGTAGCAATTCATTTTGTTACCTCAATGTAGGTAAATAGCGGTTTTATTATTAGGTAGCTTAGAGGTAAATTCTTAAACTTATACTGAACACTTTTGTGTCGTATATTATGAATAGTTAGAGTCCAAGGTAGAACCCTTGTAGGAGTTTATTGTTTTTCTTTATGATGTTAAATTATGATTGTGATAATAATCTGGTATTACTTAATTTAATCAATGGCATCATTTAAAGAATCACACGTGCGAAAATCGTTTATATGGTTAGATTTATACACTGCACACTTTTGTGTCATGCATTATAAATAGCTGAGGCCCAATGTTGGTACCTTGTGGGATTACTTTTGTTATTTTAATTTGTGAATAGAAATTGTGATATAAATGTATGTTCCGTGAGCTGTTATAATTTATTTTAATCGACTAATTATTCTAATTGATATTATTTTTGAAAAATATTAATTAAATCATTTTTACATATTAGACAGTCTAACAATTGGTTTTGGTAATGTTAAATTAGAATCTGTGTTAGCTAAGTATTGTTATTTTGTTACTTAACAAAATATAATAGTGTTTTTGATTTTACAGGACACTGTTTTATTTAATTAAATAATATAATGTTACACTACACGCTAGGTATAAGCACAGAATAAATAATAGTACTAACGTAGTATAAGTGTATAACCTAACAGCATATTTGTGTAACTATATGTATTATAAGCTATTGCAATATCTGTCAAACATATTCTAGTTAACGTGGACTCGATTTTCTACTGCAACAACTCAAACCAACGCAATATTACAATACACATACGATAGGGATGAATTTGATGACATACCTGAAATACCATAGACTAAGGAAAATCACTGGAATATAGACAACCAAAGTGTGTGAGAGAAAGCATAATTTTTCAACAAAAACAACAAGATTGAAAAGGAAAGAGAATCTAATAAGAGTGCAATCAGTTTGTAGACAGTAAGGCACAAAGTAACATGCAATTTCTGAGCTACAGGGAGTTTTAGATAATTTTTGAGGAATCGTAGTTATTTCAAGCGAATACTAAGGACCAGTGTAAAAAAAGATTTAGTAACTTTTCTGTAAATGGATGTGGTCCTTTGTGGGCTCTTGTTAGTAAATCAAAGAAATAATCCTGTTATTGACACATTTGACAATTTAACATTGTACACGTTTAGGAGCTGTAACTTCTTACTCCAATTTATCATAAGTCTATGTGAAACACACCTTCCCATGCCATCATCATACATGACATGCAAATTGCATATAACCTTACCTATGCATACGCTGTGAATTTGGCAACATATTGTAAATTGGTTCGGCTTGGCAGGATCTAAATATTGACTCCCTTGAGGTCGTTGCCTGTAATAACAAGCTATGGGATCTCATACAAACATCACGGTACAGAGGAATCTGATTAATGACTTGTGTTTGCATGTTTGATAGAAGTCGTTAGCAGATTAGAAGTTTACCAGTTGCGAAATACTATTTTTGTAATCAATATTAATAATGGGAAAGCTTATTTCTTATTTGAATCTTATTAAATCATTGACGGTAACTTTAGCTACTTGAACATAATTATTTTGTGCCTATTTGACGACACATTCCTCTACTAAAAATTTCCTTTTTGTGAAAGTAGTTTTTGGAATTGCCTTTGAAAACTTTGAAATCTCTATTGTGTCTTATTTGTAATCTATACATTTAGGGGTGAATAAAACCTTATGCTGTCTCGTAGCAAAAGAAAAATGGATTTCTCTTCTCATTTGGTACAGTTAAACAAATACTACATACTCAAAGGGTACAGTGCTACAAGGCTCTTTTGGCCGATGAGTGACATTAGCAGGGGGGCGTGGGTGTGCAATTAGGGTTGCCAATGCAAAAAAATAACCTTTGTTTCAGGGAATTTAGGAACGATGGTAGTTAAGCCAGTCTGGAATTTTTGAAATCATTACGAAATTTTTTAATAGCGTAGTGCGAGACCGACGACGTTATGATTGCAGAGTTAATTTTTATAGCTTGAGAGCAGTTTCGCACTATGTCCGATCTGAATCCGATCCGAACTCGTGAAAATATAGATATAGATATACGCAGAAATGTAATAGTATCGGATGACTAGTATCGGGTGACGGAGATCGGAACTAGTGCGTAAATCGTCCATATTTTTAAGAGTTCGAATCGGACAAGTGCTAAACCGCTCTTAGTATTATTAGAATAGGATACGTAAAATAATTGTAAATAAAAAAACATCGCAAATCCTTTTCAATTATTTTTATTAAAATTATGCTGTACCAAAACTTTGTCTAGTAATCTAATTTACAATACAAAACAATAATACTTTCTTTGTACACAAGAACATAATTTACAAAGACAAGGACAGTTATGTATTAGTTTTTTTCATCTTTACTGTTTCTTTTATATTTCTTTTTTCATGTCTAAATTACTTCAAAATGTTGTGTTTTGTCTAGTAGATGACGCTGTCATCAATCTCATTTCTTTTCCAATTATCGTTCGTCAAGATACTCCTGAAATCGTATTTTCTTTTAATATTTCTAAAACATTTGATTTCATACACCTACGAGTATATAGGTCGCGCCACGTGAAAAGAACGCTGGCGGTCAAGCTGAGCATTAGGCGATTTACTGGTCTATTTGGTGGTATTACGGGTGTTTGTTCTAAAGCGTTCTTTTTACGTGGCGCGTATTAAATATAAATTAATAAGTTCGGGTAAGGAAAACTGAGGAGGTAGCTCTGGTATTACTTACCTATCGCTGCTGCAATTCGCTTATTTACGATTTCAAATGGTTTTATCGGGGAGCCACATTATTTTTCTTCCATTTGTACTTTCACTTTTAAAGCCACGCCTCTCACACCACTTATTATCTCTTTTGGCATGTTTTTATTGAAATAAAAGAGCTAAATAGTCAGAACAAACTACACAATCAACGATCTGTCAACAAATGGCGTTTCCAAGGTGACGGCGTTAGTCCCAATTGGCACCACCAACCAAAAAAGCCTTGTCGCACTGTATCTTTGAGTATACACTCATGCCTATTATCCTTCTTGGGGCAGGCGGAACATCAGGTGTTTTTAGAAGCACTTGACGTCACATTTGACATTAATTGTGACGGCTATAGAATATGAGTTTGGTGGATTGGTGGTATACATAGACATAGAAAAAATAAGTTAAAGTGGTGGTATACCGTTAAAGAGTTGGCAGCTGGCACGTTCAAAGTAAGAATAGTTTATTAACCCCCAATAAAAAAGAGGGGTGTTTTACGTTTGATGTGTGTATCTGTGTGTCTGTCTGTCGAATCGTAGCTCGTCCTAAATGAATGGTCCGATTTCTTAGCAATATTTGATCAAAATTAAAGTGAATATTGGGGGTGATATAACATTTTTATTTTTAACCGACTTCAAAAAAGGAGGAGGTTTCTCAATTCGACCGAATATATATATATATATATATTTTTTTTTATGTATGTCCGCGGATAACTTCTTCGTTTATGAACCGATTTTGATTATTCTTTTTTTGTTGGAGAGGGAGTATCCCAAGAATGGTCCCATGGTAAGGAAACCAGGATCTGATGGTGGAATCCTGAAGAAATTGAGGGAAACTCTCGAAAAAATTTTCTATTTAGGATTGAAGTCGGTGACTCTTACGTTTTTGACGTGGAAAATTATAGAGTTATCCGTGCTTAAAAATGCATATTTAATTCACGAAGAGACAAAGCCTGCTTGCCATAGCTCACATCGTATTCTTTGCAAAAATAATAAGAAAATTTCCTGCATGCACGCCTGCTCGACTGCAATATCGGTAAAGGTTGTCGTATAAGATACGTGACGTCACAGGCTTCCGAGTACGCTATTGGTGCGCTAACCCTTGTAAAGGATATATCGCTCGAGTGGAGATACTTGTACGCATATTGCTTTTTGAAGAAGGACTTAGTTGTGCAAAGAATTTGATTATGAAAGATTAAATTAAGGGTTTCAGTAGAGACGGGAATATGGTTTTATATATATTCGTGAAACTTTTTTGAGTTTCAGTTCTTGAATTTTTTTTAAAGCTGGTAACTGAATCCTCTATGTGATAAAAAAAGAAAATAAATAAATACAACTATTGTTATGTCTCCTACTGTAATTGTTTTTCAGTAAGTACATAATTTCAATCACATTCCTTTTGTAGATTTCTCTAATTTTTTTCGTAAATTGTTTTTGTAATTTGATTTTGAAGCGTTCTGTGGTATTATAAAAAATTCTGATAACCTGAGCGTAGTGGTATCAAAATATTAACAACTGGTAATTTATTTAGTAAACCTATTGAATAATATGTTCCAAATACTTTTAAGAGTCTTTTATAAAAAAAAAGTTAAAGTTTCAACTCACTGAAATAGTTTTTGAGCGCACTCTTCTCGAAAATTACCGGCTTGATTGCTCCTAAGATAAATTATTCCAATCCAAAGTCACTTTAGGTAACAGATATAAATAAGAAAGTACTAGAATAGACAAAAAATATTAAAATTACAAAAACTACACTTCCATGCTGGACTGGGAGTAAAACAAAAACATAGAATCTGTCAGCTGCCTACTCTTCACAGGCATATTGTAAGTTGGACGCGAGTGTTTTACTGTATTGTGAGCGGAAGGCTGATAATTTCTCACCACTTACATCATATTTCATCTTATAACCCTCTTAAGTTATGTCAGACGTGGCATTAAGTCGTTTTAAAACCACTGATGCTCTGCCTACCCCGATTGGGATTTTAGGCGTGAGCGTATGTGTATGTGATGTAACTACACTGACATATGGTCATTTATTCATCCTTCTTGAGGTCATTAAAAACTCTTGGTGCGTTTTGCTCCAAGAGCGTCACTGGTCTAATGACTAGTGAGACGGACTCGTAAGCGAGAGGTAACGAGTTCAAACTCCAATGCCATCACGTGGAAATTACACATATTCTGCGTTTTGTACGTACACTATTTAGCTGGGGAAGAAGGATACTTCAGTCTACCAAAAAATATCAATATTATGTGGGTAACGCATACCCGAATCGAAAAACGTTCTTTGAAAAACCCCATATTAAATCCTAATAATAACAAATAGTAGATTTTACAACAAGTGCACAAAATGGTTTTGTGGACGAGATAAACTCTGCTTTTCACTTCGATTGCGAGGAAATAATAAAATTTTATCTTTAAACTTCTGATTATTTTGGCTGTATGGAGTTTTCTATGCCTTACTATAGACCCATTTATGAGTAGACCACTTTGTGCACTAGAGCACAAAATGCGATTTTGTGCAGCCTATAGTAGATCGGTTTGTGCTCTAGAACCACAGACTTCTAATATACTGGTAATAATATTGTCTAGAACACAAAATCAGTCTGTGTCTAGAACACAAAAATCGATTTTGTGCAGCCTACGATTTTGTATAGCCTATAGTAGACAGTTTTGTGCTCTAGAACACAAAAATCGATTTTGTGCAGCCTATAAGCTGCACAAACAAGCATTTTCCGAGCATGAGTAGTGAAAAAATAATTACCCCCGAAATTTATTGCTTACAACTCTTAAATGACCGTACCAATTTTGATCAGATATAGCTGAAAACTATCTCGATTTAAAAAAAAAACAAACCACATCGAAATTGGACCATTAATTTGAGAGCTACGATGCCACAGACAGAAACAAATACACTCGTCAAGCTTATAGAACCCCTCTTTTGTGTTGGGGTTAAAAAGAGCTATCCAATGATACTCAACACAAAAGAGTTTGCAAGTAAAAATAAATCCCTCTTTTACATCTTGACCTTTACGGTTGATTGAGGTCAAGAGTTAACCCATCTTATAATAAAAAAATACATGTTAGATACTCAAAAAAAAAAATTATGACTTTACTTTTCAGCAGCAAAGTACCAAAGATATCTGAGAAAAACTGTGACTAGATAGACAAACGGACTTGGCAAAACAAAAAGGTTCGTAGTTCTATACTTAAGTATTGACTGTCTCTTTCTCTCACTATCAAAATAGCAAAGACCACTGGTACAGTATAGGTCAGAGTTTGAGCCACATTCTGTAATACGGACCAAAAAGTAATATGTAAATAAAAATAAATTATGTTTAATGCGACGTTGGCGCTGATAAAACACTACCCAGAATGCTGTCCAGAATTGTTTGTAGAACTGCCCAGAATACTGTCCAGAATTGTAGGTAGAACTGTCACTTCCAGTATCTCGACATCAGTGACCCTCCGTTATAAATGTTGGTCGACTAAAAAGGTGTCGTCTCGGATGCGAAGCGTCTGCGCTCAGCTGATAAATGTACCTCTAAAGCCTTTGCATGTGCTCAATTTATATTTATTATGTTGTAGGTGATAAATGTTTGTATCTGAAAATATACAATTTCAGGGTCCTGACTCAATCATTCATCAATGCCCAGCTAAAACTCTTGGATCTAGAAATCTGAAATTTGAACGCAGGTAGGAAATTCCATTCCTTAGCGGTACGCAATATTTATACTAATATTATAAAAAGAAAAGATTTGATTGTTTGTTTGCATTGAATAGGCTCCGAAACTACTGGACCGATGGATGGAAATAGGCTACGTAATTTTTCCGAATCCCCACGGGAACGAAGTCCCGGTCGGAATGCTAGTAAAAAATAAAGAAAAGTTCTCAGTACAAGGTTAGGGTGGTAAGTACCCTGCGATTCGTCTGGATGTCCGGTAAAATAAAGGGGTAGCCGGAATGAGCTCGTAGAGAATAAGTATAATTTTGAAAAACAGGTAAGACATGACAGAGAACACTTGTAAGCCCAATTTACTAACCCTGGTGTCATGACTTCGTTTAACAACTAGCCAATCAACAACAGCCAGGACCGCTGGCGTAACGTGCCTTCAAGCACGAAAACGCTTCTGGCTCCGATGTTCCCTGCCTTTGTTTAAGTTGTTCAGATCAGTGTAATGGGCTGCAAGCACATTTAGATGTAATAAAATTAAAATATTTTTAATAGATATAAATAAGTATACAAGAACCTTTACAAAAACTATATAGGAGTAAAAAGTCAGTGGAAAGCCCAACTAATGAGGGACCATAACAATAATAGTTTCAACACTTATCATCACAGTACTCTTACTTATATGAAGACACAAAAGAAGGAAATGGAGATAATAAAGCTTAAGCAATTTTGGCAGTAAGTCACAAAATAAATAGAAAGCTTTGTAAAAATATACATGTTAATGTGTCGTTAATCTAAATATAGTAGATAGAAATCGCATACAAACTCTTTGAGGTTTTTTTTAATACGTATTCTAGTTTTTTGCCCGGGACTTCGTTACCATAGAAATTTGAGAAAATTATGTAACCTATGTGTTATTCTGATATCTAAGCTACGTTACTGCAAAGTTTCATTAAAAGTCGTCCAGTAGTTTTTACGTGAAGGAGTAACAAACATCTGTACATCCATGTATACAAACGTTCGCGTTTATAATATTAGTAAGGATTTAAAAATTGTTAGAAATTTAAACAAAGTAAATAATTTAAACTACTATATTTAGATTAACGACTAACCGTGTGGTGATTGGTTGAGAATAACACCACCCCATCTCTTTCCGTGGGTGTCGTAAGAGGCGACTAAGGAAACACAAATGAGACCTGCCTCCTAGTAATCCGTCCTAGGCAACGACACTTCATTTTTTTCTGAATCTGAGGTGTCATCCTATGGTCTCATACGGTGTGGTAGGCTCTGTAAAGGGCCGTCTGGTTCGCGACCACCCTCCTACCGAAGTCCGACGCCAAACAGCTTGCTGTGTTCCGTCGGTGCGTGGGAGTACCAGTGCCTTTATAGGCATTTTCTGGGTTAACTAGCTCCATCGTCGACCTCATCTTTAACCTTATGGTCAAGATTGAGGTCAAGAGGTCCTATAATATAAAAAAAATTGAAGTTTAAAGGTAAAACACATTTTTTGCCCCTCAACTATTGTGGTCAAGAGCGAACCTACAATTGATAGAAAAAAAAGGGCGACTGCATCCCCGACAAACGACGCAGACAAAGCACTCTACGTACATAAAATACTATAAAGACAAACTAAAAAAAAACAGCGCTGTAAAAAAGACAGCTTCAGTAGAAAAATTGCAACGATTAATACCAAGCTCTGTCCGACTGTAATGCCATATTTTTCATCATTATGTGCTCATTAAAATGAAGGCACTGCCATGAAATCGGATCGAGAAAAAAGAGGGGAAATGCAGACAGAGAGGATTTTATTCAATCTGCCTTTTACTTGAAATTCCGATGAATTTTCTTTGCAAAACCTTATTTTAGAGTCTACCAACAAAACCGGTTAACGCTATAAGGCGAAATTAGTAAATCCCTTAAAATAAAGCGACTTATAACTCTTAAATTAAAACTTATATATAGCCCCTGCAGCTCTAGCACGACAACGACAAACTCGCACTCGGCTCACGCTGAAACTTCACTTTGATTGCGCGAGGGTCCCGCGCAAAGGCCCTATGGCGTTGTCAATGTAAACATTTTGACATAGGACTGCGGTGTTGTCGCAGCGCTGTCACTATAGTACTTGGCCTGCAGATATTTAAGAGCTTACGAAAAAAAATTAAACTAAAGCATTAACAAAGTTTAAAAATGGCTGTATGTTTGCCTTTCTAGAAAGGGATAAATTAAACAACAAAAAAATAAGACATTGTCTGAGTGGTGTTTTGATGTTTTGTGGTAAAGCAGTTATTATCTAAAAATATGAATGAAAAGATACGAAAAAAGATACACAATATGACAAACTTACAACACCCCTTTACCTCTTTTTTTGTCGGGGTTTAAACACAAATAAATAACATTAATAAAAAAAAGGGTGAAGTCCCACTTTAAGGTGTTCCCTTGTATCGTTGGTCCTTTAAAACATACATGAAGACAGACATGAACACCCAGGACCCGATAACAAAAATCTGCTTTTAACACAAATATTTGCCCTGACTAGGAATTGAAGCCATGACTCGTCTATCAAGAGGCACCACCAATACCATTCTACCAAACCTGCCGTTTTTATCTATACTAACATGGTTAGTAAATTGGGCTTATGAACAGGAAAGATTAGTATTTTTTATTTTTGTATGTATGTAACGAACAAACTTAGAAACTACGGGATTGATTTTGATGAAATTTGGTACAGAGATAGATTAGACCTTGGGGAGTAACATAGGTTACATAATTTTCCCAAATTCCCACGAGAACGAAGTCCCGCGCGGAAAGCTAGTAATGAATACAATAAATAAGTTACTTTAGCCTTTTTAAATATTTTTAAAATATTTCTAAACGTGGGAAGTATGCAGAAATTTTAAGCTGTAATCCCTCATAAGTATTTAGGTAGGTGGAATTTAAAAAATATATACCTAAATTCAATGAATAATAGCTGGAATTGTAGACTAAAAATAGATATAGACAAACGAAATACTTAAAAGAATTTTGTTTTATTATTTCCATATTATTTCAAGATGATACACCCACTTAGCGAACATTTCAAAATAAAAGTATCTTCTAAGGAGTGTTTATCTGATATTTTCTAGAGTCATTAGTATTGTTTACGTATAGAAAATGAACAATCGGATGAAATGAAGAGCTCCTGAGAAAATTCCATGAAAGAGAACAATCCTATTCAAAACATTGCTAATTGAAGTGTCTTTCATTGTGTTTCTCAAACTTTTCATAAGATTTTTTTCTGAAGATTTTTCTAGAAATCTGATGATAAACTTTATCGCGCCATTTTTTGTTGGAAATCAATTTTTATTGTAAACACATTACGGTATTTAGCTTATAAGATGGTACACAAATGGTATATCGCTAATTAAGAAAAAAAAAAACAATTAAACTTGACAAAAATAATAACAAAATTTCTTAAAATTGTAAACATGAACTTAAGAATAAGAAATAGGTCATAACAAAACATAATTTCCATTTTTTTATGGAAGATTCACTACTTAAAGTTTCACTAACTGATTTCAAGTATACAAATTCGTACCTACATATAATAATCATGAACATTGTAAAGTAGTGCTAAAAATTGTGATAGGCACAATGTAAACACTAGAAGCAAACATAACTTGGATATACTAGACAGCCGTCTCTACAAAGTAACAAACTCTTTTATGGGTCAATGTATACGCTTCTACAATAAGATTCCCATGTGTATTCAAAACCTACCTTTAGAAAAATTTAAGACGATAATTAAACAAAAACTTTGTAAAAAAGGCTATTATAGAATTTCGGATTATCTGTTAGACAAGCAACCATGGGAATAAATTGCTCAGCTCCAGAGTTATTCAGATATTAAGTCAATTAAAATTAAAAGTAAGAAAATTTATATGATTGACTTAAAAAGAGCGACCCTCGGAGTTTCTTGCCTATTCTTCTCCTGAGGAAGACTGCACCTTTGCGAATAGGCGCAAAGTCAAAAGTGCTAATGTAATTCATAATATTGACGTGTTCAAGTATCATTATTATTATTATTATTATTTAACTCTTTATTTGCACACACATAAATAGAACACAGACAAAAACAAACAAAACAAGAAAGTGTACAGAAGGGCGGCCTTATTGCCTGGAAGCAATCTCTTCCAGGCAATTTTATATGTTCAATGAAATAAACGCTTTTGACTTTGACTTTGACTTATTCTACAGCCCTCTCGTGACCGCAGAATGTGTGCAATAAGACCCTTTATGACTATTGTATTGTTTTTTTTGTTTTCTAGATTAAGTAACCGATGTAGGGGATAAATCATCCAAATTAAAGTGGGTCTGGGCTGGGCATGTAAACCGTATGCACGAGGAACGGTGGGCACGAATCGTTACCCACTGGGTGCCACAGGATGGCCATAGACGAAGGGACATACCTAAAAAGAGATAGCGTGACGATTTGGATGCTTACTATTCAGGATGGCCGGAACTTGCACAAGATCGCAAGAAATGGAAGGATGTGGGGGAGGCCTTTGCCCAGCAGTGGGATCTTGCAGGCTAGATAAAAAAAGATTTACTAACTAAAATTACTTACTAAAACAACTAATATTTTATTAAAGTTACTTACTAAAACAACTAATAATTTTTATTATTAAAAAGCAGTTTGCAACTGACGCCATCACTTATAAGTTTCCTTTTCAACCCCCGATGCAAAAAGAGGGGTGTTATAAATTTAACGTGTGTATTTGTGTATTTATCTGTGGCATTGTAATGGTCAAATAATTTTTGAAATCGGTCCAGTAGTTTTTAAGTTTATTCGTTACATACAAAAATACAAATCTTTCCTCTCTATAATATTAGTGTAGATATTTGTAAGGATAGTGTAATAAAATATTGAGAAGACATGAACTCTTATAACAAAATAAAAGGAATCACCTTTCAACGGAAAAATAATCCGCGCCATTAGATGTTTACTGGCCGTTTCTATTAGAAAATAAACAGTGCGTACCTTTTTCCTGTTTTTTTTCTGTCTTGAACCGGATTTTTAGGGTTCAGTTTGCAAACACCATAAACATAAGTACTTTGTTAACCCTTTGACCGTTTTTTCACTACGAATGAAGTCACTGTGCTTTATACGCCACGGAGAGAAAAATTAAGAAAATATTCTTAATACATAAACGATAACGAATCGATTAAATACCATTAAGGAAATATTTTTTTCGAGTTGAATGTTGGTCATCTATAGATGACGTTGGCGTGTGGGTCTTTGTTTTAGCTGTCACGACTGGATGACTGTGGCGGTCAAAAGGTTAAATATAGTTACCATCTTTGAAGTGTTGAGTTCTAACTAATTCTAACTATAATGAATTGGCCACTTTGATTGAAATTTCAAATTATTTTCAGAATACCTCGTCGTCAAATACCTTTAGAGAAGTTAGTTATTTACAATACGAATTTCCGTTTTCATGTAAACTTTTATTAATTAGGTGTTTGGAGTAGTTCTGGATAGCTACATTTTTAGGGTGTTTTCATCAAAAAGCGTGTATCAAAATAGAAACTTAAATAAAAAAAAGAATTATTTATTTATGAAACAAAATGTCGTTAAATTTTTACTTATACTGTAGAACCAATGACAAGAAAAAGCTTCTGTCTTACCATTTCTTTCTGCACAACAACCAAATAAGGAAAATAAACTATAAAAATTCTAATTTCTCATCGAATGAAAGCTCTGAATTTCTGATTATTTTATTTTGTACCAGACATAAAAAAAAAATCCTAAGCAACCTTAAAATAGATTTGCCCACGCCCAAGAAACTGGTAGGGTTGTAGTGCTTTCTAGATAAGTCGACGAACGCAGTATGGCGTTCTTTTTTTACGTCCTTACATTCGCTTCCACAATACAATACATTATACATTACATAGTGCACATTCCAGAGTTTTGTAATCATCAGTTACAAACAGGGCATACAAATTTAAATTGCAGCTACTTCGGGGACTTCGGGGAGTGTGCTCATGAGCTGCACGAGCTCATTCCGCCTGCCCCTTTCTTCTACCAGACGTCCAGACGCACTGCGGGGTACCACCCGCCCCGCGTCGAAATTCCTCGAATCGGTACTGAGCGGTTCCGTTCATCTTTTATACTGCGCACCGCTAAGGAATGGAATTCTCTGCCTTCGTCTGTATTTCCAGGCGCATATAACCCGAGTCTCTTTAAAGTTCGAGTGAATAGGCTCTTCTGGGTAACTTTGCTACATCCTCGACCACATCTTCGCACCGATTGTGGTCAAGAGCAAACCCATTCGTCATAAAAAAGCTATATATCTACTATCTACTTCCAAAATTAAATAACATCACGCAATTCTTACCAGCCCATATACGTCCCCACCGAGGGGCACGGGCCTCCCTTCGAAACACGAAGGGGATTTAGGCCATAGTCCACCACGCTGGCCCAATGCGGGTTGGTGGACCGCTCGTCTTTCGAAAATCAATTTTATTGGACGGGCGGGTTTCATCACGATGTTTCCCTTCACCGTTGAGCAAGTGATAATTATAAATCCGTACATAAATCCGAAAAGACTAATTTAGTGGTACAGGCCCGCGCCAGGATTTGAACCCGCGACCTTCGGATTACAAGTCTGGCTCATTACCAGATGGGCTGTCACCACGCGATTGCTAAAGAATAATTCGTTAGCTAATAATTCAAGATACTTACTCAACGTAAAAAAATCATTTATTTTATTAAGAAAGTCCCTGTGAGCGAGGATTTTATCAATCAGCAGCTCGAGCACGATGGCGACAAACTCGCACGGCGCGTCACTCGGCTGACGCTGAAACTTCACTTTGATTGCTTTGTGCGGGGCCCTCGCGAGGCCCTCACAAAGTGATCAAAAGGCTTGTTAAACGTCTGGCGTTGTCAATGTTGACATTTTGACATAGGACCGCGGCGCATTATGCGCTTTATGACCATCGTACTCGAGCTGCAGCTGATCGTTCAAGTTGTACTGAGAGGCGAAATTGTTTCTTCATATTTCGACCTATGTTTCTTGGGGTAAGTTGTTCAGTTTAGTGGGCTATTTTTAACCGACTTCAAAAAAAGGAGGAGGTTCTCAGTTCGGGTGTATTTTTTATTTAACCTTAATTTTCGTAAAGTAATTTAAACGCCAAACAGCTTGCTGTGTTCCGTCGGTGCGTGAGAGTACCAGTGCCTTTTTAGGCATTTTCTGGGTTAACTCGCTCCATCGTTGACCTCATCTTTGACCTTTTTGATCAAGATTGAGGTCAAGAGTTAACCCATTTTATAATTTAAAAAAAAGTCCAATATTGCAAAAAAACGAGAAAACATCCAAAAAGTTTTCATTAAATTCTCGAATGCAACAAAATATTACAAAGGAACATAATAGTACAACACCACTGTTGTTTTATAAAAGTAGCAACATTTTTATTAAAATTCCCCGTATCCATATTAAAATTTTCATTAGTTTGAAATAACAGGGTTCCACTTTAACAAGCGGCGTGCAATAAACGCTAGTGCAACCCGGCTAAAATAAATCGTAGCTTGTAAGCCGGTCTGTAGGTATCTGCCACTTAAAATGGCTGTATATTACACTGTCTAGTATCAAGTATCATGCTCGATTGAGAGTAAAACAAAACAGTGCAATGCAGCTGCAAGATCTTTGACCTACGACTAGCAAACAAAAGAAAAGCGTTCGTAGCCTAGTGGCGCCCGCTGATCTCAACCGATCAGTGAAGTTAAGCAAGAAACAAAAAGCAAGATTTTTTTTTCTGACTAGTGAAAAGCACAACGTGCTCGCGGTGAAATGCATCGCGATCAAATGTGGGTCTCTTTCCGTGGGTGTCGTAAGAGGCTGTGACGGTACAACCTAGACATCAAATTGAATGTTATAAATTAGAAAGCCGCACCAGCCAAATTCAAAGGAACATATTTTTTTACTATCCTTTACAACCAATTTTAAAAGTGTAAGCTGAGAAGCAATGCGTAAATCTTTGAAATACTTAACGCCCCAGGAAACGAACATTTGTGACCCATAAATTTTATAAATTTATGAGAGTTTTTATTCTCTATACTTAGAAACAATATTCTTTCTTATCTTTATTATTTTAAGAGGAATTGATGCTCGCCAAATGTTTTCTAGTTCCAGGAACATAATAGCCAGCGGACACACAAGTGTTCAACCCCTGGAGCGAGTGAGAGCGTGGATTAAAGACGCTTGCGAGAAAGAGAGACAATGTCGCAGGCTACCCCTAAAGGCTCCACCAATGACGACATGAAACGTGGACCTACTTTGAAGCGGGAAGAATCGTTTTACCAATGAGAACGATGTGGGCGGCTCCAGGCTGCGCAGGAGCTGAAGATGAAGAGAAGGAAGAGGTGGACACTCAAGTTTTAACCGTGAAACTGACATCACGCGTGTGGGCCTTCAGCCATTTTCTCTATTTTAGATAACTAAAATGTAACCGAGTATTAGTCTATAATTAATTAAGATAATCTTGTTATTATAGTGGTTGTAGTGTTTGTGTCCGGCCGGCGCAATAAAAGTTAAGTAAAACTGTATTAGCCCTAAGGCGTTCTATACTTCCTGTATCCTGCAAGGGATTGTTATGCGACTGTTAAAGTCAGTTAAATCTATAATGCCTAATCAAGACTCAGTAAAGTAGAATCTATCGGTGTCTTCTAGCTCTGGTAGGGGGACTTGTCTCCGTATGAAACAAGGGCTTGCCCCGAGGCTAAGGGTTTACTAAAGAATAGAAACCGCTACTGTTGTGGGGTCTATGCTATAGTAAGTAGCGGTGGAAGAGCTATTTTCCATATTTATTGAATTATTTCTATTGTTGATCGCATAACAATTTCTGAATATTTATAAAACACCTAAGCTTTGCTTATATGTGTACTGATTTCCTATGCATTACCCCAATAAATCTCCTAAAAGGTCTTGGTTGGTTTAATTTCATAACTCTCATAATTAAGAAAACTCAAGCCTAATTTATAATCTCTCAATATCATTCTTATAAAGCTAGTTCTCCATTTACTAAATCTCAGCATACTCAATTATTAATCGATGTAGATATTTTATTGACAAAGTAAAGCTGGATTCACTGATCACATTCTTGAAATTCTTTTATTCTTCTAAAATATAACATTAATATATAGTCATTTAATTCCAACATAAAATACCTGATTTTTCATTCGAGTTATAAACAAAGTAATTGAGTTCAAGACACAACGACTTCAATTCCATTATTAAAGTCGAGCTCTTTTGATTTATTGCATCAATAAACACTGCACTGTATAATCTGAGCTATAAACATGATATCAAGTATACCATATAAAGATTGGGACTTTGAGTCATAGACTACAGCAATACACAATTACAAATACATAATAAAAGCGCAAATATATAAATGGGGCCCCACAAATAAATAATATTGCTATATCTGTTACTACAAGTTGGGTATGTAAGGCTGGCAATGGTCGGTTCGTCCTGGTATGAAATACGGCGTCTGCATCTTGTATCCCGCTTGGTTACGGGTAAAAACTTTTAATAAATTCGGGATTGAGCGTTTAGGCGCCTTCTTGTTTTTATTATTAGTAACTCATTATCTCTGTCTATCTACAAGCAGGGTATGTAAGGCTGGCAATTGTCGGTTCGTCCTGGTATGAAATACGGCGTCGGCATCTTGTATTCCGCTTGTTTATGGACAAAACCTTGTGATGAAAACATCCTGAATATGCAATTAACGTCTTGTCTTTATCACGAGGAAATAAACATCTAGAGATAAAATAAAAGTCTTGACCTAAGTACTCTCTCTAATGGTGACGAATATATGAAGTCAAATAAGTTTGTCAACAGAAATGACAAAGAAAAATAATTAAGCTAGTTTACTGATGCAATTTTATAGACGATCACAGCTAAGAAAGGTAATCGACTACTCTGAAAATGAAATAAAATCATTGGGGTGGGTTGGTACCGTTACAGATGGTCCGCGTGACTGAGGATCTAGAAAGTGTTTTTGTAGCAACAAAAACTGCTAGATAAATTACCTGAATTAAAATTACACAACGTAGAAATTAAATATGGCAAGAGTTACATTTATTTAAATTACTAGCAAATTTTCATTTCAACTTATTGACTAATATTTTTTCATTAAAACCAAACCAAGACCTTACTGTTGTATTTTGCTTGTGTGTGCATGGTATTTACAGGTCATTTGATTTGTTTTTATTATCAGAATATTTTGTGTGTATTATTCGTTTAAAACATTACAAGTTCATGAACATGTTCTGTTCTTTGCAGCATTAAAACTACAGGATTAGAGATTAGATGTTTTAGGGAGTTAGGAAAAGAAGTTATTTATTAGGAAGTTTAAACAGAATAGATTTATAGGATTTTCGTTTTAGGCTAGGACTGCGAGGTTGACTGTAGGGTTATGATAGGGCTTAGAATTAATAGTGCGGGAGTAGGTGAGCTACGCGAATAGGTACAGCCAGGCGGATGCTTCGTTAATAAGCGTGATTAGTTAGGTTAGGTTAGATTTAGAGGTTAGGTAAAGTTAGTAGGTGTAGGTAAATAGGTAGTTTAATAGGTAAAGGAAGTTTCGATAGGTGGCCTAAAAATTTAAGATAAGGAATAGGGGATTAGAAAGGTCTGAAAGTGGGAGCTCTAAGCTAGCTTTCATCTAGGCATTGAACGGAGGAAATGAATAAAATAGTTATTAAGGTTAGTAGAAGGTTTAATAGTGATGTTTTGAGAGAAAAGCTATAGTGGAATGTTAAGATAGTGTTATAATAACGTTAAATTTTAAGCATATAATACAATTAATCTCACGACGGTGTCTGTATCTCTCTATGCAGCTTACTCAAAACTACTAGAGCGGTTTTATTGATAGTTTAATCAGGATTTAATTGAAAAATAATTTGTCTTGATTTCAAAAGCATACAATCAATCTCGCGACGATGTCTGTATGTGTCTATGCAGCTAACTCAAAACTACTAGAGCGGTTTTATTGATAGCTTTGTCAAGATTTAATTGAAAAATAATTTGTCTTGATTTCAAAAGCATATTATTATAATACAATTAATCTCCCGACGGTGTCAGTATGTATGTAAGCGGCTAACTCAAAACTACTAGAACGGTTTTATTGATAGTTTTATTAAGATTTAATTGAGAAATGATTTGTCATGATTTCAAAGGACTGATTTTGATGAAATTTAGGTTGATTCACTAACAACCATGTTTGGCAAACAGGTTAATAGTCACAAACACTTTCATTGGATGTGTTGTCTATTGTGTCTTGCGTTTTTGTCGACTTCAATAGGCTATTCAGGGTCTTTGTTACTAATAGAGAGAGGAAAAATTAAAATTGGAATAGTTTAAATGAAACCTGCAGAAACTACTGAATCGAACTAACATTTTGTTGTATGTAGATAAATAGAAAAAAATCTACTGTTCTGGAGTGGATTATGTTTAGTCATAAATTTATAAGTTTAGGATTACATATTTTTAAATGTATGTACTTATTAGAGAAAAAAGGTGAAAATAATTAAATATTGCAGAGCAATGTGAAAGTGGGGAAGAATAGGTAGTTGGAAGTATTTGTGTCTGTCTTTGTTTGTGTCCCAAGGGACTCACTATATCAGGCAAAGGTTGTAGAGGTTTACTTGAGCTTAAAAGTTCATTATACTCGAAATAAATGGCCAGCAGCTGTAGAATGAATTGTGAAGTAAATATAAATCCTAAGGCCTAGCATAGGTTTTGTTTTGAAGCAGGTACTATACCTAGCAGTGGCGTAAGTTTTTTTGTAGCACCGAAATGATGTCCACCGGACAATAACGAAATTAGTTATAAAACCATCAAGGAAGTATGTAAAGTTGATGATGTAGCAGAAAATAAAATAAATACTTTGAAGTGAACAGTATGTATGTATTATGTGAAGAAAGAAATTATAAATTAATATTTCGAAAAGTATGGCCTAGCAGTGGTGATATAATTGCATTGCAAATATCGATAGTTTTATTAAAATGTTTATCACAAACGAAGCCCAGCAGTGGATTATGGGGTTACTTAATTAGTTCAAGTTAGAGTTATAAATAAGTAATTATGTATTGGAATAACGATTTATATTAGCTCTCCAAATCGTATATAATGACGCATTTTAGACTAAGGCTAGCGAGATTTAAATTTATTAGAAGATGAAGAAGTTATTTTATAACATTATTTGAAGGCAATCAGTTGAATCGTGTATGTATGTATTATTATTCGCGTTGAACTATGTTTTTAAAAGGTCGTTTTAACTATCAAAAGCCACGCAGATCTAAAATTTTAGCTAAGCTGTAAGACTTTATGGTTATGGTGATTTTAAAGGAATAAAAACTTAAAGTAAGAATATAATAGTAGAATATAGAATATAAAGTTACAGTAGTTGTAATCCCGGAGAGTGATTTCAGAAAAAAAAAAATAGTAGATTAACATTTTATAGGCAGGAGTAAAGTCTGTAAAACGGGACTCAATCAATTATCTAAGTCAGTGAAGCAGGACTCATACTGTTATAACATATTATATTTATTATGTTATTACATATGTAGCGCTCGTAGCCCAGAAGCGCTCGCTGATCTCAACCGATCAGCCAGGTTAAGCAACGCACACAGAGGCAGGGAACCTGATGGGTGACCAAAGTAGCAATTTATCACGAGCGTTTCCGTGCTTCGGAGGGCACGTTAAGCTGTCGGTCCCGCCCGTTGTCGATTGACTAAAGTCGATAAAACCAAGTCAGAGGCCATTGTGCGGTTTGAAAACTCTGACTCCAGGGTCATCCAAGTTTACCACACACTTGACTAGAAGAAGATTACAATTTAGTCAGTATAGCAGAGCCTAGTTTTTTATTATTTCAAGTCAATTTAATACGTTAATGTCAATACTGTACCGAATAGAAAAACCGGTCTGTACTTGAATGGAACGATAGTTTACTAATGATATTTGTTAAACAGCCGCTTGTAAGACTCCACACTTACAACAGTTATCACATAGGTATTGGGGTAAATCTTTAATGTAAGATTTAGATCAAGGGTATGAAGCCTTTTGCACTATGAAAGTGGAATATGTATAGAAGAGAATAAATTAGTGATCGATCTCAAATATCAGACAAACCCTAAGGTGACCAGAGAATGAATTTAAAAAGGAAACGATAGCATTATCGTATACCAAATTAAGTAAATACTAACGTCTTAATTACATATGTCGCAATCGTAAGAGTTGATCAAAATAAATAAATAAGTTCGTATGTAGTATAAATTCGTAAAGTTGTATTGAGTACATGGGTTGTTTAAGTAAACGAATGATGATTTTATTAAAACCAAGTTTTAAGATATAGTTGAGTTTAATGTATACAGAAATATCTTATTAAATGCAAATAGAAGTAAGGTGAAGAAGTGGACTAAGGGAATTTTTTTGTTTCACTAAGATTCATTTAAAAAAAAAAACAGCCTTGACCGTTTTAATAACAATAAACATAAGAAATAAATACAATGAAGCCAATTTGGATATCAGGCTTAAATAATAATGTTGCGTAATTGGCAAGTTGCATTGCAAAATCTTTAAAAAACATTGTAACGCACTTTCACGTTTTAGTTATTTTGGGTTACTTCCCACGCACAGCTGCGTTATATGACCATAATAGTTTCCTCTGAACTAGGTACTATTGTAAAGAGAAAAAAAAGGGATACGTTTTTAAGCACAAAACTAAACGATATTGTTTCAAATATTCTCAGGCTTGTATTTGTTTGACTTTCTTTCCGAAATTCTATTGCTTTATAGGACTCTTTGTGAAGATTTTAACATCTGCACAACCGCTAGGAATTTGACGTAGCCAGTATTTGTATTATGAGGGTTCAGTTAGTTAATTGTTTTATTGCAGGGAAACGAATCGAGTTACTATACTATCTATATTATGTCAACCAAGCAGAGTCTATAAATAACATGTAATAACTACAATGAAACAGGAATAGATAGGTAAAAAAACCTGAATTGCACACTTACAAGGGAAAACATACAAAGAGAAAGTTATGAACTAAATGTGTGCGAGTACGCTTAAATAAATGATACTAGAAACAGAAAAGTTAAAATACTATAAAAATATTTTTTGGTAGTTTTTTGAATATTTATTATCAATCTTAGAAATACTTTTACATTATATATCTTCTTGATCCATTAATTTGCAAATGTTCGTTTAATCAATTTACTGAATTTTCTAAGAATGGGTGACGCTAAAACTTAAAGAATATAATAGCGCATTTATTGGTCCATACAAGGACGATATCTTGATTATCACGGTAGTGATTGAATTAATTTAATACAAAAATACAGGAGTGACAAAGTTTAAATCAACTTTTTATAAGAGTATTAGTCTGTTGCTTTCCTCAGCTTACACAAAAAAAAAATGGTTCACTCATTGCGATTTATAAAAGGTCTGGCAAGGTTTAAAATATGTAAATTCACCTTTCGACCTACGTTCAGAAAGTTTAATTTCCAGAAAGTGGACTGTGACGGTACAACCTAGACATCAAATTGAATGTTATAAATTAGAAAGCCGCACCAGCCAAATTCAAAGGAACATATTTTTTTACTATCCTTTACAACCAATTTTAAAAGTGTAAGCTGAGAAGCAATGCGTAAATCTTTGAAATACTTAACGCCCCAGGAAACGAACATTTGTGACCCATAAATTTTATAAATTTATGAGAGTTTTTATTCTCTATACTTAGAAACAATATTCTTTCTTATCTTTATTATTTTAAGAGGAATTGATGCTCGCCAAATGTTTTCTAGTTCCAGGAACATAATAGCCAGCGGACACACAAGTGTTCAACCCCTGGAGCGAGTGAGAGCGTGGATTAAAGACGCTTGCGAGAAAGAGAGACAATGTCGCAGGCTACCCCTAAAGGCTCCACCAATGACGACATGAAACGTGGACCTACTTTGAAGCGGGAAGAATCGTTTTACCAATGAGAACGATGTGGGCGGCTCCAGGCTGCGCAGGAGCTGAAGATGAAGAGAAGGAAGAGGTGGACACTCAAGTTTTAACCGTGAAACTGACATCACGCGTGTGGGCCTTCAGCCATTTTCTCTATTTTAGATAACTAAAATGTAACCGAGTATTAGTCTATAATTAATTAAGATAATCTTGTTATTATAGTGGTTGTAGTGTTTGTGTCCGGCCGGCGCAATAAAAGTTAAGTAAAACTGTATTAGCCCTAAGGCGTTCTATACTTCCTGTATCCTGCAAGGGATTGTTATGCGACTGTTAAAGTCAGTTAAATCTATAATGCCTAATCAAGACTCAGTAAAGTAGAATCTATCGGTGTCTTCTAGCTCTGGTAGGGGGACTTGTCTCCGTATGAAACAAGGGCTTGCCCCGAGGCTAAGGGTTTACTAAAGAATAGAAACCGCTACTGTTGTGGGGTCTATGCTATAGTAAGTAGCGGTGGAAGAGCTATTTTCCATATTTATTGAATTATTTCTATTGTTGATCGCATAACAATTTCTGAATATTTATAAAACACCTAAGCTTTGCTTATATGTGTACTGATTTCCTATGCATTACCCCAATAAATCTCCTAAAAGGTCTTGGTTGGTTTAATTTCATAACTCTCATAATTAAGAAAACTCAAGCCTAATTTATAATCTCTCAATATCATTCTTATAAAGCTAGTTCTCCATTTACTAAATCTCAGCATACTCAATTATTAATCGATGTAGATATTTTATTGACAAAGTAAAGCTGGATTCACTGATCACATTCTTGAAATTCTTTTATTCTTCTAAAATATAACATTAATATATAGTCATTTAATTCCAACATAAAATACCTGATTTTTCATTCGAGTTATAAACAAAGTAATTGAGTTCAAGACACAACGACTTCAATTCCATTATTAAAGTCGAGCTCTTTTGATTTATTGCATCAATAAACACTGCACTGTATAATCTGAGCTATAAACATGATATCAAGTATACCATATAAAGATTGGGACTTTGAGTCATAGACTACAGCAATACACAATTACAAATACATAATAAAAGCGCAAATATATAAATGGGGCCCCACAAATAAATAATATTGCTATATCTGTTACTACAAGTTGGGTATGTAAGGCTGGCAATGGTCGGTTCGTCCTGGTATGAAATACGGCGTCTGCATCTTGTATCCCGCTTGGTTACGGGTAAAAACTTTTAATAAATTCGGGATTGAGCGTTTAGGCGCCTTCTTGTTTTTATTATTAGTAACTCATTATCTCTGTCTATCTACAAGCAGGGTATGTAAGGCTGGCAATTGTCGGTTCGTCCTGGTATGAAATACGGCGTCGGCATCTTGTATTCCGCTTGTTTATGGACAAAACCTTGTGATGAAAACATCCTGAATATGCAATTAACGTCTTGTCTTTATCACGAGGAAATAAACATCTAGAGATAAAATAAAAGTCTTGACCTAAGTACTCTCTCTAATGGTGACGAATATATGAAGTCAAATAAGTTTGTCAACAGAAATGACAAAGAAAAATAATTAAGCTAGTTTACTGATGCAATTTTATAGACGATCACAGCTAAGAAAGGTAATCGACTACTCTGAAAATGAAATAAAATCATTGGGGTGGGTTGGTACCGTTACAAGGCGACTAAGGAAACACAAATGAGACCTGCCTCCTAGTAATCCATCCCAGGCAACGACACTTCATTTTTTTCTGAATCTGAGGTGTCATCCTATGGTCTCATGCGGTGTGGTAGGCTCTGTAAAGGGCCGTCTGGTTCGCGACCACCCTCCTACCGAAGTCCGACGCCAAACAGCTTGCTGTGTTCCGTCGGTGCGTGGGAGTACCAGTGCCTTTATAGGCATTTTCTGGGTTAACTCGCTCCATCGTCGACCTCATCTTTGATCTTATGGTCAAGATTGAGGTCAAGAGTTAACCCATCATGTATTTAAAAAAAAATGTCCTAAGTGTCGAAATAAGAACGCCAGAGGGCGAGAAAGCATTTGCACGGTGCCCTCGCGCAATCAAAGTGCGGTGACGCGCAAGTTTGTGGCATGTCTAGCTAGCTATGCAGCTGCCCGCTTATCTGCTATCAATTTTCTCGCTCTTACGTTTGAGTTGTCCTATTTGTGACGTAATCTGGCGACATGTTTGATCTCTTTCACGCCATCTGCAGGTCTATTAACACCCTGCGAATCGCGCCACTCAGATGGCCATGAAACTCCAAAAATTGCAATGAGTTCGTGATCTAACGTGAATTTATGTCAAAGTGAAGTTTCTCCGCCATCTGAGCGGCGCGACTCGCATTTGTGCTTGAGGTGCTAATAAACGGATTTTTTATTTGATTTTACCGTGGGAACTTTTTAAACAAGGTAAACCTGATACCATCATATACATATAGAGGCAATAGCACTTCAGATTACACATTTACACAAAGAAAGCCGGCGCAATGAGAAGGGGACGTCAAGATCAGCTTGTTTACTGTATGTTGTGCTATCATGTATACATCTAACCACCGCACAGATGGTACTAAGCGAGGTGTCGAATAGATCTATAAATCTATAAGCAACCGATACTCTACCTAATCAACATGATAATTGTTAGGCATAGTAATGTATATATAGATAAATGTATGTAAGAAAATTCCTACGGTTACAAAGCAACAATTCTGTTGTAAATTAGGAATTCTACTTTGCCTACGTTATAAAAGAAATCCTTTTGCAAAATTTCAGCTATCTAGGTGCAATGGTTTAGGCTGAGGGTTGATGAATCATTAAATGTGTCAGAACCCTTCAGTGTTATTAAGGTTTTTCGCTAAAATAACTAAAAATTTACGCAGCGGTGTAAGAAGACACCCATTTTAGACTATTTTACAGCTTCGCCTAGACAAATTTTGCTGTGAGATAAGAAAGAAACAGGACAAAAGCCGCATTACGGTGGCTTCGGGTCTTAACTACACAGTGTTTGGTTTTAACAAGCAGTAGATGAACTTCTGCCTTCTTATTTTTAAAATAATTGTTTCTATTGTCATAGATTTGTAGCCTGTAGACTTCTAGGAAAGTACCAATACCAACTTTTCTATTAAACGATTCGTGAGTGTTGAAAGGTTGATCTGAAGTAAATTTTATGTAACGTGGATTAAAACATCTGACATTGAAAATTACCAAGTTATTACTAGACGATATCTGCGACTTAGTTTCCATGGAAATTTCTTAAAATTCTTCCTTATTCCTTGCGTAAGAAAAGGAACCTTTGTGCTTTTGAACTGTCTGGTTCTAAGAGGTTGCAGCTCTAGCACGATAACGACAAACTCGCGCTCCCGCGCAAAGGCTTGCTCGCCCTATGGCGTTGTCAATGTTGACATTTTGACATAGGACCGCGGTGTTGTCGCGGCGCTGTCACTATCGTACTCGGCCTGCTGGTTCTAAGAGGCTGGGCATTGATGAATCAGTCTTCTTCTTCTTCTTATCGTGTAAGGATAGTCAAGTATGTGGCGAACTTGGCTAACCCTGGTGTCAGAGTTTTGATGAATCAGTGAGTCAATTTCAAGATATCACTTTGTTTGAAATACAATAACGTGGTGTTTTACTTTAATATTCTTTTTATAGCGCCCTGAACCACTGAATGACAATCAGACACAGTCGAATGTATACAGCTCGTTCCACCACTGTCTTCTAGGTCTGCCACGTCTTAGACCCGTATTACAGTAGGAGACTTAAGTCTAGATCTATACCTGAGTATTGACTGTCTCTTCCTCTTACTATCAAAATGACAAAGACGACTGCTCTTAAAGATCAGAGTCTGAGTCACGTTTTGTAATAAGAACCTTAGAGTGAAATTCTAAAAAAAAAGTTTGTTTCTCAGGGTACTTTACTGCTTAGCTCTTCATGTTATCTGCATTTTGGAGCCTTAATGCGGATTACGTGGAACGAATGACGAGGTCGATGTGGACCCTGCTTAGTTCCCAGATAATGGTGATTAAATGAATTTTACGGTTTTTGGCGCCTCACTGTGTAATTGCTGGCGGTTGAAGTAAAAGATTGCGGGTAAACAGATATGTTTTAAAACTATATTTACTTTGGCCGCACAGAAAACTCATATTCTGTGTGCCAAAGAAAATAAAATAAAAGAAGATTTTATGTGAACAATAAGTACGTTTTTTAGTTTTTATTCTAGACAAGAATTTAAAAAAGTATCCAAGTACATAATTATATTCAGTTACTCATCTTAAGTCGTCCTAGCTACTTTTTTTAAAAAATATCTGCAATGTACAGACTATTTTAGGTTTACGATTTTATATAGATAAACCCGTATTTTTTCCTCAAGGAAATTAAAATGCCTTATTCTCATCTCTTATTTCTTACATAATGAACAGATCGCAAAGTATATCACAGAAAAAAAAACTAAATTAACACAACTGCGACTATAAATCTATCAGACTACCAAATCTAGAGGCTATAGGTAATTTTTGCTTCTATTTTGCTACAAACAAATGCAAAGTGCAGATAAATAATGTCAAAATTGGTATACATAGACTCCACAACAGGCCACCAATTGTCACCATTAATTTATTTTTAATGTCATCCTCGAGTAATTCCTGCCCAAAACCAGTTCATTGACCAAACTTGATATTGAAATGAAAATTATCAAAAGATGAAACAAACTTGAGCACATCCCAAAATATCAACAGTATATCCTCACTTCATTATAATTTAATCGAGATTATCGACACCAGTACAATATTATCAGTAAAAGGTACACCTACATAGCCTGTTTAAGGAAAGAATAGTATGGAATAGCTACTTTCATACTTGTCAACATACATGTGCGTACACACCCCTTCAAAGCAAACAAACACCAATTCACTTTTCACACACGTAATGATATGCCAGTTTTTAAATACTTGTGACGGCGAGTATTAAAAAACAAACAGTGTATTATATATTAAATGCTTTTGCGGTTAGTTATTAAAAATATAAAAATATTAAAAATAGAAGTCTAAATTGGATGATGTGTAGAATAGGCAGAGTAGAATAGGACCTCCTCTTACCGAGGTGTCATACAAGGCGACTAAGGTAAACATGCAAGCAAGTTCATCTGCACACAGACGAGAAGGAAAACTCTGCAATTATATCAAAACCCTCGCCAACCCGTCTGCCAAGCGTGGTGAGTATGGCATTTACCCCTCATATTATTGAGGGAGGCCCGTGCCCCAGCAGTGGGGACGTATATGGGCTGATGAGGAAGAAGAGATATGAGTCAGCTCACTACACAAAACAAAAATCCCCAAGATACAAAGTTTATTAAAAAAATTCATAGATTCTTCTTCTTATCGTGTAGGTATAGTCAAGCATGTTGCAAACTTGGCTAAACCTGGTTTCTGAGTTTTCAAACCACACAATGGCCTAAGACTTGGATTTAACGACTGTAGTCAATTGACAACAGCCGATACCGACAGCTTACCGTGCCCTCAAAAGCACGAAAACGCTCGTAATAAATTGCCACTTTGGTCACCCATTAGGTTTCCTGCCTCTGTGTGAGCTAAACTAATTGCCTTGTTATAAAAAGTCAGATCTTTTTTTAAGAATTTCATGTAGGTTCCTTATGAAAAACCATTCAGTCTCAATGGAAAAATCAAACCTTATAGTTTCGCTAACTATTTTAAAGTCACCCAATAGAATAAAATAAATAAAATAAAATAAAATAGAACGTTTAGTCAACAAACTCGGTAAAAGGCAAGTCCATACCGTTACCAACAGTGTCCAGTCGTGTTGCTGACATAAAATCGATATCATGTATTTTGTCACTGCAGCCTGATTAAAGTGAGCTCCCATTTTCGTGATGAATACGCCGTGCGTTGTATTTAGTATATTGGTTACTGTATGGGTGTATTAAGCCGTGGCAATATGCATAATAATATATTGTACGTAGCTCTATGTTTGACACTGTTTGTAGTACCTAGTTTATAAAGAGTATTATAGTTTTAAGTACTACATAGTAACTTCGTGGTAACCGCCAGCAATAATGTTCTATCAGGCTTTTTAATGGCAGAAGAATGACGTGAGTGAACATTTTATACGTTTAGGTGCCGAAATTGAGAACTAATAAAATTTCATACACTTTATAACAGTTATTATTAAGGTTACACACTCAAAGGCCCGCAACAAGGTTTCCCCTTATGTCGTGGGTCCCTTGGAACTAACATAAAGACAGACACAAACACCCATGACCCGAGAACAAACATCTGCTTTTTACACAAATATTCGCCCCGACTGGGAATCGAACCCAGGCCCCGTCGATCAAGAGGCAGCGTCACTACCACTCGACCAAACCGGCCGTCACTAAACAGTTGCCTTTTTTAGAAGTTTAACAGCCTACTGAACGTTAAGTTGCAAGCACGTTCAGTTACCGGTGGCGTCAAGGAACTGTCAAAGAAACTTAAAAAATCATAATTTTTGATTAACTTTTTTGGAAGACAAATCCTGCTGCTATTATAGTGTTAAACAAATGAGGGAATTTATCACGCAACGACTGAATGAGTCTGGATTAATATCTTAAATCACCTTGTGATAAAGGCTCGTCCATACATTGTTATGGTTTTCGAAATCTCTTTAACAAACGAATATCTTGCATATGACCAGGCCTTAATTGTTTCATTGTCAATCATAAATGATTAATTAACGCTAATTACCTATTATTTTCTTAAGTAAAAGAAAAACATAGAATGTGCTAGCTGCCTACTCTTCCCAGGCATCCTGTAAAAGTCAGTAAGTGAGACGCGAGGGTCTTGCTGTATTGTGTTTGAAAGGCTAACAATCTCTCACCACTTACACTATATTTCATCTTACGTATAACCTTTTGAATTTATGTCAAACTTAGCATTAAGTGGTTTTAAAACCACTGATGCTCTGCCTACCCCGGTAGCGATTATAGGCATGAGCGTATGTATATGTGTATTATTATTACAAATAAACACTATTAATGTTACCTTTACGGTCCATTAAAAAAGTAGGTATATATTTACAAAATCTTTTAATAAACGATACGCGTTATTTTTTAAACAAACCAACCAATAAAAACGTCACTTCATAATAAGTCGCACCTTGTTAGTTTACGTGGGAGCGCCGACAGATGTCGCTAAGCGTTTCCAGTTTCCACTCGGCCGAATCGAAACGCTCAAGAACCGAGGACTCTTAGGTCTAGGTGTGTCTATTGAGTGGAAAATTCCTTGCTCGCTGCTACGGAGCCTATGAATTTATTGATTGCTTACAAAACGAGCTGCTTCACTCTGTTTGGTGTTTTAGATCTAAGTGAGCCTGTGTTTGCAAGCTTTTTTTTGGGAATTTTACGTCTTAATTTTAATGCGGATACCTTTAACCGATTGAGTTAAAATGTTGTGTCCTCAGTGTCCTCATTCTAAATCCAATATTTAAGATGACCGCAGATGGCGTATTAGATTTTTTTTGCACTCCCATGATATAGGTATCAAATAAAAGGGTTTTTCTTAAAAATATTTGATTGCACGTTTGTCATACATTACTATTCACAATGTAATTCAACTGAAGATCAAAACCAAAAACAATATCTTTGGTTCAAAATCAATATTGCTAATTGTCCAAAATATATATCAACTCCATAGAGCCCTTTTCAAATAAAACATCAATAAGCACCGATAATCAATAAGATCCACGTCTCATCTCATGCATCTTCAACTATAAATTCCAACTAGTGAAGCAGTTTTAAACATAAACGCAGTAGACTTGAAGCAACTAACAACATCATAATATCAAGAGAGATACACGCTTGAACAGATCTACTAACTACATCAGTTGACAGTACCGTTCGGTGGTCCGTATAATATCGTTAGTGATATCGAGTAGACTAATAATACCCCTAGAGGACTGAGAATTGCTATGTCATCTCTTCTCATCGTATAGGTATAGTCAAGAGTGGGGCGAACTTGGCTTACCCTGGTGTCAGAGTTTTCAAACCGTACAATGGCCTCTGACTTGGCTATGCCATAAGCTGGCAAGAGCTCCAGCAATCGAACGGCAATGGCACTATCTCTATACTGGGTGAATTCAAATTAAATTTTCGAAAATTAATGATATGAATCAGTCTACGAAACTAAACAACTTTTCCTAAGGAACAGTGGCCGAAAAAAAAATGTTTGCGTGTGCATACAACTTGTGCGATCAGCCCCTTACGCCTGTTACTTAAAAATTTTGGGCTGAGAGCCATCTGCGCTCGCCACTTGCTCGGTGAAGCTGTCAAGGCCATCAGCGGCCAACAGTGTAGTCATTTATATATAAAAAAAGCTTTGTCTGTTTTGATATATAGGTAGATTTTTGTAAAAAGTTGTACAGTGGCATGGGGAAAATGACTCCTTAAAGTTTTACTAGTTAATTTTATGTCACTCCATTTAAAACTAAATAAATAAATGAATAAAAAAAAAAAAAACTAAATAAATAAATAAAAAAATTGCTATCTCCGGCTGTTTCTTGGCTAACACTATGTAAACCACGCACCGGATTTTGATATGTTTTTCGCTCTCCGATAGAACACAGAAGGTATAACTGTAAAGTTATATTATAAAAACTTCCAGAATGCACCCGAAATAAGCTGGAATGGGTCGCTACTCACTAGTACTATTAAAATATTTGTAGTCTTTTAGTTCTTAGACAAATTTTTTCACCTTAGCAAGTCGGTCACTTCTAATTTAATTTTTAAATGATTTGACACCAAAAAGTGGCCACGGCAACCCGTGTCCGGCTCGCTGTCATTAAGTTCCTCAGCGAACATGCAACTGGCCAGTTAGGGATAAACATAATTTGTACAAATTCTAAGGTAATGTGTTTAAAGGAATTGCACTATCACAATTAAAGCTAATCTAATGAGAACGACATCTATTTCGAAACCACGAAACTATTGAAAACTTTACACCTAATACAAGTTTACTTTAAGAAAACTTAACTCTTACTACGTTTTATTAAAAGTGTGTACTCCTGTAAAGAATTTCATTACTACGTGGCTGTAAATATCATACTGGAAATATCATACTGCAAGTTTCTTGTATTATACGGTTCATAGCTCTGAGAAATGCTTAGGATTTAACTTAAATGCACTAGATATCGGTTTTTAGAATCCATGCATATACATAATTATATTGAGAGATCATATTTTTCTTGGAATTAATGTCAATAGGACTTCTTTCTTAGTTTTTAGGTCACTAATAGGTTTTCAATTCTTAAAATGAGACTTAAAGTAAATTATTTAAAATTTGTGTCGAAAAAATAATATTGACTTCTTTGTTCAGTTATTCCCAGTTTTGCAGATAATATTCGATTTTGATTGCGTGCACAAAAAAGTTGTCGAGAAGTTCAGAAAAAATAACACTGTGTTTTATAGAAATCCCTATAGAATCCTTAGTCCTTATATTTTATCCTGTTGCATCATATTTTATCTTTCTAGGTATATTAAAAGTATATTAAATAAGGCGCAAGTCACGACTATAGTGGGTAAATTCCTATTCTACCTTGCTGTAGCACGCATACATATACAGGACTGTTTATACCAATGACACACACTAGCTAGCGGTCTTAATATAGGTCACCAGGAATAAACCAATCGATACGTCATATAATAGAGTGTAGTTTCTTGGTGGACTTAAGTACGTTCATATAACAAGGCCTAGGTTTATTAACAAACTTTAAAAAAGGAAAAGGTTTTCAATTCAACTGTATATTGTTTTTTTAATGTTTGTTTCGGTATTTTTTGTAATGGAACCGAAAATAATTAAGTGCTTGTTGAAAATATTACAAATATAGACATTAAGACATCACACACAGTTTCGATTTATGGTTCTCGTCAGCAGACAGACATTGTTAGGATGGATATCGGTAAATACTTACACTTCAACGAGGACAATAATTATGTTAGTCACTACATTTTTTTATTTGTTATCTATGTCACATATAGAGATATTTTTTTTTGTATAATAATTTTTTCATGTATAAGATTTTTGTTTACAATAAAAAGTGCAATGTTTAAATTAAACCAGGATGTTAGTTTATTTTTCTCAGATTGTTGTAGTTTAAAAGTACAGTACAACACCAAAAACGTACCTAATCCTTTAACGCGTAGATACAGTATTAACTAGAAACTCTGGAAAATTTCATAGGCTTTTCCTTGTATCTCGCTCGTACTTTTGTAGTGCAAATGGGTAGCCTGACGTTCTGTTGTCAGTACAAAAGTTTTATTAATTTTTATTGTAAAATTGAATTTGATTGTTTCTCAAAAGATCAATCACATTTTTAACCGACTTCAAAAAAGGAGGAGGTTTTTCAATTCGACCGTATATATTTTTTGTATGTCTGCGGATAACTTCGTCGTTTATGAACCGATTTTGATTATTCTTTTTTTTTTGGAAAGGGAGTATCCCAAGGGTGGTCCCATGGTAAGAAAACCAGGATCTGATGGTGGAATCCTGAAGAAATTGAGGGAAACTCTCGAAAAAATTGTCTTTTTGGGATTGAAGTCGGTGACTCTTACGTTTTTGACGTGGAAAATTATTACTCAGGTATATGGGGACGTATATGAGTTAATTACTGACTGAAATGTCATGGCCCGGAGTCTATTACATGTAGTTGGTACCCTTGGTAAAAGGGAGAAAATTATTACTCCATAGATGGATCGTATCTAGCCTATATTTTATTGTAAGGATACACTGGTTTAATACTAGCAACCCTACTACGTGCTAAGATCATACTAAAATAGATTGTGACGTCAATCGAAAGACGTCATATTATGTGTCTTATGCATGCGCATTTCTGATCGTACCTTGCACACTTTTTGTTGTAAGTTTCTATTGTATGTTTTATCTACCTTTTAAAGTATAAAATAAAGTATTTATCTATCTATAAAAAAAGTTTTTATTTTACTTTACAAAGGTAAACTACATACTAAAATTGGCTAGACATACAAAAATAAATTATTTTGAAAACCTTTGGTGAGGGACTGGAGTCCATACTAGGAATTAAACTGTGTGTGTATCTATAGCTACATAGAGCGTCGGGAATGGTGTTTTCTCAACCGAATAAGAACAGGAGGACCTAAACAAGTCTGCAACGCTGATTCGTACCATTATGGCTTATAAGCGATTCAATTTTTGCGCTGTTGCGATTCAAAGGCAGACCAGCGATGGTTTATGTAGACATTTAAAATGGACCATAGACAAACGAGCAGTTCAAAAGCAGCGCCATCATGGTACCATTTTAAAAAACATTCCAATTGCGAAGCAGTTCGAAGTTGGATCCTAAACAGAAATGCTTTTAAACGATCGTGGTAGGTACCCAGGTGTGGGCAACTGTGCATCCTTATGGTTTAAATAGAGCTAGAAAGAGTGCCATTGTGAAAACCCATAATATACTGACGATGTACAGAGGCTAGCGCATCAGGTTTCCCCATTTTCATTGCAAAACTGATCCTATTCTAACAGCACAGAGTGCACAAATATGGTAACCTGATGTGCGACCCTCTGTACAATGGATTGGTGGAGGACTTGATGTCACTTTCAATAAGCGCAGGAGCTTAATTAAAATCCATTAGCTTCTAATGCAGAGGATATACAAAATGCTTAAAAGACAAATTGTACAAAATTCGGCTATTTTGATAAAATAGCAATCTATTTCAGGTAACTTTTAGATAGAAAAATAATGAGAAAGTTCATATTACTTGTGACAAAAAATAGAAAAAAAATGAGGTCATTGAGAAAGATTTTTCACAAGCAAATCGAATACGCCCGATCCACGACTAAAACAAAACATTGCGAATTACCTGCTCCAAAAATTCTCACCTCCACGTCAACCTACTAACCTAATAATGACGTCATCGTCACATTTCCACCAATAGCAAACTGCAGCTTGTCAATTGGTTTACTTTATTAACCAATGGAGGGCCTAGTGTGGTTAGGCGTGGCATGGCAGTGTGCCAGGGCCTCTGCGGCATCTGACTGCATCTTTTAAGGTTGGCACTTGTTGCTGGCAGCGACTGAGCTCCAGTGAAGCAGCAGTAGGCGGTGCGACTTCCAACTGAAGGAATAGGCCTATGTATTCACGGCTAATGAAGTAGTTCTTGAAACTTTACAGAGATGTCGCTAAAATGAATAAGATTATCCTTTGTTTTTCTTTATAAAAAAATATATTTTTTATTCTTATTGAGCACTACAAACTATATGGTAGATACTACATTAAGTACAAGTGTACACTCAAGAGCACGTCAAGCTTGACACTTTGGACTTTAGACTGGCCCTGCATTGCATTGCGCGCAGTATAAATCAGAGCTCAGCTTAAACTGGTAGTGTAAAGCGTGACCTGCTCCTGACTGTACCTACTATAGGAAATATTTTATAGTCAGATAAAGGCTAATGAGAATAGCATCTAGTATTGATGGCATCAGAACCTATAATAAGTACATGTCAATATCTCTAAAATAAAAATTTAAATCACCCCTGACATTCTATTGCCTATAACTTTTAATCGGCTGAACCAATACTGATCAAATATAGCGAAGAACCAGCTCGATTACGTCAGCTTTAAACCGCATCGAAATCGGTCAATTCGCTTAGGAGCTACGATGCCACAGAAAGACACACAGATACACACGTCAAACTTATAACACCACTCTTTTTTGTCTGTGGCTAAAAACACACAGAAGACATTAAATGTTGATATATGTGCATTAAAGGTACATCCTACCATTTGCTACATACTTAATATTCTTTTAATAATTTAGTCAAAGTAACAGAAAAATCCGTAAAATTAAATTCGATGACAGGAACGACTCCCTGCATTTATTAAAAATGTATTCGATAATGGAGGCTGAAGGCTGTCCCGATGTTGTTATACTTTCGGTGAACATTTTCCTGCCCACAGTAAATATAAACACTTTGTTGTAAAACTTTTCTATATGTTTTAGCTACCCCCAACAAAAAAGAGGGACGTTGTTAGTTTGTCATATGTAACTGTGTATCTGTCTGTGGCATCGTAGTAGCTCCTATAAACGAATCTTTTTTACTTCCTTTTTTATTAAGGGTTATTTCGAAGAATTTCTCTCCATAACTAATAACTATGCCTCAGTAATCTATCCAAAGGCGATGATTTTTAATAACCTTTGAATAACTTATACTTAACCGTATTTCAAGTTTATATTGGCTGTAAGTAAATATTCCTAATAAAATAAAATAAAATTACATCCAAGTTTTTTACTAAGCATCTATTTTGAAATATAAAACAGCAAATTCCCAGAACTCGAACCAATAAGAAATGAAGGAAAACCATAAAACCATTCAAAACGTTTTCTTTTTAATTTCCGACGACTACGAGTTGAAACGGGAAACCATACAAATTCACCGTAAGGAACAAAATTAAAAACTACGTCAAAGTTGTTTGAAATATACGAATAAGATTTCTGAGAATTTTTTAAGAAATTGTCTGATTTCTGCTGTGAAACCTTAGAAGCGTTGCTTAGAAATTATATAGGCAATTTTCACCCTCTTAAATATAACAACATCGGTAAGTTCAAGCAGTACGTTGAAGAAGATAACTCTAAAATTAAAAATATATCACCACTGACATTCGATTGCTTATAACTTTTTAGCGAGATAATGTTATTATTATTTTTTATTTTTTATTATAAGATGAGTTAACTCTTGACCTCAATCTTGACCATAAGGTCAAAGATGAGGTCGACGATGGAGCGAGTTAACCTAGAAAATGGCTATAAAGGCAATGGTACTCCCACACACCGACGGAATACATTAAGCTGTTTGGCGTCGGACTTCGGTAGGAGGGTGGTCGCGAACCAGACGGCCCTTTACAGAGCCTACCACACCGCATGAGACCCTAGAACGACACCTCAGATTCAGAAAAAAATGAAGTGACGTTGCCTGGGATGGATTACTGGAGGCAAGTCTCATTTGTGTTTCCTTAGTCGCCTCTTACGACACCCACGGGAAGAGATGGGGTGGTGTTGTTCTCAACCGATCACCACACGGTGTAGACCCATCCATAATGGTCAAGAGCAAACCCATCTTATTAATATTATAAATGCGAAAGTTTGTGAGGACGTATGAATGTTTGATACTCTTTCACGCTCAAACGACTGGACGAATTTTGTTAAAATTTGATATGACGGTAGCTGACACCCTAGATTAAAACATAGGCTACATAATTTTCCCAAACTCCCACGGAAACAAAGTCCCGAGCGGAAAGTTTGTTCTTAATAAAAAAAAAAACAATGAAATGTGGGAGGGGGCCCTGACTTTTATGATAGATAGATAGATAAATACTTTATTGCATACTTAAAAAAGACAGACAAAACATACAATACAAACTTATAACCAAAAGTGTGCAAGGATGGCCTTAAAATATTAGGCTATTGCCTGGTTTGTTTTCAGTAGTTTGAATTTGAATACAATGAAGGCACTGTACAGAATAGAATAGAATAGAAAAAATCTTTATTTTATAGGACATTCAGGATGTGACTTAAAACAAGTCAAGATTACAATGAAATACCTACATACAAACATACATTAAACGATTTAAATATTACGATTTATTCGTTCTTTTGACCCTACTGACTCTACGCCTATTCGCAAAGGTGCAGTCTTCCTCAGAGAAGTACAATCAGAACCATTTTGCAACGTATTCAGGGGCAAGGAACCTCATAGGGTACCAAAGTGGCAATTAATCTCGAGCGTTTCCGTGCTTAATAGGACAGGTTTTAGG
The DNA here is from genome assembly GCA_949987775.1 of Aproaerema taeniolella. Lineage (NCBI taxonomy): Eukaryota > Metazoa > Arthropoda > Insecta > Lepidoptera > Gelechiidae > Aproaerema > Aproaerema taeniolella. The sequence continues at coordinate 19,671,125 of OX465250.1, forward strand.
TATCAGTACAGACTATTAGTCGATTTTAGTTTAACCAAATCATAGGTCATTTGGTGGTTTGAAAATTTTGACATGGTGGGCTATGATGATCGCCATGACATTTATCTCACGCGCTATCTCATGGTCACGAGACTGTTTCGACCAATGAGATTACGAGAAAGCATCACGTGATCATGACATAAAGTGTGAGATAATATGTCGTGGCGATCATCATACGCCTGCAGGACTACTCAAGTTCGCCCCGACTTGGTACTTATGTGTTTATTCTTTAATGTATTTATTATTTATTCTTGGTTAAACCTACACAATAAAAAGATGAATTAAAATTGACATTTCAAAACACACTAAAAGGCCTAAACTCACAAAATTAAAAAAAAAAACTGCAGTAAATCCGTTCGAAATCGAACTTATTACAAAAATCTCTTTTTTATACTTATTTCCCTTATGGTTACAGTGAAGCCGTATGCTTGTTTGTTTTTTTGTTCTGCATAGCTAGCACGATGGCGACAAACTCGCACGGCACCTCACTCGGCTGACCATGAAACACACATACACACTTCTTGGTTTCACTTAAATCGCGCAAGAGCCCTGCGCAAGAGCCCTGCGCAAGAGCCCCGCGCAAGAGCCCCGCGCAAAGGCTTGCTCGCCCTCTGGCGTTGTCAATGATGACATTTTGACATAGAACCGCGGCGCATTACGCGCGCTATCACCATCGTACTCGAGCTGCTGTTCTGCTGTTTATTCTTGTGTCTTACTTTTGTATTTTTTATAAAATATAACCCAGTTTCTCCCATTAAACAGCCCACTTATTATTACCTCCATTATTTTCTCCTTTTTCCTTTATACTGCTACTGATAAGGTAATAAGAAGTCAAAGAGATTATACGCTGCAATCTCATCGTCTATGAAGACACTATTATGTCCGCCCGTGGTTTGGCTTGGTGCCTAGATGGGAACAGAACGCGCAATCTACCGCGACATTCGTTTACATAAATGTCGGGCGTGGTCCGAAGGATACGAGCTGATAATTTTCGTCGTTATATAGATAAATAGATAAAAACATTATTCATACTTAAAAAGGTAAGACAAAGCATACAATACAAACTCACAACCAAAAGTGTGCAAGGGCGGCCTTACCTCTTCCAGGCAACCCAAGGCGAAAGGAAAATACAAGAAAGCCGGAAGTTGCGCGAAAGTAGTGATACAAAAAATAATAAGAAAAAAGGAAAACAAATAAATAGGAAGTCATTTTATTCATTAAAAAAAATCGGTTTGTAGTTGGATATCTCAAATTATTATTTGAAAATTTTATGCACTGGCTCGTGCTTGGTGGATTTTTGTTTCTTATAGTATCCCATGAGGCTATTATGAGCGTAATTAGACGCCCTAAGCCTCGTCTTAATTAAGATTTTAAAAAAACTAATAGGTTTGCCCTTAACCACAAGATGCGATCAAACAATCAAACACAATTCAATTCTTTTAAAACTGGCGTCTAACATATCGTGATATTGCCAATGTCTAAGTATTTTTATCAAAATTAAAGTATAGAATGGCGACGTGTTGTAGTGCGTCAGAACCTTGTCAGTTTATGAGCATTGTGTATCGAGTAGGTGAAGATGACTTATATAGTATGCCTGGAAAGTGTTGGCAGCTGGCACACTCCACGTTACTCTTTCACTTCAAGTCCAGCATGGAAGCAGTCATAATGTATATTTTAAAAAATATTATTATTATTGATTTCTTTTGTGACTTGAAACACAGACAGGATCACATGTATGCTATTTGTTGCGAGAAACTATGGGGCAAGCAATTTTTATTACCAAGCTTGAATTTCACTAGGGGGTTCTTGGTGCTTGGTTCTCGCTCGTATTTTTTTCTCTTCCGCTGCACTCAGTGAGAAAAGGTGGTTTTGTTTGCGTTTTCATTTTACATCGCTGTCTTTTTAAGTGTTTACGTTGTTTGTAAGATATAAAATATTCATTTTAAAGATTGTTCCTTTTTCCTGTCTTCGTTAAGAGGAATTTAAAGAAAAGGCTGTATCAAAGTAACTTTTACGGTGACCAAAAGTAATGGTGGGGTAGTTTTATTGCTGATTGATTGAAACCAGTCTTGAAAGTATTACCTATAACTGCCTTTTCTTCGATGGTTCTTATTCATACCTAAATGAAATAAATCCCTACTAATATTATAAATGCGAAAGTAACTCTGTCTGTCTGTCTGTTACCTTTTCACGCCTAAACCGCTGAACCGATTTTGATGAATTTTGGTACAGAGATAGATTAGAGCCTGGGAAAGGACATAGGCTACATTTTATCCCACAGTTGGGCACGATATAACCTGTAGTCCACGCGGGCGGAGCCGCGGGCGGAAAGCTAGTAATTAAATAATGGTAACAACAATAATACTAATACGCTAAATTTACCAGACACTACAAAATATTTATACCTTTAAATTATAACTACTAGAAATTATTTAATGAAGTTTATCAATCTATTAAAGTATTAGTTTGCTGTACAATGATATTATATGTTACTTATTTGCTGTACATCAAAAGAGGACTGTAAATTATTGTAAAACCTTTTGTACTATTTTTTGGCAAATAAAGAAATATGTTATATGTATAGTTTGTAGCAAAATTATTTTCCTTTACAAATCATATCTCCTCACATCACTATTCATTATTCGCAAATCCCTTTTCTCAATGAAAACAGCTCAAAAAACTACTCTTCCCTATTTTCAATACACCATTGTGCCAGGCAGTACAATACGTCGGACTGACAAATTCAATTCATTCAATATTTCAAAGGAATTTATTTCAATAGGTACCAACATATAAACATAAGTACAAAATATATGAAACTGTATTTAACACCACCCGGATCGGACTACTCTGTTACAATATTCGTTTTAATTAACATGGACTTCAATGGTAACAAAAGACAATCGGATGTCCTCTCCGTTTGGGTGAGGCTTTTGAACTAGACGACACGGGAACGATCCGAGTTTCGGCAATTTCAAGATACAAAACATTGTTTTTTTTTTACCAGCCCATATACGTCCCCACCGAGGGGCACGGGCCTCCCTTCGAAACATTTATTTGACAAAAAATAATTACACTGCAATGCAACAGAAAACAAAATATAAAATACAGGACAAGAACACACACAGAAAACGCCAACGCAACGTAAATAGGTAATAAATAATTGATTGTGCTGTAGTGCGATGTCAAACTGGACACAGCTCAGCATGTATTGAAGTCGAGGCCTCAACGCTGGTTTTCAGCTGTGCCCTTAGTGCAATTTAATAATTATCCACAAAAAACGCATAAAACATAGACTTCAATCCCAACAACAATGCCTATTAGCACAGATAACGACAAACCAAAACGTAAGTAGTACACTTGTTTTTCTTGATTATTTTAAAAAGCGCTATATTAATTTCAATAAAATATATACTGGAACGCTTAAGGAGTATACTCTTTCGTAAACAAAAATAATTTTGAAAATTCACGTTACAAATATCCAAATAATAATCATAAAAACATACAGTCGAAATAAGAAATATTTTTTTTGTGTGAAACAGTATACTCCTAAGATGGTTCCGTTGATTTAGTGTTTTAGCATAAATTAAGTAACACAAAAACACATACACTTTTTATTTAGATGATGTCTTGGTTTGTGGTTACCTGCTGTGTAATAATTAAAGTCGGTTGATTCTTACTTTCTTGATGTCGACAATTATTTAGAGAAATATAGAATTATTTGTTGTTTATCGCAAAATGTAAATACAAAATGCAACTCGTTTAATATTCGGTGTTTCTGTCCAACTGACAAAGGTTCTACGGACGGTCGCCCTTGCTAATTTCGATTACACCCATTTTCGTTCATCTGACTGTAAATATTATGACCTGTGCACTAGATAGGTACTTAACAATAAAGGGTTACATTGAATAGAGTGGATATCATCTGCTCTTGTTAAATTTCTACTAATTATCAAAACTATTATTTTTTTAATGATTTTTATTACTTTTTAATAAAAGGTATTGAACGGATTTTTAGTTTTTTAGACCTAAGTACATGAGTTTGTTTTTGCATAGAAATATAAAAAAAGTTCGCCTACCTATACAACTTGTACGATCAGACAATTTGTCTTTCTTGAAAATTTATTTTTGAGAATTTCATAAAGGTTCCCTGGGGAATGGTTTGTCATTTCATGGGGAGTGTCAGCTCCTAAAGTTTCACTATTAATTTAAGGTCACTCCATATCATGGACCTAATATTACTATTCCAGTAAGCCCCCATAAAGGTTGATTGACATCCATATTTTTTTTTGCTAACTAATCTAAATAAATTAAATATACCACTGACATCAAAATAACATTTGGCCTACTTTTACTTACATTTGGAGAGCCGGGAAATAGATGTACCTTTACTAACAACCACTGCAACCTGTTGTAATACCTATTTTCCACAATAAATAACATTGATTGATTTAACTCCAGCAGGCCGAGTACGATAGTAACAGCGCCGCAACAACACCGCGGTCCTATATCAAAATATCAACATTGACAACGCCATAGGGCGAGCAAGCCTTTGCGCGGGACCCTCGCGCAATCAAAGTGAAGTTTCAGCGTGAGCCGAACGCGAGTTTGTCGTTATCGTGCTAGAGCTGCTGATGTGTCTACTTCTACGGAGACAGAAGCAGAGATCTAGTACACAATGTCACATTATTTTGTCATAATAACCTCTCACCACTGTACATCATGTTTCATCTAATAACCCTCAGAATTTATGTCAAACGTGGCATCAAGTGGTTCTGATGTTATGCCTTAGTCAGTTTATGTCATGCACGTACATTTCAAATCTATGTCTAGGCCTTGAGTAATAGGATTATTCAATCTATGGCAACCCTATATATACTGTAAATATCACTGATGGCAACACAGTAGGTATATGATTAATGTTGATATCTCTGACCGCGTATCAGAGCTTCGCACAATAGTTCACCGTATTAAGGGGAGCGCTGTGTTTGCCGTTAAGATTTAGTGCCACTGGATTTAGATATTGATTGCTTGGTAGCCCAGTTTGAGATTAGAGGGGCGAATGAATAAGTTTTGATTAATATTTTTTGTATTAAATAAAATACGGAAAATGACATTTTTTCATTGATCAACGTGAAACATCCTTAGCTACTAGAAAAAATAGCAAAATCGAGTTTTAAATAAACCTAGATTTATCTCTAAACTCGACCTTACTTTTAAAAATTTATTGATGTTTGACGTATTATTTAAATATGGCGTGAAAGGCGTTAAATCGGGTTAATAGTAAAACCGAGTTTAACGCTCACTTGCAGTTAATTAGAGTTAAAGCTTCTTAAATGTAATGCCGTCCTTTACAAGACAATCCTTGTTAACATTCGCTGCCTCTGTGTACGTTGCTTGACCTCACTGATTGGTTCTGATCAGCGAGCGCCTCTAGTCTACGAGTGATTCAGTGATTAACCCAGATAGGTGATTAAGGGTAAAAAATAGAGATGAATATTTTACACTGATTATGCTGTGTAAACAAAGGTATTTTTAATACAATAAAAGTAAAACAAACTGCAAAAACAATTTGGTTTTATAAGTCCTCGTCTTTCAAACCTCTAAAACAGCTTTATAAAACGCTACCCACCCCCATATCATGAAATATTTAGCAATGTATCAAATAGAGGCAACATAATCGCATTAGGCAATGATAGTAAACAGTTCCGTAGCTATATTTTGAAACTGTATTCTAAGTCGTTGAAATATGAGTTATTTTGCAATGAAAACGTGTGATATGCTGTCTGTACTGGGACGTAGGTATTTAGAGTTGTAGACAGTAAGTTTGGACCTCTATAATTGCAAAGATTAGATCATTAAAATTTGTCTATGGGGACTTTAAATTAGAAAATCATTTAATTTAAATTAGGTATAATGCTATCCATGGAATCGTACAAATTTTCTTAAAGAACCTTATGAAATTCTCAAAAGAGTAATTATAACCTTCTCACACTAAGGCAAAGCTGATCGCTGAAGTTATAATATATGGAGAAAATAATTTGTTTTATTATATTTCAATCTTGGAAAAAATTGTTCTGAAAAATTTCCACTCACTAATTCCCCAATATAAATTACTACTGATTCATTGGTGAAATTGTAAAATTACGGTTTTTACAATATGTCACAGATTTTATTGAAAAAAGCAACATAATTCATTGAATTCAAAAAGGGTTGAGATTTCCTTTCCACAACATAAATTGATAAATAAAAAGCAGGAGACGAAAAAAAACCTATACATTTTCTGAAAGTAAATTATTAAAAAGTATAAAAGACACAAAAGCAAACGTAAGTACTTATCCTCGCCGGAAATCGATGAAAGATAAATGCGAGAGTTCCATTTTCTTGAAAAATCTTGGCGCAATGCACGTCAATTTTTCTTGGTACATACCTGAAAAGACACAAAAGAGAAATTAATTTATCTTTCGGCGATTGTAACTAATAATAACTAGATTATTATTACTCTCATTACACTCACACTACAAACTATTTTTTTTTATTATAAGAAGGGCTAACTCCTCAATTTTGATTGAGGAATTAGCCAATGTCATAAATAATAATAAAATCATTTATTTTCAGGCAACTAGGCCCATAGATTGACATACATATAAAATATAGTTAAACAAAATTAGAACTTAATTAACACTATTTCCCGGGTGTTCCTCCGGGGTTATCTACAACTGGGAAATGAGGTCAACGATGAAACGAATCAACCTACAATGGTACTTCCACGCACCGACAGAACACAGCAAGCTGTTTGGCGTTCGAACTTCGGTGGTGTTATTCTAAACCGATCAGCCACACGACTAAACATCTGTTACCATCTCTAAGGTAGACTGGAAGAGATACATTCAGGGATAAGTCCGCCTTTGCAAATAGTTACGTTTTTTTTATTTTCATCTATAAGAGTTTGCAATAAAGAGTTTACAAACGAGGCGTACTGACGCTATTTATAGAAAAGACGGAACAAGGTAAGGAAGAAGTGGCATGAAGGAGCCACTGATAATATTTTGGTAGTTAAGGAACTGATTTGGTTGGTGATTTTATCTTCATGTGGCAACACCTGATTTCCCGTCACCCACAAACATAAAATCACCAACAAAATCCGTTCCTCATCATCATCATCATCATCATATCAGCCTATTGCAGTCCACTGCTGAACATAGGCCTCCCCCAAGGTGCGCCACTTTGCACGATCCTCCGCTATTGAAATCCGTTCCTAAACTACCGAAATAATGCAAATGGCTCTTTAAAAAACTGGCTCCTTCATGCCACTTCTTACGCGTTCATGCGTTCATGTTATGCAGGGATAGTCGAGTGGTTATACTTTGTGAAATTGAAAACATTCGACAAACTTTGAGAGATGAATCTATCCATGATTACGAACAACTTTTTCTATGGGACCAACTTTCCTATTATAAAATATAAATCTGCTGCTCCATACAAAAGTTCAATACCTACTCAACCAAAATGTATGGAACAATAGATTTTTATTTTTTAGTAGGACAGTTGGTCCCATAGAAAAAGTTGTTTGTACCCTGTAGTATAGTTGGCAAACCTTACAGGTCATACACATAAGGGATTGGCTGCCTTTCACTCAACTGAAGTGGGTTGTTTATTGCACGGGCTTGGCTCTTCAAACCGTCAGTGTTTTGTGCCAGAATTGAATGAGAATTAAAAGCTTTGTTTTATAGGTGAGTTATAGAAAATTTTAAAAAATTTGAGCACTTCTGACAGTCAATTGCAAGTTATAAATTGGATTGTCTTTAGATTACTGTAAACATAAATTAGCTTTGGATTTTATTTCTGGTGGAATTTGAAAATATTATGTAGCCTATTTATCATTATGATGTTTAAGCTATAATACTGCTAAGTTTTGTTAAAATCCGTTAAAAAGTACTTTTTGAGTGAAAGAATAACAAATTGCCTTTCTTCCGTCTTCGCCAACTTTCACGTTTATATTATTAGTAGAATTATCTAAAATGTCACATACGACACATATTAAACCCGATGTGATTTATTTTGCAATTGTAAGTTTTTTAACATTGAAACTTAAATCATCGCAAGCGGGTAAAGACGTAGAATCACATATACACTAGGCAGCACATCAGACTATACATATTAATTTTGACGTCGTCCTTCTTTTGCTCGAAAGAAGACGCTTCTTTCGTAGTAAAAATGGGTAACCTGACAAGTTTCTGTCCGTAAATATAGAAAAATGGTTGTTATTCTCAAAAAAAATTTACCACTGGTAAGTAAACATAGCGCCAACGAAAAACATTGTCTAAACGTCTCCAGCTCAGGAGGGTGTAATAGAGTGTCATCTTGACGTAATAAATGATCACTCCCGAGTTCCAACCCCAGGTAACTCTTCGGTACCTTTTCTGGAACATTGAAATCGCGCAAGCAGTAGGTACTATATGACCTCTTCCGGGGGCAAGGAATAAAACATGTAGCTCTTCTGCGAGGTGTATAATTTTAATGATACACGAACACTTCCATCCAATTTTCAATATATTACACTTGAATTACTTAATCTCTTACAAAACACTTCTATTGAAACGCTTGGAAAAGTGCTATTTGCACGCCTATGATCGCATAAAAGAACCTATTCCGCGAGCTCTCTACAATGAATGGCGGAAGACCAGATCTTCAATCATTTCGAATGCTAACATCGAATACCATTTCAAACCTTTTAAAATGATATTCGAATAATCTTCTTCGAAATGACCGAATGAGAAAGGAGTTTCGTTTTGCCAGATCCTCCATGAAGGTCTGCATTCCACAGTACCTTCAAAGTTGAATACTTGTACTTTTTCTTCTTCTTATTGTGTAAGTGTAATCAAGTGTGTAGCGAGCTTGACGAAAACTACATAATTAATTCAGCTGATTTCAGCTACTCAATACTTCTGTTAGATAGGCTTAGACGTATGAGCTTTATGTGTAGGCTTTAAGAGGCTTTACAACAATCTATTGTACGTACATATAACTCTCTACAAAAGACTTACAGAACTATTGTGTTTTTATTACATCAGGCAAAGGGGTTGTTTATTTATACCAATACGATATGAAAGTTGTATAAAGTGCCTTCTCTTTATCTCTATTGGATGTTTAGCTGCTTTAGAGTCCTATCTTAATCATTTAAGAGCCAGAGTTGGTGTGAGGACCCTGGTTCTTCTTTTTCATAATGCGCAATGTTAAAGGATGAAATTCTTTGAATGCGTCAATATTCTTCAGCTCGTCTTTTATATATATTTTTTTTAATTTGAGTAATTAGGCTTCTTTTGGATGAGCAGAAGTTCTCTACATCCTTAACCACACCTTTGCACTAGATTCCAGTTTATAGAGAACCCATTTTTAATTTTAAAAAATAGCAGGCCATGGGAGTGGGAAACCAAGGAACAAATCACTGCTTGAAATAATATGTACTGTGCCTACACAGTTTTTGCATTTGCCACATCCCAGATTATACCTTTTAAAAGCTTCAGAAAGAATAATGAAATATGGAATCGATACTTTCTTTTTACGTTACCCAAAAATACAAAGGTGGTAAAAGGAAAATTCATGTTCGATTCACGTGAGAAACTGACCGTTTGATATCTAAATACAGAAGCTATTCTGTGACTGGTTTTGAATATTCATAGTATTATTCGCTTTTAATAGAAAATTTAACTCGATTTCCGGGAGCAATATGTTTCCAAAGGAAAAAATATGAAATTGATTTTAATGTTACTATTATTATGTGAAAATGTGAAAAAAATAAATAGAGTAAGCAAAATACACAAATGTATGACAACTCATATTTACAGGCATATTATAAGAATTGTTTGTTTCACTGAGTAATGCTTTAAAATGTTTTAAATGTGTTAAATATATATAATATATATATTATATGTATTCATATATTTATTATACTTATTTATAAATTGTAAACCTCTATGGAAAGTATTGTATTATAGTTTAAAATCAAGTATTAACAAGAAAACTTAATCTAGACAAAGGCACGGACATAAAGTCTGTGGATACTAATAATAACACAAAAAAAAGTTATCAGACATTTTTATTATTTTATTTAAATATAAAAAAAAACAAAAACGTATCCGCAACAGGCTTCGTCATAACTAAAAACTAAGACAGAAGTAATCAGCAACATGCTTCGTCAGCCCCGAAAAAAAAAAAAAAACCTAAAAATATATACAAAATCAAAACCCTAGTCAGACAGTTTTTATTATTGGTCAGACAGTTTTTGATTACTTGATGCTCTATCTAGGTACTTCGACAACGACTTGTGCACAAGTTTGTTTATTGTTTATACACAATTTTTTTATCACCATCCAATTTTTTTGTACGTTAACTTTATGAAAATTTAACAGACCCGTATTTTTTTGTTTCTACGTTTCATATAAATATTTCAAGCTAGATCGTCTGAAGCATCAAAATTTATGGAAAAAAAAGTTACATCGTCCTATTGACTTGAAACTTTGTAATAGTACTCTTCAACGCAATTTGTGACACCCGTGTTTCTGCGTTTTACAAAATTCATCCTCTAAGACGTTAAAAAGGGGTATCAAAATCTGAAAATTTTGGGAAAAAAAAAATTTTCCTCCTTATTTACGTTCTATTAACGTTACTGATACCGTAAAAAAAATTTGGATGGCGATAAAAAAATTACCCTGTATATTAAACAGAGATATCTACATATTAAAATGCAATTTTAGCCGACAGTCCTTTCAAAACCATCTTCTTTTCCTTTTAATTATCTTACCTTTGAGTTCAGAACTCATAAACAAACGGAAAACTTCAAAAACACAGAGCTACTAAATTCTATTCGAAATATTCGTACTCTGGGACTAGGGAATGGGTTACAAAGAGCAGGAAATTGCCTATCAGAGGCTGTAATAATCATGGCGGTGCACAATGAAAAACATGGAATGTACAGGGTGCCATTTCATACACAAACCGAAAAGAAATCAGTCTAAAAGCCAAATATTTTGTTGTTTGACTTAGGTATGAATTAGGTCCGTATTACAGAACGCGACTCAGACATTGAGGTAATTTTACTAGGCCTCGGACTCTGATCTATACTTAAGTAACAGTCGTCTTTGTTATTTTGATAGTGAGAGAAAAGAGACAATCAATATTTAAATATAGATCAAAACTTGAGTCTCCTGTAATACCGTTACGGGCCTTAGTTTGGTATTATTCAGCTACAAATTTATGTATGTGTGTAAACACTTTATTATACAAAACACACTTTACAAAGGAGTCACGAAAAATAAAGATTTTAGTACTAACATACTACACACACTCGCACGCACTCGTTGCACGCGTTTTTAGGTACTTTACAAAAATTACTTACTTATTATTTTTCTCTTTTGTATCCTTTTTATTGTAAGTGGGTAACATAGTTTTTCTAAACTTGTTTACAAAATAAGGAAGAGCGGTGTCTCTCAACACAGGCTTTGTAAGCCTAAAGAGGGACATCGGCATCCTGTCACATTTAAAAATGTATTAAAAAAAAATAATTATTTATTATTTATTTATTAGGCGGGCTAATCCCTTGGAGCGATTTCTTTCAGCCAACCTTAGAGATGACGAAAGGAATGTACCTACTAAGCAGGAACTGGCAGCTTTTGTTAAAAACTTGGAGTGACAGAAAATTGAGAGAATGTGCCCGCTGCCTCCTACAAGAAACTATGGAAGTCAGTAAGTGGGACGTTATGGTTTCGCTGTATTGTGGGCAAAAGGCTGACGACCTGTCACCACTTTACTCATGTTTCATCTAAAAACCCTTAAAAAGTATGCATGTAAACCATGTGATGCTCTGCCTATCCCGTCAGGGATTATATGAGTGAGTTTATGAATGAATTTATTTATTTGTAATAAGTATACATTACAGATTACATTGATTATATCTAAATTTTGATTCTGGTCTATAATCCACTGAGAGTGTACACTAGTAAACATTTAGGCGAATAAAAACGGAAAAATTCGTGTAATTTTGATTAAAGAGATATGAAATGACTTTGAAAGTTAAGTAAATACATAAAAGTTTTTAACTCAGGAAAGCTTGGTTTAAGCAGCAAATACGGTATAATATTTTGAGTTAATGAGTTATATAGATAGTCATATTAGGGGCAACGTAATATCTGCTTGTTGTAATATCTTAGATTATAAACAAACTCTTTACAGACTTTTCAGAGTAATAATTAATTAATTACTTTGCTGTGAGATAAAGTTTGCTGCTTACCATGATTATGAAAGTCACAATCATATAATGTGTAACTGCAATATGTAATATCTATCTAACCCTTTAAGACACAGACATTAGCTTCCTGTACTTACGTATATTTTCATGATATTTCTGACTGTACAATACTTGTAAGGCGACACCAATCTAACTTGGTTGGTGACGCTGTATTTTGTTAATGAGATAGGTATTTGAGAAAATAACAACTGAAACAGAGAGGTGGCTTTGGTCACTATGGTATCCGAATGTTATTTTGAAAGATAGTTAAGTTATAGTTAGTTACATTTTTTTTTATTGTAACTTCCGTTTTTGTGATAGCATTTTCCTTTAAAAACTTAACTAAACGAGGTTTTTGATAGATTTTTTATTTTTTTTAGAAGGTTTTATGTAAAGACATATTAAACAACGATGAACAAAGAAATGAAATCCAAAGGTTATTTTTTTTATCAACTTTGTTTTCGAAATTAAAATAACCATACATTTTTCAAACCATTTTGAACCCTGCTATCAAAAAACAGCATTGTTTTAAACGCTAAAATTTTATTAAAAATAGTTGTTCTGAATATTCGAACGCATAATAGCAAGGAATCCCTTTGTATGGGCAGCACCGCGACCTCACAATATAACATATTGTTTTATGTAAAGGTTTAATGTATATTGGTGTTACTATTTGTGCATTTTGTGCACAATTGAAAATGAAAAACGCAAACAAAAACTTGCAAGATTGTCCCTTGTGTCGTGGGTCCCTTGAAACATATACAACGAACAAACATCTGCTTTTTATACAAATATCTTCACCGACTGGTAAATAGAACTCAGAACCCGTCGATCAAGAGGCAAAAGGACACTGCCACTGGGCCAGAGCGGCCATCTATCAAATACAATCATCAACACATGAAGTTTTCCATAAAAAACCTTAGTTTCAGAACCATTTAAAGCTCTATCTGCTATGAAAGGGATTTCCTTACTTCATCAAAGAAATTTTAGTACCAAAACAAACTATTCTTGAGGAGCAGAGGCCACTTCCTTGCTATTTTGGAAACTACTTCCCCGGAAAAGATAATGCTTTAACACGTTGACTGCTATGTGTATCCTTTTGGAAATACAAGGTGCCACCTCCTGAGGCCATGTGTATCCTTGGACACACGGCAGTGCTTCATTGAGAGGCCAGTGTTTCCTGCCGGATACACGTTTTAGTACATTTTATTATGGAATCAGATTAGGCTGGCCTCCACGTTTGTTTCAGTCCAAGTGTGTTCTCTGTATGACTTACAGGTCGAACATTATGGCAAAAAAAAATAATTTACCAAAAGTTAAGTCCAAAATATGAAAAACACTGTTTTTGTGCTTGGCGGTCAACGTGTTAATGTAGGAACATGCCTAATTTAATTTCCACCCTGGACTGGGAGAGAAAGAAAAATTTAGAATGTACCAGCTACAAACTCTTCCCAGGCATACAGTAAAAGCTGCATGCTTGGGAAGATAATAGGGACGCGAGGGTTTTGCTGTACTGTGGGAAAAAGGCTGACAACCTCTCACCATTAAACATCATGTTTCATCGAATAACCCTCAGAATTTATGTCAAATGTGGCATCAAGTGGTTCTGAACAAGTAAACTGTGCCTACCCCGTATGGGATTATAGACGTGAGCGTATGTAAGGTAATGTAATTATGGCACTTGTTAACAGAATGTTATCTTTAATCAAACAAGTCACTTAAAACTCACCATCCCGTTGTAAACTCGATCCAACTGAAAGCATCAATAGTAGACTCTGGCCGGAATATTCAAATTCTTTCTCATAATATCCGATAATACTACGCTCATGCAAAATGCATACAATATCATTCTTTACTTCATACGCGAATGCTTCGTACGTAATTCATGTAAAACTGGCTTTATTTGAATTTTATGCGTTCAAATTTTTGGCGTATTTTTGGGTTTCTTTGAATTATTACTACCAAGTTTATTTGCAAGTTCTTCTTTATCGTCTAGTTTACGATAATGCGTTTCAACTGGAATAAAATTTGAATTGGTTTGTTTGTCCGCAAACAAAATAAGAGCTAGTTCAATTTGAATGCGAATCACGTTCATATAAGGTAAGCAAATGTGAATAATTATAATTGTTGATTTATGTCAAACAATGAAGATTGTATAAAGCTATTTTTGTTCCCAGCTAATTAAACGGATTTGGCTATTGATTTTATGTTTATTGGTGACGAGGTAAATCAGGTGTTACCAATTGAAAATAAAATCATCAACCAAATCCGTTCCTAAACAACCGAAATCATGCATGTGGCTGTTTCATAACCTGACTCCTTCATGCCACTTTTCCCATATATATTTTTTAATGTCTTTATTTTAAAACAGAGTTTAAAAATAATTAAAGTTGTTGTGTAAGCTACGATTGCGCAGAAATATATGATTGATTCATTCATTCATAATTCACTATAAATAAAGTTACTTTCGCTGTAAGCTTCTGTTGTTTCACTTAAATTTTATTCACATACCCTCAACTAAGAGATTAGGTAAATGGATCCCTAATGGATGCTCGCTTATTCCTTTAACTGGGGGCCGGCTCGGCGCACTGAATTTATGCATGCCTAGTAAACGCAGGATTTGGAAGGTTCTGGCTCTTAAACAAAGTTAACAAACAGGCATACCGACCTGCAGCTCTAGCACGATAACGACAAACTCGCGCTCGGCTCACGCTGAAACTTCACTTCAAAAAGGCTTGCTCGCCCTATGGCGTTGTCAATGTTGAAATTTTTACATAGGATCGCGATGTTGTCGCGGCGCTGTCACTATCGTACTCGGCCTGGTGTACAGGATTATTTATATAACACCAATAACCTCGCAGAACGCTTACATCATAAACATTTTTTTTTCTACGACTTGCAACTTAAAAAACTCAATACTTTCACCGAAAATACATTTTTAAGTTTTTGTTGCATTATCTAACACTTCCATTCTGTCTTGTGCCATTTTTGACTAGTCGGCCCAATTTTGACTTTCAACTCTTTTTCAACGGAATGGCACACTTTAATGTCAGAGGCCAAGATCCATTTTGGGTCGTAGTAAGTCTATAACACTTGGAAAAATTGTGGTTTTCGAACTACATCACGTTCAGCCTACCCCAAAAGGGATAGGCGTGTATACATAAATGGATGGACTCGTGCCGAGCAGTTTTCTGTCCCTAAAAATTATTTTTGAGTATTCCTATTACACGGGTAAGCATTTTAAAAATACTGAACGCTCTGTCTATGCCAATACAACAAATATAAGCGGAAATACATAAATCACCTCTTACGAAACTCAATAATCTAAGTTAATAACCCACCGTCTAATATAACCGTTCCTATTCAGAAGTAACTTTTCAATTAGCCGACAGTTTCATAGTTCAACTGGTTTCAATCGCAAAATAGTTGCTTGTTTTGAGGTATTCGATTCATATTTAGTTATACAGGATGCGAGTTTATGTATCAATTTTAATACAAATATAATTAAGCTTCTTATACATTGTTATTCTACAAAAATACTTGGTATATGGATCTACAAAATTGGAAACAAATCAGAATCTTTGCGTTAAACTGAAATATATGTGAAGTATATGTGCAATTTTAATTAAAACCACCAATACAAATGACGCAGAATTGACATAAAATATGGCTATATCAAGAGATGACCTAAAAATACCCCGATCATACCTTCATGGACACTCTCACCACGGATATTTTTTAACAGTACGAACTCCATGGTGAATGATAGAAAAAAATATAGTTGTCACTAGTTCTCGCCATTTATAGATAGTTTTCGGTTGATAATAAATACAATATCTTTTTATTATTGACTTTGTTTCCGCTGCTTTAACAGTGATTACATTGTTATTTTTAATAATCATTCATTGTTAATAGATTTTTAACACAAATATCATCTGTGTAACGGTCTGGGGCACCATTAGGCCAAATAATTTTGCAGATAAATACTCTCTTATTGAAAAAAAAAAAACAGGAAATTTACGGTAATCTAAAGTACATAACAAATATCACAAAAGCTAATCTTAACGCCTCCAGACGTATCACCAATTAAGCAACTTCGGATGACGAGAAAATACATCCTGTTTAGATAAAACAGCCAAGAATCACAATATCCATCGTTTACTGTGATACCGTTATTTAACGCAACCTCATATTTTCCTGACACCCTGTATAACTCATCAAGGTTGGAGAGGAGGGGTTGTCATAGCTACAGGGTGTTCAAAGGAAGGTGGGGAGCCAGCGTTGCTATTAGTGATCTGTGGTTGCCTAGCATCCAAAGCTTTCATCAAACAGCAGTAGGGATGAAATATATTTTATTTTTCTCATAGTTGGCGTATTTTGACGGACTTCCCGGTTTTGAATTGGATATAATGTAAAGGAAGTACATAAAGTGCCCCTTTTTTGGTGTTTTTTTTGTTCGTGTTGCTGACGGATTGGGATAAAAAAGACTTGTAATAGGTACTTTATCGCAATTTAATTCTGTAAGGTAAGTTATGCCTACGAATTTTTAAATTTCTTTCATTAACTTTAGACAATCAAGAGTCGTTACATCATTTCAAAAGACAACTTTATAAATAAACTCATCATCTCTTAAATTAAAAATTTTTCATCATTACCGACATCCGATTGCTTGTAATTTTTAAATGGCTGAACTAATTTTAATCAAATGTAGCTAAGAACTATCTCAATCACGTCAGCTTTCAAACAAATACAAATCGCATCGAAATCGGTCCATTTGTTTAGGAGCTACGAGACCACAGACAGACACACAGATAGACAGACATACAGATACACACGTCAAACTTATTATAACACCTCTCTTTCTTCGTCAGGGGTTGTGTAAGGTAAGGTTACGCTTTCGGTTCAGTTAGGTTAGGTTAGGTTGCATTCACCGGGTAGCTACGGATTAGAATATAGCTACGGTCTCCCCCGCCTGTCGTAAAAGGCGACTAAAGGGGGACTCGGGGTCGCGGGCGTCAGGAGCGGGGGCTGCTGCGTCTTAAAATCGACCCCAAGATGGGCGGTAATATGGCGTGACCACCATGTCACTGCGCACCAGGGCGGTATTGGGGCAATGGAATAGAATAGAAAAAATCTTTATTTTATAGGACATTCAGGATGCCACTTAAAACAAATCAAGATTACATGAAATACATACAAACAAACATTAAAGGATTTAAATACATACTCGTACATACGCATTCGTTCTATTGACCCTACTGACTCTACGCCTAAAACAAAGGCAGGTGGCATTATTAATCTCCTGCTCCGGGAGGAGCCTCTCGGGCGTGATGCTAGGCGGGCACCGGTGCGTTCTTCGGAGATCCCGGAGCAAAGTCAAAGTCAAAGTCAAAAGTGTTTATTTCATTGAACATATAAAATGAGTAATTCAAGTATCATTTTATTATGAATTACATTAGCACTTTTGACTTTGTGCACATTCGCAAAGGTTTAATTATCGTCCTTAATTTTTCTAAAGGTAGGTTTTGAATACACATGGGAATCTTATTGTAGAAGCGTATACATTGACCCATAAAAGAGTTTGTTACTTTGTAGAGACGGCTGTCTAGTATATCCAAGTTAGTATATCCAATTATAGTATATAGTATAACCAAGAGCCTGCCGAAGAGCATCGAGGGTGGTCACCGTGGAATTTTTTAGTGGGTAGAAATCCCACATAACCTAGTTCCTCCCCCTGGGGCTGGGCACCTGGATCGCAGGTTTTTCTTCACGTTGAATTATTATGATTTTGTAGTTGAGGCAGTTCACAAAGAACTGAACGATTATAAATCTATAAAACTACAATGTTGCGGGTTTGACAATGTTATAAATGACTTGGTCTAAAAATAAGGGTGGGTTTTCTGAGCTGTATGAGTTCAAATTGCCCTCTTTTTTTAATCCCCCACAAAAAAGAGAGATGTTATAAATTTGACGTTTGTATGGTATATGTCTGTCTGTGGCATTGTAGCTCCTAAACGAAAGGATCGATTTTGATGTTTTTTTTTTTAACTTGACGTAAAAATTGTACTTAGCTATATTATCTGATCAAAATTGGTTCAGCCGTTTAAATGTTATTACATTTTTTTTTCATTTTAGAGTTATCTCAAGAGCTGCATGGGCTTAAAACGCCTTTGTTCTATAAGAAGCTTAGAGACACTGTCTTGTACCATCCTTGTCATAGCCAGATCACAAGGTACTGTGGTATGCAGACCTTCATGGAAGATCTGGCAAACGCATCTTCTTTCTCATTCGGTCATTTCGAAGAAGATAATTCGAATATCACTTTAAATAGTTTGAAAGGATATTCGATGTCGACATTCGAAATGACCGAATGAGAAAGAAGTTGCGTTATGCCAGATCCTCCAAGAAGGTCTGCATACTACAGTACCGAGCGCTTCACCTCAACTGTCATAATATCCACTCCACCAAGAAATTGAATACTTTACCTTCATCTGAATTTTGGAGATCGTTTAAACACATCTCCTTAGAAAGTTTTTGTTAATAGACTTCTGGGTGAACTGTGGTTACATTCTAGACCCCATCTTTGACTGAGATTTCATTATAGTCAAGAGAGTAGGTACCTTTTTTTAATGCAGATAGAAATAAAAGGTTATGTTTTATTTTTACCTACATTTAATTTCAATTATACACACTTATCCCTTGAACTGCAATGTCATTACCAAATCTAATTTTACTGAGCAAATCTCGAAGCGGGCAACTAATATAATAATACGTTTATGTTTAACTAGAATTCCGCCCGGGATCTCGTTTTCGTGAGAATTTAAGAAAATATGTAGCCTTTGTTACTCAGGGATACTGTAGCATTCTAATGGTGAAAGAATTTTTCAAAGTTTCGAAGACTATTCAATCCAAACAAACAATCAAATGCTTCCTCTTTATAATGTTAGTTAAATTAGATTAGATTAAATAATATTAATAAGTATTAAAACGTGCGCTAAATAATTTTTATCTTCTTAAATATGACATAGCCTAAACATAAACGATAATTAATATAATTATTGTTCTTCGGCAAAATGTTAAACGTTTTTCAAAACATCCCTCTAGCGCCACCTGTGTGAATTTCCCTGAATTACGTAGTGTGCCTGGAAACGTGATTTGGAACCCGGGAAAGGGCCGAGTTCAAACACAGGTGGTCTCAACAGATGGCGCCACTAGGTCGTGGAAAGCGGGAACCTTGTGTCACCGAGGAATGTTCATGAAAATGTGATTTATGTAGAGATGGCGTTTGAGAGATGTTTCAAAGGGGTAAGTTGTTGATGAATATGGTTTTTGAAAAATGTTGTAGGAGGTTGTTGTTTGTTTATTATTAATTAATTAAATCGTAATTTTACCAATTTTGGATATAAATTGGCACATAGATAAGTAAAAAAAGTTTTAGACTTTTTTTCTTTTAAATGACAAGAAAGTTTCAGAAATATATTTCGTTATAGCGATAGTAAAACTACAGATGAAAAAGTACGTAGGTGAGAAATAGTTATTGTTTTAAAAAAAATGACATAATTTTATTAGGTACGGCCTCAATGGGGACGTCAGGTTACTAATTTGAACTACGAAAACCAGCGCCTGATGTGCTGCTGTGGGTACTTAAGCTGATAAAAAATATATAAAAGATCGATATATGACTGTGCTCTTATAAACTGTAGATCAGGCTGGTAGAATGTTCAAGTCAATCACTATGTTCAAGTCAATCATTGCGACTGCACGCTGTTTGCTTCACAGATTCTCGCTTTGAAGATGTAGAATCAGTTACCTACTTTAGTTTTTATTTTTTCTTGTATAATTACCCACTGATACGAGATGGCAGACGACGGTCAGTGGTCTACAGACAAACCATATTGTGGTTTATATTAGATCATTAGGTTAAGCAATTACTGTTTCTTTTAAAATATTTCAATAATAAAAAAAAAAAAGCCATTAGGTTGCTTGTGCTATAAGAGAACTGAAAACTGTTACATACGATAGGTATGTAAATCATTTCAACTTTTTTCACTAGCGCTTAATGATACAATTTAAATGATCTCTGTCTATCCGAATGGAAAAGAGGCGTAAAGCTTTTGAGTGGAGCGAGCGGTAACCATATTCTTAACTCATTATCTGTAGCTTATTAAAACAAAACACTAGGAAATATGACACTATAATTTTCCACGTTAAAAACGTATGAGTCACCGACTTCAATCCTAACAGTTCGCACAAAGTAGATATCTAGTATTTTTTGTGGACTGCAATGCTTATTAGCAGATAACTACAAGCAGAAATGTCATTCATTTATTTAGATGATGTTCTAGTTTGTAGTATTTTTTGTTTTTGTTGTTTTTTTTTCAAAGCGCTGAATCATTTTTGATAAAATTTATATGGGACCTCTTCAGGAGTATACTCTTTCGAACAAATAAAGAATTATTCAAATAGGTTTATAATTGCTGGAGTAATCGCGTAACAAATATACAAAAAAAATACAGTCGAATTGAGAACCTCCTCCTTTTTTGAAGTCGGTTGAAAACCAAACAATTTTTCTCGATTTCTTATTTCTATAAACTCTCTATCAAACATTTTTAAACTTCTAGACCTTTGAGTTTGGCATAATTCGTACAAAACAAATAAAAATCTGTAATTTTAACAAGTTCAAAATGAATAACTCTAGAATTAAAATTATCGTATCACCCTCGACATTTGATTGCTTGTAACTTTTAAACAGCTGAACTAAATTTGATTAAATATAGTTAAGAATCATCTCGATTACGTTGGTTTTCAAACGCAAACCGCATCAAAATCGGTACATTCATTTAGGAGCTACAATGCCACAGACACACACAGATACACAGGTCAATCTTATAAAATCCCTCTTTTCGTCGAGAGTTAAAAAGGGACAAAATTGCGAGTCTGTCCAAAATGAAACTGTAGCCAGAAACATCACAAATAATGGACGTGGACATGCAAGTGGGGCTAGAGGCAAAACTTCAGTGTAATTTGTTCAGCGAGCGGTGTCACAGTGTCAGAGACTATCAGACGACACCGCTGCCGAGAGCGGTTCCACTGGCTATGCTGTATAGAGCTGGAAACTTTTATAAGACTGCCTAATGCCTATAGTGTAACTTCAGTGTAATTTGTTCAGCGAGCGGTGTCACAGTGTCAGAGACTATCAGACGACACCGCTGCCGAGAGCGGTTCCACTGGCTATGCTGTATAGAGCTGGAAACTTTTATAAGACTGCCTAATGCCTATAGTGTAACTTCAGTGTAATTTGTTCAGCGAGCGGTGTCACAGTATCAGAGACTATCAGACGACACCGCTGCCGAGAGCGGTTCCACTGGCTATGCTGTATAGAGCTGGAAACTTTTATAAGACTGCCTAATGCCTATAGTGTAACTTCAGTGTAATTTGTTGACTCGCTGGTGTCAGAGACCATCAGGCGACACCGCTGCCGAGAGCGGTCCCACTGGCTATGCTGTGTGGAGTTGGAAACGTTTATAAGACTGCCTATAGTGTAACTTCAGTGTTATTTATTTAGCTAGCGGTGTCGTGGTGCTGTGTAGAGTAGAGGACATTTATAGATTATAAGACTGCCTAGAGGATAACTCTAGCTTAAATTGTTCAGCTATCAAACGATATCGCTGCCGATAGCGGTCCCACTGGTTATGCTGTGTGGTGCTGGGGACGTTGATAAGACTGCCTACAGGATAAGTAATTTGTTCAGAGTAATTGGTTCAGCGGGCGGTGTTGTGGTGTTAAACACTATCAAAAACACTTCTGTCCAGAATCCTTATATTGCAGCTTACGCTGGGTGAAAGTGGAGTCGTTTATGCGATTGATTGAATATGGTATGTTTCTGAAGTATTTTTCTATAAATAGCTGCATGACATAGCACAACATGGATGCCCTTTATTTGTATGTAAGCTCTTTTTATATCTTGTGAAGTTAGTTTTTGTGGCTGTTGTCTTGTTTGAACAGAAAAGAGCGTAATTAATCTAGGTAATTTTAAATCAGGTGGAAATTTGTCTAATAGAAAACATAAGACTATAATATATAATTTAATACTTTTTCTAACTTAAAATATTTAACTTTTACACAATCTCAATAGTTCATTCACTTAAAAAAATATATCACGTGGGTCAGCCATGTTAATGATAGAACCATTTTGATAGTTGACTCATGTCGTTACGTATCAAAAACAGAAGACAAAATTGACTCTACCATGTTCTCTATACACTCTCAGTCCTTTAGCACATATACCAGTCCTTGATTTTTGTACCCTAGTGGTGGCTATACGATTTCACAGGCGGCCAACAGTTTTACCTGGTGTTTATTTTCGACTATTGGGTTTCGAGGAGCCCAGTTGAATGTAAATTTGAACTTTCCTCTACAAGGAGGAATTCTTTGCGAAAGACCAATAATTCCTTTAGGCATTGGTTTGCTTTAAAATGCATTCGGGGAGAATATTCTATTGCGGCGGATTTCAACTAAGCCTTTTTTCCAGCTTAACTTTGTTTAGTCTTCTTTACGTATGTGTTTATTTTGTTTGCACTGTGTTTTTATGACTTTCTGGGTTTTTTTAATTTATTTCTTTCTTTTGTATTAATTCACTGTTATTTTACTTAGGTTACTGTTTCACGAGTAAAAGTTCCTAATGTTGAACGTAAAATGTTTTTTACTTTGATATCCTTGCGATAAAAACAAAGATATGATAACAAAATACGTGATCAGAGTAGTCTGATATTGATTAAAGAAATGTCTTACCTCCAATAAACTAAAGTTTCTAAATTGCAAATTGTCAGTTTTGAAATAAATTATTATAATTTTAGCTTATATACCCATCCATATGTGAAGCTTGAAATAAAAAAAATTCAAGAGGCTTTCTGTTGCCACATAACTCGCAGTAGAAACCTCACTTTAGGTTCGTATTACTGAACGTGGCTCTCACTCTGATCTATACTTGAGTAGCAGTCGTTTTTGTCATTTTTATAGTGAGAAAAAGACACAATCAGATCAGACTTAAGTCTTCTTCTGTAAAACGGGCCTTAAATTGCAGATACTAAAAATGTAACATCCAAGCAACCAAGAATTTTTAACCACCACTTTTTCCTAAAACTAATCACCTGCCGTAACCGTAGATTCTAATACCTCGGCAACCTCATTTAAACAGAGGTTTATGTCGGACTGAAACGTACGGAATTCGGTACCGGACACCAGCGAAAAACCTTCACTGATAAAACCGTGGAACCCCTTTGCATACGGCGTTTTTGGACTGTTTATTAGGCCGGCTGTCCTTTGATTTGAATAACATGCTAATTTTGGATTTTTTGGGGGTGCCTCACCTTTGTGTAGCATTTTTGTGGCTGTAAAGGTTGCATTTTGTCACGTTTTTTTATGACGCTGCTTGTTATATTATTTTTATTCTAGGTGAGCTTGTTACATTTCTTACCCCTGGCAAAAAAGAGGAGTGTTATAAGTTCGACGTATTTATCTGTGTATCTAGATTTGCCTTCACTAGAATTTGAACCCACAATCTTCCGGTTATTTTTTTTAAATTATGAGATGGGTTAACTCTTGACCCCAATCTTGACCAAGGTCATGGATGACGTCGGCGATGGAGCGAGTTAACCCAGAAAATGCCTATAAAGGCACTGGTACTCCCACGCACCGACAGAACACAGCAAGCTGTTTGGCGTCAGAGTTCGGTAGAATGGTGTTCGCGAACCAGACGGCCCTTAACAGAGCCTACCACACCATATGAGACCATAGAACGACACCTCAGATTCAGAAAAAAATGAAGTGCCGTTGCCTGGGATGGATTACTACGAGGCAGGTTCTTTAGTCACCTCTTACAACACCCACGGAAAGATGTTAATCTCAACCGATCACCACACGAGTTTACAATCTGTTTCACCGCTTTCTGGTAAACATTACATTTTCAATATTGTATTGCATGCATGGACTCTATTATTGGCTGTAATAAAGCCTTAATATTACCTACTCTTAAACAATGAGGCTTACTGCATAACGTGTCGATTTGAACTTTGCACCAAACGCGACATAATGAAAATAAATGTCAACAGTTAATTATCAGAAGGTAGTGCTGGCTTGACCTTTTGTAGTTCGGTTCTTGGTTATTTTACATAAGGTTACGTGAAGGAAACTCATAGAAAATCTAGTCTTTATTGTTCTATGTATATTTATATATATATATATATATATATCTAACTAAATTAATAATGGTCCTGACTGACTGACTGAGCCTCAGCCGTTAAATTAATACTAGGCAGCCGATTAAAACGATTTTCTAATATTCCCTCGGGACCAGAGGAAACTTGGTGAAGAAACCTAGAAAAGCTAGAATAGAATAGAATAAAATAGAAAAAATCTTTATTTTATAGGATATTCAGGATGCCAGTTAAAACAAGTCAAGATTACAACAAAATACATACAAACATACATTAAACGATTTAAATACATATGCATTCGTTATTTTGACCCTACAGAGCTAGCCGCAAATATCAGCATACTGCGATGACAGAGCCGAATGGCGGACAAGTAGATTGTAGATTGAATGTCATTATTATACTTATTATATTAATTATTGGAATTTTGACGATCACATTATACTTTGACATTGCTTTAGACATGCTATTGTAACTGGAATTGATAATCTATATATATAACAGAAAGTCGTGTTTGTTACAACACTTATAACTCGAGAACGGCTGGACCGATTTCCATGGTTTTTGATTTGTTGTATTTCTCTCAGTCCCGAATAGCAGAATAACTATTAAAAACATTGGAAAATTGACGGGGAAATTCCCACGGGAACGAAGTCCCGGGCAAAAAGCTAGTATGAAATAAATGAATCTAATCTAATATTATCTTATATTCAGCGGTCTTACACTAAGTAATATGGGAAGACAATGCGGTTAAGCTACGTATACAGAGGTAGAGAACCTGATGAGTGACCAAAGTCTCAATTTATCACCAGCATTTCCGTGCTTCGGAGAACACGTTTAAGCTGTCGGTCCCGGCTATAGTCGATTGATTACAGTCAATCAAACCAAGTCAGAGGCCATTGTCTGGTTTAAAACACCACCACCAGGGCTAGCTAAGTTCGCCACACACTTGACTAATTTTACATGATAAGAAAAATATTTGAAGAGGCACGTCGATAGAAGGGGCCATAGAAAAGAACAAAATTTTCGCTTACAAATTCTAAGTTCTTTTTTTTTATTATAAGATGGGTTAACTCTTGACCTCAATCTTGCCCATAAGGTCAAAGATGAGGTCGACGATGGAGCGAGTTAACCCAGAAAATGTCTATAAAGGCACTGGTACTCCCACGCACCGACGGAACACAGCAAGCTGTTTGGCGTCTAACTTCGGTAGGAGGGTGGTCGCGAACCAGACGGCCCTTTACAGAGCCTACCACACCGCATGAGACCATAGGAGGACACCTCAGATTCAGAAAAAAATGAAGTGTCGTTGCCTGGGATGGATTACTAGGAGGCAGGTCTCATTTGTGTTTCTTCAGTCGCCTCTTACAACACCCACGTAAAGAGATGGGGTGGTGTTATTCTCAACCGATCACCACACGGTATATATCTGAACGTATCCGAATCATTTTATTTAATGTGGCACACAATTACGCCGAAAATACTATAGAAACCTCTCCTACACTTACAAGAGCTGATATTACAACCCAGGATAAAATTAATACCAAACCATTAATTTAATCTTCTCGGTAACTAACAACCAGTATCGTCTTAACGGATAATGTCATTCCAGTGACGTATAGCTTTAGATTTCCTGCGGCCCGCTACCATTTCTCATGCGACCCTCAATCAGGCGGAGTTGAGGCCACCTGTGCCTATGAAGTGATTAGATTTATTAATCACTGGCCGGTCGAGGTTTTATTGGTAAGCTAGCTTTCTGCCCGCGGATTTTTTTTATGTTAAGTAGTATTTTACGTTTTTATTGCATTTATCTCAGAAAACAAAACGCAAAAAGTTGCGTTGACAAATCCGTTGACATAATTTTCTTAAAAGTCAAAATGACACATTCATGCGTGGGTGTTTTTTTATTATTTTTTAATTTTATTGTCTTTTAAGCTTTTTGATCGTGACTTTAACCACGCGAAAATTAGCTTATGTGTTAAATAAATTCCCTATTTATGAATATTCAGAGCTCATACAACCCGAATTTTTCTAAAGTTTAAGTGAATGTCTTCTCTGTGAGCTTGCTATATTTTTGACCGCAACTTTGCCCCTAGGCTTGACTAGCATCTTTACTGACAGCGAACTTATTAATTTATAGCATCCCGCTCGGGACGTCGTTCCCGTGGGAATTCGGGAAAATTATGTAGCCTCTGTTACTCAGACATAATGTAGGATTCTAATGGTGAAAGAATTTTTGAAATCAGTCCAGTAGTTTTTAAGTTTATTCGTTACATACAAAAACACAAATCTTTCCTCTTTATAATCTATATATATATATATATATATAAATGAATCCCTATTTCCCTTGGTCACGGCATCACGCCTGAACGGCTGGACCGATTTCGCTAATTCTTTTTTGTTCTGTTCGTTATTATCAGGAGGAGGATCTTATGAAAGAAAAAATTAAGAAAGTTACAAAAAAAAAAGAAAACAGGACAACGTCTGTCGGGTCAGCTAGTATTAGTATAGATAAGGATTTAAAAAAACCTAAACAAAATTTCATCCAAATTCGTAGGTATAGCTAAGGCGTTAAAGCAAAAAACAAACATACTCTTGCATTTATCTATACTAATTTTTTGAATTTTTTTATTGAAAATTTTTATATAAAAATTTGGTATGGAGGTACCTGACACCCTGGATTAATATATAGGCTACATAATTTTACCAGATTCCCACAGGAATGAAGTCCCGTGCGGAAAGCTAGTATTAAATATTTGAAGAAATATAAGCTTTGCACTGAAAATAGTCTGTAGAATTTACTGCTACGAAGAAGCTTAACCTTGAAGTAAAATTAATCTTTACTCAAAACAGCTTATAATTTCTTATGCTACCCTCAACAGCCCCTAGTTTGCGCCACCTGCCTCGATAGAGTGATTACATTTATTAATTATGACCAGCTGAGGGTAGTTTTCAATTAATTTTAAAGCCTCCATCGAAACCTTTTGTGGTAGAATTACGTATTACAATAACAACAGCAGTTTTCATTTTTTTGCTTTTAATTTTGTATTGGGTGATATCGTTTGCAATTAAGCAAGCTGGAAAAGTACTTTCAGAGTAATTTTATGGATTTATATAAAAATACTTAAGATTCAATATATTAATCACCTTTAGGTTTTGATACAATCCTTTCGAGAGACATTGCCGTGTGGTGCTCGGTTGAGAATAACACCACCCCATCTCTTTCCGTGGGTGTCGTAAGAGGTGACTAAGGAAACACAAATGAGACCTGCCTCCTAGTAATTCATCCCAGGCAACGACACTTCATTTTTTTTTCAATCTGAGGTGTCGTCCTGTGGTCTCATGCGGTGGGGTAGGCTGTGGCCGTCTGGTTCGCGACCACCCTCCTACCGAAGTCCTACACCAAACAGCTTGCTGTGTTCCGTCGATGCGTGGGATTACCAGCGCCTTTATAGGCATTTTCTGGGTTAACTCGCTCCATCGTCGACCTCATCTTTGACCTTTATGGTGAAGTCAAGAGTTAACCCATATTATAATAAAATATAATAATAAAACATTTTTTTTAAATTGACCCGCCTTCAAAAAGGATGAAATAAATTTTTAAAGCTGTGTTCACGAGTAAGTAGTGGTTACGGGTAAAACAGCAAATAGGTGAATTCATAGCGGAATATAGTTAATAGAGTGGATTTTTTTTTGTCGTCCTCCTTTTTTGAAGTCGGTTAAAAATATATAGAGGCTTGACATATACACAACAGCTGACAATTAAATCTTAACATGGTTTTCTAAAAGATTTTGTTAGTTATTTCATTTATTATACGTCCTAAAAAATCCTTTATAAAAGAAAACTTGTGATGGGTTCACAACAGACTAAAAACTTTTATTTCTGTGAAAAAATATTCATTTTTGATACAAATTGGGATAGAAAATTAAGAGTAAATTGTCACGACTACTTAGCTCTATCCGATTCCTCTTTAAAATTCAATGAACAGATTAAACCTTGATATATTAAGGTACCCTTTACCTTTTAAAGGACACATTATAGGCCTTTAGATAATATTTACTGACCTTCGTCTATAACTTTACTAAACACGAATGTATTATTTGATTCATTATGTTTATAAATGCTGGAAATCGTGTGTGTAAGTCGATAGTATTTCGACTCTTCGGATATCAGGGCATTTATTCCGTCAGGTGAAATGTCTCGTAAATTGGAAGCGATTGCCTGAAAAATAATCAATAGAAAATAAAAGAAAATAATGAACTACTTATATTGCAGATAAGATTTTAAACTACATTTTCATTAAAATTGTTTTTTTTTCCATCCATCCATACATGAGTGTTAACCTTCAAGCAGTATTTTATAATTGAAATATTTTAACTTCAAAATTCAAAAGAATGATGTAGCATCTAAAAACATCAGCAACAAATTTACATTCCAAACAAAAATATCACTACAAACTTATTGAATGTAGACTTGATCAGACTTCGCTATTTCAGTATAAATTTATGAGTTCTTTCACATCTCTAGCGTCAATGTAAACGAACCTAATGACCTTCGGGGACAGTTCAATGTACAGCGAAAAGTGCACTGCATAAAGTTGATCAAATAAAATAAACGAAAGCAAATAAATTAAGATATTAAGAAAATTTTTATTTTTCAAAAAAAATGTTAAGTATAAAATACGTTTAAGACGTACAGGCATCTGCAGAGATAGCTGACTACCCTTACGAAATAAGGATGAAGTTATTTCACGAAATGTTTTAGGTATTTCAATGATATTATGTATATTGAATTGATATGGTTTTGTCAACTAAACAATTACGCTTAATCACAATTTTGAAATTTTATGTTTTGTCATAGACAACTTCATCTTTATCCGATAGGGGTGGTCAGGTATCTCTGCAGTAGTCTGCACCAATATTCTCATGTACTTATATGATAGATTGCTGTGGTATGTTTAGTTGTATACTCTTGAACTAATACGATGACTTTCTCCCATAAGACAGTCCTCTTAGAAAATGGAATAGGGGAGGGATAGACTTTGACAACATTAACAATTGGACTACAGCGTCAAATTATTGACGTTTAATCTACCTACCCTACCAAGTATGAAAACTCTTAAAACAACTTTCCAATTTGTCACTCGCTCAATGTATTACTTAACCTAACTTATCAATTCTAAACATCGACCGCGACTGAGCTATGACTTTCCCAAACAAAAGAGACCTAATCCTTATTAGAGACCTAATTAAATAATAATTAAATTTAATATCTCACTTTATCTTGTACACCCTTGCCCACTTCAACTGCCTCTCCCTCTCACATAGGTTAGCTGGAAGAAAACTTATTGCTTGAGTTACGCTCGCCGTTGTACATGTCCTTTCTTTGTGTATTTTTTATATGTTTTTATGTGTACAATAAAGAATAAAGAGAATCCTTCTTTCTTGCAGAAGAGTACTCGAAATGGTCCCTACATCTCTATTCTATACTACGACTTTAGTTTTGTGTGAGTCTGGCAAACATTTGTCAGCCTTTCCATAGCCTTTTGTGCTCTTTGTCGAAGGTGGCAAGGCTGACTAGGCGATTCCTTTATTCAATCACTTCGGAACACCTTCCATAGCCACAATAAGAACTTTTGTAGTTCTCGGGTTATTGAGTGGTTAGTTTTGCAATGTTATTGGGTAGGGTAAGTAGGGTTTTGAAGTCACATCACTAGTGGAGGATAGATGTGTGTAGCCTTTATTTCACTGACAGGAGAGCGACTCTTAAATTAAAAAGAACAAGGGTAATAAAGGGCATACTTTATAAATATCTAGGATTAATCTGTAGTTCTCAATACGAGACACAGATGGCGCGACGCTAACGGAAAGTTGTCGTGCTTGTAGGTTAGCGTAGCTGCAAAATCTTAAAATATAAAACAAAGTCGGGTTTGTTCGAACACTTATAAATCTACATCAACACTAATATTGTAACAAATAAACTTAAAACCTACCGCACCGATTTTAAAATTCTTTCGACATTAGAATGCTACA
Organism: Aproaerema taeniolella; assembly: GCA_949987775.1. Classification (NCBI taxonomy): domain Eukaryota; kingdom Metazoa; phylum Arthropoda; class Insecta; order Lepidoptera; family Gelechiidae; genus Aproaerema; species Aproaerema taeniolella. The sequence continues at coordinate 19,701,695 of OX465250.1, forward strand.
TTATCCCTCAGTAACAACGGCTAAATAATTTTCCCGATTTCCCACGGGAATGAAGACCCGCGCGGAAAGCTAGCAACTTATAACTCAAGAATGACTGGTCCGATTTTCATGGTTTTTGATTTGTTGCATTTGTCTCCGTCCCGTATAGCATAATAACTATTAAAAACATGGAAAATATCCGAAAAAAATCCCACAGAAATGAAGTCCTGGGAGAAAAGTTAGTAGGTAAATAAAAAATTGTAAAAAAATATTAACGAGATAAAAACAGCTGCATACAGAAACTCAGAGAATTTCCTCGAGCTATCTCAGTAATCTTCAACTGATATTTTTTCTAAAGCTAACCATATTTTTCGTAAATAAGATGGCGTAAAAAATTCAAAAAGAAAAGGAAAAACCGTGTACAAAATGCTAAAGGAAAGGTGGAGGAGCAAAAGAGCTTTTATGGAACAACTTTGGCGTGCAGTGTCGTACTGAGGGCGTTTACTAGAGGTAAGGTTAGTTGCCATCGTAAGCGATTTCAAGGAAAGGCGTGATATAATAAGAAAGTCCAGTATATGGGACGTCATCATCATTGGCATTTGTAGTATTTAACAGATTATTTAAGCAGTTGCTTGAATACAGATATTTTGCTGATTGATTAAAAATACCTATGCGAGCGAAGTCTCCCACAATTCTAACATGAGAAGTTACCGGTAAGTAGCATAAATAAACTTTGATGATTTTAATGATTTTGTTCCTAGAGTATACTTCTATAATGTAGCCGAAACATGGACTACCTATACGAGGCAACAACGTCGACTCGACACTTAGTGAATAAGCAATAACGTACGTCTTTGTGTCAGGTTTTGTGGGAACTAGTCCAATTACAACTAGTTTCTAAAAGAAAATGGATCCATTCAAGTCGACTCTTTTGGTAGATTTTTCAAGTTATAATTTTTAGTAGCATCATGGAGATTATATAATAATGTTCTATCTATCTATAAAGGGGATGCCACCAAGCACAGGAAGGTAATCAATCCACTTATCTGGGACCATTTCACCCAATGCTCCATAACAGCGCATGTGTTTTACCTCTGCGCTGATAGTTCTTTGAAGAAAATAATGTTGCAATCCTTGAAATCTATTATATCAGTCTACTACTGGAATTTGGAGCATTGGGTGTTAGTGCATTACGAGTACTCTTTTGTGCAATACAGATGACAGTGACAAGTATCGGCCGAATGTCGGTATTAGACCTACAATGCTGCGATGTTCTGGTACCAAATCTCAAATAATGTTCATCTTGCAAGCATATCCCTAACTGTCAAGAAAATAACCCTACACAGACAGAAAAACTTCCAGGAAAAATATATCACAAGAATAAAGAGTAAAATAAAAGAACAGGAAACGACTGGAATCAATTCATTTTCTTCTAGAAACTCGCTGTAACTTAAGCTGCACCCACAAAAACGGTCACAAAAAACTGCGCTGTACGTCTGCAGCGACAAACACAACGTCCCGATCTCTCTAGATATGCAGAGCGCTTTTGTAATGTGATCTTATTGTGTCGCGAGGCCCTACTCTCCCCTGCATCACAACGACTTACGTCGATTTAGAAATTTATTAGAATACAAAACGATTTTTATGCGAAGCGCGAACCGTTTGGAAGCAACGCGCGCGAGTTATTGTTGCATTTCGGCTTTGCATTCGCAAGTTTCCAGTTTGATTTATGAGAAAGCAGGTGAGTACGTGAGGCAAGCTTCTTCTTCTTCTTATCGTGTAGGTATAGTCAAGTATGTGGCGAACTTGGCTAACCCTGGTGTCAGAGTTTTTAAGCCGCACAATGGTCTATGATTTGGTTTTAACGATTGAAAACAATTGACAACAGCCGCGAGCGACAGCTTGACGTGCCCTCCGAAGCACGGTAACGCTCGTGATAAACTGCCACTCTGGTCACCCATCAGGTTCCCTGCCTCTGTGTACGTCTACGTTGCTTAACCTAACTGATCAGTTGAGATCAGCTAGCGTCACTGGGCTACGAGCGTTACAAACCTAATTAGGTACTCTTTACCTATTATACCTATTAGGTACCTATTCTTCCCAGGTATACAATAAAAGTTTGTAAGAGGGAAAGGCTGACCACCTCTCAACATTAAGCAACTTGCTCCATCTGATAACCCTTGCACAATTTGTGTCAAACGTGGCATCTAGTGGTTCTAGAACCACTGATTCTTTGCCTACCCCATTAGGGATATATACGTGAGCGTATGTATGTATTACTAGGACAGGTACCACGTCATTTTACCTATAACCGATCTTATGTCGTCTGAGCATTCTAGACAGAGGACAATCAAAGACAAACAACCGAATGATCTGTTTGCAAAACAGATCTTTTTCTATCTATCACTAAAGCCCATTCTACCCATGTTTCCGTTGTCACAGCAGCCATCAACTACCCGTTTCCGTCGTCCATCCAGCACAATGACAAGCCGAAGATTGCATTGAGTGTTGCAAATCCCTGGAGGTATGTTCGAAAATTGATCGTTGTAATTTGCTTGCGTTCGGACTGCGAGCGCTCGACTATTCATCTCTGGCTTGGTGGAATGTTTGGGAGCTAGCGGAATGAAAGGGCTCCCAAAAGAAAGGTAAGTTTATATGATCTATATAGTTGATAAAACGAATGTTTTTTATAACATTTTTATTGCTGTTTTGTTAAAACTGCATCTTAGGTCTCTTAACAATGTATTAATTTAATTATTATTATTTATGTATTTCTCAAAAACTATAAGTCACCCCTTTAAATTACTTTAAGGATTATTCTACAAAAGTAAATGAACTGATTTTACAAGATGTAAAGTGAGGCAACACTTGTGTTAATTGTAAAAAGTTGTTAAGTTTCATGAGCTGATATATTTCCTTAAGACTTGCTTATTTAAAGTCATCCAATATACCGGATTCCAATAATGTCTTTAACAAATAAATTATGCAAATTTTCATTTCGCAATTTTTTAAAAGTACTTATTGTACCTACTATAAAGTCCTTCATTGCACATCAAACAAAATAAGTACATTAGAATCAAGACGGTTATAAATGTAACATAAATTCAAGGTACAAAGGCGGACTTATCCCTCAAGGGGATCTCTTCCAGACAACCAACGAGAGAGCGAGAGGAATCATGACACTACATAAAGTACTTAAATCTTCTTCTTATCGTGTAGGTATAGTCAAGTATGTGACGAACTTGGCTAACCCTGGTGTCAGAGTTTTCAAACCGCACAATGGCCTCTAACTTGGTTTTAAGGACTTAAATGTAACTCAAGAACGAAAGTGATTTACTTACATAGGACACGCAATAAATATACAGAAAACTACCCATTAAAGGGTTCAATGTGACAAACCTAAATTCAAAAACAAAATAACATTGCTTTTATGCAATTTTTTCCTTTAAAAGCGAACTGAAGCGAAGTTTATCAAACACTTAAACCAGATCTCATGGCTCACAGCAATAACATCGAACACGACTGCCAATGATCCATAAAACGCATTACTCAAGCACGCAGCGACATCACCCAATGTAGTCTGGATAAAAATATACCCATTTACCAGCGCTCTCTTCTGGGGAACAATTTGAGGAGAATAGCTTGTTTTGCTGATGTATTCCCTAGAGAGTGTTGAAACGAGTTGGGCTGTGGGAATATCTGATTGTCTTGCGTATTTTGTATTGACAGTCTGCTTATTGCAACTTTCATGTTAAGTTAAAGTAAATAAATGATAGAAATTTTAATTAAATCGAATCCTTTACTTTTTTGTTTAATTAATTTTAAATATGTACTTGCTAAGTATCGTCAATAGCTTTGTACTGACATAAAATCTTTTCCAAACTATTCCAATAGTGACTTGAAAACCACCATTAAGATCTGATTTTAACCACTTTTGAACATTTTTTTTTTATTATAGACAAAGACTTCATTTATTCGATTAATTTCTATGTATTTTAGTATTTTAAAACGCTTACCCGCGTGAGGGATATTCACAAATAATTTTTAGGGAAAGAAAAATATTCGGCGCCAAATTTCGCCGCTTGACTTGAAGGCACGATAGCTCAGTTGGTTAGAGCACCAGGAGATCTGATCCTGGGGTCGTGGGTTCAAGTCCCATTCGCTCCGAGTATTTTTCTTTCCCTAAAAAATATTTGTAATTTCTATGTATTTCAATAGTTTATAAACTTCGAACTAATAAAAAATATCAATTTATTTTGAACATCTCCTCATTAAGAAACTTTATCTGTAGCACGGAATCTACGTAGGTATCGAAAAGGTTCTTAATAATCACTCAGTTTTAGAAACGTGATTTAAGGCTTCTTTTTGTAGATTAAAAAAATGTGATGATCTTTGTTTACCTCAACAAGAGCAACAACTCTGATAAACTTCTGTACAATTGAATAAACGAAAGCAAATTTCTTATTTTAGAAATTAAAAAAAATAAAAATATTTTTCTTTTGTTTAACAAAACACGAACACAATTGACTTAAAAATCGTATCTAACAGAGAGACGGTATTCCAAATCTATGCTTTATGCCTCAAAAGCTATCCGGTGTTTCAGAGGCTTTGCCAGACAAACCACTGAATTTACGTCGTGCAGTGACTATAAACGTCAGATTTGGAAATATAACTTTTGCTAAACAACCAGTTTTGGCAAACTTGCATCTATTCCACTGAGCCAATTTCAAGAAATAGGTCCGCAGCCAATCCTTCACATCGTCACGCATTTATTTGAAACTTTCCATCTATTTTACTACTTAACCAGCAGTTATAGTATTTTGAGACAGATATGTTTGTTTGTTTTGAGATTATGTTTTCAGAGAAAAAGGATAAGTTCTTGCTTGAAGCAGTCTAAGCTAAGTAAGCTAAATAATTGAATTGTAATTGATTTTGGTATGTTTGACTTATTGACATTTTGTATTTTTTTTAACACTATCAAAGTTAAGGGACCCACGACATAAGGAAAAACCTTAGTGTGGGACTAAGGCTTTCCCTTGTGTCGTGGGTCCCTCGGTACATGCATAAAGACAGACACAAACACCCGTGACTACAGAACAAAAATTTGCTTTTTAAACAAATATTCACTCCTGGGAAACGAATCCAGGAGTCACGACCACTCGACCAAACCGGGCGTTAGTTGTATTTATTAACATCATTTAAATTTTTCTTGAATACCATGTTATAGAATACAAAAAAAAACTGTGACAAATGTATAACATTTGCGTGCTTACATTTAAGCTGAAAACATTTTACTAAATGTTACATAACATACCATCTGCAATTATTACTTTTTTCTCGAAAATAAATACTATTCTATTCTAAAGTCTTGTTTAGGTTCATTCATGTTCACAGTTGAATCGCTGCTCTTGCTTAGCGCGTAATTTGCTATTCTAATTTTCTATACATACATAAAAATTTAACTGATCGCTTTCTATACATAAAAACATGTGAAAAAAAAAACTTACTGTTTTCAACGTCAACTTAACCAGCCGTAAACTGGTCGAATATGAATTCCTTGGGAAAAGTAGTTCAGTTTCACTGTTAGAATCACTTTTTTATATTTTTTAGTAATAATTTGAAGTAATTTGAAGTCATAGAAGATAAATATTCTTAAACTAACACAATGAAAAGAATTTCAAATCTTTAACCAAAAAAAAATAACGATTTACACCAAACAATCTTTTTATTAGAAAAGGAAAGTACCTATTTTTATTTTCCAGATTTACCAATACAGTAAATACAAATATCTCATAATACAGCATTATAAGATTCCAATTTGAGGTCGCCCACCGGTATCTCTCCAAACAATTCGAGCAAAATTTCAGCTCAGAAAGAGAAGAATAGACAGGAGACGAGAACGTCAATTTCACGGGGGATTTCGCATACAATTCTGAGAGCTATAGTACTATATATGTAGTGCTATAGTATATGGCGGTGTCTGTTGGTGTGAAAGACTTTCATTCTGAGCCAACCGTTTAGCTCGGTAGCGACTAGTGAAGTGATGGTACTGTTATTGTGAAGCTATGTAGTATTTAATAGTGTTACTTACATCAAATCAAATTCAAATCAAATTATTTATTATTAACTAGTTTTTCGCCCGGGACTTCGTTCCCGTGGGAATTTCCCCATCAATTTTCCAATGTTTTAATAGTTATTCTGCTATTCGGGACGGAGAGAAATACAACAAATCAAAAATCATGGAAATCGGTCCAGCCGTTCTCGAGTTATAAGTGTTGTAACAAACACGACTTTCTTTTATATATATAATAATATATATAGGTAAACATTAGAACATATATACTTAAAATTAGGGCAGCAATAATAACAAACAAGCCTAAACGAGGATGTTCCTCTGTTTCAGTCGAAGAAGGGCCGAGTGGTGATCGGCCGAGTAAGAGTTTTTTCCGTGTGGTGATCGGTTGAGAATAACACCACCCCATCTCTTTCCATGGGTGTCGTAAGAGGCGACTAAGGAAACACAAATGAGACCTGCCTCCTAGTAATCCATCACAGGCAACGACACTTCATTTTTTTCTGGATCTGAGGTGTCGTCCTATGGTCTCATGCGGTGTGGTAGGCTCTGTAAAGGGCAGTCTGGTTCGCGACCATACTCCTACCGAAGTCCGACGCCAAACAGCTTGCTGTGTTCCGTCGGTGCGTGGGAGTACCAGTGCCTTTATAGGCATTTTCTGGGTTAACTCGCTCCATCGTCGACCTCATCTTTGACCTTATGGTCAAGATTGAGGTCAAGAGTTAACCCATCTTATAATAATAAAAAAAGGGCTTAACTATTATCTTTAACACAAGCAAAATCTAAAAATAAAATTGTAATGTACTAGTTATAAACGACTATTCCCATCTTCAATCCAAATACCTACAAACTTAGACAATAAAATACAAATTTAGTAATTGTTACATGCACAGGGAAGCTAATCTACCAATGGCGTTTTAATGGCTGTGGAATTATAATGGTGACCACTTCATCCGTTCAGATGGCGAAATTTAGAATTATTTTAACGTCATACATTTGATGACAACTACCTTGACTAGCAGCGCCACTGCCAACTGAATGTTAAATTGCTTGGTAGTTTGCCAATAGGGATGTTGAAAGTGTCTGATTTTACAAATTATTGTATGTGAAACAAAAAATAATACTAGAAATATATTATTATCCGAAGACAGCATTAAAATTGGTTTTTAAATGAACAAGTTATTGGCATTTATATTATCGTAAGGACTCAGCTATCTCGTTTTGTGGGGAGAGCTAGCTATCTCGTTTTTACCTACGCAAACAAATGGCGGTGACGTCACATGCCTGTAAGTGCATCTCTTTTTCGTTGTTTGACAGTTTCCCCCTGTATTGAAATTTAAAAGCTTGTAACTTTTTTATTTCTTAATAGTTTTCAAAAATTATTTCGGTTTTGGGTTTTGGATTCATTTCCTTTTTAAGATAAATAATTTGAAAAAAATAGTCAACAACCCTATTATGCAAATTGTCATTCAACCACCATCGAGACGCCATTCATAGGTGGAATAGACGCCCAAATGTATTCAAGAACGTATTGTAATATCGAAGACATAGAATTAACAAAACATGAGGCGCAGATAAATTATTACAAGTATTTATAGGTGAAAAATTTTCCACATTAAAAACGTATGAGTCACCGACTTCAATCCTAACAGTTCGCACAAAGTAGATATCTAGTATTTTTTGTGGACTACAATGCTTATTAGCAGATAACCACAAGCAGAAATGTCATTCATTTATTTAGATGATGTTCTAGTTTGTAGTATTTTTTGTTTTTGTTGTTTTTTTTTTAAAGCGCTGAATCATTTTTAATAAAATTTATATGGGACCTCTTCAGGAGTATTCTCTTTCGAACAAATAAAGAATTATTCAAATCGGTTTATAATTGCCGGAGTAATCGCGTAACAAATATACAAAAAAAAACAGTCGAATTGAGAACCTCCTCCTTTTTTGAAGTCGGTTGAAAAGTTTTCAATTGGATGTTTGTCGTTAAACCAAGTCAAAGTCCAATTGGCGGTTTGAAAAATCAGTTTTCAAACCGCCAAGTCAAGTTTGCCACAAATTCTTACACGATGGGATGTGTGAGGTCATAACATCTTAGTGCTTTAAAATCATCATCTTCACCTGCTAGAGGTGCACCCTGCTGATCAACGGACAAGGCTCTGACGTTCTACAACCCGTAAAGGGTTTCTTTACTGAATTTTGACGACTTCACCATTTTCTATTTTAATAATCATTTAAATACTCCGACATTGGCAAAATCACGAAAACTGATGACGCCATTTTATAAAGAACTAGCATTCCGCTCGGGACTTCGTCCCCGTGGGAATTCGGGAAAATTATATAGCCTATGTTACTCAGGGATAATGTAGCATCCTAATAGTGAAATAGTTTTGGAAATCAGTCCAGTATTTTTTAAGTTTATTCGTTACATACAAAAATACAAATCTTTCCTCTTTATAATATTAATGTAGATTGACTTGAACCTACACGACAAGGAAGGAAGAACAAGTATTTAAAAGTCACTGTTACTTACAACACTATTAGTATTTTTATATCTACCAAAGAAATGGGAACGAATTTGTGGTGTTGGGGGAAAAATGGTGCAATTTTTCGATTTATTCAAGCGAAAGAAGTCTACACTTTTATAGGTGCTATCTTAAGTGAGGACTTATCAACTTCAAATTAGACACATTAGGGTGATTTTAAAAATTATTAATCATATATAAAAAAAGGCAAAGGCAGGTTGTTCATTGATAATTTGTTGATTGTATTTTTAAAGGAGCATTAAGTAGTTTCAAATAAAGATTAACTGACTCAATAAAAGAGAACAAGTTGGTCTTTACGAAAAAGAAATACCTACCTGTCTTAGAATTTAGGTTGTCTACGGTAAAGGAAATAAATTAGTGTTTAAAAAAATCGTATTCATAAAATGCTTTAAAATACATATATTTGAGATTGAAATCCCATTTATTTACCAATACAGAACACAACAAATTAACTATTAGTAACATACAATTTCATTATGTCTAAGCGCACAATTCTTTGTAATTTTTTTGATTGATAAAATTGGTGAAGACATGACAAGACAATAAATTTTGCTTAAAAACAAAATATATTATGTAGTATTTAAAAATTCCTAATACCTCAGTAAACAAAGAACAACAAACTATACCCAATAACAGTTTATGAGTCGAGCCGATAAACTGAACGCCAATCATTATTTTACTATCAAACAAATCACAACAATCAAACAAATCCAATACGTGGATAAAAGCGAATCATAGCAGAAGATTAATTATAGCAACTTATTACAGACGCCATTATTCTGCGCTTTATCATAAAGGATATAATCCGAGACCTTAGTAATCCCTACCACATGATACGTAGAGAATTTTGGATAAAGTTTTGCTGGAAGAGGCAGGGTTTTGTTTGAAAGATTTCATAAGCTACACACACACTCAGAGGCCCACATTTAGGTTTTCCCTCGTGTCATGAGTCCCTCGGAACATAAATAAAGACAGACACAAACACCTATGACGCAATAGCTTCAGGCAGTAGCTGAAAATCAGCAATTTACTTTTTTTAGCAATATAAACGCTGAGCTATGACCGGTTTGCGCTGCTACAGCACACACATTTAACTTTTTTATTTGATTTTCCTTTTTGATGTATTAATAGAATAAGTTGCATTAACTTTATATACACTTATTTTAATTTACATTTGTAATATGTGTTAATAATTGTCTATGTGTGTGACTGGGCAGACAAATACACGTTTTATCTATCTATTTAACTTATTGAGCTTTTCTTTAAACTTGTTTGCAAAACTTCAGGGAGTGATTCTCCACTTGAAACTAAAAAACCTTTTTCTCTCCACCACCCATGATCTAACCGAACTTTTCGCATACCTAACTATAGTATAGAGAGGCGAAATTTTTCTGAAAAATATTTCGAACAAAGTTCCTTGGGGAGAGTTAGTTTAGTGAGCTGATTTATATCCTTTATTTAAACAAAATGAAATATAAAACTATTATATACATGAGACTCAGTCCAAGAACCCGCCCAGAATCGTTCCTGCAGCGTTCCTTAATTTTTACTAGCTAACTTTAAGCTCCGTATTACAGAATACGACTCGGACTCTGACCAATACTTAAGTAGAAGTCATCTCTGTCATTTTTATAGTGAGGAAAAGAGACTTAAGTATAGATCAAGGCTTGAGTATCCTTCTTACGGGTCTAAGTCACCCCACATAATCTTGCCCCATCCAGTCTTACTTTACTTCTATGTTAGGCCCCTATCAAACGCTCGTTTGCACAAAGTATGGAGTCAAAGTATATCTCGAGCGGTACGAAAACGAACGAGAAGGCTTTAGGAACACTTTTTCCCTATTTCCCTACGAATAAAAAGGACTCAAAGCGAACTACATGACTTTTGTTATGGCGTATCGCTTGGAACACGTTCCAGGCAAATTTTCTAAAACCTTTTGTTGGCACTAGTGCTTTGAGAGGATGTGTCTAAACTAAAATGTTATTTACAGCGAATTGCAAGCTGGGTTTTTTGTGTGTAAGTCTTTATTGGACCTGTCGGAGATGTTGTAATGAATGCGCGATACGTTTTGAGTGGTTACATACATTACCACCTCAGAAATTCTTTCCTGTTCTTTTTGGGGAAGATTACACCTTTGCGAATAGGCGTAGAGTTAAAAGAACTAATGTTATTCTCTACTTGTAGACCAAGATCCCAGGGCCGCCAGACCTTACGTATTTTCTCACTAACCAAAAGTGTAGGGAAGAGTAGTACTAATATGTACTATTAATATATGAATACCAGCTAGCCTGGGCCGACGGCCAATTTTCAGCGACCAGGTTCTGAAGGTACTTCAAAAATTGTTCACTTGTCTTGAAGTCTGGGAGCTATAAAAAATTGTTATAGTTCCCTGAACATCATATCAAAAAATCACGGCTCAGATTGTAGGTATAATCGCATAATTTACTTGCGAACTGGAAGGCGTCTGGCAGAAATTACAGCCAATGGAGAGCGTCTGGCGGTGTTGATAATATTTTTTTATATTTAATTAATTATATTCTATAAGATTTTAGCAGCCAGACTTCAAGACAAGTGATTAATTTTTTAAAGTACCTTCAGAACCTGCTAGCTGAAAATTGGCCGTCAGCCCAGGTTTGCTGGTATTCATATGTTAATAGTACATATTAGTACTACTCTTCCCCACACTTTTGGTTAGTGAGAAAATAAATAAGGTCTGGCGGCCCTGGGATCTTGGTCTAAAAGTAGAGAATAACATTATTTCTTTTAACTCTACGCCTATTCGCAAAGGTGTCATCTTCCCCAAAAAGAACAGGAAAGAATTTCTGAGGTGATATTAGCACTACGAGTACTATTTTCCACACATTTGGTAATGAGAAAATAAGTAAGGTCTGGCGGCCTTGGGATCTTAGTCTATTTGACTTATTTAAAGTAACATACTAGAAGTTCTTTGCAATAAAGCTATTTTCGATTTTGACTTGACTATGTTACGACTAAACGATAGCGCTTAAAGCGCTAGTTTGACTATAGTAAAGCGCTTGTAGCCCAGTCACCTCGCTGATCTCAACCGATCAATGAGGTGTAGCAACGTACACAGGGACAGTTTACCTGTTAAGATGAGTGACCAAACTGTCAATTTGTCACAAGCGTTTCCGTGTTTCGAAGGGCTCTTTATGCCAGCGGTCCCGGCTATTTTCGGAGACAAGTGGTTTAACCAAGTCAGAGACCATTTAGCTGTCTGAAAACATCTGACACCAAGGTTTGTCAAGCTCGTTACACACTTGACTATAACCTGCACGATGAGAAATCTCTCTAAGGGATAAACTCGCCTTTGTACATCGTTTTCTTTGTATCCATCTCTTGTTTTGTAATTTTTATTATGTGCAATAAAGTGTTTACATACGTACATACATAAGAAAGGAAGAAAGGATATACATTCTAAGCGATACTGCGAGTGAATTCACCAGGGCTCCGATTCTGTAATTTAAGTTGTGTGTCGATGGAATGAAGGCCTTGTTATCTGTTCAGGTGGCGAAATTGAGAACTATTCAATTTTCATATACTTGCTGACAACCACCCCGACCACCAGCAATTTTTTACAGTAAAGTTAAAAAAAAAAATTTTTATTTTATGATAGGTTAACTCTTGACCTCCATCTTGACCATAAAGTCAAAGATGAGGTCGACGATGGAGCGAGTTAACCCAGAAAATGCCTATAAAGGCACTGGTACTCCCACGCACCGACAGAACACAGCAAGCTGTTTGGCGTCGGACTTCGGTAGGAGGGTGGTAGCGAACCAGATGGCCCTTTACATAGCCTACCACACCGCATGAGACCATAGGACGACACCTCAGATTCAGAAAAAAATGAAGTATCGTTGCCTGGGATGGATAACTAGGAGGCAGGTCTCATTTGTGTTTCCTTAGTCGCCTCCTACGACTTCCACGAAAAGAGATGGGGTGGTGTTATTCTCAACCTATCACCACACGATCAAAAACTACCTAGCAACTGAAAATTCTGTTAGTGGTGGCGCCACCAGTTATAGCAGCCGTCATTAGATGTATGTTTGGATAGTTCTCAATTTCGCAACCTGAACGGATAAAATGGCAACCATTCTATTTGCATACAACTTAAGTAACAGGATCGGGGCCTTGTGTACTAAATTATCAAGGGATTGTATAAGAGGTAAAGGTGCGGGTGACCTTGTCTTCCTTTCAGACGCAATGCAGAGTAACACATAAATATATATGTGTTATATACTCGAGGTGTGCCGTGAATTTGCACATGAAGCGGTTTAAAAATCGGAAGGAGTTTGATGTTAACTGTAAACGTTTGGGTATTTTTTTAATTTGAAAACGGCACGGCAAAATTGTATCACCATTGCCTCTTATGTAATTGTTATATGTAATAGTGCCTTTATAGACATTTTCTGGGTTAACTCGCTTCCATCGTCGACCTCATCTTTGACCTTTATGGTCAAGATTGAGGTCAAGAGTGAACCCATCTTATTATAAAAAAAAATACTAGAAGCTGAGAACATAAGGGGCAATAGTAATCCAAATTTTGAAATGCCGTGCTTCACTGCATATTGAGTGGATGCATATATTAAAAGCTGGTCGGAGTTAGCGCCAGTAAAGCAGGGGAAGCCTTTGCCCAACAATGGGATCTGACAGGCAAGAAAAAGAAATGAATCCTCTAATTCAATTAATTCCAAAGACATTCTATAAACTGTGTTTCAAGTAAGTAATAACCACAAAACGTACATTAACTTAATCCACACGGTAGCTCTACCATTTTGAAGCACTTTTAAAAATCCAGCAGCAGTTAAATCCCTACTTTGTCTACTACTAGCTAAAAGCTGTATAAAAACTCAATCTCGAAACAATTTTTTCCCCTCATCGTACCAATTACCTGAGCGATTAAGCCAAGCTGATGAGGTCATTAGCCTCTCGATCGGTGACGTGGGATTAGCAGATAACAAATTGATCTTATGGGACACGTTAATTGTTAACTAACTGGACATTGCTTAAACAGCCGATGCATTGGCGAAGGTAGATCTTGATAGATTAACTGCTTTGTATTTTCTAGTGCAAGAAAAATCTATCCGACGTAATTTTATAAGACCAAGTTACTTTTTGTGTCTATCAATATTTTTGTCCTGCTTTTTTTAAAAACCGCATTGAAATACTGTGGGCATTACAGTATTTCAATGCGGTTTTAAAAGGAGTTTCAACATTTTCTATGATTCAGCCTTTTGCAAACTCTCAGGTTTTTTTAAATTTATTCTTTCAAAATTTTAGCATTGTTTTTATAAAATTGAAGAACCTATTTTTATTTAACTATTAGTAGTTATATTAAGAAAATAAAATAAATTGCTGGCTGTAAAAACATGTAAAAGTCGGTTTCATTAGTAATAGCCAGTTGGTAGTCTCAAAAACTCTGTTTTCACTCAATTTGAGTCGTTTAAGTCACAGAAAGGATCATTTTGAGTGCGTTTTAAAAAAAAACAATCAATTTACATGACGTTTTACAATCAATGCACCAAATCATTCGAAAAACTTATTTATGAGCGATTCAGAACAAACTGACGATGAGTAATTGAAGCTTTCTGTTTCATAGACTAACAGTAAATACTAAAAATAAACACATATTGGTAGATCGAGGCCAGGCGATTTTTTAAATGGAAGTTACATCAATCTGGCTCAATTGTTAGTTCTTTTTAAATTTGTCGATAAATATTGAATTTGGAGATTGGTGTTACCGGTGAAAAAGGATTTTTTATAGAATTTCTTTTTTTCAATTAATATTCCTAGCCTTCCAAATGGATATTGCTCTGTAAAAAAATAATTATATAGTTTTACTTTTAAAAACAGATGAAAACATTTTTTAAAAATAAAAATAATAATGGAAAACAAATGAAGCAGGTAAGTCTCGAAGATCCTTAAAAAAATAAGGTCAGAAATTACTCGGAAGCCTTCATAAAGCCTTATTAATCCACTGTCAGTAAATTCCGTCCGGTTGCCTAAGTAAACGGGGATGAAACAATTTGTGTGCCCTAATCAAATAAGTGTAAAAGGAAATTTTAAATTCCTGCCCAAAATTTGCATAATGACCCTTCGTTACGACTCAATCTCGAGTAGCTCTGTTTTATTGCTCTGCCTTGTTTTTGAAAAGAATTAAGTTAAGAAGGTAAAACGTTAGAAATTGTGTTTTCATTTTCAGTTATGCTTATTTTTCGTTTTTGCCCGACCTACCTTATTCAATAGATATCTTTGATAAATATTAGAATTACCGAAAACTAAGTCTGGTGTAGAGTTCTGATTTTATTTTATTTTATATTTTTAGTTGACAAAAAGACATTTGAAACTAAAATTCAGCACTTTTTGTTTTTTCCACATAATTTTTCAAAAAGTTTTTTGGCATAGGAAACCGTTGACGAATAAACGCACATTTATGGGAATAAAGCTATATTTGACCTAAAAGCTGTAACCTAAAGTACGGGGTTGACTTTAACGAGTGACCAACCACGTGAACGAAAGTGGCGGATGAAAGCTAGTTCAAAAATGACGTATGAAAACATGCCTTGCATAGCATGAAAGAGTGGTAAAACATGATTACATCACGGTCAGTAGAGCGACAAGTCGAGCTCATTGTATTTACGTCAATTTGATTTATAATTTTCATTATTTGCTCATTCGTCGGGAATTTCAGGAGAAGTATTCCAGTCTGAAATTGTTACCGTCGGTTGGGAGAAATTTCAGAGTTGTAGTTTGATAAAATGATATTTAAGTTGTGGTTTAATTGTTTAGTTTATAATGCTGCTATTGTTCATAAATAGTCATAAGAAATGTATGTCTATACTAATATTATAAAGAGGAAAGATTAGATTGTTTGTTAGTTTTTTTTTATATTATAAGATGGGTTAACTTTTGACCTCAATCTTGACCATAAGGTCAAAGATGAGGTCGCCGATGGAGCGAGTTAACCCAGAAAATGCCTATAAAGGCACTGGTACTCCCATGCACCGACGGAAGACAGCAACCTGTTTGGCGTCGGACTTCGGTAGGAGGGTGGTCTTGAACCAGACGGCCCTTTACTACACCGCATGAGACCATAGGACGACACCTCAGATTAAGAAAAAAATGAAGTGTCGTTGCCTGGGATGGATTACTAGGAGGCAGGTCTCATTTATGTTTCCTTAGTCGCCTCTTATGACACCCACGGAAAGAAATGGGGTTGTGTTATTCTCAACCGATCACCACACGGCTTGTTTATTTGCATTGAATAGGCTCCAAAACCACTGGACCGATTTGAAAAATTCTTTCACCATTAGAATCCTTCATTATCTGTAATGAACAAAGGGTTCATCATTTTCCCGAATTCTCAAGGGAACGAAGTCGCGGGCGGAAAGCTAATATGAAATAATTAGCTATAATTTTTCTTATTTACTACTATGTCATTACAGCTTGGTAACTATAATAATATTGATTCTTAAAACAATATCTCTTTTAGTATAGATGCACAGGCTTAAATATGTATGTACAGAGGGTCTTAATGATGTTGCCACAAGCATGCACTCTGCAATGAAAATGGGGTAACCTGATGCGTTCTGGCCTTTGTACATAGTTTATTCAATGAAGTAAAACGAGGATATGATCTAATCACGTATATTTTGGGTCTGAAGAGGTATTTTCCTTTTGTTAGATAAGGGTAAATAAAGGGGAAAATCGAAAAAAATATATGAAATATAAAGTCATTTTCAAAAACAGTAGAATAAAGCCCAACATGGGATGTAATGAACCTTAAATTATGTAATATATGGCCCATTACGCCCGATGGAAAACAGATGAGAATTGATTTCGAGACACTTGACTGACTTTTTTTTATTTCTGATGGTTTAGGAGTGGAATATTTTGAGCAGATTTGTTTTTTTAGTTATGTTGAAATATTAAAGTTTCTTTTAACCCGTTGCGCGCTTTTTTACGGCGGATGCGATACAAATCTTTAATATAAGGTTGTTATTTACAAATTAAATTATTACTTAAATTGACTGCCATCAACATTATCTTTTGTCTGCAACTGAGGAGGTTCTTTTCAAATCTTGACTTTTCCACTTTTTGTGTTTTAGTATAATTTAAAGAAATATAATTTTGAACATGGCAATTCTAATAGGAATAATCTACTTTTGACAAAATCATGCGTTTTTAAATATATTTTTCCAGTGGATCTATCACGTTTTGTCAGCATTTTGTTTTCGATTCAAATACATTTCAATGTTACCAACCTAAAAAAAAAACTATTTTGGTCGAAAATGGGATGGTCAAGTTTTGAAAAGAACCTCCTCAACTAAGATTATTTCACGCTTTACCTATCGTGCCCTAATATTTTTATATAACACCTAAAACTAACCCTACGTGGAACTTTTTATAACTGCTGTAAAAACGAGACTTAGTAATGAAACCTTAAACTTTTTTTCAACTGTTCAAATAATTTCACCAAAGATTTAAATAAATATTCTCAGTAGTACAAGTTGCCCACCTTTAATATTTGTTCAGCAAGGTGAAGTGCTTCTTTTTGTTTGAGTATTTTAAGTAAATTGCTGTGGCTGGTCGAAATTTGAGGCTACCTCCATTTATTTGTAAAATCGTGTCTTACTTACCAAATAACCTTCGATGATTCAATTAATTTTGAATAACTCGTTTTTTGTTGAATTTTGGTGCTTGTACTTACCTGAAAAAATTAAAGAATCTCATTAAATTTAATATTCAAGAAACAAAACATTGCAAGAACTAAGTACTTCAAATAAAAATGTTGTAAGATATGTTGTTGTGTATGTTATGAATTAATGATTTTCAATTTTTAGATAACATAATTAGACCTAGATAACAAAACTCAAATTCAATTTTTTAATGAACCAAGCTTGATGATTTTTATATATACACATATATATATATATATATATATATATATATATTTATATAGTTTTTTGTTGGTCCAGTATTAGGAAATAATTTTTTGGTTGAAAACAAAAAAAAAATCACATCTCAGTCATTTAGAAAAATTTAAATCGTAAGGTCTACAGTTCACAGAGCCATTATTCTACTCATAACTCAAATCGCAAGCATTTCTCAGCATAAAGCAATTTCCAATCAAAATCCAGGAATCGAACCTAACATAACGATCTCATTTAGATCAAAATGTCACACTAGGGGCCGGCCGTGTCGCGATTTGTACACGAAATTCCATGTAGAAGCCACGCTGTACATTCTGCGCCGATTGTTCATTAATTGAAGCTAATTGGGTGTCGGGTAACGATAATAGACTAGATGGTAACTGGATATATTTCCTCATTTATAGATATGTTTATTGATAATTAGGTCTTTTTAGATTTAACACTTTATAATTAATTCGTATAAACAAAATTAAATCTCTATTATTCTGTCAATTATGTGATTAAGAAGTAAGAAATACTCATATTAATCATGTTTTCTAGATAAAATAAGGAACTATTTCATTAAGGCTTCATTACTATACGTCAAAATTTTTTGGTGGGCCCATCCTACATACGATTAAAAATTTTCTTCTTTATATTATTTTTAGAGCAAAAATTATAATATTTCTCGACTTAAACAAGCCTCAAAAATATTTTATTTGAGAAATGAAGAAATAAACCTTAAAAAGAAATTAAATTCACATTTCACATGTGAACAATTGCTTCTAGAGGTAATATAACAAAACAAAAATACTAACTGACTAACTCAAGTAAAATTCCTCAATAAAATTGTTTCGTAGAACAAACGTCGTTAACCTTTTTGAACATGAGCAGTTTGCACTTCTAAGTAAAACTACAAACCGTAGCGTGTTACAGCACAAATTGATTCTTTGGCCAAACAAAACGAAAAGTGCACCCAATTTTCGTGCAGCCCTAAGTTAGAGGGCCAAGTTCATTGTAATTTGTACCTTATTACCTGCAGACAAGAGACATGGGTGGGTACTTAATTGAGGGAACACACTGTACTATTAGAGTCCAGGGATATTGTGTTTTGGCTGCTGTCTGGGGAAGTGAACATACAACGGATAGCATTACGATTTTTCAAGTCAAAATAGAAAATGATTTTAAATAAAAACCAGCTTGTGCTTTAAATGCGTAAATAACTCTAGATACATTGCAATTTTAAATTGACTTAGTCATTATAATTAATAAATTATGAAAGGATTGAAAATTTTTGTTTTTGATAGTTTTAAACTCATCTCAAGATAAATGGTCAATCGATTGATTAAAAAAATATATTTTTACATATTTCCTGTCGTTTTTGTTTTACTATTATTTGTTTATTTTTCACATCAATGTTGGTGAAACTGCCAGTTTCTGCTTAGCACACTCCTTTCGTCATCTCTAAAGTTGACAAGAAGAAATCCCTGCAGGTATTTTTTGTAAAGCTTTTGTAAAAGTGTGTTTTGCACAATGAAGTTTCATATGCAATAGCGATTATACATTTTGAATTCCATGTTGAATGTTATTTTTAAATTATGTTACCTCTCTCAAACTTCATTTATTTTCAATCATATGAAATAAATAAAAATATGAGAATTACAATCAACAGCCGACTCAAAGGTCCTGACAGAGTCAGTATCTTTTTGCACAATACATGACAAATGAAAGATAATTATTGCATCTGTTATTTACTTATGTTATTGTATACCTACCTATTTGTAAGAATTATTTTGTTTTGTTATGTTCTGATTTATCAAATAAATGAGTAAAATAAAATACTACTCAAGCCTAGGTTACCAAAAAACCCTATACATCGTAAAAGCATAGATTTTTCAAACAATTACTTACTTTTCGAGTACCTTATTCTATTTACTTACAAAATAGACCCCTATTAACCGACTAGACAGTGAAAAACAAATGCAATTTACGTTCGACATACAAAATTGCTACGTTCCACCGTTATTATGGCTTTCGCCACAATTACGTGTAATTGAAAACGTGGTTGTTACGTTGTGACGTCACTCAGTCGTTGGCATTTGTTTTTTGCTTTAAGTATTTCAACTTTGAAGTTCTAAAATTGTTAACGGAGTTGTCAATATCAGTTTGCTCCTGTCTGGCTAGGCTTACATTATTTATTTAATTTTGCTTTTTTTTTCAAAAGGCAGGTTATGTCAGTTTTTTACAGACATGAAATCAAAGCCTTAGGTTCACAAAGCTTTATTTTGTATGGTAGGTCTCATTCATGTATTTTATTCGTTTGGATTTTGACATTTAAAATTAAAAACAAGACTTGTAATTAATCAATCAATTTCTATTATAATATTTAATGGGATATTGACATAAGTACGAGTAATTAATTTTTGACATGCGTAAATAGTTTTGATATCGTGTATTTGACTTATTTTGCTTTGACTAATTTTTAGTGTTCAATTGTACCATAATTACTTATATTATTTAATTTATTTATATTTTGTAATATTTGGATGCTGAATATTTATCGGCTAAGCATGTTGGCCTCAGTTTATATAAATTGTAACATCTTTATACTATGAACAATTTAAACTTCATCTACACTAAATATACGCATATACCACAACAAATAAACTATAGATAATATTAGAGAAAGAAATTTCTCCCCGCTTAACTTGAAGGCACGATAGCTTAGTTGGTTAGAGTACTAGGAGAAAATTTTTCTTCCACTAAAATTGTTTCTAAATATCCATAACGCATTTTAAAAATACCAAATAAACCATAATATTTGATTGACTACAAAACTTTCAGGATAGTAAAAGAATAAAATTCAGGGTAATTCAATTATAAAAAAAGAGATCTGACACATTCACTGTCCAGCAAGCAGATTACGATAGTGACAAGGCCGCGACAATAACGCGGTCCTATGTCAAAATGTAAACATTGACAACGCCATAGGGCGAGCAAGCCTTTGTGCGGGACCCTCGCGCAATCAAAGTGAAGTTTCAGCGTTACCCGAGCGCGAGTTTGTCGTTATCGTGCTAGAGCTGCAGGTGCCCTAATGCCAGGGCGGCATTCTATTAACCAATAGCGTCTCAATGGCGTTGGAATGATGATGGTGACCACTAGTCTAAGTTTTAGTTTTATTTTTGGTGGTATGGCCCTAAATTTCGTTATGCAATTTTTTAGAAGCGGTGATAGTCCAGTTGGTAATGAGCCGGACTTGTAATCCGAAGGTCGTGGGTTCAAATCCTGGTGCGGGCCTGTACCACTAAATTAGTATTTTCGGATTTATGTACGGATTTCAAATTATCACTTGCTCAACGGTGAAGGAAAACACCGTGATGAAACCCGCCGTCCATGAAAATTCATTTGAGAAAGACGAGCGGTCCACCAACCCGCATTGGGCCAGCGTCGTGGACTATGGCCTAAATACTCTTCGTGTTTCGAAGGGAGGCCCGTGCCTCTCGGTGGGGACGTATAAAGGCTGGTAAGAAGAAGAGAAAATTTTTTGATTTTATTTTTAGAGTTACAAAGTTATTAATCTCTATTTTCTAAGAAGAAAAAACCAAACGTCGGTCGTCAGAATTTAATATATATTTTTTTTATTATGTCTCCATGGATGCAATGAATTGAAACTGAAGAATATGACGACAGCAGCGAGAGAGACGTATTTTGTGCTCATCATAAGTGTCTAGTGTTTCAGCATGGTTTATGACAAAAAAGATAGCGTTTAAGCAAACAACAAATTCATTAATACGGCAGTTTAAATCTGTTTTGGAGTAAAAAAATAAATAAATAAATAAACGCTACACACTCAAAGGCCCACACTAAGGTTTTCCCTTGTGTCGTGGGTCCCTTGGAACAAACATAAAGACAAACACAAACACCCATAACCCGAGAAAAAACATCTGCTTTTTACACAAATATTTGCCCCGACTGGGGATCGAACCCAGGACCGCCGATCAAGAGGCAGCGTCACTACCATTCGACCAAATCTTAACGTCACGTAGAAAAACAAGCTTATAAAAATGCCGCCTTATTGTCTAGCAATCTAGAATACGATCTGATCTGGCAGGGAATCCATTTCAGGAATAATCCATCATGCAATCATATTCCGGTGTTTTCTCTTTTTTCATACGCTACTGATTCTAAAACCCGTATCTTCTTCTTATCGTGTAGGTAAAGTCAAGTGTGGCGAACTTGGTTAACCCTGGTGTCACAGTTTTCAAACCGCACAGTGGCCTCTGACTTGGTTGTAACGACTGTAGTCAATCGACAACAGCCGGGACCGACAGCTTAA
The DNA here is from genome assembly GCA_949987775.1 of Aproaerema taeniolella. Classification (NCBI taxonomy): domain Eukaryota; kingdom Metazoa; phylum Arthropoda; class Insecta; order Lepidoptera; family Gelechiidae; genus Aproaerema; species Aproaerema taeniolella. The sequence goes on from OX465250.1 coordinate 19,723,559, forward strand.
CGTGCCCTCCGAAGCACGGAAACGCTCGTGATAAATTGCCACTTTGGTCACCCATCAGGTTCCCTGCCTCTGTGTTCGCTGCTTAACCTCACTGATCGGTTGATATCAGCAAGAGCTACTGCCTAAGAATAGGACTGGAAGAAATGCAAATTTTTCGCGTTTCCAAAAATCTTGTAGCTCGCTCCAATCCCAGTAAACAAAGGCGACGGATGCACGAGTCCCGCAAACTCCGCGGGACTGTAGCGAAGGGCTTAATTGTTTCCCTGCGACAAGAGTTGATAAAACGCAGCTAAATGTAGCCTACCACACGGCCTTTTGTTTTGAGAGACCTAATTTTCTAGAAAAAGAATTTTAAGGTCTGTAGCTAGGTTTTAAGATAAATCTGGGAGTAGAATGTAAGCCTGGATTTTCAGAGTTCTCTTTTTCGTGTTATTATAATTAATGGCTAAGAGCGCTTTGTACAATCTTTACATAATAACAAACGCTACACATTCAAAGGCCCACACTAAGTTTTTCCTTTGTTTCGTGGGCCCTTTGGAACATACGTAAAGACAGACACAAACACCCTAGAAAAAACATCTGCTTTTTACACAAATGTTTGCCCCAACTTGGGATCAAACCCAGGACCTGTCGATCAAGAGGCAGCGCTAATACCACTTGACCAATCCGGCCGTGTATATCGTTACTATCCTGACCTGTTGTGCATTTTGTAGAGCCTTATCAACGTCAAAGCTCGTCTGTTAGATGAATTAAGCAATTAGATTAGAAACAATTAGCAAAAATCACATCACACTAATATTATAAAGTCAAATCTTAAAAAAAAATAGAACCAACTTCAAAAAAAACGAAAAATAAATACATACAATATCATTTGATGTGCTATGTAGTAGTACCTACCTACTGAGCTGTTTGAAGTCGGTGCCAAGATTGTATGTATTTATGTTTTTTTTTCTTCGATTTTTTGAAGTTGGTTAAATTTTTTTTAAAGTTTTTATTTTTCCATTTTTAGTGGAAATTATAACCTCTTCATTTTTTGTTTGATGTCGGTTAATTTAAACGAATCATGATAATATATATTTTTGATTTTTATTTTACATACATACAGTTTAAATTGAGAACTCCCCTTTTTTTAAAGTCGGTTAAAATACGTAAACCTTCTCCTAAATGTAACTAATACTTTTCTGAAAACCGCATCAAAATTGGTGTAGCCAAACACGAGATAATCGCGGAAAAACATACATATATACATAACATACAAGTCAAACTGAGAACCTCCTTTTTTTTGAAGTCGGTTAAAAATAGCTGGCATCAAATAGATGAGGTATAGATAGTGATAGGTACATTTTGACATCTCAACGGATGACATGCACCTTTATTACTCTATAGCCATTAAGACGCCATCGTCGGTTAATAAATTAGCCGCCTAGTAATCAAATAAAGTTATACCACTAAGTTTCACTCCTTTTAAAGACCTGATGTAGTCATTACTCATTCCCAAAAGGCATCTTTCTTCAAAATTAAAGCCCCCTTGCCTCGTTGGCGCCTATCTTGCCATTAGTATTCTGTGACCAACTGAGTTCTCTTCGTGGAATTAATAAGCAACTAAATTACGCAACTGTTTTAGGGTTACAAATTGTTGGCATATAAATCCATTAAGCAGTAGCCTTGGGGCTTGTTACGAGATAATGAGGCGCTGAAATGTATTTTTTTTAACCTCCGACAAAAATAAAGGGATTTTATAAGTCTGACGCGTGTTTATGTGTACATCTGTGGCATCTTAACTCTTAAACGAAGGTAACTACTTTTGATGCGGTTTGTTTTTGTTTGAATGCTGACATAACTGAGATAGTTCCAGCCATATAAATACAAAATACAAATACAAATTCCTTTATTCCACACAATATAAACACAGACATAATATAGCAAACATTTACAAAGGCAGGGTGGAAAGGGTGTGGGCACAGCAAGCTGATTTTAAGCCCAACCTGAGTCACAAAGAGGGAAGTGGACTAAAAACTTGAATAAGTAAGAAATTACACAAATTAAAAAATTTAAGTCAATACATAAATGACATATATATATATATATATGGCCATATATGGTCAAAATTGGTTAAACAGTTTAGGAGTTTTATGCGATGCGCGAATAGCAATTCACATTGGGCCAGAGCCTTGTGGACTATGGCCTGAAGCCCCTTCACAGATTCCATGGGAGGCTTTATTTTTTGTTTTATATCGTTTCATATAAAAATTTCAAGCTAGATCGTCTGAAGCATGAAAATAAATCAATTTTTTTCTATGGAAAAAAAAATAACTTCGTCCAATTGACTTGAAACTTCGTAATAGTACTCTTCAACACAATTTGTGACACCCGTGTTTCTGCGTTTTACAAAATTCATTCTCTGAGACGTTAAAAAGGGGTATCAAAATCTGAAAATTTTGGAAAAAAAAAATTTTTCCGTCTTATTTACGTTCTATCAACGTTACTGACATGACACCGTAAGAAAAAAAAATTATTGATTTAAAAGTAACCCTGTATATGGGTTGGTGATGAGACGAATATTAAAAACTCAACCAACACTCATCTTCTACACAAAAAATTTTTGTTTGACTTGAAATGCATAAGTTCAGTACTTTTTACTTAAATGAGTATTGACATCTATTAAACAACTTAAAATATAACGATTTAACTTTATTTCGACGAAGTCTATAAATAAGTCACAGCTTTTATTTGTGAATGAACCGGGCATCGAACCTAAGGCTCCGTTGACGTGTCGTAAGCCTTCATGTTGGCGGATCAAGTCTGAAAATACGGTCTGTGTCTGGGTGATTTTAGCCTGGTCTAGACACAATTTGGAGCTAATTTTCAAGTTAATCTAGGCAAAGGTCTTTATAATGGACAGTGATTAAGGGAGGTTTGTTAAAGGCTTATCATGGAACCTGTTTAATTGAAGCTATAATTATAATTACGCACCAGTGTTTATTGATGATGAATAATTGTTTTATTTGTTGTTTACTTAAGGCGACTACAGCACCTAAATTACGATTTTATGAAGCGTAGATAAGCATGATGCACTGCATTAAATCGAAGAAAAAAATACTACGGTAATATTTAGGAGATAAACTAGATAAGTAGTTTGCTGAAAACATGATTCAGCACTTTTGGTTCGATAGAAAAATCTCACAAAGTCACCTCTAAATACCCAATATTGTGTATCTTTAAAGCTGTAAAGACGAAATATTTTGTTACAACTATTCCAAACAATTAAAAATGCTTTTATCATTTACTATTTAACGTTGAATAAAAATTATGTTTTTACAACTGAATAAACTATTTTCCTCAACTCCTTGCCTACGTACTACCTAAGTAGTTGGAAAGTAATTAAGCCACTCCTTTGTTTCAATTAATGAGTTTGTGTGTCTCGGCGGAACCTCTTAGCACGTGGTATTCTAGAAATCTCTAGAATTTACCTGGAAAAATATTTTTACATAAAATTTTACATTTGGGGAAAAAAAATCAAATCATTTTTTATAAATAAATTTTCTTGGACAATTCACACAAGCGCTGTCTAACCCCAAACTTATAAGCAAGACTTTGTACTATCAGTGCTAATTAACTGATTAAAATAAAGTTGCAGAGACGTAAATTTAAGTTAATGCTACTTTAAATATTGAGGTAAACAAGGACGGCATTACGTTTAAAGAAACTTTAAATTTAATGAACGTTGTTTTCCACTGCTCAGTTTTTTGCTGAGCAGAGCTTCGTCACTGTTTGGAGTCACAATTCTTCGTGTGGTACGTACAACTAACAGATTTTCTTTTTTATTTGATACATAATGGTGGAACATACAACTGGCTTTTTATAACTCTACGATTTTACCAATAAACTAAATTATACACTGCGTATAACATGCGAAACACAGTTTTTCATTAGTTTTTTGTTGTTTTAAGCTCGTACTACGTAATTCGAAACTATTTTATTAATACGGCTGCTAATGTTTCACTTATTGTATCACTAAAAGGTTTAAGATTTCATAAAAAATAATTACATTTATAACCAAAGATCTAGGAAAACCTAACGTGTTTAACTAATGGTCCCAAAACTCCTGTCTTTCTAAACTACTAAATCCAATTAGGCATGTACTAGACAAACAAACTAACTTGGTGATTATAATTAATAAACTTTGACAATAAATCGTAGTGGAGTAAACATAACTTGCCTTTATGTTAATGAGCGGTGAAGATACAAAACTTTGAATTTCTATCACAGCTTTTGTTGAAGAGAAGAGCCTTGAAGTAACCGTTTTTTTTAATTTTTTTACCAGCTCATTTACGTCCCCACCGAGGAGCATGGGTCTCCCTTTGAAAAGCAAAGGGAATTTAGGCCATATAGTCCCCATGCTGGCCCAATGCGGGTTGGTGTACCGCACGCCAAGCGAAAACGAATTTACTTCGACGTGCGGGATTCATCACGATATTTGAAGTGACCGTTAACTGATGATTTTTTAAAGGCACTAACAGAATATCAGCGTTTGGGCCCAACCACAACACTATGTTGAGTAATTTGAAAACTACAATAGATCCGAAAAAAAAATTATGCTTGTTAATTAATTCTGTTATTTCTGACCTCACATATATAGAAATATATCCATATTCATGTAAATTGTAACTTTAAAATAGCAAAATATGTTTATATACCACCTGCATCTGGAGCACGTATTATACGTCAAGTGTAAGCCATAAAAGCATTGTTTGGAACTTCCCTTGGGCATTAATGACATTTAAATATGGAACGCCAAAATTTCAACAAAATCTTCTATCAAAAATAATTTCGAAAAAAAAACAAAGCTATTGAAAGCTTAACTTCCTTGGTCCAAGGAGATTTTAACTATAAAATTTGACACATCAAAGAGATTTTACTTTTATGAAAAATATTTAGTATAAAAACTTGGCTGTATGTCTTAGCTATTGACTTTCCTTTGCTTACGGAACTAAATATAAAAGAAAACGTCGGTGATTTTGGATCTGTGATTTTTACCGCTAATTACTAAATGGTTTGGTAAACTTTTTTAATAAATCTAAAAAAAAAGTCCAGTATGTAGGTAATTCCAGCGACTCTGACATAGAAACGGAGGCTCAAAACGTTATTGATGGGATGAATTTATGATTTCTTTTTTATTTAACCTCACAGTAGGTGTATAAAGTAGAGTAAGCTCCTCGAGGATAAAAGTGTCTTAGTCTTGGGCAGACTTGAATCCTTCGCTTCATTCAGGATTCTTAACATAATTCCGAATCCCTCATTTCGCTCAGGATTCAATATGCTGCCCGTGACATAATACACTGTTTTATCCCCTTGTTGCTTAAACTACTATTAAAACTTTGAACTCGATTTTTTCAAATCGACCTTTAAAAAGATACATGAGTTGTGCGTAACACGGCAGTGCTTGTCTTCACTGTAATAGGGACGATTCCCATATGCGTACTATATGCTAGCTTAAGATGAATAATAATTAGAGTCTGGACCCATTTTGTGAACCTAAAAAAAACGAATTTCCTTAGACGTGCAGGTTTCATCACGATGTTTGAAGTGACCAGTGCCTTCAGTTCTGTCAGTGCCTTTAAAAACTCATGATTTTTAAAGGCACTGACAGAATGTTAGCGTTGTGGTACAAACCACAACAGTATGTTGAGTCAGGACCTCTTTCTTGACCAGCGTTTCACATCACATCTGGAAGGGTTTTCAAACCTATGGCCATCAAAAATCGGGATACGGTTGTTATCGATGCTTTAAGGACTGGAGACAATAGACAGAAACCATCGCTGGCTTAGGTAAATAAACATAATAAAAATGTATTTAAGTATATTTTAGTTTCTTTATATGTACTTATTGTAAACTCAAATGGAGAGTATAAAATCTGTTGAAAATGTAAAATAAGTATTAAAAATATAAATTATAATAAGATAAGAGCACGGACATCAAGTCTGTGGATGCAAAATTAAGTGTAATAAAAAAAAACCTATCAAGAGCTGTAGAGGTCATATTACAGTAGATTTATTGTAATATTTTTTAATACTATAATTCAAGCGTTCAGGAAAAACAACGACACGATTGAATTGATGACAAATTGAAAAAAAGTTTGACATTAACTTTATTTTTCAAAAATGTTTTATATTTCCCAAAAAACGTTACTAATTTCTACCAAACGTGTATGACGGCATCATCTATCAGGGCATGTGTAAAAACTTGGACGTGAAACAAACTCATCAATTTACTCTACAAATAAACAATTACAAAAACGAAACTAACTCCAACAAAAACTCCTTTGTATACTCGCGTGATAAATTGGAGTGGATGTTAAAAATATTGCAGCAGTAACTTAAATAAATAAATAGACAATATTTGACGAGGATTCTGTAAAATGGAGGAGACAATAAGGGTCACATATACTATAAACCGCAAATGTAAAATACAATCACAATCCGATATACATTGCAAAACTACTCTCACAACTGATACTTTATTATTGTAACTCATAATGACCTACGCAATGTAAACTTAGTAATTGTATTTTACAATCGTAGGCTTCAAAAGTAAGCAAGGCACAAGAAAGTAGACCCTGGCACGCTAGGTAACGCTAGGTAGTAGACGAAAATGAAAAAGAAGAAGATTTCCAAGAAATAAAAAATGTATTTGAATGATGCATTCATAAAGCAATAGTTTATTTTCAACCGACTTCAAAAAAGTAGGAGGTTCTCAATTCGACGGTATTTTTTTTTTTTGTATATTTGTTACGCGATTACTCCGGCAACTGTTGTCCGATTTTCAAAATTCTTTATTCGTTCGAAAGAGTATACTCCTGAAGAGGTCCCATATAAATTTTATCGAAAATGATTCAGCGCTTTTAAAAAAAATCAACAAAAACAAAATATACTACAAACTAGAACATCATCTAAATAAATGAATGACATTTCTGTTTGTAGTTATTTGCTAATAGGCATTGTAGTCCGCAAAAAACTAGATATCTACTTTGTGCGAACTGTTGTTGGGATTGAAGTCGGTGACTCATACGTTTTTAACGTGGAAAATTATTGCCATATATGTACTATATAATATGCCAAAAACTTATATTGAATTTTAGATCGCTACACGAAAAAGCTTTTTTTTATAAATATGTATACACTTTCATAAATAAACGTCACATAGAAAATACAAATACAGAGCTTCAGTCAATGCTCACTCGTGCCAACAAATAAAATTTCCGATCGAAACGAACTCGACGAATGTCATGCATTACTTTTTTTAATCGTTTGACAAAGCTGATGGCTGTGTATGACAAGCTTTGTACGCCAAAATAATTGAAAAGAAAGTTTGAAATACACAATTAAAGGTATAAATTGTGACCTTTCAGCACATTTGGTGAAAAATTACTTTCATTACATTATGTACCGTAACTTTAGCTCGTGATTTTTGTTGGATTCGATATACAAAATGAATGTGACGTTTGTTGATGTCAAGTTGTCACTCAAAATTTACCTCTAGAAAAGCATCATTATTAATGTATATTGTCTGCGCTCCGTGATATTGGCGGAATTGTGGCCATATGGGGGGCCATATTTAAGAATCTATCTGTATTTACTCTGTAATCCATGTGTTTTCCTCGCTGATATTATTTCCAACCAGTTATGGATCCAACTATTTTGAACCTTTAACAAAAGACGCGGGGTGTTATAATTTGACGTGTGGATCTGTGTATCTGTGTGTCTGTCTGTGGCATCGTAGCTCCTAAACGAAAGGACCAATTTAATTTTCTTTTCTGAAAGCTGACGTGTTCTTAACTTTAATTGATCAAACTTAGTTCAGCCGTTTAAAAGTTAAAAGCAATGTAATGTCGGGGGAGAATAGTAGATTTTACAACAAGTGCACAAAACGAGTCTTTTGTGGACGAGTTATAAACTCTGCTTTTCACTTCGCTTGCGAGGAAATAATAAAATCACATATAATAACAAATTTTATCTTTAAACTTCTGATTATTTTGACTGTATGGAGTTTTCTATGCCTTACTATAGACCCATTTATGAGTAAATCACTTTGTGCACTAGAGCACAAAATGCGATATTGTGCAGCCTATAGTAGATCGTTTTGTGCTCTAGAACACAAAAATCGATTTTGTGCAGCCTATAAGCTGCACAAACAAGCACTTTCCGAGCATGAGTAGTGAAAACATTTTTTTTTTAAATTTTAGTTTAAAGGACATCATTCAAAACGTACCAAAATTTAAAAGTAGCGGCCAAAAAAAGTAAAGTTATTATTTCAAAAGGACACATTATTCTTAACATTTTTTATTATGACAGCTATGCTGTACAATCTTTACGAATTTTCCTTTTATGTTTAATTTTTTCCAGTTTAAATGCATTTTTAAATTTAGAATTTATACCTTTAACCTAATGCGAATAATACGAAAAATGTTTTGTATCACAATCTATTGAAACACTATTTTCTATGGCCGGAATATTTAAAATCCAGATTTATAAGTGTCAAGAACAAATCTAGTAATGGTCGTACAGCTTAGCTATCATACAAAAAAATGTTTAGAATAATATGTTCTTAAGAAATAATAACTTTACCTTTTTTGGCCGCCACTTTAAACATTTTGGTATTTTTTGTATGGGCCTTGAATGATGTCGTTCACTTTGCCGTTTATCTCATAACTAGCTGATGCCCGCAACTTCGTTAGCGTGTTAATTTTTTTTTGTACAGAGTACACAGATTGAAAACATCTATCTTACGTGATTTAGATTTTTAGATTCCCCGTTCTCGTGGGAATTTTGCAATATCCTGTTGCTACTAAGCTTTAAGTTTACTAAGGTACCTGCATGCCAAATTTCAAGCGTCTAACTTAAGCGGTTTAGATTTTTCATACAAAAGGATTTTCCCGCTAATTCCCGTTCCCGTGGGAATTTCTGGAATTTCTTTCTTAGTGCACCTCTACGGTACCTAAGCTACGTCCCTTCCAAATTTCAAGTGCCTATGTTTAGCCGTTTAGGCTGTGCGTTGATATGTCAGTCAGTCAGTCAGTTTCTCCTTTTATATATATATTTAGAATATTGGAATCAGTCTTTCTAGTAGTTATACTAATAAGTAGTAGTCTTCTCTAAATAAAGGTATTCTCCTTCGAATAAAAGTACGAAATCTAAAACCCTCTTTTGTGCTCTATTTCTGCCTGATTACAGTACCATTTGGACCTTCACTTCATATCGCTCTTTACATTAGCATTTAGTTTCCAACTAGCTCAAACTTTGCCTCGGATGTGATTGTTTTACAATGTGTACGCAACTACCTACATAGTTTCAACTAATAGGTAAAGCATTGAATCATTTACAGGGTAGTTTGTGAGCTTAGATCCGATCGTTTCAAAGCATTCTATTCAATCAGTCTGTTTGATTTCAATGCAACTTGTTTGCTACGGTTCAATAAACAATTTGCCTATGTTTACAGATTTACCTTTTAGAGCGCGCTTGAAGGAGTGACTAAAATTAACCCAAAGCAAAATGATTGGCGGAAAGGTTTAAGTAGGTTAGATCGAGGGAATCATGACTGTCAATTTTACAAAAAAAATTCGCGACCTCAAAATTTTTCATCAGAAACAAAAGATTTGCTAGTTATCTCGACCGTTTGCTAGTTATCTTTGTATGATATGTTAGGCTTCCTGTCGACGCTAATTGTGTCTCCACCATATTTAAACTTAGTCGTCATCGGCCCATAAAGTCAAAAGTCAAAAAGTCAATTTAATATTTGCATTGTATAGGCTCCGAAACTACTGGACCGATTTAAAAAATTCTTTCACCATTAGAAAGCTACATTATTCCCGATAGACATCGGCTATATAATTTTCCCAAATTCCCACAGAAACGAAGTCCTGGGCGGAATGCTAGTAATACAGAGTGTAAAGGACAGCTTAGCAAATACTTAAATGGTGGAATCTACCCATCAGCTGTAAGTTATGTTTATTTCCCGGAAACGTCATGTTAAGGAGTTTCCATTATTTACCTACTTTGGCACTGCGCAACGTATCATCAAACCCCGCGATCCCCCCGCGCCGCGCTGCTATCGGAGTGCGAGTACATTGCTGGTTTCCGTGTTTTACGTTGATTGTTTTTTATTGCAAAATGGATTGTATTCGATTAAATAATAAAAAATGTAAGCAGAAAATATTAAAAAAACATGAAAAAAAAATTCCGGAGAAAAATTCCAGTGGAAAATCATTCAGAATGATTGTCTAAGTCCAGAGTTTCAGTTTTTGCTAAGCCGTCTTTTACACACTGTATATATAATTGCAGTTACTGACTCAGTGACTATTATCGCCTATTTAAAACCCTTGGACCTCACAAAATGAAATCTGTCCCAAAGATTACTTTTATAACGTAGGCAAGGAACAAGGAAGGATTTTACGAAATTCCCAAGGGAACAAAGTCCCGGCCATCCTTTAATATTTTATAAAAGACCTCTTAACACTGTTAACCCAAACCCTTTATCTTTGATACAAATTATTCAGCTTGCCTTTCAAAGACAAGCCAAAATCCCTGAAACACTGCGTCATATTGAACCTGCATCGCCAAGTAAATTGTATGTTAATTCACAGTCTGTTAAGATATTCCGAAGGGATACCAACTGAATATTCGAAGGCGACATCTTGGAGTTCCACAAACTTGATTATTGGACCTCCCTGACCCTCCTGGGGTGGGGAAAGGATGCATTAGGGAATAAATTATGCAGGTTATCAAATGTTATTTAATACTAGTTGTGATTGAGGTTTTAGGGCTGAGTTGGGTGATTGCAACAGATTTGTTGTAAGTAATGTAAAGTACTATATCCATAAAATAATAGGTCTTTACCTATGAAATTGCCGATTTTTTCTCAAGTTTTATTTTATTCATAATTTATTTGATTGAACAGCTATTACTAAAATTGTTTATTATTTAAAACCTTGGCCATATAACGGAGATATTGAGTCAAACTAATACATATTTGCTTTAGATCTTTTTGCTGAAAAAGAAGCTTAAATATAGCTCGTTTCATCCGTTGCCCGTTTCATTGCTTATTTTTGCTGTACCGTTGTTACAGTTACAACTTTCGATAAAGTAAGTATGATGAAAATTAACTTAATGTTGTCCAAATTTTCCCACAAAGTTCTGCTAAATTTGGATTACGCATTCCCGAGAAAAATCCAAACACGTTACCTATTATGATTATTGGGGTAGTGACGCCAGGGGTTTCATCGCCAAGGTAGGTGCGTCTTAGGAATAAGAGTTGTAACCCCTGCACCAAGGATGAAAACCAAGACCAAGGCGGTTTATTTGACTGATTTAACTTATTTAAGTATTGACATAATATGTAAATTTGACTGATTATGAATTGACATAAGTATGTAATATGTAATTTTTGACATCTAATAAATATTAAATAATGCCGATAGGAATAAGAGTTGTATGCCTCGCACCAAGGATGAAAACCAAAGCGGTTTATTTGACAGATTTAACTTATTTAAGTATTGATATAATATGTAAATTTGACTGATTATGAATTGACATAAATAATATGTTTTTTTAAATATAAGATGGGTTGACTCTTGACCTCAATCTTGACCATAAATGTCAAAGATGAGGTCGACGATGGAGTGAGTTAACCCAGAAAATGCCTATAAAAGCACTGGTACTCCCACGCACCGACGGAACACAGAAAGCTGTTTGGCGTCGGACTTCGGTAGGAGGGTGGTCGCGAACCAGGCGGCCCTTTACAGAGCCTACCACACCGCATTAGACCATAAGACGACCCCTCAGATTTAGAAAAAATGAAGTGTTTACTAGGAGGCAGGTCTCATTTGTGTTTCCTTAGTCGCCTCTTACGACACCCACGGAAAGAGATCGGATCGTATTATTCTCAACCGATCACCACACGGCAAAAACGCACGGCAAAAAGTATTGACATAATATGTAAATTTGACTGATTATGAATTGACATAAGTAGTATGTAGTTTTTGACATCTAATAAATATTAAATAATGCCGATAGGTCCTTAATTTTAAGTTTGTTTCGGAACAGTTGAACTTTTGCGATGTTGAAGCTCTATGTTTAATTGCAAAGTTAATTTCATCTTTTTTTTTTTTTTTTTCATCTAAGCACGTTGCCAACTACGATCTCTTAAGATGTGTATCTTTTTGTTGTTTTTTTGTCTTGTAAATTCAAATCTTTTTCTTTTGGTTTAGTATAATTTCACATGAGAAAGGATTTAATTTTTGCCAAATTTCTATTAATAATTTTCAATCCAAACAAAAACAAAAAAATTGTCTAAAATTTAAAAAAAAGTTTTATATTTCGAACAACGGTATTTAACACCAAATTGCAGTGCCAAGAGCAAAAAATAGTTCACAAAATAAACATGCGAAATTTCGTTACAAAAACTGCATAAATATCATAAAATTAGCTCATGTTTCCTGTTGTAATAGCAAAGCCAACAGCACTGCAAAATATGCAACAGCGGCTTAGTAGCATAGCTAATATAGCATTTATAATAATAAACAAGCAGTATGTTATGTTATGCAAGCAAGGTTTAGGATTCCTTATGTATCAGTCAAGCGATTGGTTTTTCGCCGTGTGGTGATCGGTTAAGAATAACACAACCCCATCTCTATCTGTGGGTGTCGTAAGAGGCGACTAAGGAAACACAAATGAGAACTGCCTACTATCAATCCATCTTAGGCAACGACACCTCAATTTGTTTTGAATCTGAGGTAGCGTCCGTTATATGGTCTCACGCGGTGTGGTAGGCTCTGTAAAGGACCGTCTGGTACGCTACCACCCTCCTACCGAAGTCCGACGCCAAACAGCCTGCTATTAGACCCCACGTCCTATGAGGTTGCTGTTTTTCATACAACATTTTTTGAAAACTGATTGTCGTCATGTTCAGCATTACTCCTACTGCCAGGAGACATATTTTTGAAACGATAGAATTCCAATTCGCATACGAATTGACAAGATTCGCGTGAGAATCCCATACAAATTTTGTCAATTCGTATGCGAATTGGAATTCTATTGTTTCAAAAATTAGGCCCCAGACCTTTTGCAAAAATGTCCGCATAGGATCGACCTACGGCACCAGGTTATCATTTTTTAAATATCTACGGCCGATGCATGTCACTAAGTACCTAGATCTTTACCAAGACGTCAGTCAAAAAGCTACGCCAATTAAGTAAAATTTATAGAAATATGCTACTTTGAATTAAATATTATTGTATTAATAAGAAAAAAAACTAAGCGCTAGGAAGAAGAAATATTAATTAATTAAAAATAAGTTTATTCAAAACTAGTTACACAAGGTAACAAAAAACCGTAAAGGCAAAAAAAAAGAACCGGTGCAATTTAATTTGTGAACTGCAAAAAGCTTAACAACACAGGTAGGTATGTAGGTATCTTTATTATGGAAATTTGAGAAAAAAAGGACAAAATAAATTTCACAGAATATAATAAAGGATTTCAAAAGAAAACACAGTGACATTTTTACTCATAGCCGTTGAGCACTCAGCTAATGAATGCAAATTTCATCAGTCTGGGCCCCAACACACGGCTTTTTCATAAAATGTTTAATTTGGGAAAAAAAAAGAAAATTTACATTATTAAATCTGTAAGTTATGTTCATATGAGCCCTTTTGCCGTATTGCGGTTGTGAAGTAAGAGGTTTTTGAATACAGCTCTTGGTTTTTCATTTTTTGAGTCGCTTTTTTGAGTGGTTTTTTATTTATTTGTTGTGTAAATAATTTTTGGAAAAGAAAAACATATCGGCGGAGAAATTGACTATTTAGTTACATTAAAGCGCTCATAGCCTAGTGGCACTTAATAATCTGAAGCGATCAGTCAGGTTAAACAGCGTACACAGAGGCAGGAAATCTGATAGGTGACCAAAGTAACAACTTATACGTTAAGTCGGTCCCTGCAGTTGTCGATTGACTACAGTCTTTAAACTAAATCAGAGGTCATTTGTCGGTTTGAAAAAAAAAAGTTATTTTAAAAATATATTTGCAAAAATTTAAAGATGGTATCGTTTCGCTCAAATCATAATTAATTATTTTATTGAAAGTATAACAGTGCGGGAACAAGGGATGAATGGAATGTTTTCATTTAAACAAATAAAACAAAAGATTTAAAGTAACATTTAATACTAAAGTAAAAGAACATTTGATGATAGTTTGTGTGGACAACAAAGAGTAAAATCACTCATCACAACTCCTACGTCACAGACAAAAGAAGCTTACCAACTTTAATATTAAAGTTCTACTAATTAGCTAATTTAAAGTTAGGAAGTACAAACAGAGCAAAATGCATTCAAAACTGAAACAGGTGGCGACGTGACGAGAGTGTGTTAATTAGACAAACTTTATCTGGTCTAAGCAGCCCGATGATGCAGAGAGATGGTGATACACAGGATCCTGAAGATAGGACAATATTTTAATTTTTAACCGACTTTTAAAAAAAAGAAGGTTCTATGTTTGATTTTTTTTTATTTGTATGTTCAAGGATTTCGCCATTTGTGGACCGATTTCTAAATTTATTTTTTTGCTAAGTGTATACTCATGGGTGATCCCATTGCTACCAAATCAGGATTTGATGATGGGATCCCAGGGAAATCGAGGGCTCGATTTCTCTCGAATTTAATAGGCACTTGCAATGTTTCTCGTGTATTTACACTGGAAATCGAAAAATAAATAAACTTTTCAGAAGACGGTTTATTTATTTTTTATTACTTTATCCATTTAGTAATCTTTGACAACTATTAAACATTTAACATACTGTAGAAAACGTTAAAAATACTTTAAAAATAACCGTTATCGTTACAATGGCCTCCCGGCCCAGCAGTTCTGCCACAGAGACTCAAGGACGATATTCACCTCGGTCTGACCACTGTGGCACGAATGCACAAATCCCAATATTCATGCTACATTTCAGAAATTTAATGGATTGAGTGATCCGACATTTTTACCAACTAGTACAGTCGATCTGTATATCGCCGCGGTCAATAATCGTCGGGGCACCAAAATATAGGTGTAGCTCAGGCCAGCAGACCCACGGAATTTAAACAATGAATTTAGGCATTCTATGTATGCCAATACACAGTGCCTTCCTAGTGCCTATTGATGCCAAAAGAACCATATCTAGTGCCATCATAGTTTAAGAAATATAGGTCGTTGTTTGTGGGTCGCCTTTTACCTTTTTACAAAATAAGTTGCCTAGTCGCCTTTTACCTTTTTACAAAATAAGTTGGTATATCTATATAATAGGTATGTAGTTAATTACTATTAGGATACATGAACGATTACGAATGGGGTTATAAACTAAAAGCTCTTTAGAGGTGGCAGCATTGTTGACTGTTCCGTGTCAAGCTGCGGCG
The DNA here is from genome assembly GCA_949987775.1 of Aproaerema taeniolella. Taxonomy (NCBI): domain Eukaryota; kingdom Metazoa; phylum Arthropoda; class Insecta; order Lepidoptera; family Gelechiidae; genus Aproaerema; species Aproaerema taeniolella. Next base: position 19,738,997 of record OX465250.1, read on the forward strand.
CTGTCATTTTATTTAGATTGCGAGCAAGTGTTTTTTATTTTTTTTGCGGAAATAATTACTCAAATTAAAGTCAAATTACAAAGATGTGTACTTCAATTGAAAGAAGAGTTGAGTAAAAGAAAAGCTACTTTTTTCAAACTTTTTTTTTGGATCTTTGGGGAATACATGTACACCGTATTTTTGCAGTTAATAGCTGTGCAAATTGTCAAAATTCATTAATTTACTATAAATAAATTGTTTTTTTACGAAACTAATATGGAGAATGACAGCTACACGTAAAATTTTAGGATCAGTCAACAGAGGCGACATCTGAAGTGAGAAATTGGCAGTTTATTACCCCATTCAAAAAATATGTTGGCATATGTAACCTAATAAATTAAGTTTTGAGCGTGACTGTACCTCGGTTGTTAAAATGTATGGAGAACTTTCAGAGGCTTGTTATGTTTGGAAGTCAAATTAAACAGATATTTTTATGTTAAGCTAAGGCACTAATTACACACTAAACGTTGATATGAGATTTCATACCAATTACCTTCTAGTTATGGAGCTATCGTGTTGGGTCTGCTGCGTTGAACCTCCGCCCAGCAGGCACACCAAGATCGTTTTATAGCTCCGAAACGCTTGAAGCACTAGGTTTGAATTTTTTTTCTCGATGGCACCAAGTAAAGCATTAAAGCTTAGAACTAGAACCATGTCTCTAACTTTAGCCGTTTCCGTGTACGAGAGGTGGGTCTGCTGCGTTGAACCTCCGCCCAGCAGGCACACCAAGATCGTTTTATAGCTCCGAAACGCTTGAAGCACTAGGGCTGATATCCGTCCAGCAGACCCACAAACAATGACCTATATTTCTTAAACTATGATGGCACTAGATATGGTTCTTTTGGCATCAATAGGCACTAGGAAGGCACTGTGTATTGGCATACATAGAATACCTAAATTCATTGTTTAAATTCCGTGGGTCTGCTGGCCTGAGCTACACAAATATAGAGTTAAAAATCTTTAAAAATAATGATAAAAATTCACCTAAAATACACATAAACACTAACGGCCTTTACTTATAATTTTCACACATTTCGTAGCTTATAACGACCAAAAACCTATGAAAAAGAGTATTCACGCATTTTATATGCAGTGTAAAGTTTGTTATTAGAAAACTCGAACACCACGGTTACGTCAATTTCACCAAACGTCATTTTTTTACGTATGTGCCGTATATTTGTTTGATTAAACTTACACGAATTTCACGTTAGTCATGATGGATTGTTTCAATAACATTATTGCCATTTTTAATTTGGGTAATAGTTTGTAACATTATTTGAAAAAATGTTAAGTTATAAAAGCAAAAGGACAAATCATTCACGGCCCATACAAAAAATACCAAAATTTTTAAGGTGGCGGCCAAAAAAGCTAAAGTTATTATTTCGAAAGAATATTTATCCTAAAAAAAATTGTAATATAGCTAAGCTGTACGACCATTACTAGATTTGTTCTTGACACTTATAAAACTGGATTTTAAATGTTCCGGCCATAGAAAATAGTGTATCAATAGATTGTGATACAAAACATTTTTCGTATTATTCGTATTAGGTTAAAGGTTTAAATTCTAGATTTAAAAATGCATTAAAGCTTGAAAATATAGATTTTAAGCTTGAAAATCTAAATTTTTAAGCTTAAAAAGGAAAATTTGTAAAGGTCGTACTTAGCCGTCACAAAAATTTTTTTTAAGAATAATGTGTCCTTTTGAAATAATAACTTTAATTTTTTTGGACGCAAATTTTAAATTTTGGTACGATTTGAATGATGTCCTTTAATTTCTATTCCAAAGCGATTTTCAACACTTTACTCAAAAATAAATTATGTCCTTTTATGAGGTACAATAAAAATGACCTCGTTATCTTTGCACTTCTGCTTCTTTGTCCTCTTATCGGCTTTATGCAAAAATTTATTGAGGTCGCCTTTAGAAATCAGAGCCAATAAATTTGCCTTTACGAGTACAAGAAATTACTAAAAGGTTTGCCAATAGGCGGTCAATAGTCTCTTGTGATAACTCTCTTACTTCAAAAGGGATTTGAGATTATTTAGTACTTTTTCGTTTCAGATTGTGCTAGTGGTGATAGCCCAGTTGGTAATGAGCCAGACTTGTAATCCGAAGGTCGCGGGTTCAAATCTTGGTGCGGGCCACTAAATTCGACTTTTCGGATCTATGTACGGATTTCTAATTATCACTTGCTCAACGGTGAAGAAAAACATCGTGATGGAATCCGCTTGTCCTAGAAAATTCATTTTCGAAAGATGAGCGGTCCACCAACGTGGTGGACTATGGCCTAAATCCCCTTCGTGTTTCGAAGGGAGGCCCGTGACCCTCGGTGGGGACGTATATGGGCTGGTAAGAGTAATTGTGCTAAGTAATATTAACTGTTTATGTTAAGTGCTTTTTGGCTATTAATCAAGAAGTTATTCGTTGGCTCAAACTCTTGGAATAGCAGAGCCTTTTGATGTGCTTCAAAAGAGGTTTCAACACTTCGTTTAGTATAAATTATCTATGCATTAGTGTTTGTTTAGCTTAAAACTAACCTACTTGATAATCTTAGCGGTGTGGTAGGCTCTGTAAAGGGCCGTCTGGTTCGCGACCACCCTCCTACCAAAGTCGGACGCCAAACAGCTTGCTGTGTTCCGTCGGTGCGTGGGAGTACGAGTGCCTTGATGGGCATTTTTTGGGTCAACTCGCTCTATCGTCGACCTCATCTATGACCTCGGTCAAGATTGGGGTCAAGAGTTAACCCATCTCATAATAATAATAAAAAAAACTTGATGTTTTGGGGTGTGTGGGGTGAAACGTTTTAGTGCTCCCAAATCGTCATCCTCATCTGCTAGTGGTGTACCCTGCTTATCAACAGACGAAGTGTTTTTATTTATTTATTTTTTATTATAAGATGGGTTAACTCTTGGCCTCAATCTTGACCATAAGGTCAAAGATGAGGTCGACGATGGAGCGAGTTAACCCAGAAAATGCCTATAAAGTCACTGGTACTCCTACGCACTGACGGAACACAGCAAGCTGTTTGGCGTCGGACTTCGGTAGGAGGGTGGTCGCGAACCAGACGGCCCTTTACAGAGCCTACCACACCGCATGAGACCATAGGACGCCACCTCAGATCCAGAAAAAAATGAAGTGTCGTTGCCTGGGATGGATTACTAGGAGGCAGGTCTCATTTGAGTCTCCTTAGTCGCCTCTTACGACACCCACGGAAAGAGATGGGGTGGTGTTATTCTCAACCGATTACCACACGGTAGTGTTGACCTACTACAAACCTTAAAGGGTTTCTCTGTTCTTCTTCTTATCGTGTAGGTGTAGTCAAGTGTGTGGCGAACTTCGCCAACCCTGGTGTCAGATTTTTCAAACCGCACAATGGTCTCTGACTTGGTTTTATCGACTGCAGTCAATCGACAGCTTAACGTGCCCTCCAAACCACGGAAACGCTCGTGATAAATTGCCACTTTGGTCACTCATCAGGTTCCCTGCCTCTGTGTCGGTTGAGATCAGTGAGCACCACTGGGCGACGAGCGCTAAATCTGGCTAGCTCTGTTTAATATTGACCTCATATCGACCTCATCTTTGACCTTTATGGTTAAGATTGAGGTCAAGAGTTAACCCATCTTATAATAAAAAATATTGGCGACCTTGCCGTTCTTTGAAACTCATTAAAATGCTCTGAGTCTAGTGAAACCACAAAAAATGTGGATGCCATTTTATCAAGAAGCAAACCTTGATATTTAGGTTTCTTAAAAAAATAACTTCGAAAAACACAACATAAAAAGCAGTTAATCGCATTCTGAGAGCACTATAAATTATTACCGAGCAAAAAGATCGCCAAATAATCATACCGTATGTATCACGACTTAGCAGCATAGCGCTTCCGAGAACTAAAACCCTCTTTCGCAAGAAGAGGAAAGCTGATGCGGATTAAACTTTGAATATGTACGAGAGACTTTAGTTCGGCGACAATGTTAGATATTTCTCAGTCTGGACGCTTTCAAACCCTGTCACACTGGGACACTTCTTTGTTCTGAGAAGAAGAGAGACATCTCTCACTTGAGCATCCCAAACCTTAAAGTTAAGTCTTAAATCTTGGCATGTAGAAAGCCGTTGACCTCCCGTGTTGATATTACGGGTCTGTGAAGTGTTATTTCAGTGTTACAAGCTTCATTTACTGAATTGCGATGTACATCTATGTAGATGTTTAAAATACTACAAGCTGAGAAAGAGATTCGACTGTGAAGTATAAAGGCCAGTGCATCATTCAAAAAAAAATTTCAAAAAAATTCAAAAAGTTTATTAATTTCTCCTACAAAGTATGTTAATATAATTTTGGAACAAAAACGGTTTTTACAAATAATTATTATTTGAAGTGGGAGACTGGTGCCCTAACTAGGTTCCCCTGTAGTAAGGGATCACCAGGCCCCTCCCTCGGTACCTATTACAGATTTCAACATAAAAACCGTACAGTTTAATTTAACAAATAACATACGTTGATTTAATAGTTTGTCTAACATTTCTCGTTTATAGTAAAAAATAACTTATTAATTAATCGTGGGTTTTAGGTATGTGTGTGTGTGTGTGTGTCATTTAACTCAATTCTTTGAAAGATGGAGTCCACAATGTCTTGATTTTGCCAATGTCTGAGTATTTTAGACAAAATTTAAGTATAGAGTGGCGAAGTCACCAATATCGAGTAGAAATACCTTTTACGGGTTTGTAGTAAAGGGGCATCACTAGCAAGTGAGGATGACGATTTTGGAGCACTAAATTGTAATGACCCTTTACACCCCAAAAGCAAAGAATTCTTGCATATGGTAACCTGATGTGGTTCTGTGTACATGGTAGAGCCAATTTAAATAAGTAATTCAAAAAACACAATAAGTACTCTACCCTGACACAGACCTACGCCTTCGTACCTTTTGCTGTGGAGACCACGGGTTGCTGGGGAGCAGAGGCTAAAAGTTTTGTGGCAGAGCTCGGGCGGCGTTTAAGGGATAGCACAGGGGACTATCGCACTCAGTCGTTCTTGGTGCAAAGGCTGGCCATAGCGATCCAGCGTGGCAATGCTGTGCCAGTGTTATGGGGTCCTTTGCGCCAGGATCGACTGTAGGCGGTTTAATAGACTGAAATATCAGTCTTATTGTTATCGTTTTGTAATTTTGCTATTGTATTTTCATTTGGATAAAAAATCATAATATAATTTAAATAAGTTGATTAAAAAATCATACTCGACTTGAAATGTACTATTGTAGTTATGGCCAAGTTGCTACTGTCAACCTGACTTCATAACATACTAACGATCACACCTATAATCCCTATTGAGGTTAGCAGAGCATCAGTGGTTCTAAAATCACTTTAACCACTTATATTTAAGATAAAACAGCAAAAATACTCTAAAAAAATTATTTTATCTATCATAGTGACTTTTCCAGAACGATGCCAAAAGAATAATTTCAATTATTCAACTCAGTTTTCTGCCCCTGACCGGGAAAAGTACCTTACGTCAATCTACAGCTGTGAAAAGCAACCTTTTTCAAAAAAACTGTGTCGTTCAAACGTCAAATTAATCTTGTCTGTGTAGAAAGTTGAATAAAACCTATGTAAGAAACAGCTCTTCAATAATTCAATTTCTTTCCCGCGAAATTTGTCATTGGAGTGTCCCTTCAGTAAGAGTAGGAGTTTCTTCCATGCTGGACTGGGAGTTATCTCCGTGCTGAAATATCGAGTGAGCCAGCTACCAACACTTTTCAGGCATATTGTAAAGGTCACTAAGTGGGACGCGAGGGTTTTGCTGCATTGTGGGCGAAATACTGACAACCTCTGACCACTCAAATCAAATCAAAAATGCTTTATTTTCATAGAACATACAAAGTGTTTCTTGAAAACGTCATAAAAATACATTAGCAAAATCAATATAAATAATTGAGCTAAATAGTGTATTACATTATGACTTTTGACTTTGCGCCTATTCGCAAAGGTGCAGTCTTCCTCAGGAGAAGAATAGGCAAGAAATTCGCTCTTTTTAAGTCAATCATATAAATTTTCTTACTTCTAATTTTAATTGACTTAATATCTGAATAACTCTGGAGCTGAGCGATTTATTCCCATGGATGTTTGTCTAACAGATAATCAGAAATTCTGTAATAGCCTTTTTAACAAAGTTTTTGTTTAATTGTTAGGTATCTTACATCATATTTCATCTTATAACCCTCTGAATTTATGTCAAAACGTGGCATCAAGAGGTTTTAAAACCACTGATGCTCTGCCTACCCCGATAGGAATGAAAGTATGCCTCCAAAAATCCCTTTGCAAGAAACGAATTCGCCCAAACGTCACGTCGAAGTAAGGATAAGTCCAGAATTTCTGTAGCCTTTTCACTGGTGCCTTCAAAATTACATTGAGTCAGTGTCTGTGAAAGCTGAAACTTCACAATTTCAGACACTAGCTTCTCGCTAGTTGGAAACCATCTAACGCCCGGGGCGCTGACATATTCTGTCGCTACGGCATAATGCCTTTTCAGAAGTTTTGTACAGTTTTGTTATAGAATGTTTACACAGTGGGACAGAGTTTTGGGTGATGTGGAGTTTCGTTTTGTCGAAGGTAGATAAGGCTTTCCAAATTGTAAGGTTTACTACAGAGCTAAAAAAATGTATTTGACATAATTTGAAATGACTTTTAGTCCTATGATGAGCATATATAGACTTGTAATATACTTGTTTATTAAATTTCTGTATTTATTTGTCTGTAACTAAATATACCTCATATAGTTTTTTAAATATACCTCCGAGTTTTCACACTAAAATATTTTAATAATAGAAACTTATTAAAGTCGTAAATAGACTTATTATAAAATTTACGTGCTTACATGTCAAATATAGTTTGTGCGACGCTATTCCGTTTTGTGACAATAATTATAAGATTTACTTTCATGTCAAATAGATTGTGTTTTGTTTTACGATACGATGCCTCGAAACATCGGATTTCTCTTGACCCCTCTCCTCCGCTATACACATGTCATGACAGTGACAGCCAAATGTTGAATGCTCCCTAACATCGGTGGTAGACATACATAATAGACAGCCAGATGAAAACTTGTAACATTTTATTTCGACTATTTCTAAATTAAATTACAGAATAGAAGTGGTTCTCGAGCCATATTAATAATGACTTGCATTTTGTAAATACCAGTCGTAACTTCTTTGTTGAAATACACAGACATATACAAGATAGATCTAGTATTTGAACGACTGTAAACTAGAAGAAAGTTTTTCTTAGAAATAAATAATACTGACTATGTAATTCCAAATTATGATTTGACAACAAAAAAAATATTAGCAATTATATATTTCTCGTGATAAAACAATATCAACAATCATATTGTAAATATTAAATAGACATAAATCAGCTCATGTCATTTTTAGTTATTTCAGTTACTTAGATGGGAATATATATGATATCATTAGGCCAATTTTCACGTGACATTCAACACATGGTTAGCAGCCAACCCGTTTTTTCATAATATCATTTATATTTTGTTATTTTTCCTCTTAACTGTAACCGCAAATTAACCATAAACTTGGCATTTTGTGTTAATAGGCCAAAGGTGAAGTCAACTCTCGTGAAAGTGTCGACTTAAACCTGATTTAAAAAGGGCAACCCTCAGAGTTTCTTACCTTTTCTTCTCGGGGTAATCTTGTCTATTCGTCTCGGGCTAAGATTGCACTGCACATTTGCTTACACTAAGTATTTTAAAGTGACTATACGTCCCGCGAAATAAATAATTTTTTGACTTCTGACTTTGTCTACATCTAATGATTTGTGTCGAGCGCCGTACATCACCCAAATAAATAATGTATTGCATTTTTAACAGCACAAGCGAACTTATCGCAAATTCATTGTATTCCTAGAACAGTTTGTATCGTCGTTATTCTGAGTCTGTTTTTATAGGAACTTGGGTAAATATAGTTGTTTGTTTAGTTGAATTTTACTTGCAGTAAAAGTTAAAGTCTGTTTCTTGATGTTTGAAACCTTCATCTATCTTGCAAACGTAGCTAAATTTCCTTTGGCTTTAAGGGCCTTGCAATTGTGTTGGTTTTGTTTAAGAGTCTTCTAATGGGTGGCTGAAATCTTGTTTATTTTTTGTGGATTTAAAAAAAAAAGCATAATTCGTAATCAAAATAACTTTTGTTATACTTAAAAATATTTTTCGTATACAGATCTTTGTCTTTCTATTGTTTTCTTTTGTGTCAATGATTCAGTTTTGTGAATGTATTTCTGATTAAAATAGTATTTTATGTGAGTCTTTACCTGATTTCAAATGAATATTTCATTAGTCCTGATTATCTTACTTTCTTTACTGTAGTCCCCATACAATCTTAATTTTATCAATTGATATACTTGACCAATTGATCAATCGAAGTTAAACAAATCTCACATAAAAATATATACATTTCCGTTCTTCCCACATGAAAATGCACGAAGAAAAGTACAGAAAACTGAACAGGAAGCTGAACATCAAATTATATGGCATTTAGCCTACAATTCGGTTATATTTTGTATTCACACAGTCATGCGAGGGAACGTAGGAAGCGTTACATCAAAGGCCCTTCGATCAACATGTTACGTTTCGAATATTTTTTTGGTTCATTTACCGCGAGCCTTATGGTTGGCGAAACTCGCGTTACGTCGCGGCTCAAACCATAAGCTTTGGTCAATGAAAGTATAAGATCAGGTAAGTACCTAATTTCAAGTTAAATATTTACTTAATTAAAAATAAATTAAGGTTTTTCCCTCATGTCGTGGGTCCTTTGAAACATACATAAAGACAGTTTAGTTAGGTAGAGATTCTAGCGCTTACTAGTCAGATTTGCCACATACCTACTTGAAAATGGAGGAAAGTACTTGATGTGATTACGATGAAACATGTTATTACTTATACTATACAGGGTGTAAAAGACAGCTTAGCAAAAACTGAAACCCTGGACAATCATTCTGAATTATTTTCCAGTGGAATTTTTCTCGGAAAAATTTTCTATTTTTTTCACGTTTTTAATATTTTCTGCTTACATTTTTTATTATTAAATCGAATACACTCCATTTTGCAATAAAAAAACAATCATAATAACGTAAAACACGAAAACTAGCAATGTACATCATACTCCGGTAGTAGAGCGGCGCGGGGGGATCGCGCGCGGAGCGCGGTTTCGCGATGCATTGCGTAGCGCAAAGTACTTAATGAAAACTTCATGACTTTTCCGGGAAAAAATAATTACTTATGGCTGATGATAGTTATGGGTAGATCCCACCATTTAAGTATTTGCTAAGCTGTTCTTTACACCCTGTATATGTACTATTTTATATCTTACAAATAGCTGATATACTTTGTGTAAGTTGCCATGATTCTAAAAGTGTCTTTCATCAACATGACAGAAATCACAATGCCGAGAAAACCATTTTTCAAGATTTTCACTTTACAATGTCTCTTATTCAGCGGCGACAAATATTATAATGTTTGCATCTTTCAATAATTTTTCATTTAAATAATGCGCTTTGTCTATTGTGCATGAATCAATAATAATTTTTAGGGCTCTTGCCAAAAAAACCAGGGTCCGCTGTTTATAATTTGCCTGGAATAATTTGCCGGTTGCCTGGAAGAAATTGCTCTAAAGCAATAAGGCCGCCAGATTGTACACTAATGTTTTTTTTTTTTTTTTTGTGTGACATAAAGAGTATTGTATTGTATTGTAAGAGTGTGTGTGTTATATTGTATAATTATACTTTTTATTGTTTTTCTGTGTATAAAAATGTTGAAATTACAACTGGTTATTTTAGTAAAAGTGTTACACTAAAATTGTGTACCTATCTTTATCTAACACAAACTACACCATGTTTATTTATAACAAGAAAAATCTTTATAATTAACTATTAAATAAAAAAAATATATTTATTTTTTCATTCTCCCAACACTCTTTTATTCCTTGAATTGCACCAAACCGTTAATGTTCGGTTTATGTAAATATTATGAGAGTTTAACTATTCAGTTATTCACTTAGCGTCAGCTCTTGAGCTGTCTTTTTGTATCGTTATTCCAATACTCTTTGCAGTCTTAAATTCGGTTTTCATCGAGCCATTTAACTTTTCTAAGTCGATTTAAAATGTGCTTAAAATTATTCATATAAAGACAAAAATAATATAAGCTTTAAAATATAGCTAAGCTGAACAAACAGAACAGCTTTCTATAGTTAAAAATTAAAGTTAAAAGTATCAAGACAATCAGTATCTAACACCAACTTTTAACATTTAGTACCTTACTGAAGGTCATCATCATATCAGCCTATTGCAGTCCACTGCTGAACATAGGCCTCCCCCAAGGTGCGCCACTTTGCACGATCCTCCGTTGTTTTCATCCAGCCACTACCCGCTATCTTCTTTAGGTCATCTGACCATCTGGCTGGGGGGCGTCCTACACTACGTTTGCCAAGACGTGGTCTCCATTCGAGAACCTGTCTACTCCAACGCTCGTCGGTTCTGCGACAGACATGGCCAGCCCACTACCACTTCAGCTTGCTACACTTTTGGATAATATCCATCACTCCGGTTTTCCATCGGATGACCTCGTTTCGGATTCTATCCCTTAGCGAGATCCCGAGCATGGAGCGCTCCATTGCTCGCTGAGCGACGTGCAATCGGTGGGCCAACCTCACTGTCATGTTCCACGTTTCGGCTCCGTAGGTCATGACTGGTAGGACGCATTGATTAAAGACCTTGGTCTTTAGACACTGCGGGAGTGGCGACGAAAAGATATGACGCAGCTTCCCAAATGCTGCCCAGCCAAGCTGCACTCTTCTGGTGATTTCCCGCTCGAAGTTGTCTCTACCTAACTGCAACGCTTGCCCGAGGTATATGTATTCCTGAACAACATCGAGCGTAACACCGTCAACAGAGATCGGCCTGGACACGACATTATCATTGAACATGACCTTCGTCTTGTCCAAGTTCATCTCAAGGCCGACACGTCTCGAGGCAGCGTTAAGGCTGTGCAGCATTTCTTGCAGGACTTGTGGTGTTTCTGCCAATATTATTATGTCGTCAGCGAAGCGGAGGTGCGATAGAAATTTGCCGTTGACATTGATGCCCAGTCCATTCCAATCTAGCGTCTTAAAGACGTCCTCTAGAGCATTGTTAAACAGTTTCGGGGATATGACATCCCCCTGTCTAACACCTCTGAGCAATTGGATTGGTCTTGTACGGTGGTTATGTACTTGGACTGTCATCGTTGCCATATTATATAGGCTTCTCAGCACCTCCACGTATCGCCAATCGACTTGGCAACGCTGCAAGGACTCCAGAACTGCCCAGGTCTCGACTGAGTCGAAGGCTTTCTCGTAGTCCACAAAAGCTAGACACAGTGGCTGGTTATACTCTTCGCACTTCTGCATAACCTGCCTTACTGTGTGGATATGGTCTACGGTACTAAAGCCTTTGCGAAACCCTGCTTGTTCCGGTGGCTGGAAGGCGTCAAATCTAGCGGCCAGACGATTGGTGACGACTCTCGAAAACAGCTTATAGGCATGGCTCAGGAGCGTAATCGGTCTATACTGAAGGTACTAAAATGTTAAAAGCAAAAATGCACCAATTCATCGTATGTTTGAAACATTATTTTATTCTTCTTCTTGTCGTGTAGGAGTCTTATCAAGTGTGTGTCGCAAACTTGAATAGCCCTGGTGTCAAAGATATTATTTGATTAGGATGTTATAAATTGTTCTTAACAATACGTTAATATTTATAAATACATAATGCATTGATCTTGTGTAAGCGGTATACATTTTGTACCATTGAAATACATAGTAATGTCCGCTATATGGTTGACACCGACAACAACATGTAAAACTCAAGATACATTTCTCGTTTTTGTCAAAATAGTATAGGAATCTTCTTCTTCTAATCGTGTAGAAATAGTCAAGTGTCTAGTGAACTTGGGTAACCCGGTGTCAGAGTTTTCAAACCGCACTATGGCCTCTGCAGGCCGAGTACGATAGTGACAGCGCCGCGACAGCACCGCGGTTCTATGTCAAAATGTCAACATTGACAATGCCAGAGGACGAGCAAGCCTTTGCGCGGGAACCTCGCGCAATCAAAGTGAAGTTTCAGCGTGAGCCGAGCGCGAGTTTGTCGTTATCGTGCTAGAGCTACTGACTTGGTTTTAACGACTGTAGTCTATCGACAACAGCCGGGATCGACAGCGTAACGTGCCCTCCGAAGCATGGAAATGCTGGTAATAAATTGCCATTTTGGTCACCCATCAGATTCTCTGCCTCTGTGTATGTTGCTTAGCCTCACTGACTGGTTGAGATCAGCAAGCGCCACTGTACGAGCGCTTATAGGAATTGAAAGTTATATAAAACTAGCTTTCCGCCCGCGTGGACTACAGGTTATATCATGCCTAACTGTAGGATAAAATGTAGCTTATGTCCATTCCCTGGCTTTTATCTATTTCTGCACCAAATTTCATCAAAATCGGTTATGTAGTTTAGGCGTGAAAGACGGACAGACAGACAGAATTACTTTTGCATTTTAATTTAAGGAAGTAAGGATTAAATCTAACTTCATAGTAAGAGCTGACAGCCTTCGGAGACAGACAATTTCGTTTCAAATTTAAATGAGCCTTCCAAGATGTTCTGAGTTTGCTGAAATATTTTGACTTTTATGGTTAAGCGGAGGAAGTTGTTGGGATCGAGGAAAGAAAATTAAGCGTCATATAAGTACACTTCGAACTGTATTATGTATGTATTTTACAACGTACTTCATAAAGACTAAATAAATAAAAAATCCAAAATTGAATTGAAAAGTGAAATTGTCCTAACTGCAGTAGGCTTTCAGAGTGAAATTATCATTATAATTAACGTGACGTGCATGACTTAATTGAACTAGAACATTTTCTTTTTATTAGGTACTAGCATTCCACCCGGGATTCCGTCCCCGTGGGAATTCGAGAAAATCATGTAGCCTATGTCCATCACGGATAATGTAGGATTCTAATGGTGAAAGAATTTTTAAATCGGTCCAGTAGTTTCGGAGCCTATTTTAATGCAAACAAACAAACAGTCAAATCTTTCCTTTTTATAGATTTGTGAATCATAATGTATAGTGCGCACTGTCATTTGGGCAATGGCTAATACTCGTTTACAAATTATTAATTACCACGTTAAGAAACGAAAATTACTGAATTATCAAAAACATTTTCAAAAGGCGCGTGGTCCACATCTAAATATATAAAATGAGAAACTGACTGACTGACTGACATATCAACGCACAGCCTAAACGGCTAAACGTAGGCACTTGAAATTTAGAAGGGACGTAGCTTAGGTACCGTAGAGGTGCACTAAGAAAGGAATTCCCGAAATTCCCACGGGAACGGGAATTAGCGGGAAAATCCTTTTGTATGAAAAATCTAAACCGCCTAAGTTAGACGCTTGAAATTTGACATGCAGGTACCTTAGTAAACTTAAAGCTTATTTGCAACAGGATATTGCAAAATTTTCACGGGAACGGGAGTTAGCGGGAAAAAACTTTTGTATGTAAAAATCTAAATCACGTAAGATAGATGTTTTCAATCTGTGTACTCTGTACAAAAAAAAATTAACTCGCAAACGAAGTTGCGGGCATCAGCTAGTAATTTATAAACTCCATAAAATTTATAGTTTTAATATAATTTATTTATGAATTTATTTTTAACCCGACAAAAAAGAATGATATTATATTATTATGTTTTGTGGTGTGTTTCTGTGTGTATGTGTGTGGCATATTAGCTCCTAAATGGCTGGCTGTAATGCTCTCTTTTCCGCAATCTAAGAAGGAAAATAACTTTTGACATATTTTTTTCGAAAACTATTTACTTCGAACAGATCATATTTAAGCCTAACGCGAAATAATCTGAGTGAATGTTTGTTATGTGGTATGTTTTCCAAGTAATATAATAAACACATAACTAAAATGCCACTGAATGTCTCAAGAACTTGGCAAAGTTAATAAAGACATGTTGTTTGGAATCAAGCGGTTTCTAAAATCGAGTTAGGAATACGCGTTAAGTACATAAGAGAGTTGGCTTGCTGGTAGTCTGAATTAACTTAAGCTTAGAATCGAGCTACAAAACTAGCGATTGAATGAGGAACATTGTAGATTTGTAGCCTTCGCGGTCACTCTGAATTGTTTATTTATATAGCCAGTAGTCCTTTCTATAATTCGAACGGAATTACATTGCCCCCTATGTTCCTATTAATCCTAATGATGTTAGAAATATAGAGAGCAATGGTAACACAAATAATAATGAGCATAAATGTATGGGCTCTGGGCTCAGTGTTGTATCATCATACGCCATGTACGGGTTGATGAGTTATTGAATTTATGTGAAAAATGACTGAATGAGAACCAATTAATTAATGTGGGTTTTATGAAATACTGGGAAAATCATGTACCCTATGTCCATCCCGGATAATGTAGGATTCTAATGGTGACAGAATTTTTCAAATCGGTCCAGTAGTTTCGGAGCCTATTCAATGCAAACAGACAATCAAATCTTTCCTTTTTATAATATGTATAGATAGACTTACGTATTTTCGTAAAATGTGTATTGTAGCATCTCATACGCTATGTACGGGTTGATGAGTAACTGAATACGTATGTGAAAAATGACTGAATGAATGAATGAATCAATTAATTATTGTGAGATTTATGAAATATAGATTTTCATATTTTGCAAAATAGGTTCAGTGATGTAGCATGCTGAGTGGACCCATTTTGCACATTGTTTTTGCCATTGCATTCCATTTAATTTGAATTATAAAATGGCACATAAGTAAATGAATCAGAAAGGGATTGCTTCGGATTGCGATTGCTTCGAATGTTTTACGTCTAATAAGCATCTTACTCCAAATTTTACTAACCTTTAACTGCACTCACATAAAGAGATGTAAATCAAACGGTATACATATTGGTCATGAAAATCTCCGTAGGATCTCCGGAAAATCTCCGCTTTATATGAAACATTTGTAGAAGATACCGAAAAAATATTTTTTACCATTTAAATTAAACAAATATGTATGAACATGAGATAAATAGGAAGGGCAGCAGCAACATCTTGGTCACGTGCGGTATATGAAATGGTTCAACTAACTAAAACACTATCTAATTACGCATAAAGTACAAAAAAACGGTTGCTCGTACAAAGATTTGTTAAAGAAGTTTGATATATAGTTTTTTCCTTGTGTGTTAAGTACATAGTACAGTGTTGTTTGATTTGTAGTGGAATATGTTGAAAAAGAGATTTTAATAAGATAAAATATACGTGAACGATCATACTAAGTGTCATATAAACTGTATTTCTCTTTAATTTTCTAAATAATGCCGTTTCTATCGCCTACTTCTTCTCCTTGCTGTACAGGCACAAACAAATTTGTGGCAAACTTGCTTTATCCGCTACCCGCAGTTTTCCAAGCCACATTTCTAGTCTCAAGTCAGATCACGTCCCCTCCACATCTAGTGTGTCCACCTTGCCAGGCTTGCTTTCTTACCCGGATTAAGGCGAATTAAGATCTCCGTTACACATCCCGGATAACCAGAGAATACGAGAAAACGTGTCTCAAATAAACTTAATTTTGTTGTGAAAGAAATATTTGATGCCACATTTTGCTGATATTAACTTATTTTTAAAGAATGAAATTGGTTTTCCAGTTCATGTTTGCAAGAATATTAATTCCCGAAATTGTATATTTGAAAGTTGTATATAATAGTATGAATTTGTAAAAATTTTTGGCTGTAATACACTAATTTTCTGAGGCCAATCAAAATGAGGTCATATTTTGAAAAAAAATGGGCCTAAGTTCCTAATACTAAAGTTCTTCAAAAAAAAAGCTGAACATTTTTTCAGCATCAAAGTCATTTTTCGATATAAAACAATTGCTTCAAAAAAACATTGTTTTTTAAAGTCTCCTATCTATGTAGCTGTCATAAGCGTAATTAAACGCCCCAAGCTTGTCAAAATTAAGATTAAAAAATAAGTCAGCACGTATTTATTCATCTACTTTTCAATAAGAGAGTGACTGTGAACCTCCCGTATTGGTTCTGAATATTTTGGAATCGACCTTTTTCTCTTTCATACCTAGTAGTAAAGGATCAACGTAAATGCTCAGTATACCTACACATACCACCCCAAACACTACTTTGATACTGTGACGAGCTCTGTGGATGTATAATTCAGACGCGTGCTGTCGACAGCCGCTCACACGAGTTTAACAAACGGTCAACTATTCAATGATATTATACCAAAAAAGGATATTTAATATTTATTATTATTAGATGGGTTAACTCTTGAGGTCGACAAAAGCGAGTTAACCCAAAAAACATATATTAAGGCACTGGTACTCTCATAAACCGACGGAACACAGCACCACACCACATGGGATCATAGGATGCTACCTTATTAAAACAAATTGAGATTTGGTTTCCTAGGATGGATTAATAGGACACAGGTCTCATAATTGTGTTTCCTAAAATACTATTTGGATAATTTTATAATTTTAAAGTATTTTAATAATACCCGGCGTACTTACAAGTACCTACATCAGAGATTGAGGCAGGTCATGCGCCGACGTTCGACGTTGTACAATTACGATTATCACTCACGAATCGTTTACAACTATGGATACTATGACGAGCTTGTACCTTTGCGAAAACGCGCAAAGTATTTCTTACTTTGAGCAACATCTGACGTTCTATGAATTTATTTGGATATCAAATTTAGGAGACAACAAGTCGAGTACGATAGTGACAGCGCCGCGATAAAACCACGGTCCTATGTCAAAATGTCAACATTGACAACGCCATAGGGCGAGCAAGCCTTTGCGGGGGCCCCTTGCGCAATCAAATTGAAGTTTCAGCGTGAGCTGAGCACGATTTTGTCGTTATCGTGCTAGAGATAAAATTAATTATTAAAATTGTTAAACACTACTAAACAATTTACTATCAACAAGTAAGTTTTTATTCGGCCTACATATCCTACAAAATCCTTTCCTGCTGTACTATCTACTTTTATTTTATTGCATTAATGGTAGCAATTCAATAATTCCGTACCAAACATTTTGTGTTAGCGTACGTATTAGCGTACGTATATTCGTTGGATTTGTTACGTCATGTCCAAATTGTCCGGCTTTTGACGCGGTTGGTAAGGATTTAGCTTATAGTTGGTAAATCGTGTTAGATTGTGGTTTAAGCGCATTGTAGGTGGAACACAAAAGATAAGTCTGATAATTTTATAGACAAATGTCACATTGAGTCACAATAATAAAAGAAAAATGGAACCACCTCAACTAACACAAGAATTATTAAAGTAATGAAACTGACTTTAAATTTGTGTATTCTTTGAATCTAGTTATAAAAAAAATTGATGATACAAGCTTGTCGATCCGTTGTCTAAGTTAATTTATTCTAAGTAACAATTTGTTACCACCGCTGGCTGCTAAAGAATAAAATTACCGCCTACAAAACAAACGCTACAGGGACTAGAAGTTAAAGACATTATCGTATGCGAAGATATGCCTTTCATTTCCTTTCAACGTACGTTTGATTTTTTTAAATTTCAGACTGCAGTAGTAAAATGTCGTTATAACAAAGAAAACAAGATACACATAAAAGGTTCACTGCGTTATAAATAGAGCTATTTCACACTATCGTCACCAGATTATGGTTCTGAAATGAACATAAAATTAATGCTTCATATTTTACATTTTGTAAAAGCTTGTCAGCTTTTCAAATGGTAAATTCCCTTAAGAAAGAAAGAAAGAAAGACAGATCTATTATTTCAAACAATAGGACAGGAAAAATCACACAGTATAATCTACTTGAGAGAAACATAAAAACGATAATAAACAACCTTTAGAACGCTATGTTGAGAACACATAGCTATAATAAAATATTCTTAAAAACCTTGCCCGCGTGTGGGATATTCACAAATTATTTTAGGGAAAGGAAAATGTTTGGCGCCATACATATGTTGGTACGTACGCACACAATCACACTCACAGACACACACTCGCACTCGCAGACACACACTCACACACATTTACACGAACTCTTATTCTCAAACACACACATACACACACACACACTCGCACACACTGTAAGTGTTTTAGTTTTAAGTTTAAAGAGTTTGATTTGATTTGTTAGTTTTACTTTGATTTTTGATTTTTTTCTTTGTATTTTTTGCTAAAATATAAGTCAACCTCATGTTCATATCCAAAGGGAAGAGGATGATAACTCACAACACAGGGTATCCTAGTGTGAGCATTAGTGCGAAATGTGAACTTGTAAAATACTTAATTCATAAATAAATTTAATGTAATTTAATTTTAATTTAATTTAATTTAAAGGATCATTCCATTCGTGCCGAATATTTTTTTTCCTTAAAATTATTTGTCAGATATAATATAATATATTCAATTCGTTATTGATACAATAAGGTTACAAATATAGCTGTTGTCGTTAAAAACACAATAAAAAAAAGATACCAAGTAAAAAATTCAAGCTTAGTCTACAGCATTGCAATAATGCATATTCTAGTAACAGAAAAGTGCTGGAATATTCGTACCCTCAACAGTGAAGCAGAAACACCTGTTCTAGGCGTGCAGACTTTCACACGATATTTTCGTTTGGATAGCTTTATTTTCACCCTTGTAATAATATATTCGGAATTGCTCTGGAGTTTTACTGCTTAAAATTACAAATGTACTTTCCATTGCTGTTGTTTTTGTGTGTAAGAATTGGTGTTGAGTTAATGAAATAAGTAGGAAATTTTACGTTAAATTTGATTTACGTCAGACGAAAAAGGCCAGTCCCAATATCGTTTTTGGTTGAACTAATTCCTCACCTAGACACGGCATTGCAATTGATAGATTTCAGTAAATCAATGCATTAATTTCTTTGTAATATTATTGACGGCCGGTTTAATCAAGTGGGATTGGAGCTGCCGCTTGATCGAGGGGTCTTGGGTTATATTAGCAGTCCGGGCAAATATTTGTAAAAAAGCAGATTTTTGCTCTCGGGTCACGGATCTTCGTGTCTGTCATTGTATATGTTTCAAGGGACCCACAACATGAGAGAAAACCTTAGTAGTTTAAGTCTGTAGCGTTTTTTTATGCAGATTTCTAACTGCCAGAATAGAATTTTTATTTCAAAGACAGAACTCAAAAATCTATCTAAAATTTCTGTATAACCTAGAAGGCAACAAATTTTATTCCTTACCCATCCTTCACTACTCCATTTCCCCCAGATTTATCTCCAGACTTGAAGCTATCCAGTTTTAATCGGCCAATAAACGTCGCATATAAATCCCGAGTGTCGTATATCGGATCCGTCAGGCGAGACGTATCTCATTTTGGATACAAGATACAGCCACAAGACACCAAAAGGACATTAAACTTAAATCCTTTGGCTGTATCGAATAACGATAGTATGGACTGGATTTTCAATGTTTGTATACTTTACGTCTTTAGCAATGTTATGTATCTGTACACTTTTCATTCGTTATATTATATAACATAAATTAAAAAAAACAACGAGTTGCACTCCGGGAGTGCCAGCAGAAGTGAAAACTTGAACATATATATATATTACTTCCTTGCGGTCTATTCTCCCTCCGTCTTACGAATTTTTGATCAGGCCACGTGTCTTGACGCGAGTTTAACATTTTTTACCAATCCCAAATGTGCACAACGCCGCTAAAGAAGTTTTCACTTCAAAAAATGAATCATTCCGACATTCGATTGCTTATAATTTTTAAACGGCTTAACCAATTTGATCAAATATAACTATTTAATTACATTACTTTGAAACGACAAAAAAAACCGCATCGAAATCAGTTCCTCCGTTCAGGAGCTACGATTCCACGGACAGATAGAGAAATACAAAGACAATTAAATACACATGTCAAACTCATAACACCCCTCTTTTTTTGTCGGGTTTAGAAACAACCTCAATGATTTTAACCCCGTTTTTTACAATATCAAATCTAACCTTTCCACTGTACTAATCCATTAGGTTTAATGAAACAATAAAGGCCAAAGCCAAAACTGGTGTATAAATCTCCGACTCACAATACTGTGACCCGAAGAGGCTGCATCAAGGCACTTACAAGAGTACATGCAAGTCGTTTGTCATGTCGAAATAGGCGGCTGTCGACGACGATGCTGCCGTGATGGAACAGACATGTGCATTTGGATTCTGTTACACCATTACATAATATGTAAAGATTTATTAATGAAACTTCAACAATGAAAACATTTAATAATGAATCCCAGTCGTAGCAAATATTTGTGTAAAAAGCAGATGTTGGTTCTCGGTTCGTGGGTGTTTGTGTGTCTTTATGTGTGTTCCGAGGGACCCACGATATAAGGGAAAACCTTAGGTAGGCCTTTGAGTGTATTGCGTTTTATTTATTATTTAATCTGAATATTCCTGAATTGGTAACGTTTAATGCTGAGATCTAATTACGCTTTTGACAGCGTCGTTCTTAATTTTCAAGAATTGTTCAACATATACAGGGCTTTAGGTATCTCTCTTTCAACCTCTCGGGTGGTTAATCAGTTGTTCAGCTTTCCCAAGGAACAAAGGTCAAAACACGAAAAAAAATGTTTGAGTTCACATACAAACTTCATTAGCATATAGCGCATTTTGTATGGGAGATCAAATATTTTTTTTTGTATTTTGACCTATGTTCCTTAAGGAAGTTGTTCAATTTCATGCACTGATTAACCACCCGAGATGTTAAAAGAGAGATACCTAAAGCCCTGTATTTTGCTATGTAGATTATTTTTTACTCTTAAGATGATTGACCAGACATTCCAGTTCCATCATAGCTTTTACGGGATATAAATTTATTCAGCCGGGACAGGGAGACGAGGCAGATATTATTGAAAACTATATGGATAACTAAGTGTCTGTGTGGCATCAATGTTGTGAGTATTATATTTCGAGGAAAAGTCATCTCAGATGAAATACCTTTTCAATCTGCGAACTATCAAGAAAGTTGATTCAATAGGCTCAGTTGTATTTGAATTCGAAATGCCATCTAGATTTGTAACTATAAATATAATTTTGTAAAAGACCGTGTATTCCAACTTTACAGCTTCATAAAAAAAACGAATTAAAAATTTAGTAAATTTTTAGTAAAAAAATAAATTCCAACTAACAGAAAACACAGCACCCCATAAAACCAGTTATCTACGAAATACCACAAATACTTAAGACACCACATCCACCCAGTCACGCCACGCGTCACGTTACGGCGCGGTGTAACACGCCCCCGGATTCGTCTGCGTAGCACGACCAAATTTATTGCTGTCTACCCTGTGGTCTACACCAGACACGTCTCAGCTTGATGTATACGAGACGCTGGGATTTATAGGACGGTTATTGGAGGAATTAAAACTAGATACGTCAGCTTAAGCAAGGATTTACATGCTCCTTGAGATTGCTTGGATGTTATAAAGAGATGGTCTTTTTAAAAGACAATAATTTGCCCTAAAGTTATAGTATCTGAAGTTAAAGATAAGATATTTACAAATGTGAAGCACGTTTCTAAATCAGTCATCGATATTGTTAGACCAAACCTGTTGAATCCAAAAATGTATCTTTACAAATAAAAGACCCTTCCTTGACTTTGTGGCTTCGAAAAATTGTTTATTTGAAATATTCCAATTACAGATTTGTTATAAAAAATTAAATTAATGTTGACTGAAGCTAATACAGTTATTTTACGACACAAATAATACAGTCGTTCTACATAAATACAATGAAATTCATCGGCGAAATCTTTACGAAATGGATTAAAGCTTAAAATTTTAAATGTATCAGAAAATTACGGTGAGTTCTTGCAGTAAGGGAAAACATCGTGATGAAACCTGCACATTAAAGCATCTGAATGTGTAACCATGATCCAATCCGGTAAGCCCCTGTTAGCAGGATCACGGAGGTCAGAAGACAGTCACTGTACTACAATGACTTGACCTGCTAAAACCTGGATCGTGGTCAAGGGTATCCCAAATGAGAAACGGGACTAAACGTTAGGTAGAAGAATAGAGAACACAATTTAGCTTGGTAGGTAAACCCTATCTCTCTGTATTGAAGCCAATAAATCATCCAAAATTAATTACCAACCTATCAAATTCAGCAATACAATGCTAGATTACATTCACGATAGTTCCCAGAATGAATCTAATCACAAACATATATCACTGTATTGCTTCACCCAAATCAAACTGTCCAAAACACTAACTACGCAATCAGCAACTTAATAATTACTACTCTCATCATAGCCTATCAGCTTACCTTAGTTCAATTTCAATCAAATGCATGACCGAGCGAGTAATTACAGTGCCTTGTCAGTTACCCATTTAATATGAAGATAGCTAGTTGAATGGAGCAATTTTCTAAAGCTTTTGTACTTTATACATTGTGTATGGTTAAAAAATAAAAATTTACGTTGGAGACTTAAAAACTATTGTTTAATTAGAAGTAGGTTACGATGTTAAATAATATTAATTCTGTAGAATTTATATTATTTATTTACAGAAATCAATCTGAACCCCCAATATTTAAATCAAGTATATTATGTGTAAATAATTATTGTATATACAAATTAGAAACTAGAAAAATCAATTTAACATAAATTTATCGATTGTTTGAGTATTTTGAGTGAGTGTGCGAGTGAATGTGAATGAGGGTGGGAGCGAACCTATAAAATACATATTTTACCTTCTTTTCTTTTCAGTCGATTTCCACTCTTGTACAGGACAGTCGCATTGCCTTTCCAGTGCTTGTAAATCGAAATAAAAGATTTATTTAACAGTTATTCACCGTTTTATTATAAAACACCTAACCCATAACCATAAAACTCTATAAATTCACTGTTTTGAAAATGTAAGAATCAAGGAGGTAATAAATCAAATTAATCGCATTACAAATTCAGAACTGCGTTCCAGAACCGATGTAGGAGAAAAAATTACCAGGCTAAAAGTGGAATTAGGCCGGGAATGTGTGTGGATGCACATAGACCGATGAGCACAGGTCGTCACCCATTAGATGCCTCAGGATAACAAACACGTCGAGGTAAATCCCAAAAACGATGGCGTAACGATCTGGATGCCTAAAGTAAGAACTGCTCGGAGTTAGCGTAGGGTTTTGATAAATGGAGTAAAGCAAGGAAGGCTTTTGCCTAGCAGTGGGATCTGAAAGGCTAGAAAAATAGGTAATTAATAGTTTGATTATTACTGTTCCTATCGCGAGCTTCAGTTCAGAGTTTGAGCTTAAAACATCCGTTTTCTTGTATACAGGGTGTTTGGTGCATCGTGTGCCACTTTGGTGAGTAATTTTGGTTTCTATAGAAGCGTCCAATGTTACAGATTAAAGATTTTAAAAAAAAAGCTAGACTTAACAATTTTTTATAAATTAAAATTTAAATGTAGACTTTTACAAAATTTCACCCAAAAATATTTAAAATACGCATAAAAAATTCAGTTGGACCAAGATTTTTTTATGGGGGCTGAAGAGGTAGCCAAAGACCCCTCCCATCATCTTATTCAATTTGGCACACGATGCACCAAACACCCTGTAGAACTCCATATGGGAGCAAATAAAGCTACCGAAACTAACAACCTCGAGTTGTTAGGTCAAGCGGTCATTTGACGGTTTGAAAACTTGACTGAGTTGGCGATCAGCCCAACAACCTCTTCAAACTTATTAGAGGAAGCAGGAAATTATGTTTGAATCAACTAACTAATCCAAGAATCTTGTAAAGCAGTACTAATGTAACACTTTGAACTTTCGTGATTTAAACACATAACTGAATACTAACACGGGTAAATTTTACCGAATATATATTTGATCCCAACGTTTGATTGTAGCATTTCGGCGCGGTTGCACACGCCGTTGTCATTGGTAGACTGTTATTGTTCCATTCACCACTCTGACGACAGCTTGCTGGAACAACAACAGTCTACCCGTGAACAAGGCGCGTGCAACCGCGCCGAAACGTCGGGATCAAAGGTAAAAACTAAATAATACGCGAATATTGACCCGTCTTAGTGTTAAATCAGTACTAACGTGTCTTACAATAGCAACGTCATATCCAGACAGTTACAATACCTGCTACGTCTCTATACATAACTAACCAGGCAGATGTACTGATGTTTATGTATGCTAATGGGAAGCTGGGTGCTTGCAAGCCTTGAATATAGATTGCTGTTACAGCTCTGGGATAAGATGCAGTTTAGCAAAGAACGCTGTAGTCTGTGGAGGTCTTAATAAATTCATGATTATGCATTGGGGTTGTAGATTAACTTGTTTCATAAACAGAATATTATTAAGTCATCTATGTATGCAAAACGTGTTTCGCAATAAAACTGATTCCAACTCTGTTTTAATTTGGAAATAAAAATTTGTATAACTTTTTTCAAAATACATAATTTAACCTAAATCTCATTTATTATTTACTAAGTACAGAGAATTATTGCCACCAATTGAGTATTTATAAGTATTTGATCAAAATCTAAGACGATTGCTTTCCCAGTCACAACTTTTTTTAAACCAAAGCGTAAGATAGCTGAATCTTTCAATCTTATTTTATGTAACACGAAGATCAAAGGTTCGTCTATTTTAGTAAAAAGGGAAATCGAGTTATCATCATTACGACTACAGAAAAAACTTCAAACAACTTTTATATCTTTTGGTTCTTTTTTACCATTCTTATAATTCTTGCACAGGGCATATAGTATTATTTTTTATGAATTTAAACTGTGTATTAAAAAAATGACTTGGTACTAGACAGATGATATAAGGAAAAATTGTTTAATAAACGTGCTGCAGTTAGTATAAAGCGGCTAGATTTTCTCAGAAATCTCAGTTTCAGCCAAGGGCATTGGAACAAAAATGTCAACCCCCAAAACGCTGATGAAACGAAAAGCTGCTAATGCGAAATCGATGGGTCGCTTCGGACGTGACTGGATGTGTTGACGCCTGTGACGAATGTCCTGTCCTATTGACGATAATGTGACCATTATCAATTACCTCACGGCTTATTTCTTTTTTCGATAGCCAATCGTGTTTCATTTTGCGGAAAACAGAATAATGCACTGTTTTGTTTGAATCAATGTTAGGATCACTCTAATTCGTAAGCAACAAAATATTATAGTCACTAAAGCTATGAGCTTTATCTAACAGCTATGAGCTATATTTATGAATCCTATGTTTACTATTTAGAGTTAAACTCAAGTTCGCGAAAAATTCATAATATGTTTTAAAAAATTATGTTCAAATAAGCAAATAAAAATAACAATGCTCTGTGAATATAAGCATACGTAACGTTGAAGATTCTTTAAAGTTATTCCATGTTCATGCATTTTTTTAGTGTTTTATGTATTTCAAAGCATGTTTACATCACTATGATCTGACATAATCACAATAAACCAAAAAACCTTTTTTTTTTAATTTTTAAAATTAATAAAATTATATTTCAAAATCGTGCTCGACGTAAACACGCACTGTGATTATCCCTAAATAATATAGGCTACTTAATTTTCCCGAATTCGTATGAGAACGGAGTCCTGGGCAGAAAGCTACATTCTAGGTTAGCCAGGTTCGCCACACACTTGACTATACCTACACGATAAGAAGAAGAAGAAGCTACATTACATAAAACCAGTGCAACGACACGAGTTTGTCAACACGAATGATAGAAGACACGAACTCAACGTATAATGTAAGTAATAAACATTTCAATCTGTACGTCTACATTTCTACGATACACATGCGCAATGAAAATCAATGTCGGCGTGACAAATGACACGAGTGCCGGTTGTGACGTGAGATCAGACGGCGGTGACGAATGCGCGACGCCCCATGTAGTTACGGACACCATGCTTTTGGAAAACTAAGACATTTAAAAAATAATAATTCTAAAATTAAAAATGTTGTTTCACCCCTTTACATGCGATTGTAAAGGGTGAAACATTTAAAAAACATTTTAAAAGTTATATTTAAATATTATATTTAAATATAACTTTTAAATAACTAAATCAATTTTGATTGAATAAAGTTAAGAACCATTTCGATTACATCAGCTTTCAAAAGCATCGAAATTGATTCATTTGTTTAGGAGCTGCTATGCCACAGACAGACACAGACATACAGATACACACGTCAAACTTATAATATACCTCTTTTTTTTCGGTGGTTAAAAATGTAACATATCGTAATACAATAAGAAAAAATACAAAAAAATCAAGTCAAAGGCAAACTGTTATCTAGAAAAGAACTAAATAATATATACAAAATAAAATAATATTTTGAGTTGATAAATCATTAAGTATTATAAGCCGTTATTATTTTCAAAAGTGATGCAGGCTAACACGGACAATGGACATTTGTCATGTCAATTTTGTTCAACAGTGGTATGTTACAGCGTACATTGTATTTTATGTTACCATCTCATGTAATTTCTTTACCTCTAACATTGCATTAAATATATTTGAAGTTTGAATATTGTTAGTTCCCTACTAACAATATGCGATAGAACAAGAGGATGAAACAGGATAAATATAGCTATACAAGATAATTAGAAAAGTGTAGTTCCAAATTTTGATGCTATAAAAAAACAAAAAAAAACTGAAAAAATAGATACGACAGAAAAGGAAAAGCAAACCAATTACCGTGATTAATTCCAAATTGTCACATTTTAAAAGCTTGCAAATGTAATGTTTTATTACGGCGTTGACAAAATCCGTAATACTTCAGCACATTAAACCCAAAAACGAAGCGCCCTTCGACCAATCAAAAGCGTCTTCCTTGAAAATGGCACGAAATATAAATACGACTTTAAGACTTTAATTACCTAAATGGTTGTTTCAAAGACAATTAACATGTTACTGCCTAATTTAGCAGGGTTTCTTCAAGGCATTAGGATGTTTAAAGCATTAGCTCTCAATTTTAAAGTTGGCAAAATAAAAGTTGTGGCCACCTAAGCCCACACTATTTCGTTCATTTAAGAAAGTTCTTTCTAATTTAGATTCTATTAAAGGTCCAAATGCAATTTGAATTTTGCTCATTGCTATTCTTCTTATTCCTGGTGCTTAATCCCGTTTCAGGGTACGATTGACCATGATTGAAGATTTGGAAAGTCGAAGTTATTACAGTGGAGCGACTACCATTTAACCTCCATCACCCCGTCAACTGGGGAACCTGACCGGATTAGATCATGATTACGAACTCAGTCGCCTGAATTTGCAGGTTTCCTCACTATATTTTCCCTCACCGTAAGATCATAGTTAGTGTTCAACTAATATAGATTACTCAGAAAATGTGTTATTTGTATATTGCGGCACTTGGATCGAACTCGGTATCTCATGCTTACGAGTTCCACCCGCTATCCGTTAGACCACCGACTCTTTGCTCATCGTTACCAAAATTATTTTCTTAGAGAATATTTATGTAATTTCAACGGCCTAAGTGAGAGGAGTATTTCATTTTGATGTCACCAAAATTATAACATAGTTATCCAGAAAACTACAAAAATCAAATACTGACCGTTGCGATAATTTGAATTGTGGTAATATCTTAAGCGGCATATTTGAATTTTATATGATCCCCAGCATAAGATAGTCACAATTTCTTGTAATTTTTTAAACCATGGTCACTTCTTATGCAGATTACAGCATACATACTCGATAGATTTTCAGCATAGACTTTACGTGTGGGGTACGGAATCTAATTTGTAACCACCTCGTGTGAGGGTCGGCTGCCAATCAACGGCCACGCAATCACTGTTTGAAGAGACCTGCATGGCAAAGGGGATGGGATAGATTTACAAGAGGCAGATAGTATGGACACTCTACTCATTTATGCCAAATGGTTGTTATATTTAAAGAGTATTGTGAATTATCTTTAACATTTTCAAGAGTGTCATGTGAGATTCTTAACATCTTTCTGAGCTTCTTCCTCTAGATTCATTTATTCCTTGATAAAACCAACAGTTTAATATATAACATGTGTGTAGTACACGATGAATCAATTTGTAAATTTGGTTTTCTAGTTGTTGCTGAGGTCAGATAAATCATAAATGATATTATTAATTAAGCCCCTCGATGAAGACGTAGGTATATATGGGCTCTGGTAAGAACTATCTTACCAAAAAACTATATTAATCATGTCAGATTAATTAACGAATAGATCTTATTAACGATGTGATGTGTTTTCGAATGAAACAAATGGTGTTCTAACTACGCCCTGGTAGGGATTATAAGTGTGAATGTAGATAAATAGATTTCAGTAACCAATCTATAAATTCATACCTTAAGTGGTTGTTGTAAACAATTGAGACTTGGACTTCTAACCATTATGTGGCAGGGTGAGCTGAAGACTGTTTAAATGTAGCTGGTGAAGCCCAAAGGAACAAATGAGTATTTGAATACGTTATTTTTAATTTAAAGAAAACATCACAATATTGCTGCTGTTGCGGTGTACAGGAAGAGAGTTGGAGCACATACAAAAAACAAGAATCGAAAAGACATTGGGGTCGCCAACACATTCTTAAATTATTATTTTTTTGCAATCAGTAATATATCATTGTCTGTACCCCTCAGTGGGGACATATATGGGATAAGAAGAAGAAGAATTAACCATTTCGTGACCATACAACCATAAATATGTATGCTAACACATCATACTTGACTATACTTACACTATAAGGAGAAGAAGAAGAAAACCTACTAGACAAAATGTGTACTGCGTTGATACACTGTAAAGGCAACGGGTTAGAGCATTGCAGATTTGCAACCCGTATGTGTGCCAAATTGGCAATTCAGGAAGTTTTCTTTTCGCATTTGTTGTGTCGTGATTGTGAAGATGTGCTGAAATATTTTACAGAAAAGAGTAAACAACACTTTCAGCGGTATAAATGGCTGTGATTTTAGAAGGAATTTGCAAGGGACATTTTTAGTAGGTAAATTGGAAATTGTTGGGCTGATGACGAATGTTGAAGACAGAATTTGTTCTGTTGAAGCAGGTTAAGACAGAAAGAGACTGGGATTTACATAAAAGGAGTTCAAATTAAAGAAAGAGCTCTACGTAAAACTCACAAAAAAGTCCATGGCTTTTTCCGAAACATTTAAGTCATTGTATCAACATTGACAACGCCAGAGGGCGAACGAGCCTTTGCGCGGGGCCCTCGCGCAATCAAAGTAAAGTTTCAGCGTCGGCCGAGTAATGCGCCGCGCGGGGTTGTCGCTCGAGCTGCTGAATGTAGTCACAAATAGAAATTGAGAAACTAACAATGATCAAATTTAAAGGTCTATTTAAAGGCTTTTAAAATTCCAATAAAACTTTGTGCCCTTGAAATAGGTATTATTTATAGAACAATAAACTAAGGTCTCCTGACAATAATACGCTATGTAGTTCCTCGCAAAAGTTCCTCTTGCGTGAAATACTAACAAACACTTCCCGTAGGCCGACGGGTTATGCTTGCTTTATTGTCTTGTTAGTAAACTTTGTGTCGAGCTACGTCATTCTATGGACAGAACTTGAAATATACAGTAGTGGTCCTTTGTAGCTATTCGATTTGAAGAAATTCATACTTTTGCACGTACATGGTTAACTCCAGTAGGTACTTGGCTGTTATTATTATATTACACAAATAATTTTTAGGGAAAGAAAAATGTTCTATCAACTGAGCTCAGTTGGTTAGAGCACCACGAGATCTTATCTTGTGGTCGTGGGTTTAAGTCCCATTTGCGCTGGTCTTTTTTCTATCCCTAAAATATATCCATCCCAGGCAACGACACTTTATTTTTTTCTGAATCTGAGGTGTCGTCCTATGGTCTCATGCGGTGTGGTAGGCTCTGTAAAGGGCCGTCTGGTTCGCGACCACCCTCCTACCGAAGTCCGACGCCAAACAGCTTGCTGTGTTCCGTCGGTGCGTGGGAGTACCAGTGCCTTTATAGGAATTTTCTGGGTTAACTAGCTCCATCGTCGACCTCATCTTTGACCTTATGGTCAAGATTGAGGTCAAGAGTTAACCCATCTTATAATAAATAAATAAATAAAAATATGTGAATATCCCTCAAGCGGCTAAGAGTTTTAAAATTACAAAATATTTAAGTTTTTTATTATTTATTGAAACAATAATTTGACACCATTGTTAAGAGTTCTCGGGTAAAAAAAAAAGCTTTTTAAGCAATCACAGAATTGGATATTTGTTATTTTGTGTTACACGTTATTTCTTGTTACTCTTTTCGTCTTTTTGCCGTCAAGACACTTTCTCAAGTTTCTTACAAATCTCTTCAATTTGAGATTTCACCTGTCTTTTTATTAATTACTAGCTTTCCGCTCGGGACTTCGTTTCCGTGGGAATTCGGAAAAATCATGTACCCTATGTCCATCATGGATAATGTAGGATTCTAATGGTGAAATATTTTTTCAAATCGGTCCAGTAGTTTCGGAGCCTTTTCAATGCAAACAAACAAACAAATAAACAATCAAATCTTTCCTCTTTATAATATGTATAGCCAGATTATTACAATACGGTACAATCCTTGCAATGTTTTGTAGGTGTGGAGGCCGCAAAGTGAGTGGAAACAACGCAAGCGGAAATGACTTCGAGTCTGCAAACCGCAAAATGCTGCCACTCCTGAGCTAATCTAGCACCTTTGTTTGCGAAGTGAGCTAATTCGTATACGTAAAAAGAATTTCAGGCTTTCTTTAGTGAGGTTTAGAATGCCAAAATTAAGTAAATAAGTTTTGTTTTTCTAGACAAGCATGACAGGGAGGGGTCGGGGGGAAGAGGTTCAAAACATCGTTTAATTAAGAAACCTGTTCAACGTTAGATCTTATTGTACCTGTTCAACGTAAATAAATATTTCATTCATTCATTCGCTTAACATAATGTTTTCTTAAAACTCTCCATCGGTACACACTACATTAACGCCAAAGTAAAATTGCAAAGTAAGTTTTTGTAAGCACTGTTGACACTGTTAAAGACTTAAATTTGACTTTAAAATAACATTTACCTTTAAATGTGTGTTTACGAAGTCGGTTCTGAGCACTGTATTGTCTCAAAGTCGTTCATTACCTCAAGTTTTTCGAGAACGGGAAAGTTTTTGTTGGTGCTCTTTTGTCGTCGTAATATGCTAGTGTATTTTACTCCTGTTAAACGGTTCTCTATTATTGTAAGAGAAAATGATGACGATATTTTTAACATCCTAATGTTTTTATTGGTACGGTCTTAGTATGATCACATGTATATTTTTAGTGATACCGAGTCCACCATTTTTAAGTTGTAACGCAGGGGCGTTACTAAATTGTGTTGGTTCTAGAAACTGCATTTCACTTTAGACAAAACTGATTTAGACTCGATAAAAGTAATGTTCTGATTTCCTTTTTACTCAGAAAATTATTTTTGTTGAAAAGTGCTTTAGCACTTGTAAACATTAATCCAACTTAATATTATAGGCAGAAGCTATTATCTAAAGATGAACGTTTGTTACTCCTTCACGGAAAAACTATTGGAGGAATTTTGATTAAACTTTGTAGTATATAGCTTAGACTTCTGAACAACACATAGCATACATCATTTTTCCGAATTCTCATGGAAATAATATCCCGGATGGAAAGCAGTATGAGGGTACTCGCGCAGTAGCCTTTACTAGGTACGAAGTATTTAACTTGTAAAACGCTGTCACAATGTATGTTTAATATCAACGCTCTGCTCATAATCAACGGCCTATTTCTGACTTTCAAGTTCACATGACTGTCCTCAAAGCCCAGTTGCACATGTCATGACAGAATACTCTTTAAGCCCAGAACACATTGTGAACAAAAGACTTCATATCCATGCGGTTTCCCCTCGCCGGATAAGTGTCTAGTGTGTCCCAGCTTTAAATAGGGAAATGTTGGAAAGAGAAATTTGATTTACGCTTTGTATATTTTTCAGCAAAAGAAAAAAAATAAAAATAAATTATATTTCAGTTTACCAAAAAGAAAAGGCCGAGAAGGTGTGTTTGAAATAAGATAGGTTACGTTTTAAATTGAGCTTACTTAGCGTTTTGTAATATTTGAAATTCTAGATTTCAGTCAACTTTTTCAGTCGATCTAGGTACATAGAAAAACCTGGTGTGTCTAAAAAGAAATAAAAATAATAAAAAAGAAATAGGATGACTAAAACAGAGTAAGAGAATACAAATCATAAGCTTTTAGAATTCTTTTCTGCCTGTAAGTTTGTTTGTAAGCGCAAATCATCGAAATTACTAAACGGATGTTTAATGTAGTTTTTACAAGTACCTAGACGGAGTATTAATTAGAAATATTTTATAAAAAAAATTAATTAAAATTGAATAGGTATCGGAAAAAAGTACTTTTCCATGTGAATGAAGTCGAGGGCGAAACGCATAATAAGGTAGCTGATGATTAAGTGAGTATGTGCATTAAAAGAAATGACCAATTATTAAATTTAATGTGGTTCTCTATAAAATTATTTTAATTTGAAAAACGAAAACATGCTTTAAGAAAATCAATGTTTGAAATGACAATATTTTTTTACCAGAATTCAAAGTAGAACTTTACTTACAACAAACCTGGTTATTAGAAGTTCTAGCGGTAAGATCATTCAGCTCCTAGATTTCTAGAAGATAGCACAAATGTGCTCTAAGAAAATATGAATATTTGCCATTTAAGCGACCGTTGAGCAAAGTAACTCGCCTGCTATAATCTGTAACGGCCTGATAGTCTAGAGATGTTCGAAATATTCATAAAAGTAGCAGATATTTAATAAAAACAATAAATAACGTAAACTAGCATCCTTTTTCGACTTTGTTCTATTAGATATTTCAAATATAAAATTGCCCTTTGTGGACACACAATTGTGTTGTGCTCTTCTGATAAATAAATATTATATAAAGATATGCCATTAGTTCAAACCAAGTCAGAGGCCATTGTGTGGTTTGAAAACTCTAACACCAGGGTTAGCCAAGTTCGCCACGCTCTTGACTATAACTACACGATAAGAAGAAGTAACCCGTTTTTAGTTATATAAACGCGTATTTTAGTCAAAAGTAATTTTTACTAACTGCCTTCGTGAAAATTGAAGTCAAAACTTACTGTAGTTTTCGGTTTTCTTTAAATGATTTAATTTGTTTGTTTTAATTCATAAAAAGTAACACACAAATCATGAAGTAGGTACTTTAACAAAAAAAATACACTAGGGATCCAAAAGACTAGTATTAGAGAATTTTCAGTAAAAATCCTGCATCTCTCAGCATGTACCGGGCCCAGTTAGTACTGGGTAGTTTCTTTTAACGGTAATGAGCCTCTTAGTCGGCAAGGAAGTGTATAGTGAAGGCTGTTGGTGGCAATATAAACAAATAACTATCGTTATTGTAGATTGGGGCCTAATTTTGGTAAGAACTGTGAGAAATAAAATGGTCTTTAGACCTCTTGGTAAACATTTTGTAAGAATACAATTTTGAGCTCTATTTGGTTGCTAATTCATTGTCATTGAAATTCATTTGTGTAGAGTGTTTGCGACGAGTGGCGAAATAAAATTCTTGTTCTATATAAAATATGTCTCATTTCATTATTTTTTCGGTAAGTAGGTAGGTGACCACTTAAAAAATAAATTGGGATTTCGAATCATTTGAAGTATATGTAAAATAATAATTTATTTAGAGTATTTTTCAAAGACAAAAATCAATCGAGTGTGCATAAAAGTTTAATAATAGATTTAAAAGTAACATTTCCAAATTTCAGATCAAACGAGAAACGGAAATATACGGTAATATCGTGACATAAAGCATTCTTAGATTGAATCCTAATTTTTTTAAAACAGTTATTTTTCTTCTCCCTTGGGGTGGCCGCCTTCTTTACCCACAAAATCTGACCCAATCTAGTCAACACGAAAAAAGAAATCAAATCTAAAACAGTCTAAATCACAGACATCCGAGTTAACTTAATCATGTCTTAAGTACTCTACTTTTTCGCAGCTTACTTAACTTTGAGAGCTTTTAATTAGACAGTAATTAGTACTGCCTTATCCTGTTCTTTAATAGCTTTCGGGGTGTAAGGTGTGATTTTATTTTCCAACCATTTTTAGGACGCTTTTTATAAATGAAGCGTTTTAATTTGATGAATGCCCTTTCCTTAAACGCCTTCGTTTTAAAAATAAACATTTATGTGTATCATGAAAACTTACTTATTCTGCAAATAATAATTTTTGTGTACCGAGGCCAGCGCATCAGGTTACTTCATTTTTATTGCAAAACCGCTCTTATCACAACAGCACAGAGTGCACAAATCAAATCAAATTATTTATTTGCTGAATACGCGTACAAAGAGGGATGTGGTTCTGTCATATTCGGCCACTGCCTGGCATACAAATATTTCTAAATAAGTAATAATGGTAACCTAAGTTGCGGCCTGAGTACAGAAAAATACCCGGGACTTTATTCCCCTTCTACCGAAGTCCGACGCCAAACAACTTGCTGTGTTCCGTCGGTGCGTGGGAGTACCAATGCCTTAATTGGCATTTTCTGGGTTAACTCGCTCCGTCGTCGACCTCATCTATGACCTTGGTCAAGATTGAGGTCAAAAGTTAACCCACCTCATAATAAAAAAATAAAAAATAAACGTTCCTTGTTCTTTGTCTACTTTTGAACTTTCTAGGTCTAAGGGTTTGAGCTGGGCGTTGATATGATGAGTCATTGCGTCAGGATCTTTAGTAATAATTTACTGTTACATTTGGTTTGGTGCAAGTTCCACATCTATCCATGCACTCACGCTTTTAATCCTTACAAGGGTAGGCACAAAATTATTTAACTGTTATTCTTGATTTTGTCCTGTTTTCCGCCAACCTATTTCTTTTTAAAAAATGTATTGTTTTTTCTGCTAGGTTCAGGTTTAACATAAAATTTTAAATACATGAAATGAGATTTTTACAAAGATAACCAACTACATGGTGTTTATGGGAACGGTGAATTTTTTTTAATGATTTAAGGTCTAAGGTTTAATAAAAGCATTAGTCAATTTATTTATTAATTACAGTTCAGGCAAAGGAAAATTTCACAAAGGAAAAAAAAAAAACGAGACACAATAAAAAAATCAAACTAGTGTTTAATGATCCTTAAACCTTAAATTATTTAAAAAAAATTAAAAATATCACCTCTCCCATTGTTTTTGACAATATTAATTATTTCTCTTTGTAGTCTGTTGAAATCGAAATCGCATAGTAAGCAAAACAGTGTGACGCAGTTGAATTGCTGCGGATAACTTTCCTGCTAATGCTTAATGACTCAGAAACTTTGCAACTGATATTAATTTCCTTGTTTGTGAAGTTTAGTGGTTTAGTTTAGTTAAGGGCTTGAAATCAATTCGAATGTGGTTTATAGATAAATTTATAAATTAAACATAGCGTCACTAATTCACAGTTAAATGAAACTTAGAAAATTATGGTAGATAAACATTGTACTTAAAGTAAAAAAGACATGATGAATCCAGAACTTCAAACAGACATCAAAAAGGTTAACAGTTTGAAAGAATTTTAAAATAAAGTGACAAAAAGAGGTCGCGTCGCCGACACGATTATTAAAACATTTTTAAGACCCTTTGGGCTAGGCTAGGTTTTTGGCCTAAATCCCCATAGTTTTTTGAAGGGAGGCCAGTGCTCCTCGGTGGAGACGTAAATGAACTAATAAAAAATAAAGTTTTAATAAAAACAAAGAGGAAACTTTAAAAGAAAAAAAATAAGTTTTCTGTTCTGTATTTAACTAAAATACCCTCAACTACATTCAGTTGATGCAAATGTTGCAATATTGCAATGTATTATTACTTACTAGTCATTGAATTTTCTTGTTCTTCAAATGATATGGTCGTTTTTAATCAACTGCCATTATTGTTCCACTTACCTGAAAACAAAAATTAAAACATTTTTAGGCGTATTACAAATCATCAGTAAATAATAAAGCGCCAATAATCTAAAGAAAATAAAAACAGGTGGAAAATCAAGAAATCTTTTGACATTTACGAATACTTCTACAATAAGGGTGAATACACTTTTCTTTTTTTTACATAATTTTCATATCCACAGAGTCCCATATGCCCCCAATCATTAACTTTTCGAGGTCCCATTGTGTGGTAACAAAACCTTCGATGGATGAAATGTTTCAATGCAAAAGGTCATTGTAATCCGCTCTTATAAGCAGATTTTACGAAGAAAATGATGGTAATTGTGTACCAAATTCATGTATAGGGTGGCCAAATAACAGGTATACACTTTAGTTTTGTAATTTTATTCTATGAAATATAAAATATATCAAATATTCCTTGTTAAATATAATATTTAGGGCCGGCAGTTAAACATGGAAAATAATGTCAGACAAATGTTCACCTCTAGCAGCATCATAGATGTGAACCCTTTTCATCGCGTTTTTCATCACATTTTCACACATTTCTTGCGTTATCTCAGTAACTGTGTATCGAATATTTTGATTTAATTGCTGAAGGTTCATTGGCCTGTTAGCATAGACATATCCTTTTAGATAGCCCCACTGAAAAAAGTCAGGAGCTGTTAAATCAGGCGATCTTGGGGGCCAATCAATGTCACAGTTTCTCGAATTTATCGACCGGGAAACATTCTTTTTAATGTTTCTACAAACGTTTTAATAATTAAAACACGTTGTTCCATCGTAAAACGCTCCATAATAAATTTGCCGTATCTACACAAAGTAATATTCATGCAACAACTGTCATATTTACCGCCAAATCAAAATGGCGGCAAAAAAAATTATACCTCCAAGTTGGCCACCCTGTATATCTGTCTATACACTCATGGCTATAATCCCTTACAAGGATGGCAAAATAACTTGTAATTCTGGAACTACTTGATGCTACATTTGACATCATCATTCTTAGCTTATTATAATAAAATAAATACCCTTAATATAAACTATCAATGAACGGTTCATACGATATTGTAATGAAACTAATTTCCAACACATAAAAAACAAAGCTTGTACGGAAGACAAAAAATAAAAATGTATCACTTCCGATATTAACCGCTTATAACATATAAAACGGTTGAACCAATTTTGATTAAATATAGCTAAGAACCATCTCGATCACGTCAATTTTAAATTAAAAAAACCCCTACAAAATTTTTGCTTTGATGCCACACAGATACACAGACACTTAGATACACTCATAATATAACACATATAACACATATGTATAACACAGGGGGTGTTGGAGGTTAGGATGTAAGACAGGATATGTTTTTTCGGTTAAAAACTAACAGTCTGAACCTCCACAATATTTTCCGAAGTCAAAGCAGACTAATAGCAAACAAGGAGGTGATATAACTCAGGATCAAACGCATTTCACAGTCCATTAGGAGCGTAATGGCATTAGCCTTCGTATTACTTATTCCTTCCATAGTCCGCGCATGCAGCCAGAAGATAAGGTCGCTAGCTTCCCTAGAGGCCATAAAAGTGGCCAATCGGATACATAAAACTTTATTGAACGTGTCGTTTAATCAGGGAAATAATCGTGCTGGACTGTGGTCTTTACGGGAATTGAGAAGAAGTTTCTGTGGTTCATTTCTGATGAAAACATTAGTCTTGATTCTAAAGAAAGAGTCATAATGGTCCATAGTATCTGAGTAACTTATGGTAATCGATTTATGATGATGTACGTATATTCGCAAAGGTGCAATCTTCGTTACAGAAGACTTTACTTGTGTGTAACATGAACCAGTCAACAATTCAAAACATCCTGTTTCGAAGCTTAGAAACAACTCAGTTGAAATCTGTGGATTACTCATCTATGCATAAACTAGAGCTAGCGAAATTTGAGCACCGAAACCAATAATGTTTGATGTACAGACAGGAGATATAACTACTTCACAGAGTTTCCTTAGCTGCTTGATCTTTAAAAGTTGGTATTGCAATACTTTATTATGAAAAGTGATCGGAATTAGTGTTTATTATAATTTTTCCGTGAGATTTTGGGGAAATTGTGTAGTCTATGTGTTAATCCAGCGTGTCAGCTACCTCCATACCAAAATTTATCAAAATTGGTCCAGCCGTTTGAACGTGAAAGAGTAACAAACATAAGGATTTGTCAACACTTCAAAGAACGTAATGACAATGCAGAGATTTCTTTGTTACTCAAAGTCAAAGTCAAAAATATATTTCGTAGAACATACAAAGTGCTTCTTGAAAACGTCATAAAAATACATTAGCAAAATCAATATTAATCATAAATACTTGACTTTTTTGTCTCGTAATAGGATCACTATTTAAGCGTTCACTAGGCTCTCTAGTGCAAATAAAAATGTTAATATTGCTGAATGCGGATGACACAGGATCGATCAGAGGGCATTCTTTTACTGTGCAATTGTTTGCTTAAAAATCCTTGTGTGAAGTTCAGCAGTGCAAGACAACTTAGATGGTAATAAATCAATTCTAGTTAATGTAAACGGTACTTATTAAGATTAAATTAGCAAGGATTTTTTTGATTATGGCCACCAACACTTGGTATACGTTCCACGTCACTTTACCATACATATCATTGTCCGAATCGGATAAACTCGATTGAAACGAAGTGGAGCCACTCTATTCATTACCAACTATCGGACCCGCAACTAAATCCGTTCGGATATCGCAGTTGATTCCCGTTTAAAGTCGAATAGGCCGGAAATCGATTGCTTTGGAAGCTTTACGTTCGAATTGTAGCCGAAAAGTTGCGGATAGTTCGGTGACGGAATTGGCTAAATTAAGTTACAGTTTCCACCCTTTCATCTATACACACATGCGTACAATTCCTGTTGAGATAGGCAGAGAATCGTGGGGTTTTTAAATGTGCAATGCTTTGTACAACTTTGTACAACTTTGTACCTAATCAATGTCTAAGTTTTCGAATGACGGATAAGCTCTCAGTTGGACTACTAACCGGTGCGCTTGTATTTTCTCCACAAAATGCTATTGGTAGAATTTAAGCAATACCGAATCTTCGCCTTTGTGCTAGATGATAGTCAAGAGGAAACTCATCTATACTTCTATACATATTATAAAGTGGAAAGATTTGATTGTTTGCATTAAATAGGCTCCGAAACTAATTTACCATTAGTATCCTACATTATCCGGGATGGACAAAGGGTACATAATTTTTCCGAATTCCCAGGGGAACGAAGTCCCGAGCGGAATGCTAGTAATAGTATAAAGAGGAAAGATTTGTATTTTTGTATGTAAAGAATACTCTCCAAAACTACTGGACCGATTTCAAAAATTTTTTCACCGTTAGGATGCTACATTATTCCTGAGTAACATAGGCTACTTAATTTTCCAGAATTCCCCTGGGAACGAAGTCCCAAGCGGGATGCTAGTTATAAATAATGATAAATACACATGAATCTAAGGGTAACAAGTAATCATACCTTCTCGCTGACTCTCGTCTATGATCACAAAGATTTTTTAGGCCAACAAAAACATTAAATGAGACTTGAACCAACGACCACAGAAGACCTTCTGGTGCTCCAATCAACCGAGCTATCGTGCCTGGTCTATAATATCCTGCATTCTAAAATACTTCCACAAAAGCAGAGTAAAACGGTTCATTTCCAGCTCATTCTAGATCGGCGTGGGTTTGCGCGAACGGAAATAACGCGCTTAATAGATTCGCTTCGGCTCACAAGCGCGCTGACAACTGGATAATCTATTTATGAGGAAAACTGCCCGCGCCCGGCTGTTTTGCAGTACTACTGACAATTCTGGTGCAGTGAGTCAACTGAATTTCAGTTGGATACTTTTACACGCTTGAAAAATATGAAATAAATAGAGAATGCCCCGGACTTCGTGAGAATCTGATAAAATCATCCCTTCTTCTTTGCCTACGTTGTAAAAGGAACCTATGAGTCTAATTTTAAAGATTCAAGGCAAACCAGTGTATTAGGACTCTGCATTTTTATTCACTAAGTGAAGATCATATATTCATATAGGATATCGTTAAGTAGAAGAACAAAAGATGAATAAAGAAAAAAATAAAATTTTCTTCTGAGTTTTCAGTGAGATAATACAGAATATTTTATGAATGAAATCACAAAATTATTGAAAGTTTCTGGTTGTAAAAGGTCTTGCAAATAATAAAAGTAAAAACCAGCAAATCCAAAATCAAGCACGATCTTTGTGAATATGACTACTTTGTATATTATATTTGAAAAACAAATGAAAACAAAAACAAAGTTAATTATTTAATTATTTATCCTATTAAAAGTAACGCACAAGCACCAACTGATTAATATTTAACACTGAGAAATTATGATCTCGTCACATGGAACATAAATAATATTTTAAAAAATCTGTCTAGTAAATCAGAACCGTCGCCGATGTTCATAACATTTGCATCACGAACATGTTTCAAAAGCTATGAAGGTTCAGACCTGGGACCGGATTTTGTAACTTGAGTTGTATGTCGATGGAATGGTCACCATTTTATTCGTTCAGATGGCGAAATTGAGAACTATGCAAATTTCATACATCTAATGACGGCTGCTTTGACTGGTGGTGCCACCGCCGACTGAATTTTCAGTTGCTAGGTAGTTTGAAACTTTACGTTCGGTTGGTCGGGGTGGTTGTCAGCAAGTATAGGAAGGTCAGATTCTTAAATTTGACACCTGATCAGATAAAATGGCCTTTATTCCATCGACACACAACTTAAGTTACAAAATCTGGGGCCTAGCCACAGACCTAATCGGTATAGCAGGCGTATTGTACAAAGTCTATTTACAAAAAAGCACCGTCATTTTACAAATTTATTTTCTTTTCTAAAATTCCAAAAACTTGTGCAGCTGTTTACTTTCCAAGCTGCCAACTTTTTCCAGTTATACTGTAGGAAGCAGTAAGCGGGTGAAAGGCTAAGAACTTATCATTCACTATGTAAAAAACAAATTTTCTTGCTATGATTCATTTAATAAACCTCTTCTTCTTCCTCTCGTGTAGGTATAGTCAAGTGTTTGGCGAACTTGGCTAACCCTGGTGCCAGAGTTTTCAAACCGCACAATGGCCTCTGCCTTGATTTTAAAGACTGTAGTCAATCGACAAAAGCCGGGACCGACAGCTTAACGTGCCCTCCGCAGCACGGAAACGCTCGTGATAAATTGCCACTTTGTGATAAATAACCCTCTCGAAATAGTTTTGTTAATCGTGGCTTCAAGTGGTTCTACGTAGTGAAATAAATTTTGTATACAGGGTGACACTTTAACTTTTACGCAAAGTTTTCTTACGGTGTCAGTAACGTTGATAAAACTTAAATAAGGAGGAAAAAAATTGGGTCTGTTAAATTTTCATAAAGGTTACGTACAAAAAAACAAAAAACTTATAAAAAAATAACGTGGTATATCTTCTAGAACCTTAATAATGCTCTGCCAACCTTGTAAGAGACTACGTGTGAGTTTATGAAAGTTACAAATGGCAAATGCAGTAGTAACGGTGATTTTTTTCTATACTTATTAGAGCACAATCCTCAGATTTCAAATTTTTAAAACTAGTTTCAGTATTTTCCTAAAAAAATTACTTCTATTAAAAAGCTTCGCCCGATACATAATCCATCACTTTGATTAATTTATGGACTAACAAAATGCGCGCCAAAAATGCCGTTGTACAGTGGCATGCAACAAAAAGTATGCAAATTAAAAACGCACTCAATCATCAATCAGATAATGGCGTTTCGGCATTACGGCATTTTATTTCAATGATGTATGCGACTTTCATTGCAACCATTTGTAACGGGTCCATTTGCGATTGCTGCTTTTTGAGTACAGTTGATAAATCATTGTTGTGCTCATTAAGGTTAAAAACGATTCAGTTCTCTTTCGGTTAATTACTTACATCTAGCCATACAGTCGCGTTAGTAGTCTCTGTCAGAGTAGGCATGATGCTTTTTGTGGTTCTAATAACTCTATAATTAAACATTGTATATCACCACTGACATTCGATTGTTCATAACTTTTACGAGGCAAAACCAATTTTATTAAAATTTAGATAAGAACCATCTCAATTACGTTAGCTCTCAAACAAAAAAACCGCATCGAAATCAGTCTTCCCCGGGTGGTGATCGGTTGAGAATAACACCACCCCATTTCCTTCCGTGGGTGTCGTAAGAGGCGACTAAGGAAACACAAATGAGACCCTATTAATCTACCCCAGGCAACGACGCTTTAATTTGTTTTGAATCTGAAGGTGTCGTACTATGGTCTCATGCGGTGTGATAGGCTTTGTGAAGGGCCGTTTGGTTCGCGACCACCCTCCTACCGAAGTTCGACGCCAAACAGGTGCGTAGAAGTGCCACTGCCTTATAGGCATTTTCTGGGTTAACTCGCTCCATTGTCGACCTCATCTATGACCTTGGTCAAGATTTAGATCACTGATTCCCAAAGTGGTCCAGGTGGACCCCCAGGGGTCTCGATGGGGTCTATGTTGGCGTGACAAAAAAATGGGGGTTCACAATTCGTAAGCGGGGTCCACGAAAATTTGATAATTCTTCACGAAAATAGTGAAGAATTAAAATATTGGCTTGACTTCACCTATGAAGTCAAGCCTACATTTTAGGCAGATAAATAATTGATGGAAGTGCTGTGAGTAGATGTCAAAAAAGTAAAG
The DNA here is from genome assembly GCA_949987775.1 of Aproaerema taeniolella. NCBI lineage: Eukaryota > Metazoa > Arthropoda > Insecta > Lepidoptera > Gelechiidae > Aproaerema > Aproaerema taeniolella. The sequence continues at coordinate 19,781,771 of OX465250.1, forward strand.
TTGGATGGAATTTTACTTGACATCCACTCACAGCAGCATCAATTAATTAACAAACCAATCAATTCTCACTTTTTTATCGAAAACTCTTATTCGTGATTGGAAGTACATAGTTGGAATTGGAACTCAGCCGCAACCCAAATTTCCATAGTTAGATCTAATCTTACATTTTTTTGTCGAGTTATGGGAATATTGTAGAAATGTAGTTGCAGGGGGTTCACCGGAACCAGCTAAATCTTGAAAGTGGTCTATGAGAAAAAAAGTTTGGGAACCTCTGATTTAGATCAAGAGTTAACACATCTTATTATATATTAAAAAGTCCACAGATAGACACACAGATACACATGTCAAACTTAGAACACCCCTGTTTTTTGTTGAGAGTCAAAAACAATCAACGACGACTCTTTTGGAATAACATAGATATAGCTTGTTGTTGGGTTATCGGTATTTTTCCCACGATACAGCAAAACCCTACTTATTAGGTTTAAAGATCTTTATTTCTTATTCAAGACATGGCGTCACTTACATAAGAAACCACAAATAACATGTTTATGTAGTTATAAGGCCGTACAAAAGTTAATAACTGGGTACAATACATCAAAATTAACATTACACCAAATTTACATTTTGAGCTACATAGGCTCTACTGTACGTCTGGGAAGTGTTGGCAGCTGCCACATTTACAATTCCACTTACAATCCAGCGTATATAGAAGCTTGGATATGAAATTATCAATCAAAACAGTTCTTGTTTTAACATCACAAAACTAATTTTGGAGGCGGCTGAAAATACAAACAGTTACAACTGTGTTGGAATAAAATACGATAAGAAAAAAATCTGCAAAACTATGTCACTTTTGTGGTCAGTTAGATTCAACTGCATATGGATTTCACTTAGAAAACAGAATACGATGTTTAGCACCAACAACAGTATCCGAGTCGGTTGGTTAACAGTAACATGAGCTTAACGGATTGTCAGTTTTATGAAAAACGACGGAAAAATGACAAACTCCGAATATACTCGTAGTACCTAAACTTCATACTGATCCTCGCTTATGTCATTAGCCCTTAAAATGAAAGATTTGCCGCAGCTAATTTATCAGAGTAAGTTTGTGACAGTTCCATTGTGTTCATTCAGACCAACATAATTTTCTTTATACGAGAAATCATTGAACTTTTCTTTATAATTGGGCCACAGTAGTTGAATACTTATTCTGTAAAGTACGACTGATTACGAATTTTCTTCAGATTTTAGTTAATCGAGTTTTGTCACAGTTTTGCAGAATCAAAACTCTACTTAGCTCATAAATTCATAAATTTTCAAGTAGTACAGCAACTCAAGCAAAAACCTCGCTACAAATTTTCATTACATAGCGATAACTCGGCGTTGAAATTCCTGGGAAATTTTCGTGCGAGCGTTGATTGAGCCGAATTACGTTTTGAGGAATGCAATCGCATTAGTTAATGTGGCGGCTGCAATGAAAAACGGCACTGCGATGCACGCCAACGACGTAGAAAGTTTGGCTGTGTCATGCTTGAATTTCAATAACTTAATAAACTTTAGTGACGTCTCATAAGTACTCGTAGCATCGTATGGCGCTAGTAAGGATGTGTTAAGTTATCTGGAGGATAAAATTTTTGAAAAACTAGTTCTGGTCACGTAACATGTGATTATCGAGAGTTCTTTTCGCAACTGTGGTGTAACCATACAGATAAATCAAAATCTAATTAATATATTGCTTAATCTTGGGTGAATTGCAAAAGAGTAAATAAACTGTTTCAACATGTTCAGATGAGGACAAAATTTAAATATACAAAAGTGTTTATGCAACAAAAACATAATGTGAATAATGACACAAAATCTAAATAAACCAAACAAACTTAACCATTAAACGAAAAGCTACTAAAATAATTTAAAAGTCAAAATAACTATGCTGAACTGGATAACTGCGAAACTTTTAATCGAAAGTAAGTACCTAATTAAATTTCAGAGATTAAAAAGTTAAGAAGTTAGACAGCCTTTGCCACTTTCGCCGTAAAAAAGTTAGACAATACTGCTTAAGGAAACCACAGGAAAAATGAAAGAGATTCATAAGAATCCACACAATTTCTTTAAACCAAATGGCTTTTCCGTGTTTATGCGGTTTCAGATTATAAACCTGAATAATTGTGAGTTCTTTCTGCAAAATTTTGCTTTGTTAAAATATGCGCTTGAATTCTGATTGACTTCCAAAAGTTGCTTAATTGTTTGTAAAATTTTTGTTACTTCAAAGGTTTTCGCTAAAAACAAATCACCGTTGTAATAAGGGAAGTGCTTTTCTACTTTATCAAACGTAATTTTTCATTACCTGGCTGTTGAATGTTTAGTTATACTGACGTTAGATATTTCTACGTTTCTACATATGATGGCCATATTATCATAGTCCCCCACATATAAGTTGCTGTTTTTCGTACAACCTTTTTGGACAACCGGTTTTTTCGTACATACACTTTTGAATACCTATTTTTCTGAGATGTGAACTGTGAAATCCGAATGTAACAAAGTTTTTGGGACAACATTCAGCTGATAATTGCTAAATTTAGTTTACTGAAAGTGGCAATTGTAAAAAAGTTACAGCGAAAATAAGCATTGAAAAGGAAGGTGTATTTGAGCCTCATATTAAATATGTATAAATTGTCCTCAAGGTCGCGGGTTAAAATCCTGGTGCGGGCCTGTACCCCTAAATTCGTCTTTTTTGATTTATGTACGGATTTCTAATTATCACTTGCTCAACGGCGAAAGAAAACATCGTGATAAAACCCGCCTGTCCAAGAAAATTCATTTTTGAAAGACGAGTGGTCCACCAACCCACATTGGGCCAGCGTGGTGGACTATGGCCTAAAAAATCCCGTTCATGTTTCGAAGGGAGGCCCGTGCCCCTCGGTGGGGACGAATATGGGCTAGTAAGACTGGAAGACTATCCTCAAAATCTCGATAACATAACCAAGTATCGAAATCAAAAATAATTTTGGAAATATCTGCCGAATAAAAGAACGTATGGAGTAACTGAGAAAAAAAATCAATTTTATAGGTGTTTCACGTTGCGATCTCAATATTTCTAGTCTTTTCCAGTATCACCAATGTCATTGTTTACCACGTCAGCAGTCGAATAATGTTCAGTTTGTGCTGAAAATTTCGGACTTCGTGTAATTGTGATATAGTGCAGCGGATTTGATCCGATAAACTTATCGGCCGAAATAGCGCTACCGAAAGCCGTTTGTAACACCCCGCTTGCGGTGTATTTAAATGAAAATATAGATACAGTAACCACATTTCCCCTAAATCTAAAACCATAGACGTAACTTTTTGATCTAGCTTTAAAAAGTGTATCTTTTCCCATCCATGCCATCGATAAACTTACGTCTGTAATCCTTGACAGGGTTGGTAGAATATTATGTGTTTCACGTGACGTCATATTTGACATACGATAAAGATGCAACATGAATAGTGATATGTTGTTTATCTTGATACTTTCCTTATAATATTGGTTTACAATATTTTTTTATTAAACCTTCAATTAGCAACACAATATCAAGAATAAGAATTTTCATGCCATTTTGAACGACTTTTCTTATACATAGGTTGATTTATGAAATAAAATTACCTCTCTATTACATATAGAATGAATTAATGAAACAGACTCTGCGATCATATTATGAAAGATTATATAAAAATACATTTATTTGTCAAAATGAAATAGTTATTTAGCTTGATTAATATAGCAGAATTTTATCATTTGGATTTCTTGGCGGACAGTTAATCGTAACGAGCGAGACAACCCTGATACAAGTACACTATTATCTCCTTCTCATCATTGTAACTAATTATTTAGGAGTAATAAAAGTATTTATAATTATTTTAATATAGGCAGATCTACATCCTTTGATAACCCATTTGAAGTCACCTACTAAATAATACGATTGCAGTCTGATGTGTGGCAAAGTTATCCTACCAAATAAATTTGGAATCTATTTGCTGCATTTACGTTCATGGAATTATTGGGGTTTAGACTGGGGATGCAGTATTTGCATCGACGGGATATAGGCAAGGAAAATTTTGATGAAAATTGTTATGGAGATTCGAAAATGAGAATGTTTTGATGATAGTTTTATACATCGTATAATTCTGAAGGTTTTGATTGCTGTTTATTGAGCCTTAATATATTTTACCTTTTATTTGCATTAGTAAATCTCTCTTTCCTTAGATTTTTTCCACAAATTTGAGTATTTTTACTTAGTTTTCAATGTAAGGTTCAATTTAAGGTTACAGATTTTTAGTTTTTAAGCTTTTCTTTGTTCCAGTCCAATGTAGTTGTTATTTTAAATAACGATGATTTTTATAGTAGTTTTAAAAGTATAACTGGTAGCTTTGAATTGCCTGAAAGCGATCACTGTTTAGCGACAAAGTAGCCGTTGCACACTTTTAGTTTATACCTTTTGGCTATAAGTATTTTTTCGTCTGGAATGTGCGATAAAGTGTTTCTATTTATCATTCTATCTTCTTCCATCCATCCATACACTCACGCGTGTAATCTCTAACGGGGTAGGCAGAACGTCAGTCTGTTATAAAACCACTTGACGACATATTTGACATTCCTTCTGAGGTTTAATAGATGGAATATGAGTATATTGGTGATAGGTTGGCAGCCTTTTGTCTGCCATGCAGCAAAAACCCTCGCGTCCCATTCACTGGATTTTACAGTATACCTGGGAAGAGTTGGTAGCCGGCACATTCAAAGTTTTTCTTTGACTCCTAGACCAGTATGGAAGCATATTATTATTATTTTATTAAAAATGGGTTCGCTCTTGACCACAATCTAGCTTAGGGCAAAGATGTGGTCGAGGATGTAGCGAGCTCACCCAGAAGAAGCCTATTCACTCGTACTTTAAAGATATTTGGGTTGTATGAACTCGGAAATACAGACGCCGGCAGGGAATTCCACTCCCTGGCAGTGCGCAATATAAAAGATGAAGAATAGCGCTCAGTACGTATCCGAGGGATCTCGACAAGATAAGGGTGGTACCCCGCAGTGCGTCTGAACGTCCGATGGAAAAAAGGGGCAGGCGGAATGAGCTCATGTAGCCTCGAGCACACTCTCCGAAGTACATCCTATAAAAAACACATAGGCAAGCTACTTTGCGTCTATGAGCTAGGCTTTGTAGCTTATCCTTAACCAGCTTTTCTTCTATAAAAGCTTTACAATCCCAAAAATAAATCGTGAGCAGCTGGTACGACTCCACTGAGTTAAAAAAACCTATAATGACTTGGTCGTAATCGAAATTTTCTACCATTTCACGTCATACAAAAACTTTGCGAGTACAATTAATTACCCCGACTTTGCTCGCAAACGTTAAGTATAATGAATAATGTGTGAACGTGTTAATGAGCAGATATGACACGCGATGTGTCTGAATTAAAATAAAACTACCTGCCAGGTCCGTTTTAAGGAAAGCCTGGACAAGCCTAACATTAATATAGTCGAATTATACATACAAATACATACGCTCACGCCTATAATCCCTATTGGGGTAGGCAGAGTATCAGTGATTCTAGAATCAATTGATGCCACATTCGACATAAATTCGAAGGGTTATTAGCTTTATTAGATTAGATTAGATTTATTTATCTCATAATATAGCTATAAATGTCAAGTTTATAATAAAATATGTTAGTCATTTCAGCCCATAATATGATCGTCAAAAATATAAATTATTAAAATTACAATTAATAATTTAAACAATGTCAAATAAAAATAAGAAAATAAATTAATATACAAAAGTATACTATCAAAAATGTCAAAATAAAATAAAAAATAAGTCAAAATTTAGAAATAATATTAAATATCAATTTGAAATTATTTTAAAAAAATTGTCATCAAAATTTGATGTCCAAATATTCTTTAATTGAATAGAATTCATTTTCCAATAAAAAGTTTCTCAGTTGGCAAGTAAATGTTTCGTCATTTCTTTGATTTCTCAAGTCAGCGGGTAGGTGTTCATAATAATAATACAAAAACTTAATAGTGAGAGTATAATAGTGAGAGGTTGTCAAGGAAGACATACGCAGAATGGTCACCAAGGACCTAAGAAATGGAAACCTGCCAGCCGAGAGAATTTAGTACTGAACATTTTGGACCCCAAAGAATAGGAATAAGACTCAAATCAAATTAATCAAAAATAGTAGAATTTCATAGACCATACTTAATTATTATGTTATTTAAAATAAGTCGAATTAGTGACTTATTTTAGCTTTTTAACTCAATGCCTATTTGCAGTCTTTCTTCGAAAAGAATAGGCAAGAACCTTTGAGGGTAATCTGGACAATTAATCACAAGTTTCCTTATTATGTATTTTTAACTAATTTCAATCAGAAAAAACCCTAGAGCTGCAGCTCTAGCACGATAACAACAAACTCGCGCTCGGCTCACGCTGAAACTTCACTTTGATTGCGCGAGGGTCCCGCGTAAAGGCTTGCTCGCCCTATGGCGTTGTCAATGTTGACATTTTGACATAAGACCGCGGTGTTGTCGCGGCGCTGTCACTATCGTACTCGGCCTGCTGAACAGTAAATTGTAATGGTTGCTTGTCTGATAGATATTCAAAAATTCTAGGAAGAGAAAGATAGTTTACGTTCCTTTATATACTGTGTTTACTGTGAAATGAGAAACAAATAGAATTTCACGATGTATGGAGGGTCATTAGTGTACTAAATTCGCCTCTGCACTCCCCATTATGAAAATGATATACTGGTCCTATCTGCGCTAAATACAGCCTGCTAGTGTTAGCAGTAATTAGTTGAAATAGCCTTCTAAATAATACTTGAATTCTCAATTTTGTTGCTCGTGAAATAACAAAGACGACATAAAACAAAATTTATGAATTAATCAGACGGGTGTACAGTGGAAACTAAATTAATGGTTTGAAATTTCAACTGCTCCGTTATAACACTACTAGCTTTACGTCCGGGACTTCATTCCCGTAGAAATTCGGGAAAATTATGTAGCCTTTGTTCATCAAGGATAATGTAAGATTCTAACAGTGAAATAATTTTTCAAATCGGTCCAGTAGTTTCGGAGCCTATTCAATGCAAACAAACAATTAAATCTTTCCTCTTTATAACATTAGTAGCTTTCCGCCCGGGACTTCGTTCCCATGAGAATTTGGGAAAATTATGTAGCCTATGTTCATTAGGATAATGTAGCTTTCTAACGGTGAAAGAATTTTTCAAATCGGTCCAGAAGTTTCAGAGCCCATTCAATGCAAACAAACAAAGAAACAATCAAATTTTTCCTCTTTATAATATTAGTATAGATTAGTATAGAGTATAGATAAAGGAGTAACTTCAAATTCAGAAGACTTCAGATGAAGGCAAAAATAGTAAAATGTTCTAAAAGTTTTTTCTATTGTTCAAGTTAAAAAACGTACGAATCAACTGACTTTAATCCCTACCATGCCTGCCAGCAGATAACCACAAACTAAAACGTCTTTTTTTTAATCGACCCACTATTTGCGGAGTTATCTCGTAACAAATATACAAAAAAACATACAGTCGAATTGAGAACCTCGTCCTTTTTTGAAATCAGTTAAAAAGAAGAAAATTACAATTCTCTTAAGTGCTCGAACAAAAGCACTTAGGAGGAACTAATGGTCGCTGATGGAAAAAATCATAAATGTACGTCCAAAGGAATTATATTGCCATTAATACGAAGACTGAAAGAAATCGCTTTCTTACTTGGCCAAGTCGTCATGAAAACAAGAACCAGATTACCCTAAAACCACGGCGTTAAATACTGGAAAGCATTTAACAATATTAACCCTTAAAAATATTGTTTTTTTTATTTTTTTTATTATAAGATGGGTTAACTCTTGACCTCAATCTTGACCAAAAAGGTTAAAGATGAGGTCGACGATGGAGCGAGTTAACCCAGAAAATGCCTACAAAGGCACTGGTACTCCCTCGCACCGACGGAACACAGCAAGCTGTTTGGCGTCGGACTTCGGTAGGAGGGCGGTCGCGAACCAGACGGCCCTTTAAAGAGCCTACCACACCGCATGAGACCATAGGACGACACCTCAGATTCAAAAAAAAAATGAAGTGTCGTTGCCTGGGATGGATTACTAGGAGGCAGGTCTCATTAATGTTTCCTTAGTCGCCTCTTACGATACCCACGAAACGAGATGGGGTGGTGTTATTCTCAACCGATCACCACACGGCGATATTTCATAGCAAATGGTAATTTTTGAATAAATAAAATGTCCAGTGGCAGCGTAAAAGGCTCTTTATACCAAAGCTCATTCCAACGATAATTCCAACCACAAAGTGTAATTGTGTTGCCAATTTATACGAATTATGGCCGCTTCATTTGTTCCTGTAATTTCACTCACAATTTAAACGTTTAAAAGTAATGCTTTATACAATATTTTACGGTTTGTTTCCGGGGGAAAACCAAGCTCTTAAACCATGGACAACGTAAATGAGTAATTTAAAAAAATCTGGGACGGTTTTGGGAATGATTGGTATTTCACACTTACTAGTGTTCATTCAATTGCTTTGAGCCGTTTCTCATTTGAGGTACAATTGACCGTGATCCAGTATTTGGCAGATGGGATTATGTTATGACAGTAGAGCTTATCCTTCATAACCTGCATTTTTTTTTGTTTAGCCATTACTGTCCCACTGCTAGGCAAAGGCCTCCCCCGCAGCCCTCCATTTGTCCCGATCTTGTGCAAACTGCATCTAGTCTTTTTTATAAGCTGCTAAATCATTCTGCCATCTTTTTCTGGGTCTGCCTCTACGACGTTGCCCGTCTTGGGGCACCCATTGAGTGGCTAGGATGGCCAACCTGTCAGGGTGCATTTGGCTTACCTAGAAGGCCCAATACAATCAGTCGGGATTCTTTATTCTTCAATTCGTAATCATTGTGATTTTTAATCATAATCACTATTAATAGCCTGTAACGTTTTCGAATTTCAGAGTTATTTATTTATCTTGGAAAGTTTTTACTTTCCAAGATAAATAAATAACTCTGATATTAAAAAACTATTTTTAAAACGAGCTTTTCTGCCATATAGGAGCAAAGTGCTATATCGATCGAGTTGTGTCTTTTTATTGCGGAGTTCCTATGGCCACCTTCTAGCTCCAGCATCAGATCAGCTTCCTGTTATCAGAATATTGCATTATCACGCTTTATACATACTCGTATGCATGCAAAATTTCAGCTCAATCGGAAACCGGGAAGTGGATCAAATTTCACTTCCAAGATTTATTCCACACATACTAACTAACAGGGGAAGTAAAATAAAAGCTTGTAATAACAAGGAAAGCTTGTAAAGGATAGTCGAAAATATTGCGTTTATAGTCGCATGGCGAATGTAAATATTTTTTTATTGGAACACACCATTCCTAACACTTTTATTAATAATTATAAATAATATATGAAAAATTCAAGTGAGCATGATAAGCAAATATTTTTCATAGTAGGTATAACGTTCTCATGTTACAAAGTCTTAGTTAAAAACTTTGTATAAACCAACGAGGTGGTTATAAATAGCTCTAAAGCATATGTTAGAAAAATGAGAGCATGACCGCATTATGGTAGTTTTATTTTATACTATACATTCTTGTTAATATAAACTGTTTCCATCGCAACTATGGACACGTGAAATAAATTTTTAAGAAAAGGATATACAAGCGCATATTTAAGATGTATTACATTTTTGTATATAAACATTTTTTTTGCGAAAGTAACAAGAGTAGCCAGTATCCTCCTTACGTTGGCTTGATTCTGGTATTCTTATCGACTTTCCCATCCACTCCATATCCTGCTGCGACAGCTCCATATAGTCACAGGCTCTACCTTATGGTGCCCCATCAACGATTGACCGCGGTGGTATAAAAGTCAACTGTACTATGTAGTTGGTACGACTGTCGGATACCTCAATCAATTACGTTTCTGAAATGTAGCATGAATAGTGATATTTGTGCATTCGTGCCACAGTGGTCAGACCGAGGTGAATGTCGTTGTTGAGTCTCTGGCAGAATTGCTGGGCGGGGTGGCCATTGTGAGGGTAACGACAGTAACAAGTGTAGCCTAGTGGCGCTTGATTTTTCGATTTATCAGTGTGGTTAAACAACGTATACGTGGAACTTGTGGTGATCGGTTTTAACCGTGTGGTGATCGGTTGAGAATAACACCACCCCATCTCTTTCCGTGGGTGTCGTAAGAGGCGACTAAGGAAACACAAATGAGACCTGCCTCCTAGTAATCCATCCCAGGCAACGACACTTCATTTTTTTCTGAATCTGAGGTGTCGTCCTATGGTCTCATGCGGTGTGGTAGGCTCTGTAAAGGGCCGTCTGGTTCGCGACCACCCTCCTACCGAAGTCCGACACCAAACAGCTTGCTGTGTTCCGTCGGTGCGTGGAAGTACCAGTGCCTTTATAGGCATTTTCTGGGTTAACTCACTCCATCGTCGACCTCATCTTTGACCTTATGGTCAAGATTGAGGTCAAGAGTTAACCCATCTTATAATAAATAATAAATAAACTTATTGGATGACCATTGTGGCAATTTATAATGAGCGTTTTCATGCTTCGGAGGGCACGCAACACCATATTTCTTGGCTTTTGTCGAAAGACTAAAGAAGTTAAATCACGACGGAGAGCATTTAGCGGTTTGAGAACTCTGACCCAGGGATAGCAAGTAGGTAGTCTTCTTATTATTGAGTAGGTATAGTTAAGCTGTGGCGAACTTGGCTAACCCTGGTGTCAGAGTTTTCAAACCGCATGCCTCTGACTTGGTAACGACTGTAGTCAATCGACAACAGCCGGGACCGACAGCTTAACCTACTCTCCGTAGCACGAAAATGCTCGTAACAAATTACCACTTGCCACTTTGGTCATCCATCAGGTTCTGTACATTGCTTAACCTCACTGACCGGTTCAGTTCAGCAAGCGGCACTGGGCTACGAGCGCTTATTGTATACGTGCTTATAGGATTATTTTTTGAAGACGATACATTTTTTGTATTTCTTTTATATATATATAAAAAAAATAAAAAAAATAAACGCTACACACTCAAAGGCCCACACTAAGGTTTTCCCTTGTGTCGTGGGTCCCTCGGAACACACATAAAGACAAACACAAACACCCATGACCCGAGAACAAACATCTGCTTTTCACACAAATGTTTGCCCCGACTGGGGATCGAACCCAGGACCCACCGATCAAGAGGCGGGGAGTAATGTGTATGCTCTTACATGCCACAAATAGGTCCGCCGACACGCCTTCGATTCTTGATTCAATGGAACAGAAAACCGACTAGAAAAAGAGTCATAAAATATGTCTACCAGATGGTAACTATGTTACATGCTATTAAGTGACAATACTGAAGCTAAAAACCTCCACAGTGTTTCAGTTTTTCTTTCGATAAACCTTAAAAGGTATCAAAATCATTTATTTCAAGCTAATTGTATACATGTATACCTACATTGCTTATCATTACATTTCATGACAATTTAATTCATTTCATTCTTTACATTTCGAAAAGTTTAAATTTTAATTTAATATGTTATATTTCTATGAATAATCATAATCATTTTATGTCAAAAGGTATGTTTCTGGGTAAGTTCAATTAATAGGCTTCTTTTAGGAGAGCTGACAACATCCTGACCACATATTCCTTTTACTAGATTGTGATTAAGAGCGAACTTTTTTTCAGAAAATATCCTGTAAAAAATCAAATTGAAATAAATGAAGAAACAAAAATAAAGGATGTCTATGTCCATTATTAAGAAAATCCCTTTTGAAATAGAAACCAACAAACCCACTTACCGTATGACAATGAATACTGAAAGCGCTGTGGTCCTAGCGTGTTTAGGTGTCATAAAAGGTTAAATATTTACAAGAGGTCATCTCATACGCTTGTGGTTACGCTAACTGTTTGTAGTGTAATCGCGTTACAAGAGGTGTGGGCGTTTCGTATGACGCTTTAATTTGACCGTTTTGGAGCGTTTATTTTTTTATTGTCTGTGACAGGTTGAGTTATAGATGTAGATGAGTGAAGATATTTGGAACAACAGGAAGTTTCGATCCATAGCTACTAATGTGGTGTCGACAAAATAATGTAAGGGGTGCAAAATTTGTTTCAGGCCTGCACCACAGATTTGTACCAATCAGCAGTGAGGGAAAATATTGTGATGAAACCCTAACCGTTCGAGAAAATTAAGTTTTCGAAATGCGTGCGGGCCATCAACCGGCAGCCTGCCTTGGTCCAGCGTGGTGGAATATGACGTTAATCCCCTATAATGTGTCGAAGGGAGGCCCGTGCCCTTGTCTCGTTAGGGACGTATATTAGCTGATAGAGACAGATAACTACAACAACAATGTTTTTAAAATATCCAGTTCTACAAGTCTATGATACAGAAAACAAATAGTTTTGCAAAAGAAGTCTTAAGTTAAACAAGAAACTTCAAAATGCAGAGTAACTACGATCTTCTCCAACACAGTATTTTTAAAACAAAATACAAGATGCCTGAATTTCCATCGGGAGTTTCAATTTTAAAACTGTGAGAGCGTTGAAACGGTACGCTTCCGAAACGCGCCATATGTAAGGAATAAATATAGCAATAATTTTTATCCGTGCACAGAACAAATAGCGGAAGAAAAATCGCTCGTACGAGCATGTGTAATAAATATTGTTTGTTGAAATTCAAACGGATTTTGATTCTGTATGAGCTAAGCTCGGTTTAATCACTCATAACAATTGGAGTCAAAGTTATAAATGATGCAAGTAGCGGATAATTCCAAATTAATATTTCGAACACTTGCCTTTGAATGTCTCAAGTGCATGGATGCATTCTGTGACGTTATGATGACCCTATACCTACATTGTTGTAAAATATTGATTTCGACACACTTTTTGTATCATCTTGAGGCAACCAAGAACGACAAACAGTTTGCAACGATACAAACTAGTATATATAACTAAAATTATTTATTTTCATACAAGGGACACAGTACAGATTCAGGAGAAAAGGAGGGCTACAGGAGAGGCCTTTGCCTAAAAACTTTTATCAAAATCGAAGTCAAGCACTTTCGCATGGTCTGATATGAATGTCTTCATCATATTCAGCCCACATCAACCCAATGCTAGCCAGAAGCCTCTTCTCTGTAGTGTTAATTATCAAGATCCTGTGCCGACCTCATCCATTGACATTTATTTAGAAAATCCAACAGGTTAATCTCACATACAAATTGTTAAAAGCTAGATATTATAAACACACCCAGATCCCATTAACTGGACGACATCGTCTAATAATGAAGCATGATTAATCATGATCTGCCTACTAGCGGACCATAAGTGATAAGTCTTCTTCTTATCGTGTAGGTATAGTCGAGTGCGTGGCGAACTTGGATAATCCTGGTGTCAGAATTTTCAAACTTGGTATTAACGACTGCAGTCAATCGACAATAGCTGGAACCGACAGCTTAACATGCCCTCCGAAGCACGAAAATGCTCGTGATTAATTGCCACTTTGGTCTTCCATCAGGTTACCTGCTTCTGTGTACGTTGCTAACCTCACTGATCGGTTGAGATCAGCGAGAGCCACTGGGCTACGAGTGCTTTATGTAAATGTAAAAAAAATATATATCACTTATCAAGCGCAAAATTTATATCACATTGTTTTCAAAAATATGCCGTCGTTTGTGTACCAACTTCCTTTGCACCGAAAAATGGCAGATGAAAAAAGACAGCTTTCAGATTTACGGGAACCAATCGAAGTGCAGTATTCATTATTCCTTGCTTGCGGAAACAATTACATTTTGCAACAGATGGTACAGCAATAATTTATCCGATTTATTTTGTATTCCCGTTGCTTTTTATCGTTTCAATTTTTTTTCACGGCGTCCATTTATTACGGACAGATGTTGCACTTTAAGCATTAATTGAGCTTCGTGAGGTATTGGATTTGGAAATTTGTCGTTATTAATGCGATTTCAATCTCATTTTCATTTTCGCTTAAAATTTTATAGTTTACAATAACACACATATAATTATATCATCTTGGTATACAAAACCACTTGACCTCACTTTAACGTCTTCCTATCGCTTAGTCCCGGTTCTTAGCCGGGGTACGCTTGACCATGATCCAGGTTTTGGCAAGTCAAGTCTTTACAGTAGAGCGACTGCCAATAACTGATCTTCGTGACACTGTTAACTTCGGAACCTGACCGGATTGGATCATGGTTATATATTCGGTGCAGGTTGAATGTGCAGGTTTTTCGTGAACGTAAAATCATCGATTAGTGTGCGAATAATGTAAACAATCAGAAAACGAGCAATTTTCACAGGCGGCATTTGGGATGACACTCGATTTCTCACGCTAACGACTCCGACCCGCTAGCCGTTCGAGCACCGAGGCTTACAAAATAATCATTTATTTTTAAAGTAATTATAAATTAAACACACAAGTATTAATAAATAAGTTGTAGATTTTTATGTATCTTTGGGATTAATAAGTTTGTTACGTTACCTGACTGGGCATCAGTCTATTAGTTTTGATAACGAAAACTAAAAAAAAAATAGAACCAACTTCAAAAAAGCGAAAAATAAATACAATATCATTTGATGTGCTATGTAGTACCTACCTACTGAACTGTTTGAAATCGGTGCGAAGGTGGCCTATCAAACTTAATTTTCTAGGCACCGACTTCAAACAGCTCGGTAGGTAGGTACTACATAGCACATCAAATGATATTGTATTTATTTTTCGCTTTTCTGAAGTTGGTTCTATTTTTTTTAAGTTTTTATTTTTCCATTTTAGTGCAAATTATGACCTCTTCATTTTTTGAAGTCGGTTAGTAAAAAGACGTGTTAGCTTTGAAAAGTTTAAGCGAATTTTTGATTTTTTTTACATACATACAGTTTAAACTGAGAACTACCCTTTTTTTGAAGTCGGTTAAAATACTAAAACCTTCTCCTAAATGTAACAAATACTTTTCTGAAAACCGCACATGCATACATACATACATACATACAAACATACATACATACAGGTCAAACTGAGAAACTCCATTATTTTTGAAGTCTGTTAATAAAAATATTGATATAATCTCCACAAAATGACTTGTGACGCTAAAATGATAGCACTATGCGTTTACCTGTTCAATTTATTTACCGGAACACAAAAATGCTAAGGCTCTAAAAACCTTCAGAGGCGAACTCCTCAGCCTACCACAGGGTAAACTTCCGAGTTTAGGGACCCCAGCGTTCATTAAGAATGCATATTCACTCAATACTCCAACTTTCACCCTGTGTAGGATTCTTTGTCAAGCGGGCAAACATTTCTTTGGTTATTTGTTTTATTAAAATTACTTCTTATATTTGTAATTAATGTTTATTTTGTGGTATAGGAACTGAACAATAAAGTTATATTACTACTGTTTCCACATATATGCATACTTCATTTTTGTATTTGTGATACATATATGTTCTATTTCGTTTGTTCTGTTTCTATATTAGTTATGTATGTCAAACGTGGCATCGTGTGAACCATATGATGCTCTGCCTACCCTGTCAGGGATTATAAACATAAGTGTATGTTATATTCAGTCATTGAATACTATAAAGTAGATATTTTACCTACATTACACGGGAAATAAATTTATTTCAGTGGCTTTATTTTTTCAAGATTCATTTTCAAATTAAAAAATATTGTGCTTGCCAGACAATACCATCTCTCTCAGTCTATCAAGGGAATACAGTCATTACTTATCGAGAAAGGCAGCTATTTTGTAATTGGGCCTTTTTTTTAAATAAGCGTTGAGTTGATTTGCCTTTTTGAAATAGAAGAAAGCAGTATCAACATCTAATATTGTATCATTAAGTCAATTACATATATCTTCTGATTTATTAAATATAAGATAAATCTTTTTCTATCCTATTAGGAATATGAAAACGAAAGTTTGTTAGGACGGATGGATGCATAAAAGTAGATAGACAAATGTTTTTTTTTTCCTAAATGTGAGCCTTTGAATGTTTTTTTAGTACAGGAATATGATTCAGTGTCATGACATTTTAAGAACTTTATTTAAAAGCAACACCAAGCTTCATTAAAGAAAAACCACGCAAGAATTAGTGGACGGATTCTGATTAAAATTTACTGTGAAATAGCTTAGACATCAGCGTAACGCATTGGCAGGATAATTTTCCCAAATTTCCACGGAAACAAAGTCCCAAGCGGAACAATAGTAATCTATACAGCACGGTAAATGCAGTATTTCATCCTACAGCCATTAAAATCCATTGCAAAAAGATTATTCTTATTGCAAGGCCCCTTGTGCTCAACTTTGCTCAAGCGCCCTATTTCTAAATCTAAATTATTCATAGTCTTGAAGCCGAGAGCACAGATTTGGGAAGGCATAGATATTACGAGTAAATGTACGAAAACAATTTCAAATATATTTATTTCAAATATATTTATTTCAAAAAAGCCAGACCATACAAGTATCTTAAGAAATAGTTACATTATACAATACAGCTGTTGGGAAACAAAGAGAGGACAGCTAACACTTAAAATAGGTCGAACCTGTGCTATAAGAGTCAGCTAGTACAATATATTGGGGCACATAGTGCAGTACAGACATGATTTTTAGAGTTACGTAATGATGAATTACAAGTTACTGGTCTGTGATTTGACCAAATCCAAAAAATATATATTTTATTACTTGCTGTGTGTGTGTGTGTGTGTGTGTGTGTGTGTGTGTGTATGAGTGTATGTATATGTGTGTGTGCGTGTCAATAATAGCTAGCACTCTTAGGCACATATTACAGAAGGAGACTTAAGTCTTGATCTATATATTGTATTATAAGTATTGATTGTCTCTCTCACTATTAAAACAACAAACGACTGCTACTTAAGTAGGTATAGATCAAAGTCTGAGTCGCGTTCGGTAATGCGGACCTTAGGCTCTTACAAGATATATATATATATATATAAGCAGGCGAATGGTGGCGATACAGCGAGGAAACGCCGCCAGCGTAACGGACCTTTGGGCGAGTAGCCACGAGCGAGAGGGGGTCTTGACAAAATGTGTTATTTTAACACATGTTTATTTTGAAATTTTTTGACATGTAATCATTTAATATATTTTGACTTATACTAACTTTACATTTACAATTAAATATATATATATATATTTGATATTATGAAAAATAATGACTTTAAAAATAATAATAGGTATGTTACCTCTACTTTTAAAATCTGAATCAACAAAATCGAGTCAACTAAATAGGTAGGTAGGTATTTAACAGAAACATGTATCTATTTAAGCTTTTCGTATGCCAAACTATTTTTAAATTTTTATATATTTTTTCCATGGTTGCAGTTTCCTAACACACTAATACTATCTGTGAATTATGACTTAAAACTTTCCCAGTTTCACATTTTTCGCTATTTCCAATCACGAAATGCAAGATTACTTCTTAAAAACTCTAGGCATTCGTATCATTCGAGAGGTCTACATTGTACTTTCTGTGCAATACGCTTGAAGGCTAGTTAAGCAGCCTTTAAACTGAAATTTCGCCTTGTTAAAGAATATCACGACTCATTAGTGTAATGGACATGATGCCCATAAGAGGAGTTACTCTTCTTCGTACTGTATTGGTGGCGCAACATGAGTTGAGGTCAATTTTGACGCACATAGGCGTAATACTTGCATTAAGGACATTTGAATACAATTGATCGATAGGTTACCTTATTCTTATATTTAAAGATCACAAAATTAAAGAAACTTATTGCAAAATTGTTCACCTTAGCTCTCGTTGCGCGACTTATTACCTCCTCACCATTGCATTGCATTTGCATTGCTAAGAGATGGCATTCTCTGTCTGCATCTGCGTTGTCGACTTTTGGATGAATTAAAATTAGTTAGGTTAGGTTAGGTTATGATGTGAATTAGTTTACTAAAAAGACATCTCTTCTCAAGGAACTTAGTAGAAATATAAAAAAGAAATTGGATTTTCATACTACTTATTATAGGTGTCCTAATTTAATAGCTGATAATAGCAATACAAAAAATAAATAAATAATCGGGTATAGGTTCCTTGGAAAAAAAACAGTTTCATGTGGAGAATTAGTTTACTAGCTCTAATTTTAAATTCGTGAGAAAAACTCACATCGTTTTGATAACTCCTTTAAAGTTAGCGCTAGTAAGTTGAATTATTTTTAAATCCAAAAATAATAAGGTTGTTTCTCAGTAATTAATTTGTTTCAATAAATACAATAAATAAATAGTTTGTTTCTTCTGGGCGAGCTCGCTACACCCTCGATTACATTTTTACCTAGATAGTGATCAAGATTAATAACATTAAAAGAGGTCCTTAACACATTCTAAAAATAAAACGGCCAGCAACTTTTGCATATTCTATCTGACTCTCATCTCCTTAGTGAGAGTGGTAGCACCGTGTAGGTACGTACATAAGCCTATTTAACATAAATAAATAATACTAAAAGCAGTTTGGGGTGATTCATGAGTCCCGTAGTAATTTTTTAGTGCCTTAATTGAATAAAGAAGTTGGAAGCGTTGGCGTTTGGCGTAAGTTCATGTGAACAGTCGAGATCCCAATTTCGTTCTACTCTGCAGCTCGAGCACGAAGTGCTCGCGCGTGCGGAATGCGCCACAGTCTTACGTCAAAATGTCAATATTGACAACGCCAGAGAGCGAGCATTAGAGCAAGCCTTTGCGCGGGGCCCTCGAGTAATCAAAGTGAAGTTTCACCATCAGCCGAGTGGTGTGTCGTGCGAGTTTGTCGCGCATCATGCTCGAGCTGCTGAACCGTAGCATCGCTGGAAAAAGTACTTGAGTAGATATTACATTTTTAAAAAACGATATTACGATACCTTCTACGCTTGAACGTAATAAAAGAATAACTAACAGCTGCCAGCTGCCGACTCTTTCCTTACTTACTGTAGAAGTCAATAAGTGGGACGCGAGGGTTTTGCTATATTGTGGGCGAAAGGATGACAACTTGTCTTATTTCATCCAATGTTTGATCTAATATTGACTTAATAAGAAGAAGATTGAATAAAACAGAAAATTCAGTGTGGACCCTTTCGTGCATTAGTAAAACAAAATTATTAAGTAAGTAATAATTAAATAAAAATTAATATCTTGAGCTTTTAAAACTCGTGATTTTTGAGTACTTACCTAAAATTATTCAGATTTTTTGTAAAATGATAATGCCACTTGAAAACGGAAGTTTGTGAGAATGGATAATTTTTACTCTTTCACGTAAAAGTTACGAGTATAAAGCTTAGGCACTAGGCTGTATTATTTTCCGAAATTCCCTCGGGAACAAAGTCTCAGGCGGAAAACTAGTTACAAAATATTTTATCAATGGAAATATTATTGTTTCTGTGGTTCCGTAGTCTCTGCCTACCCCAATGGGAGAAAGACGTGAGCTTATGTATGTGTGTATAGACATTATGGTGCTCCGTCGTGTTTGGGTTGCGTAGAAAAAGGTAGATCCATTTCTCACTGAGATGGTCGTGCGAGGTTTTTCTCTGCCAGTAAATATTCTAAATGGTTGGCGGAAATCGACCGCACTATTGTTATGGGTAGGCACTTTCCCTCTTGAAGCGTTTTTTTTAAAGTTTTAAGTATTATAATAGACGTATATTATATGGAGTGACATAAATTTACCTAGCAAAACTTAAGGAAGTGGTTTAAAATTTAAATTTTTTATTTATTATAAGATGGCCTAACTCTTGACCTCAATCTTGACCATAAAGGTCAAAGATGAGGTCGACGATGGAGCGAGTTAACCCAGAAAATGCCTGTAAAGGCGCTGGTACACCCACACACCGACGGAACACAGCAAGTTTTTTGGTGTCGGACTTCGGTAGGAGGGTGGTCGCGAACCAGACGGCCCTATATAGAGCCTACCACACCGCATGAGACCATAGGACGACACCTCAGAATCAGAAAAAAATGAAGTGTCGTTGCCTGGGATGAATTACTAGGAGGCAGGTCTCATTTGTGTTTCCTTAGTCGCCTCTTACGACCGACACCCACGGAAAGAGATGAGGTGGTGTTATTCTCAACCAATCACCACACGGCTTTATAAAACATTTTAGACTTCATATTCAAAGGAAAATCAAAATCATTATGAGTAGTACGAAAAAGCTTTTTTTCTCATATTCCGACCCATTATCCTTAAGGAAAGTAGTTCAGTTTTGTGGGTTTATAATTTTTTCTATATGTTATTTATATACTTTTACTATATTTTTAAGTATATTTACTAGGTATTGTACTTATTTATCCCATCCACTACTTTATTTTATTTTCCTCAACAGCTGTCTGGATTAGATAACTATTTAGAAATAACGCCACTTTTTATAACGTTTGTAACATTTTATGTAGCTCTTTTACATTTGTGTGTTAAATAAAGTGTATTGTATTTAGATTTCTTTCCATTCGAGAGACTTCGTAGGCTGAAAGCTAGTAAATAAGTTATTAAGAACACGTTTAAAAAGGCTTTTTTCATATCCGTTTAAAAGCCCACCTGCACGTTGGAGTCATTTTTGTGAGTTGGTATCAAGTATGCTTTGCGCCTTTGGGCTAATGGACTGAAGCTGCGCCAAAATTTTAACGATCTTCACTTAGTGTTATCTGCCTAAAAAATATCACGTGAATCGTCTTAACTTACCTCTATGTGATACAATATAGGTTTTATCACTTTATTGGGTTACACTGCAAATGAGACTTACCTGAAACAAAATAACAAAATTATTTAACAACGACATTAATATTTTATTTCAAAGAATTAAAAAAGACAATTAATACAAATTATGACACCAATCGATACGAATAAGGTTCAACATGTAGTTATTCAGATGGTACTTTTTTAACTTTTTTATTATACTTAAAGAAATAGTCGTACTAATGTTTAATTTTTTGTTTTTACATCACATGACACCAGAGTTACATGCGTAGTCAGAAAGCTACAGAAAACTTAGCTTTCTTTCCACGTAATCAAACAACATGGAGATAACCAGTTTGATAACAAATAGCGCCACACATTTGGTACAGAGGCCAGCGCATCAGGTTACTCCATTTTCCGCTCTTATCGCAACAGAATAGAGTGCACTCGTGTGGTATCCTAATGTGTAGCCCTCCGTACTATCAACAAAAACAGTAGTAGATACAGTATTCACGTGTCCTGAAGTAATTTGTTGCTGAACCCCGGTTGCTGAATACTTGAGCAACTCTCTATCGAGATAGGCAAACTTCGATTACGAACTGAGTCGTCGACTCTGCTAAATGAACTTACTTGTTTTGTCGGCAGTACTTAGTTGCTTTTGAATTTTATATAAAAGCTTGTGTTTATGTTGAAGAGCAGGTTTTAAGTGCCTTTAGTTTGATTTTTACGTTAATTCCTTCTACATGTCAGAGTTTTTTATGAGTCTAAGTACGTCCTCACAGTGGTGCATGGACTTCTCTTTGAAACATCAAGATTATTTAGGCCATAGTCCAACACGCTGGGCCCAATGCGGGTTAGAGAAAATCATGTGTCATTCTTTTTCTGTTACTATAAAAATCTAAAATGATAGAAATAATCAAAACTACACACCGAAATAGCCCTCTACTCGCAAAACTGCTAAATTTTCGCTAATCCTCTATATCCGTTTGCATAATTCAGCAATAAGTCAATTCGAGTTAATGAAATGGTAATTCCAACCAATCGCATCGCACCTCAGGTGAAACACACAGACTATGTACAGTAGACTAAGCTCGCGTTGCACGAAACCCTTCCTCACAAGGTGGTAGGTCAGAAATGTAATATAGTGATAGACAATACTTAGGAACACTGGATTTTAGTAGGTTGCCATCGCATGATATGCTGAAAATTACATCATAAGGTGGCAGATCGAAACGTTTACTATCGAAAGAGACACAGTTGGAGATTACAACCCGCTTAGGTTGCCAGCCCAAACCCTGGCAGGTTTCAAGGTCAGCCTTGATAGATAAGCCCCAAAGAATGGGTCAATTACCTCATCAGGTGGCACGATGAAACTTATGCGGATCGATTGCCCTAGACGTAATATTGCAACGTGAATCGAAGTTTACCAACTTCTTTTTTTTACAAAAATACAACTGAAGAAAAAAATTCAAAAGAAGATACTTTAAAAAAGCATTATGATGTATTGCAATTTTATTAATGACTAAAAAGAGTTTTTATTTTAACTTTTTTTTTCAAATAGTATTTGGGCTGATGACTTAATTTTTTTGTGATATTAAAAAAGCGTTCAAGACCCCAAATTAAAAGTTTCAAAGATGCGGTGAGAAATTTAACACTATAGCATACTATAGTAACGCGGAAGAGGGGTTCATATTCCAAATAAAAAATAAAAATAACCACAGTATTCATTTGAAATCTCGCAATATAACTGAATGAAAAAACTGGCACAAAAAATGGAATTTTAGAGCTTGAGATACATTTTCATTAGTTGACATACTGTCTACATTTTATTTTTTCTCGGATATATATCTCGCAGTCGTAAATCTCAATATATTCAGTCGAAACTTTTTCATGGCGGCGCGATAGCTTCCCTGTTATCCGTGTTCAGAAAATAAATTGTACCTACTAAAGTTTATTTTTTGTTAAGTCAAATTTTTATTAATATTTATTGTTTTATTCATAAACGTTATTTACAGTTAAATAATAGTTAAGACAGTGGCGGAAACGTTTAAAAATATAATTAAAAATAATATTTTGTCGTGGTTCTCTTGGAACATACACAAAGACAGACATGAATAACCCGAGAACAAACTTCTACTTTTTATACAATTTTTTGCCCCAACCGGGAATCGAACCCAGAACCTGATATTTCTTTTTATAATTAAGTCATATGTTTAGCTCACACAAGGCTTTTAACTGTCACCTAACTTTAAATCACATTTATGAATAATGGGGTTAGTATTTATCTAGTCTTCATAATTATACTTAACTAGTAATCCGCACGGGACATTGTTCCTGTGGGAATTCGGGAAAATTATGTAGCCTATGTCCATTGGGTATAATGTAGCTTTCTAATGGTGAAAGAATTTTTCAAATCGGTCCAGTAGTTTCGGAGCTAATTCAATGCAAACAAACAAACAAACAATCAAATCTTTCCTCTTTATAATATAGAGAAGAAGATATAGATATAGATAGAAAAACAAAAAATAAATAATTTTCTTTAATACAACGTGAAGGATATAAAATGTTAATTGACGTCATTATACATTGGTTGACAGTTCTTAACTGTGAGTTAGTTGCCCATTTTGAAAGAACACAGAAACAAAATACCGCTAATTTGGACACCACAATTAAACCATTCCCAACTATTCCCAATCCCTCAAAATTCCTTACACAACTTAACGGGTTTCGAAAGTGTGTCTAATCTTGAAACCCTGTCCTTTCGCACTTTAACGTGTTAATCTGAGACCTTAACATCTGCATGCAAAATTCCGGACTCTGTAAGTAGTCTTTGAGTTTAGACCCTTTCGGATAAGGCGGATTTTGAGTAATTTTGCCTCCAAGGGTCATCTTGAAGTAAGTTTGAATTTACCCTGTACATATTCTAAAGTAACGAATAGATTATGAAGTTAATATTTAATTATATGTTTCCAGTTACGAATTACTATAAATACTTAAACTTCTGCTGCAAGTATTTAACATTAAAAAATAAATACTACTTTTAGTATTAAAAATTATATACAACGTCAAAACAATTGTGTATAATTTTTGCACACACGACCCTACCGTAGTTTTCAGTGTGTTTTGAGTTGGGGGGATCCAATAAAAAGAAAATATCAAAAAAAAATGTTTTCTCAAAAATCTAAAGTATTGCGTCATGAGCTTAGCACTGAGCACCAAGTCTACATGGTCTAGAAGAAATTAACCAAAACTGCAAAAATTGTTTTATAATATTTTTTTTATATATGTGTCCGCCCCCCACAAAAGGAAGGGAGATCTATGTGTTAAGAAATTGAACGTAGATTTTTGGTACAGAAAAAAATACCTGCTTTTGCTTATTTGGATAGCTATACCAACACGGCTTATTTTTCAAAAACCTAATCACATTCAAAATCTCAAACACCTAGCGAAGCAACTCACAACGAAACCAATAAAGATTGAAACGAGAGCAGAGAATTTATTTTTATTTGTGCAGAGGTAATAAAATATGCATCCAATCTCTCGAATTCGATCGAAGGCAAGGCATATCTGAGCATATTTCGAGGCACATTAAACCACTTATATGTCTACATCACTCGTATATCACTGTAGATATTAAAAATAGAAAAATCAGCGGTTTGTAATCGTTCTATCTCCGCTCGGAATTTTTAATGATACTTGGGATGCAAATGGAGGGCTCGGGAAGCCTTTTAAGGGTTAAATAAGATGGGATACGGAAATTTGAATAAAAATTAAGTTTTGGGCGCAAGTGGAATTCATGGTTGGTTGATTGAAAAGGTTTGCTTGGGACAGTGAAATATGCAAAAGTTAATTAACACAGTGAATTTTAATGTTCCTTTCATATCATTTATTGATAGAATATAAGACGCAAGTCACTCAAACAAAGTTCTTCGCAACTTTGATCTAAAGTAAGATACTAATATTATAAAGAGGAAAGATTTGTATGTTTATATTTTTGTATGTAACGAATAGGCTCCGAAACTACTAGACCGATTTGAAAAATTCTTTTACTATTACTATAACTATCTTTTACTATAATGCTTCATTATTTCTTAGTAACATAGGCTACATAACTTTCGTGAAGTCCCACAGGAACGAAGTCCCGAACGGGATACTAATTAAATTAATATATTAACACATTACAAGACGATATTTTTTACAAAGAGAGGCTTATTAGGTGCTGAATGAGTTGAATTTGGCATCTAATCCTTAATACGTAATCAGCGTGCAATTAGAGAAAGTTCACGTTTGCCTCTGATTACAGATAGATCACAGTCGTTAGTATCAAGACTGTGACCTATCTCTAACTAGCTTTCCGCCCGCGGCTCCGCCCGCGTGGACTACAGGTTATATCGTGCCCAACTGTGGGATTAAATGTAGCCTATGTCCTTTCCCAGGCTCTAATGTATCTCTGTACCAAATTTCATCAAAATCGGTTCAGTAGTTTAGGCGTGAAAGACGGGCAGACAGACAGATAGACAGAGTTACTTTTGCATTTATTATATTAAGTAAGGATTAGAGATATCTCTAATTTTCCTGCGCATAAATGTAATATAGTTAGCAGACAAATGCTCGTACAAATGCTATCACTCTAAAATGTCATTAAGAAGATAGAAAAAAAATGAATCATATAAAAATTTAACAAGCAAACATCATATTCTTGAACAAAGTTGAAAATTCAACAGCAGTTCCAGATACCGGGCCAAACGAACGATGTACATTTTTTAAGCCTTTTACCATGATTGAAGGAGTAAATAATCCTAATAATATTGGATGCAGCATAGTACTACAATATCTAGACTAGAAGAACAGACGGGGTTCCCCCGGGCACAATTTGTAGTCGGTCCCAGATGTGTGCAAAGTGCACTCCTCAACTTTGGACTCACTTTTTGCACCATTTTGTCCGTCGTAAAACGACCTTCAGTTTTATTGCACTTTCATAGATGAAAAACTGGTCTGTGGTGCAGAATTTTTCAATAAAATTTTGGAGCAAGAAGTTTTGAGGAAGTTTCTATTCAAAATCTAAAGCGTTTTGTGTAAAAAGTTGTGCATGATGTTACCGGAACGGATGGTACAATATGCTGTAAAGTGCTTTCTTCGCATATTAAAGTTTAGTTTGCATATTACAGTATATTTATTGATTTTATTTATTTCTACATAAAATGCAATCTGATTTGAGTTACTAAAACCCTCTTATTTTATTAACTAACACAGTCTAAGCTATAGGGACGTAAATGAAGTCGATGATGGAGCCGACAAATTATGTTGTCTGATAAAATTCAATGTAGTTGAAATTATTAACTCACAACCATTGAGCTTCAGTAAATTTATCTACTGAAGATCTTGAAACTTCCGTACTTAAGCAGTATGAAACAATTCATAATTAACTAAACTTGGTTTAGAGTTAATGAAGAACATAAAAAAGATATAATTGCAAAATAAATTCGCAGCCAATAAATCTATATACACAGAAGAGCATTTGGAGTGCTTGCAATATTAAGATAAATAGGAAGTAGCTTTTAACTGGGCTCTCTTGAAAAATCGTCGAGGCAAGGCGCTAACCAGCAAATAAATAAACGTAGCACATTTTATAACTGGAATTTATACTTTCGACTTAGAACTCCGAGAAGTAGAATTGATGGCACCAAAAATTCTTTCAGAATTCACACGTTTGAAAAATTCTCTAGAAAATTTTTAGTAGAACTTGGAAGCCATATGTTACTTGTCTAAGTTTGGAATTGTAGAGTATTAAACGTCACAGCTTATTTCCGCTTGGAATGGGTTTGCATTTGATTAACGTTTCTAAGGAAGAACGGAATTGTTTCCGTGAAATTATTCATCACCTTCTGCTGAATTTTGCAGAGAATAAGGATTCCTAGAGTCAAAAGGATTTACACGTGCATAGAAGAATTTTGAGAATTTTTGCTGATAAGGTGGAAGAACTCTGAGAGCATTATTCATTTTGAAGTGGAGCATAAATCTTGCAGTAGATTAAATTCTGTTCTTTATTTTATTTTATGTAACTAACATTCTACGTATAAAGGAGAGGATAGCATAAACTGAAACCATGAACTCAGACTAGCATTATGAATGATTTTCTAGTAAAGAAAGAAAAAAAGAAAGAAAAAATGTTTATTGACGTCATTATACATTGGTAGACAAAATTAAAAGTAATTATATTCTAATTATGATCTAATGACGCCAATGGGCCTCCAACTCAGCATAGTTGTGGTTTCGGAAGAATCCACAACGCTGGTCTTCCGTGGAAACCCAGAGAGCGCTACTTACGCGCAGTCAGATCACACGTAGGAATACAAATTAAGTACCTACTTACAATGAGCACAGGGCACAAAAATAGTGAATCTAAAAAACAGCATCTAAAACTAAAACAAAGACATAAATTATTTTTTCAAGAAACAATAACAATTAAACTAATGGATTTAGACTAGCCACACAACACAATCAAAAACTTAATATTTATTTTATTTTAAACTGTTGGCGAAATATTTGAAATTGATTTTTGGACATTAATGAGATGTTCCTTATACTTTAATTTAAATAGACCTATACTAACGCAGTTCCGTATGGGAGGCGGGATATTGTTCCAACACCTCGTGGCAGCATACCGAAAGCTGCCACGAAATGCAGTTGTGCGGTGTTTTGGGAAAACCAAACGAGTAGCCATACGCACCTGGCGTCGTGAGAAATCCAATTTGTGGAACAAATATGGTGGCGTACGAGTACGGATAATTTTGAAAAGTAAAGTGGCAAAATGAAGGGACCGGCGCGAATTCATGTTCATAAGGTTACTGCGGTTAAGGTATGGGGTAATGTGGACTCTACGTGGGATATAAAAGCTAAAACGTGCACATGCATTCTGTACTTGTTGAATAACTTTTTTAGATTTAGACAAAAGACACTCGCCAATAGCAGAGTCAGCGTAATTAAGTTTTGATAATATTAAGGACTCACACAACAGAATCCTAAGTTCCTCGCTCAAATATTGCCGAACGTTATACAAAACTTTTAGCCTATAGTAACAGCTTTTAACAGTCTCAAGCACATGGTGGAATTTTCTTGAGGAAAATTTTTAAATTTTTAAATTTTTTACTTGTTTTTTTAATATTTTCTACTGTTTAGTTAAATTATTTATCTTATTACACTCTATTTTTCAAAAATTTACAGATTTCGTGCTTCAGACGACTATCGAGCACATATTATTATGGTTCTGACTTTTTGACTTTTTACAAAAAGTTTAGGTTACAGGGCAAACCCTTAACCCGATCGTCTTTATTTAAGACTCAAATTGTAGCTGAATAAGTTTCCCAGAGGAAAAATCAAAAATTCGGAAAAAAAAAAGATTTTTTTTCACTATATCTGCAATAACTATTTTTGTTTTTAACTTACTTGAATATTTCTTTTTGCACCTTACAGCTCTTGTAAATACATGTACATTTGGATGTGTGGCCCTTTATCCTAGGATGAAAACTCCGAGAGATTCGCTCAGTGATGGATAAAAGACTTCATATTTGCATATTGAAATCATTTGTGACGCAATAGTTCAAGAATTATTGGCAAAACAGTATGGGCCACACAACCAAATGCCTGCGATTCTCAGTAATGAAAATAAGATGAACCGGTTGACGGAGCCCCAATTTTATCATTAACATCTACAGTAACTCATAAAAAAATCGGTTCTGGCTATAAATCAACCCAAAAAACCTAATACTTTGGAAAATATTTACATTTATTTATGGGCCACAGGATTACGTAGGGCCCACTTCATATCTGGTAAACCAGCAGCCTGAGATAAAAGTTAACGACGCTGGCTCTATCACATATAATATGTGACAGCATATAGCGGCAAAAATCTTCTTATGAAACTCTCATCAGAGAGAAAAACGTGAATCAAATTCTGAAGCATTTGGATGGGTGGATCACGTTCAAAACCTTCTGCTTCAGCCAATACTGCGTCACATAAGTTGCAAAGGTGTTACAAATGAAGAGAATTTCCGTTACTGAAGGTGAGTATTAAAAAAAATGCAAAACATTCAGTATTTTAGGAGATATCGAGGTTTCATTTTTGTATTAAAATCGTGAATTTGGGTAACAATGAATAAAAAATGTTGGGATAAATACTTATTTCAAAAATCGAGTTTGTTACTTATGATTATGACTCTCCTTTGTACTTAAATCATACACCAGTGTCCAGTTGAAAAGAGTAGCATTGGTAGTGTAAAGCGTGACCTACTCTTGACTGTACTATGCTGGATAAATAAAATGGATTTATTATTATTATTTTTTATTTATACGACGAATCATGCTTTTAACATGGTCATAAATCACCACCATAATATAATTTTCCTGTCCTGAAAAAGGTTCCTTACATCATTGTCACCCTGACGAATTTTCCATACAAATATGAAACCGCGATATCTCCTAAAATACTGAATGTTTTGCATTTTTTTTTATACTCACCTTCAGTAACGGAAATTATCTTCATTTGTAACACCTTCGCAACTTATGTGACGCAGTATTGGCTGAAGCAGAAGGTTTTGAACGTGATCCACCCATCCAAATGCTTCAGAATTTGATTCACGTTTTTCTTTCTGATGAGAGTTTCATAAGAAGATTTTTGCCGGTATATGCTGTCACATATTATATGTGATAGAGCCAGCGTCGTTAATTTTTATCTCGGGCTGCTGGTTTACCAGATATGAAGTGGGCCCGACGTAATCCTGTGGCCCATAAATAAATGTAAATATTTTCCAAAGTATTAGGTTTTTTGGGTTGATTTATAGCCAGAACTGATTTTTTTATGAGTTACTGTAGATGTTAATGATAAAATTGGTGCTCAGTCAACCGGTTCATCTTATTTTCATTACTGAGAATCGCAGGCATTTGGTTGTGTGGCCCATACTTTTTTGCCAATAATTCTTGAACTATTGCGTCACAAATGATTTCAATATGCAAATATGAAGTCTTTTATCCATCACTGAGCGAATCTCTCGGAGTTTTCATCCTAGGATTAAGGGCCACACATCCAAATGTACATGTAAATACGCGTCTTTTGAATTTTGAATATCATATATTTACAACTCTCGGATCGGGATCGCACTTTTTCGTGAAATCGGAGCCTATACTGGGGCGAAAGAAAAGACATTTCCAATGTCAAAAAAAAAACAATGATAACAGTGTAAAATACAAAACCAACAATGCACATAAAATATACTTAGTGCTAATGTAGTTGGAAGGGTGAAAGAAAGCGCCCTAGGCAAACCTACTTAGATCAAATTGGTGACGTAACCGAAAAAGCCGTGTTAGGAGCCGTGTTAGCCGTGTCAGCCGTGTGGTGATCGGTTGAGAATAACACCACCCCATCTTTTTCCGTGGGTGTCGTAAGAGGCGACTAAGGAAACACAAATGAGACCTGCCTCCTAGTAATCCATCCCAGGCAACGACACTTCATTTTTTTCTGAATCTGAGGTGTCGCCCTATGGTCTCATGCGGTGTGGTAGGCTCTGTAAAGGGCCGTCTGGTTCGCGACCACCCTCCTACCGAAGTCCGACGCCAAATAGCTTGCTGTGTTCCGTCGGTGCGTGGGAGTACCAGTGCCTTTATAGGCGTTTTCTGGGTTAACTCGCTCCATCGTCGACCTGATCTTTGACCTTTATGGTCAGGATTAAGGTCAAGAGTTAACCCATCTTATAATAATAATAAAAAAAGGAGTACCCGAATCCGACAAGCGTGTATGATGAACATCATAAATGTAAAGGAAGCGAAAGAGGTGTGTTTGGATCATATCAAGTGGCAATCTTTGGTCAGTGCCCACCCCAATAGGACAAAGGCGTGAGCTTATATGCATGAGGTGAAGTGATAAAAACGGACACTCAAAATCCATACATCTATCTATGGAGGGGACGCCCGTCAGGCACAGGCGGGTGATCAGTCCACTCATTTGGGACCATTTCACCCAAAAATCCATACATACTTCTGGTACCTAGGGATAAATCGTTGTTAAAAATAAATTCTAATATGTACCATTGACCAAAACAAACGGAATAAAATCCAGACCCATTTTACTTTATCGTTAATCTCTAATTCGTGATTCAAATCCCTTGGTCGATGCGACACCGCGCCTAATGGACAGCAAAAAAGCGAGGTGTGGTTAGGGTTACCACAGTGAAAAAAGTAAATAATGATATCAGCAGCCAGTTTTGTGCCCCATTTGCTAATTTTTTTTTTTAATGTTTGCTTACTTTAGATGTGGCTACTTGGCGCTCTACCTACACCTTTAGGGAATTTAGAGAAAGTCATCAGCCCATGTACATCCTCATCAAGAGGTATGAACCTTCCTTCGAAACATTTTTTTTTAAATCTTTATTTATTATAGAGGGATTTGAGACATGCCACCCCGAAACATTGAAAGCGGTATAGTCCGCCACCCTGGCCGGTTGTGGGTTAGTGAATGACGTATGTATGTATTTAAATCGTTTAATGTATGTTTGTATGTATTTCATTGTAATCTTGACTTGTTTTAAGTGACATCCTGAATGTCCTATAAAATAAAGATTTTTCTATTCTATTCTATTCTTTTAGTTTAGACTTAGATTATAATTATATAGCTGAGATTAAAACAATATCTTCGAGTTAAAAGATCTACTAATAAAACTAAAAAATAAAAAACAAGTTTTTTTTATCCAAGGAAACAAAGGAATAAAAATGCTCAGATTTTGGGTTGCGTTTTAAAAATACACATATAGAAGCAAACATGAAAAAATTCTTCTCTCGGGAAAATCGGTTTTAAGTTATTGTGAAATTTCTTAGTCTTTTTCTTCTTCATGTTTCGTAGCAATAGTCAAATATGTAGCGAACTTGACTAAACCTAGTGTCAAAGTTTTCAAACCGCACAATGGCCTCTGACTTGGTTTTAACGACTGCAGTCAAACGACAACTGCCGGGACCGACTACTTAACGTGCCTTCCGAAGCACGGAAACGTGATAAATTGCCACTTTGGTCACTGATCAGGTTCCCTGGCTTTGTGTTCTTTGCATATAAATCACATATAAACGTATTTACCCAAGAAAATATAAATCTGTTTAAGAACGACTTCAGCAGCCCTGCCATTGGTCCGTTTTAGACTGCACTTTGCGGCGAGAACGATGGAACATGCCACCGGGGACCGCGCTGCTAAATTGGACCCGGGGACGGAGCACTGCCCCTTTCCGATCGACTTGTTTCTGCTTATCCTTATTGCTTTAGTGGCGAGTCTTTCGAACGAAATCTGCAGGTTTTTGGTTGGTTTTATTACTGTCTAGGTTAGTTCTTTATAGAGATTTTTTAAATTGAAAATTTAAGTCCGTAACATTTTTAAAGTAAATAGCCCCAAGTATTCACTTGTTCGAGAGCTCAGAGTTTCCATCATTGAAATTCTCTATTTATTTTGAATTGTCTAAAATAATACCTACTAACATTATAAATGTGAAAGTAAATCTGTCTGTCTGTTTCGCTTTCACGCCTAAACAGCAGAACCAATTTTGGTGAAATTTGTTATAGAGATACATTAGATTTTGGGAGAGGACATAAACTACATTTTATCCCACAGCTGGACACGATGTAACCTAGTCTACGCGGATAGAGCTGCGGGCGGAAAGCTTGTTCTAAATATTTGTCGCACTAGTTGTCTCATTATTATCTCGTTAACATTAACCCCCTTATTAATAAACGTGATTTGACAGTTTAGAGCCTTGCGGAAGCATTCAAAAGTATTTCAAGTCTTAAAACATTAGACACGCTCCCGTGAGGCACTTATCTGTCATTGACCTTTAAATCACATTTTGAATAAGGCAGTAAAAAAAGTGATAACTCATCTAGAATCCACAGCAGATTCTTAATTTTCAAACTTCGTATCCATGTCCAAATTTTCCAAGCTTTGAACACAATTTAACCTACAGACTCAAATTGAAAATGCTAAAACGGCACAATTTATTCTTATGTAGAGTTTCCTCCGTCGATTTCCTTAAACATGGCTATTGGATGACCAGGGTAATATAAACACAAGGTTATAGCCACATAGACCTTATTTTCACGAGCTACGCCGTTATCGCTAAACTGGGGTATAAGGATTATAGAGTACGCATTGTTAAATACTAAACATGTTAAGTGCTTTACTTATTATGGAATCTCACAAATTGTGTATTTCATCAAAGAAGTTTTAATTGTTAGCCACCACCCGCTCTGCTTTATATTTTTTCCATTATTTTCCTACCCAAAAGTTGCCTGGAAGAGATTGCTACCTTAGCAATAAGGCCGCCTTTTTGTACATTTCTGTTTTCTGTCCTTGTCCTGTTATTGTAATGTTTTTGTGTTATCTATGGTGTGCAATAAAGTATATGTCTACGTCTATGTCTATGTCTATGTCTAAGTTTCGAATCTTTACACTTTATGTTATTCTAAGCTTTTCGCCAAGAATTTCATTACCGTGGGAATTCAGGAAAATTATGTAAATTTCAAGTGATATTTTTCTGTTCATATAGGTAATATAGGTAATCGACAACTGGAATCAGAAACTTCGGATGATCTTTATGTCAACAGAACAAAAGAATTGTATTCAATTGAAAAAAAAACATGCCAACAATAAATCGCAGACGTATTTGCCACACCATTAGAATCACTAGTGGTTCGCTAGAACCACTAATGCTATGCCTACCCTGTTAGAGATTATAGGTGTGAGCGTATGTATATACTCGCCACATACTTGATTGTACTCTCAAGATAAAGAATAAGGTAAGTGTTTAGATGACGGATGACAAAGATGAAACTTAAAGCATCGAAGCCGTTTGAATTAGGAACAGAGTGAATGTTTTTATTTTTTTATTTATGTTAATGATGATAATGAAAAAGTAGGTACTATAGGGGGCGCTTTATAAGTGAAGCTTCCAAACTCGTGATACGCTGTTTTAATGTATGAAAACACAGTTTACATATACACCTATTTTATTTTTAACACCACTTGAGCTCTGTTGAAGAATTACACATGTATGCTAATACACCTAATACACTTGAACATCCGTAAAGGAATGACGCCTGGCCCCGGATTGCTGTCTGCGCGATTCTTTTTATTCTCGAATATCTAAATTCAATTTTAAATTCAAATCGATACTTGATGACTCCGATCAGCCAGTAACGCCTGTGATACGCAGTCTCATCACGGTGAAGACTACATGTCACGGTACTGTATCGTCTTCATACTGTTCCTAAAGGCATTGGGCTGATTGATACGGGCTCACTTATTTTGGCCAGTGTTTTATGGCGCATCAGGCCCTCGTTCGATCGCGAGAAGAACCTTTTCACCTATTCATGTGCCTGTACTGCGAGTCTTTGGGTTTTACGAACATAGGGCGGGTTAATTGCTATTTATTGCGCAAGTTAAATGAAGAAACCGCGCGAAAATGTTGTACATTCTAAAATAATAATGAGATTTGGCGTAACAGGTTAAAAGCAGAATGCTTAAATTTAAAAATCTTGGTATCAATTTTGTTATCAAAGCGACTCAGACTAATCTATACTGATGTAGCAGTAGCTTTTGTCCTTTTGATAGTGAGAGAAAGAGAAATTGTGTAATACGGGCTAAGTGATAGTATTATGAGATTTGAGATATAAGGTTAAAAGCAGAAAGCTAAAGTTTAAAAATCTTTGTATAAATTTTTTGGTGATTAGCTCTAAATTGTAATATTTACATTCATTCACTTTTGATTAGTTATGTACCATGAATAAGAGAGAGAATGTTCATTAATTATTTTTTTAACATTTGAGTCCCACTTTTGTATTCAAATATGTTTGGGCGAATCAATCACCAATTTGTTCACTTATAGCAGAAAGAACCAGGGCAAAAAAGGTTTTTTTTCACCAATAAGGTGCAAACAATGTTTGCACATTTTTTTTAAAGTATCCATTCAGCTGATTGGTACGACAGGTTTATCACCCAGTTACGACTGAAGTCCGTTAAATTATTTCAAGTGTTTCCTTTATAGCCGGATTTAAATTTGTTTGTTCCTCTAAATAAATAGTCTTACAAATAATTGATACAAGCAAAATCTTTTATTTTGGCATAATTTTCATATTTTTAATCATTCACGTAAATACTTAAATCTTGAATATTTTTTTATTTCCAGTAAGTTTTACATATTATGTTGTTGATCACATTTAGACCTTTCCCATACTCATAATTTATTAATGTTTATTCAACAACAAAAGAAAGTTTTCACTACTCATGCTCGGAAAGTGCTTGTTTGTGCAGCTTATAGGCTGCACAAAATCGATTTTTGTGTTCTAGAGCACAAAACAATCTACGATAGGCTGCACAAAATCGCATTTTGTGCTCTAGTGCACAAAGTGATCTACTCATAAATTGGTCTAAAGTAAGGCATAGAAAACTCCATACAGCCAAAATAATCAGAAGTTTAAAGATAAAATTTGTTATTCTATGTTATTTTGCTATTTCCTCGCAATCGAAGTGAAAAGCAGAGTTTATAACTCGTCCACAAAACCACTTGTTTTGTGCACTTGTTGTAAAATCTACTATTTATCAACTTTCGCACTTATAATATTAGTAGGATAGCATTTTTACGATATCCAGGGACCTATGATACAAGAATAACTTGTTTTTTGGAGTTTGAGGCGATATTTGCTAGTTTTTTGAAGTGAAAACTTCTTGTGCACTTTTTGGATGGGTAAAAAGGGTTAAACTCGCGTCAGGGTCACGTGGCCTTGATCGAAAATTCGTAAGACGGAGGGTGAAGTGAAAACTTCTTAGACCGCAATATATATTCAAGTTTTCAGTTCTGCCGGCACTACCGGAGTGCAACCGTTATGACCGTGTGGTGATCGGTTGAGAATAACACCACCCCATCTCTTTCCGTGGTTGTCGTAAGAGGCGACTAAAGAAACACAAATGAGACCTGCCTCCTAGTAATCCATCCCAAGCAACGACACTTCATGTTTTAAATATTTTATTTCTGAATCTGAGGTGTCGTCCTATGGTCTCATGCGGTGTGGTAGGCTCTGTAAAGGGCCGTCTGGTTGGCGACCATCCTCCTACCGAAGTCTGACGCCAAACAGCTTGCTGTGTTTCGTCGGTGCGTGGGAGTACCAGTGCCTTTATAGGCATTTTCGGGGTAACTCGCTCCATCGTCGACCTCATCTTTGACCTTTACGGTCAAGATTGAGGTCAAGAGTTACCCATCTTTTAATTTAAAAAAAATACCGTTGTTTTTTTTGTCAAGAAATGTACCTACCCATACTACCCAATCTTCAAACGCCTCGAACATTTTCGCCTTTAGTATTATGCTCCCTCTTTTATTTAAAATAGTGTTTTACGATAGCGTCAAGGTCTCATTCGTTTGCGTGAAGTGCCTTACTTTATGATCATGTTAAAATTTGGCCCGTATGCGGTTTCCCGATGTTTTTAGTGATGTTTATGTTTACCTATATGGAAATACGCACGAAATTAGGACATCACGATTTTGTATGGCGTCACATACGCGTATGGTTGGATATCTTTTTTGGTTTTTTTTTTTTGTAGGTAGATGGTTTAAATTTATTTCGATAGGTTACATTTTAGACTAAATGTTAATCAACTAAAATATGACCTAGTAATTGTCAATGATGACATTGAATTGGACTAAGATCGAGAATCAAATAAAAATTTCGTAAAGAAATGAATTTTCAACAGAAAAGTGTGATCGTTGTATTTCGTGATCAAGTTATGACTGTATCTTCTTGTTCCTAGTCAATATTGGAATGAAATATTGAAGTGAAATATTGCATGAAATTGAACTCCTCTGAAAATCAAATATTACACTACAGGAAGCTTATTCCCTAACTGCGATAGAGATAATGATAGTGATTGCGATAATTCAATGCGATAGTGATACTGAATGCAATAGCAAAAGTGGATGTTGAAAATGAATGATATTTTACCACTGAATGATATAGGTATGACAGGTTTTCATTGGCTGATAAATTGCCAAACTACCAAATTCTTTCGTGTCTGTAACTAATTTAATATATTTGTCTCTTGTATATTCCTCTCGCTTTCTCGTTCATTTAGTACTTCCTGTCTGAAGTTTGCGATTTTCAATACATTCATTCTACACGGTGATCAACTAAATGACATGTACAGTAAAAATAAGTTAAAGAGAGATGGGGTTGTAACTAAAGTGAATTAAAGTGAGACAGCACGTAGCAACTAATACACTGACCTGAAAACAAGCTTTGTAACCAATATTATCATCTTCTTTTCATGATCCCATCTTTTAAACTTTTAGATAAAAAAATCTTCACATTTGAATTAGGTTCAGTACATACCTAGATATGTTATAAGTAATTCGTTAAATACTAAAACGTTAAAAGAGGATATTGCTCTGTATACCTGAGGTCAATAATAAAATATTGATGGCAATAATTACTTAAATGCTAGACTATAATTACGAGAAACTTATATTGTGCCAGCTGCCAACTCTTTTCTGGGATACTTTAAAAGCCAGTTAGTGGGTTTTGCTGTGGCTGAAAAACTGACAACCTATTTAAAACAATATTCATGTTCTATCTTATATTATGACCGTCAGAATGTAGGTTAGGTATGTAATTGTTTTACAACCATTATGATGTTCTGCTTACTCCGTCAGGGATTTAGGCTTCAGTGTATATATATGTTTCAATAAAATTTTACTGAAACTCAGAGCCAAAATGAGTTATCTAGCCATCCGAAACGTAGTAAATTTATGTTTTTCTGTCCATTAATTTCACTAAACCATTCATTAGTCAAAATAATACAAAATAAAGACAAATAGCATAGCACTATTTGCTTGTGTTGTGTAATGGTGCAGGCGCATGTAGCGTTCCACATAAGACTGCGACCTTTGCCTCGGTACCAATGTGGTACTACCGGGCCTATTGCCGTGTTTCGGGAAAGGCCGGGCTCTAGAAAACAAGGCTAAGACATTTCTTGTTCAATAACATTTTTCCAAGATCAGTAATAAGTTAATAACTTGCTCCTCCCAGGTCTCTCATCTTTAAAAGAACTCGTCATTCTACAAAACTTCAATAACAAAACCTGGGTCTTCTTCTTCCTCCTACTACTGTAATTGGATTATAGAGATTACGTAATAAATAATAAAAATTGATTATTATTATTTTCTTTTTCGTGTTTTACTGCCAAATCAAATGGATCCCTTTGAGTACAGAACTCTAAAACACATAAAACTTTTTTTATTTTTCTATGAAAGAGGTGTCTATTGTTCATTTTATCTTTTTACTATAATTACTCTATGTTTATCAAAAGTGTCAAAATTTGTCAACGTCAGTCCACGTAGAAGTAAGTATTTTATTTGTAAATATGATATTTAAATGGTTATGTTATAGTCCCGTAAATAACAGGTTTTTTTACATTAGTAGCACGATAATACATCTATGTTATACCTACAAAAGAAAGCAAAAAAAAAATATTGCAAAAAAACTATTTTGTAAAGAATGGCAAACGTGCGCAGGGTTTTGAAACCACAACTTCAGGCACAAGCCACTCAATATCGTTTAAATATCAAGCTCTTCTTATATATACAATTTCTTATATATAAAATTGGACGTCCTGATTCACTGACTCATCACACCCAGCCCAAACCCTCAGACCTAGAAAACTAAAATTTAGCAGAAAGGTGTCTTTTGTAAAGGTTGTAAGTACTAAGAAAGGATTTTTCGAAATTCAACCCCTGAGGTGGTGAAATGGGGGTTCAGAGTTTGTATGGAGAAAACAATTTTTTTGGACATTTTAACTCGAAACTTCGTCAAGATTTACCTTAAGGCAAATAAAGGGACGAGTGTTTCCGGATTTTTCGAAAATCAAGGTGTCAAGAATGAAATGGGTGACTAAAATAGTTCTTTGCGCGAGAGCGTAGCCGTGGGTAAAAGCTAGTCTATTATATTTACAACATCAAAGGTATTTTGCATAATTTTCATTAATAAATCAGTTTGCAGGGTAATTGATAGAAAATGACGTCTACACTCTAACTTCATCCACACAAAACCACGAAAATGCGAAGTTACAAATTCAAGATCAAACATTTGTAAATACCTCAAGTATGTATCTTATATATACGAGGAACGACAGACAGTGGGCCAAGGCAGTCTCGAATGGTGGCCAATGGGAGCAACAAGGCCAATGAGCAGACCAACCAGCCCGATGGTCAGAAGATATCGTCAAAATGACGGGACCTCTATCGATGAGGTTAGCACAGAACCGTGACGATTATTGCTACAGAGAAGAAGCCCATACCCAGCAGTGGGTTGATGTGGGCTGAGTATAATGATGTACCTTTCAAACTATTGTCATGATAGCTTTCCGCGCGCGACTTTGTTCCCGTGGGAATTCGGAAAAATTATGTAGTACCTAGCCTATGTCACTCAGGGATAAATCAGCATTTTAATGGTGAAATAATTTTTGAAATCGGTCCATAAATGGCGGAGAAATCGGTGAACATTCATTAAAAAAACATACATACAGTCGAACAACCTTCTCCTTTTTTGAAGTCGTTTAAAACTACAAATCTTCCCTCTTTAATTAAATATTAGTATAGATAAAAAAACCGGCCAAGAGCGTGTCGGGACACGCGCATTGTAGGGTTCCGTAGCAGCATGGTTCAAATATGCAGCTGGCTTCTTAATTCTACGAGCATATGGACGGTTAAATCGCTAATAATGTATAATAAAAACGAGGTCACAAAGAAAGAAGGTAACTAAAGGAGAAATGTAGATTCCAGTGCCACAAGGAAAATGAAAAAAAAAATCATCTGTTTTAATAACCACCTCGCGTGGATGCAAATGGTTGTATAAAAATTATTTACGTAACGTATTCATTTAAAACGGGTGTACTCTATCGTTACGGTCGTAGTTAGAGATGAAAGAGACTGTCTTTTAAGGCTTATTAAAAAGACTCGCTTCCATCTTACAGGACTAGACTCTAAAATTAAGACTGAAAGTTCGAGTTTTTATTAATAAGACTTAGTAGTTTATTAAAAGATTAAAAACTGAAACGACTCGAGTTGTTTTCAAAATACTAAAAGATTTAAACGACTCAAGTTCTTTTATGTAAAAGGGATCGCACCGCAGTTTGTGTGTGATATTAAATATTCCTTTTGTAACCTATCAACCAAAAGGAATAATTCACGCCTAAACCACTAAATACATTTTGATAACATTTGACAAGGAGATAAAATGAGATATTTACATTCTATCAACACATACCTTACGACTGTCGACTTCCCAGATAATGAGTCGCCAGTCTTTTAAGTCCGTTAAGCTGTTTAAGTAACAGCTCAGTTTTTTACGTTAAAAGACTTCAACTACAAAAGCTAGTCTTATGACTAAAGGTTGGGAACTAAAAGACTGAATCAGTCGCGAGGCGTCAAAAATAAGGTGAGTTTTTATTAAAAGCCTTAAAAGACTGAGTATCTTCCATCACTAGTCATAGTCGATGTTAAAATCTCCAAATACTATAGTATAAAAAACAAATGTATTAAGGAGTTTGTAGTTTCAGAAATAACTTTAGTTTTGGTCTAAACACAACATGAAATTATAAAATTCGCGAGCGAAGCGAGCGAAAATTTATTTTTAAACTTTTTTTTTTTTTTTGCGACAGTATTATTAGAAATAATATAGACCTGCTGATAAAATAACCTCGCCTCTCTTTTAGTATTGAACCTTGTAAACATATTCTTATTAATTCCAAAAACGTTTGGCACTTGGTCGACTATCACTCGCAAACTTGAAAGGCGAACTTATGTGTGATAGTTTTTCTTTTAATTTCGTTGTATATTCTACCAACGAGAGTTTTTTTCTCATTTTTAGAAACAACCGTTTAGCTGGTAGATGGGGGAGAACACTAACTTTGGTTTAGGGCTAAATACAACAGAATGGAAGTATTTAATCCGCGAGCGAAGCGAGCGCGAATTTTTTTTGATAAAATTTTATTTTATTTTTTTAGCAACAAAAGTATTGTTAGGAATAATTTCGAGCTGGTGCTAAAGAGCAGGTCGCGTGGCAATTGTGTATAATTTTGATGTCATTTTCGTAATTAACACCCCCAAAAACCTATAACGACACATGAAATGTCAATATGGTACAGCTTGGCTTTCAACCTTGCCTCACTTTTAGCGTGGAACTTTGTATGGCAGTTGTTTTGGATTAGGTTGGACTTCGTCGTAAATGCTAAATGCTCGTAAAATATTTAACATTTTTTTTCATTTTAAAAATCAATTTTTCGCAAACGGACTGCTGAATCGAAAAACGTTCGTAGTAAACCCCTTCTATCTTTTGAAAAACTATCCTATGACATCCCACTCGATGATATCGGCGGGAAAAAAAATCCATCGCCCTTTCACATGTATGGGAAACACCCGAAAAATTTTTTTTTACAAAATTTTATTTTTTCTATTTGTCGGCGCAATTAATATGTATGAACATGCCAAATTGCAGCTCTGTAGTACCAAGGATCTAATATTAGTAAATATATTCTTATTAATCCCAACAATGTTTGGCACTTGGTTTACCATTACTCGCAAACTTGAAGGGCCAACTTATGTTTTATAGTTTTCCTTTTAAATTTGATGTATATTCTA
Organism: Aproaerema taeniolella; assembly: GCA_949987775.1. Lineage (NCBI taxonomy): Eukaryota > Metazoa > Arthropoda > Insecta > Lepidoptera > Gelechiidae > Aproaerema > Aproaerema taeniolella. The sequence goes on from OX465250.1 coordinate 19,823,223, forward strand.
CCTCTGTGAATTTTTCCACATTTTTAGAAACAACCGTTTAGCTGGTAGAGGGGGGGGGACACTTGTGTTTGACAATAATTTTCACTTTAAAAATTTATGATTCGCAAACGGAGTGCTAAATCGAAAAACGTTCTTAGTAAACCCCTTCTATCTTTTAAAAAGCTATTCTTCGACACCCCACTCGATGATATTGGCGAGAAAAAAAAAATCATCGCCCTTTCACGTCTATGGGAGACACCCGAAAAAAATTTTTTTTCTAAGGTTTTACTCTACAGTTCTGTCGGCGTGATTAATATGTATAATCATGCCAAATTTCAGCTCTCTAGTACCAAGGGTTTCTTAGAAAACCCGCGGACAGACGGACAGACGGACAGACGGACATGGCGAAACTATAAGGGTTCGTAGATTACTACGGAACCCTAAAAAGTAGTTATCTTTTACTTTACAAAGTTTTATTGTATTTCAGTTATCGAGACATCATCCAATTGCCGTCGAAGTTGGTACAAATGAGTGACATGACATATTATGAAGTTTTGAAACGTGGAGGTTCAAGAGAGGATATCAGCTCTTGAAAATAAGTAACAAAGATGTAAAATGACCACACTTGAATAACTTTAATGCTCTTTTATATTAAAATAAAATACATGAACTAAATTTAATTTTGATTTTTGTGCTTGGAGAAAATCTGTAAAAAAGAAACAATTTTTAAATTAACTTATCATATGCATTCTAAGATATAAGCACAAGCTTATATATGTTTGATATATTTTACTTTTATTATTAACGCGAGTGCGTCTGATTGTTTACCTATTCAATGTACCTAGTTTGTTTCACAAAATAATAATAATGAGTTTAGAATAATTATGACCCTACCTTGCTATAAACGTGGAAGCATGGAAGCTACAGTAACTTCCATACTAGACTGGGAGTAATAGAAAAACATAGAATGTGCCAGCTGCCTACTATTCCCAGGCATACTGTAAAAGTCAGTAAGTGAGACGCGAGGGTTTTGCTGTATTGTTGGCAAAAGGCTGACAACCTCTCACCACTTACATCATTTTTCATCTTAAAACCCTCTTGAATATATGTCAAACGTGGCATCAAGTGGTTTTAAAACCACTGATGCTCTGCCTACCCTGATAGGGATTATAGGGATGAGCATATGTATATGTACTATAAACGTAAAAGTTTGAGACGGACGGAGTTTAGTTACACCTTCACAAAAAAAAAACAATTCAAGGGATTTTGGACAACTTCACAGGAATGTAGTTTTTATTTTATTTATTTACTTAACTTAATGCACTAAAAGTACAAGGGCGGACTTAATGCCCAATGGCATTATCTACCAGTTTATCTTAGGGTGATTGGTGAGAGTGAGTGGTAGCCACACCTTATCCGAGGTGAAAGATAAAATATTAAATTATAAACATTATACTTACGAAACTAAACATAAATAATAATAAACATAAATACATATGCCTTAATAAGTATATTATAAAGTGTCAAGCTTAGCGTGCTCTTGATAATATAAGTAAGAAAAATGCTTTTCTATGCTCAATACGATAGAGTTATCTTAATGCTGTAAGGAAGGTAAAGACTTCAAATAATATGTTTGTCATTATAATTTTTCAATTTATTGATTTTATTAGGAACACTTACTTAAAGTGCCTGTAATGTAAGTACCTTATCAAACTTTATTCATGATAGATTCCGACGCGGGACTTCGTTTCCGTGGGAATTTAGAAAAATGATATCTTAGCCTATGTTACTCGGGGATAATGTAGCATTCTAATAGTGAAAGATTTTTTAAAATCGGTCCAGTAGTTTTTGTGTTTATTCGTTACAAATTAACATACAATAAATAAAAATTTTATAAAAATGTTTACCGACTTCAAAATTAAATGCACCCGTTTAGATATTACTTCTTTTTTCGTTGAAGTCAACAACCAAAGCATATATCACAATATTAAAAATGGCTCTCAGTTCACATTTCTGCAATGTGTAATGGGATTTATATTTACAGATAAAACTAACTCAGAGGCTACGTAAAGGTTTAAGAAAATACGCTATTAGTTCTTGATTCACAGGGTTTTTTTTTGTTTGATAAGTACTATGTGAACCCACTGTTGGACTGGACAAGCTCAACCGAACTTCTTTTTGGAATCTTCAGTGGGTAAACACACTTCACACTTGACTATACCTACATGATAAGAAGTGTGTTAAGACATAAATCATATATCTATCTGTACACTTACGACTATGATCCCTTTTACGTACGAGTATGTGGTGGTTTGTGGTTTAATTATCCAAGCTTAATTGTAATTAAAATTTGCTCGATAATGATGCCCAATGAGAAATATCATAATTTGGGAAACACTTCTTACTTCATCTCGTCATCGTTTTGCAGTTAAAACTTCTATTTCCAAAGAAAGGATTCACGTTAGGAAGTTCAGACATTGTCAAAATGTAAAATATGTTATTTTATTTGCATGTCCAGACATTTGATATGATGAACATTGAATATCTGGAAAATGGTGTTAAATAATGATTTTAATACATTATTTTAAAAAAATCATGATTTGAGAACGTTAAAAATTAAGTGGCATACGAGACGACCGCCTGTATTGGACATATACGTACTAACACTTGGGTTGGCAGAGCGTCAAGCAATCAAAAATACTTAGGGTTTTAATATGATCCATAATCAGGGGTATAATGTATAATGTAGCCGGTTTGGTCAAGTGGTAGTGACGCTGCCTCTTGATCGGCGGGTCCTGGATTCGATCCCCAGCCGGGGCAAACATTTGTGTAAAAAGTAGATGTTTGTTCTCGGGTCATGGGTGTTTGTGTTTGTCTTTGTGTTTTCCAAGGGACCCACGACACAAGGGAAAACCTTAGTGTGGGCCTCTAAGTGTGTAGCGTTTATTTATTTATAAAAATGGTACAGCTTGACGATCTTTTGCAAAATTTTTTCACTTTTTTATATACAGCCCGCCATGGTGGAAGCATATTTACTCGTAAAATGCATCATTATTCCCCCAACAAATTCCAAAGTACCCACAAATACGTATACATAGGTACGTTTACTTTGCTATAATTGCGTAACAATAATCATATTTTTTATCAATCACACGAGAAAAATAACATAATAATAGTATTTCTCAGAAGTAAACAAACACCAGAACAATATAAAACAACCCCTTTTTCTGGTTAAAAGCATGTCAATACTTCCCAATATGGCTATTTCTATTTACCTCATTAATTTTTAAGAGAGCAGTATCTCCCAAATTACTTTTTCTTGTTAAATAACATTAGTATTTTTGAATAATTACAAAACATTTCATAAGAAATTCTCAAATAACATGAAAATAATTGACAAATTGACAATTACATTCATTCAATATCATTCAAAATGTCATTCTCTGTCTTTGTTCCAGTTATAACAGCTTGAGAATTCGGACAGTATAACATGAAGTTGGCCATTTCCTGTTACATCTATAATTTATTTGACAGTAATTGATTGCGATAAGATTGCGATACAGCTTGATTATCACTATCGCACTTAGAGAATAAGGTCCCAGTTTATCGATAGAAGCTGTACATTGTATGACATAGATATATTCTCTGTAAGTCTTCGCTGTTATGTATACACGAATATTGGATTTAATTATTATTTTTTATCATAGCCACTTATTGGGTTAAAACGAGTACTGACACATAAAACTATTCAATTGGTTGTTTTCAGTATCCCCTAAAATCACAAAAACTACACTTTTATTTCGTTTTCAGCCATCTTAGATTTTAGGGAGGAGGCCAGGAGACGTTTCGGGCTTTGATCTACTTGTCAAGACAAATCTAACAAGCCTAAAGTGATGTGCTTGCGTCGTTTTATTAAAGGTCTCGTGGCCCCCTTCTATGGCTTCATCATCAGATCAGCTTTATGTAATAATAATATTTACATATGAATGCAAAATTTCAGCTTCGTTGGAAACCAGGAAGTGAGTCAAATTTATCTTGCAAGATTTGATTACAGACAGTCATTATGACAGATGAAAATAAATAAAGGCTCATAAAAAACTAGAACATTTCAAAGTACAAATCAAAACTCTCCGTTCAAAACCGACCTTACTGGAATCTCGAGAACAAATATTTATGTAGAAAATCAGGGTGGTATAAATAATTCCGGTAATAGTTTCATTGAAACCCGGCTAGATCGTACGTTTCTTGGCAACAGCCTCGGTACGGCTTACAACAACATAATACGTTGTATCTGTTCCTGACTTAGCACATGTGGAGATGTTTATTTAGAGATAAATTAGTTATAACTACTCCGTTTGTTTCGGTGTGCTTGCGAGTGTGGAATTTTGATGGTCTGCTTCAGAAAAATTGTTTTGATTCTAAATTAGGAAAGGCACCTATCTCCGGAAAGCTATTTTGATTCTTGGATGGTTGTGAAATGAAGGTTCAAAGCAAGAATGTTTGTGTGTTTGATTATGAAGTTACATCAGGAAAAGTTAATTTGTAAATTCTTTGAAGTGCTTAAAAAGTAACCAATGAGGATAGTTTAATATTACGAGGGTCGTAAGAGGCGAATTAAAAAAATGGTTTCAAAGGACATTAGTATATTCGTCGAAGTATGTGTAAAAGTGTAAATTTTCGTATTTCTACTCAAGCAAACCATTTAAAAATTCTGCCGTTAAACTAATAACAATGATCATTCTTCAATGTTGGATTTTTTTACCCTGTTAAGGCACTGAATTTTTCCAAACAAATCTACTCACGCCGAAAGTCTGCGAGACGCCTATAAAATGTTAAATAACCGCTGTATAACATAAAATCGACGTTAAATATTCGGTGTTATCTTTACGGCTGAAGTGGAGACTTATCGATGGCTGTTTAAACACACGCGATCCTTAGTTTATAACACAATTAGTAGCAAATCATTTCTGTTGGTGAAATAGGTCATGATTATACTAACCCAAATATTTTACAATATCTTTGCAAATATTATAAACGCGAATGTTTGTATGTATGATTGTATGGATGTTTGTTAATCTTTCACGCTAAAACTACTTATTGGATTTTGATAAATCTTTACAATAATATAATTTATACATCATTCTTCATAATTTTCAAAAATTCCACGGGAAAGCTATCAAGAAGCTCGCGTCAGGGTCCCATTGCAGTTGACAGATGCCAGTTTTTTTTATATTACACATTCAAAGGCCCACACTTAGGTCTCTCTTGTGTTTCGGGTCCCTCGGAACATACACAAACATCCATGACCCGAAAAAAAAAATTTGCTTTTTATACAAATATTTTTCCCGACCGATAATCGAACCCAGGCCCTGTCGATCAAGAGGTAGCATCATCTACCACTCGCCCAAACTGGACGTCAACAAAAAAACTGCTTTTTTCTACTCTATAGATCCTCTGTACTCGTAATTGGAATGCGTTTTTTTAATGCAATATTCGCTTGTTAAATTCGGCTACTCCCAGGCTGGCTGCCCTTTAATACGTGTTTGATTTGGTCTAAACATTTTTTCCTCGGACTCCTTGTTCCGAAACTTCCTACTAGATTTGTGTATTAGTATGCATTTTGTTAATCTTCTATCATTCCCTCTTTGTATATATCTCAATCTCCAAGCTACTACAATATCTTTAATCAAATCCACCAAAAACATCTGAAATATTTCGTTTGTATCCCAACACCTTAATATTATCCAAATACATCCAAACTTCGCTCCTTACCGTAAAATGTTGACCGTATTTTAAACAAAACAAGACTAAAGTGTAAAATTCAAGCCAAATTCGAAGCGGTACGCTCTTAAAAGAAAGTTCTCGAAACTCGCATATCCATCTGTTAAACTTCACACGGCTGTGGCTACCCGAACATGACCCCAGATTGTCTCCACACATCATGTACTACACTTATGTAAATGTGGTCACACTCTGTGCCAAAATTCAAAACACAGATTATATAAGCAGTTAGCCAAGTTCGCTACAAACTTGACTATACCTACACGATAAGAAGAAGAAGACAAGCACTTAACACTGCGTACAGTCATAAACTGCACTTTTTTTTAGGAACTGCTAACTGGATTAGCTAGATGCTTTTGAGTGGACGAACACCGCACAGCACCACGACGTCTGGAGGAAACGAGGAGAGGCCTTTGCCCTGCAGTGGGACATCACTGGCTAATTAAAGAAAAGAAAAATACAGAAAAGCTGGACTTAGTTTTAACAACCCGTTTCCAATCGTGTACCTAGTTCGTTGAAGCAGTGAAAAATGACTAAATTTTAAAATATTTTTATTGTGGTAAGTTATTCATAAAATTAAATGAGACTAAAAGCGCTGTCAGAGAAAATACTGTCAGAGAAAACTAAAAGCGCAAAACTAAAACTTCAAAATGTAAAACACGATAATGCAAAATGTGAAGAAGAACTACCAAAGTCAGAAGTATATGATTCTGCTACATACTAAATCTGTAATTTATAAAGCAGGAAAATTAGTAGTTTGGGTTTCGGTTTAAAGACATTTATTTCCCATTAAAGACAAAAATACAGTGTCACTTACATGAGAAAATTGACACTGTATTTTTGTTTAAATTACTTATCGCGTTTTTATAGAGGATATTATTCCAGAAGAAATTCGTACTTAACGGTGATGATATGAATATAAATTACAATTGACGAAAAGAAATATTACATTCGTAGTATGAAAATTATTTTGCTTTGTGTGAATTGTTGACAAATACTAGATGTCTAGCTGGAGATCTTTATTCAACAGTGGACGCATATGCAGTGGACATACATATGTGACTGTGAAAATTTTTATTTTATTTTATTTGGGGAGCTTACAGTCTTAAACTAAGTACAAAACATCAAAATATAACTAAGCTGGAGTAATATATCATAAGAAATGTATATAAAACTATTTAGAAAGAATTCTTCTTACACTACCTACGCTGCTACAAAACAAATCTATATTACTATTGCTGTTGATACCATTGAATAATTTAAAACTTCTCGGAAATGGAAAGGTACACTTTAGGCGTAGTTAAGCTTCACATGGTTCAGTTAAGGTTTCAGAATTATTGTGATGATCTTTGTAAATCGCTCTTATTGACTACCCCAATAGGTGGTACCATTGACTAAACTTAGGCCCATATTACAGAAAGAAACTTATCACGAGCGTTTCCGTGCTTCGGAGGGCACGTTAAGCTGTCGGTGCCGGCTGTTGTCGATTGACTACAGTCGTTAAAACCAAGTCAGAGGCCATTGTGCGGTTTGAAAACTCTGACACCAGGGTTAGCCAAGTTCGCCACTCACTTGACTATACCTACATGATGAGAAGAAGAAGAAGACTATCAAAATGACAATAACGACTGCTACTCAAGTATAGATCAGTCTGTGTCGCGTTCTGTATACGGGCTAAGACAACTAAACAAAAAAACTATTCCCTTTACACCTAGATTAGTTACTGGGGAGGAAATCTACTTATACTGTAGCGAAGACCCAGCACAATCAATTTGCAAATTACCTATTGAGGTGAAAGGCCTTATGGGTGGATTAATCGTTAGTAATAATATCGATGGTAGATGGCTATTGAATTTGTGGGCATTGTAAATGTAACTGTTATGTAAAGATGGTACTTCCACTATCTGTAGAAGTATAGAGTACATTTACTCCAGTTTACCAGTACTCCAGTTACTCCAGTTGACGGCCAGTTTGTTCGAGTGGTAGTGACGCTGCCTTTTGATCGGCGGGTCCTGGGTTCGACATTTGTGTGAAAAGCAGATGTTTGTTCTCGGGTCATGGGTGTTTGTGTTTGTCTTTATGTATGTTCCGAGGGACCCACGACACAAGGGAAGACCTTAGTGTGGGCCTTTAAGTGTGTAGCGTTTATTTATTTATTTAAACGGGTGAGAAATTGAATAAACAATGTTTAGAACTTGCTATTCCGGATCAAAATCGCACTAATAGGTTAACTAAAAAAAAAAACTCAACATTGAAGCGCTCGTAACCCAGTGGCTCTCGCTGATCTCAACCGATCAGTGATCAGTGAGGTAGCAACGTACACAGAGGCAGGGAACCTGATGGGTGACCAAAGTGGCAATTTATCACGGGCGTTTTCGTGCTTCGGAGGGCACGTTAAGCTATCGGTCTCGGCTGTTGTCGATTGACTACAGGCGTTAAAACCAAGTCAGAGGTCATTGTGTGGTTTGAAAACTCTGACTGGTGTCACAGTTTTCAAACCGCACAATGACCAATGACGACTATGCAAGTAATTTGCTGAGTCACGATGATGATGCAAATTCGTTTGATTGTAATTGTTTGTTGATGAACCAACACGAAAGTATAAGAAGGCTTAATGGTAAGCATTTATTACAGACTTGAATGAACTTTAAAAAATCTTGGGGTACAGAATACGGACTGAAATGTTAATTAAATAAGATAGAGTGATTTTAAAACCTTGGAAAAAATATCAGTAATCAGAAATCGTAAGTTGAATAAACCTTACAAATAATAAACCAATATTCAGAAGCAAAACCTGGTGAGTTAGCCAAGTTCGCCACATACTTGACTATACCTACACAATAAGAAGAAGAAGAACATTAGAAATTGATAGATAGTACTGCACGCACGTGAAATTGTGTATTACTCGTAACATTAGTCATCTACGTACGTACATTGAGTACTCTATTTAATTGAATTTGAATATAATCTTTGGCCACACGCACGCCAACAATCATCCAAAATTACTAACTAAACAGTATGATAAAATTACTGTAACATTTTGTAATTCAATTTAAAATTAATATGGGAAACTAAAGCATTAAGATATATTTGCAAAAGCTTTCATTTGGTTTCAGCCAATTGGTGTTGTGGTTATATTTGATTTTTGGCATTAAGCGTGTGGAATTGAATACGGTGAAGTCAATATTTTTACCACCAAATTTTAATGTCAATATTTTCATATTTTCAGACAAAAGGATCTGAAAACGAAAAAGGGGACCTAAATAATCTTATTTACCAATAAATGAACTTAAACGATAAACTTTTGTATTGTTACAACTAATTTTGTATAACGTTACATTTATCAAAACTTTAAACGATGTATTGCTAATAAGTTATAAGGAAGTGAATAAAAATAAAAATAATAGAAGCAAAGAAATTTAAATTCGCAATAATATAATAATATTCTTCCCGTGTTTATTTTAAATGAACTCGCATACTATATCAAAGGTAAAATCAACATAAGACCGCACTGATAAAATAACAAAAAACCTACAACAACCATAAATTTTCATTCCATCCCCTCATAAATACGCATCAACAGAAAGTTGCCGCCGCAAAAACTTTGGAATAAAAAACATCGTCTACATATAAATCAATGTAGTTTTGAGCTCATTCCTTGAGAACCAATACCGTTGCAATATCAATAATCAATTGGAGCATTTCTGGCGCGGATTCAAGTCTATTACGCCTGCAGTCTAAGCGATGCACATTCAAATGTATTGAACATCCTTTTGTGGGAATTTCCCATCTGGCTGGGTTATTCTCTTGATTCTTCCCGTTCTTATTGCTGGTACTCTTTCGGAAGTTGTTCTATAAGACTATCGAAAGTTTTGCTGTAAAAACTTTTATCGTCATCCTCTTGTAGTCTGCTATTGGAAGTAGAATCAATACTTATTTCTCGCATTGCGTCTAATTTTAGCTGGACTAGACATAACTGTTTTTGTGTAAATATTATTTTGGTGCAGAATTGAAAACTTTCATGATATTAATTTATAATTGAAGTCAGATCGCATGATAAAGTTAAAATCTTTGCTAACATAAAATTACTTAGAATTTTTTTTTTATCTTTACTTCGTCTGAATTCAATCCCTAGCTATTGTGTTTCTTTACTCTGATACAGGAATAATTTGAGATTTAGTAAAAATTTTGTTGTACAAAAATGTTTAATGCATATATAAGTTTTAGCTTTTTATTTGCCTTGTAATTTGAAGATGCAATTTTTCAGGTGTTGCTTCTGGATATTGGTTTATATTTAGTAAGGTTTATACTACTTACGATTTCTGTTTATTGATATTTTTCCAAGGTTTTAAAATCACTCTATCGTGTTTAATTAAAATTCATCGAAGTTCACTGAAATATGTATTAAATGCTTACCACTAAGCCTTCTAATAATTTCGTATTGGTTCATCAACAAACAGTTCATTACAATCAAACGAATTTGTATGATCATCGTGACTCAGCAAATTACTTGCATAGTCGTATCATCGCTTTTATCGAAGAAGGCTCTTCCTTATCGCTCAGTTAATAATAACTTTTGGTACAAAATCAGCTTTTGTGTAACTTAATTAGGTTAGTTTTAAACATAATGGTGGTTGGAGTTCGAAATAAATGGGGTATATTATAAATTGATAATGTTTTGGACTTGATGACGTTGTATATTAAAACTTCGTACTGTGAGTTTAGGAATGAAGTCAGATCATAACTTTTACGTGCATTAAAATAAATGAAAATGCTATTAGACGAGATCATACAGAAATTTGGATAAAAACGAACTTTATTTATTCATTGGTGTGACTTTATGTCCACTATTTTATAGAAAGTAGCATATTTCTCGCCTTTCTAAAAATATTGTGCAAAAAAAATGTTAACAACATTGAATATTTGTTTTATTATAAATTATAGAAGCATCAAGATTTGTAAGATGAATATTAAAGAACAAAACATAGCTGATAAGTTATCTAGGTCTCTACATTATGTTGAAATTGATCGAAATTCGATTGAAAGGAAGACAAAAACAAGTTTGACAAAACATCTTTTATTAGATATAGCTTTCCGCCCGAAATAGTGAGGATTCTAATGGAGAAATATTTTTTCAAATGCAAACAATCACGGATAGTGAGGGATTCTAATGGAGAAATATTTTTTCAAATGCAAACAATCAAATCTTTCCTCTTTATAATATTAGTATATCACAGCTATGCTAATCTGCAGCAGCTAATATACAGATAGCGCTAAAGAGGTTGTGGCTGGATCCCATCAGCAAGGGCTAATGCATTATTAACGGATGTCTGTCATACTATAGCAACAACGACATCCCTTTGGGGTAAAAGGGTGTTGATGTTTTACAATTATCATAGATCATTTTATTAATTGACTAGCATTCCGCCCGGGACTTTGTTTCCGAGGGAATTCGGGAAAATCTTGTACCCTATGTCCATCCCGAATAATGTAGGATTCTAATGGTGAAAGAATTTTTCAAATCCGTCCAGTAGTTTCGGAGCCTATTCAATGCAAACAAACAAACAAACAATCAAATCTTTCCTCTTTATAATATGTATAGAAGATATAGAAATATTAATAAGTATACAATATATCGATTCATTTCTATGAAAGTTAAGTTACAAAAAATGATTAAAAATGTCTCAACTTAAAGCTTTACTTTTGATCAGCAAATTATTTTAATAGACAATTTTCTGTAAAATTTCGTAATTTACTTAATATGATTTTATCAGTTCCATATACATACCCACATATTATTAATTGCGAATCATTGAAAACTAAAGTATTTTCATATTGTTCATATGAACAATATGAACATTAAGAAAATATATATCATCGCTGATATATATTATATATCACTGATATCAGCGAGTCTTTGATCCAGTCCAACTGGTCCTGGACTGGAACTAAACATAAAGTTTGGTATAAAAACGAAACCACCCAAAAGCAATACACTTAGCCCCGAAAACAAAATAGCATTTCCTTCAGAAAATAAATCGCCAAAGGTGATAATAGCCTCATTTGTCGACCCCGCCTTTACAAAATCGGTAATTTAATAAGTCACGCAGGTTAATTCGGTTTAATTCTTTACGACGACGTTGTTTTTGGCCGACACATGCGAGAATGATGTTATATGTGGACGATAAAAGTTGAGAAAATGTGGCAGCTTGTTTAAGGGTGTTGGTAATTTCAGTTGACTGGAAAACAGCTATGTATTTTCGGATTCGGCTTTGTAGTTGATAATGCTAAAATTTTGAATCAAAGTTACAGATTTTAAAATTCTGGTATTCAGCTCTGATAGTTTTTTAAACGATTGTAAATCAAGATTGTTAACTTTGTAAATTGTTGTAAATTGTCATAAGATAGTTAACTTAATGTGTGAGGTCATAACAAATCAGTGTTCCAAAATCGTCATTCTCACCTACTAGCGGTGCACTCTGCTGATCAAAAGACGAGTAAAAAACGAAACAAAGAAAGTACTTGGCTATTTTCAATATTCATTTCCATTAAAATACTTCAACATTGACAACATTCCTTTTGTAGACGATATTAAAAAAATAAATTAAGTAAACTTAACATGTTTCTTCCTTATGACAAGAAATTATAAGTACTGACGTTAAAAATACTGATGCATGTATAATAGTACATCATGCTACAAGTGTGCTAAGTTGTATATTACATTAGAGGCGAGTTTAGAGCCCAAGCCGAAGGCGAGGGCTCAATGGAGCCGAGAATGTAATATCCAATGCGCATACGACGTTTTTCGACACATTTGCGAGGAAAGAAAGAAATAAAAACTTTCCTTTGATATTGACGGCAACAAGCTATCACTTGCATGTTGTGCCTTGGAAAGTATTTCTGGCGGTGTACCCACGTAGGTTTCCTGTTCTGCACTTGAAGAAGACATTTTTTGTGTCGTATTTCTAACAATAATATGCCGTTTGTGAAAACCAAGTGAATGAAAACATCTGAAAAGAGGCGCGATTATTTTTTTCTTTTATCGCTCGCAAAATGAGATTCACATTGACAAGTATGCCATACAGCCAAATATTTCACGTTTTAGCATAAATAAATGATAATTTTCTGTTAAATTTAAATGATTTAGTGGAATTACATTTTTATTTACAAATAGTTTAATAATGACACTTAATTTTAAATATAAAATAAGATCTGATCTCTTTGCTGAAATTTAGAAAAAAAAACCATTACGTACTTGTGCTTTATTTTTACATACAAATATATTAAATTACATACAAATATATACAAATATATTAAATCATTTGTTTAAATACATACATTAGTATTCGTTCTTTTGACTCTACTCTATTTTTTTTTTCCTTTTTCCGTTTCAAACACAGAAGCACTAACCTTGAAAGAGCGAGCAGAATCTCCCTCAAAAAATACAGTTCTATATTTAGTCGCATACCAACTTTTGTAATAATTAATTAGGCGTAACGTTTTTTAGGACTAATAATATTTTACCACCACAACTAAATGCATAACTTTTTTTGCATAATTGTTACTAGCATGAACCCTAGCCTAACCTAACATAACCTAACCACAGACCGTTATGCTTAAAAATAGTTATGCCAAAAAACGATTATGCAAAAGTATCATTATGACAAAAAAGTATGCTACATTTATTATGCCAAAGTAAATTAGAAAGAAATAATTATGCGAAAAAAATATATCTAGCGAGCAAAACCTCCCTCAAAAAATACAGTTCCATACGAGGCAGTAGCGTCGCGTAAATTATCTTCAGACCGCGACTTTTGTTCCGTCCGCTCCTTTGTCGATGCCCCACAATAAAATTTTATCCCGGAAACCTATTCGCAGTTACCTTTTATTATAATGTTGCATCTGGTATCCGGAGGTACTTTTCAGTTGGGCTATTGTTACCCCGCATAATAGGGGGCAACCTTTTTATTCCGCTTCAGATTTTTGAATGCGAGTCGTGACGTTCTATGACGTTTATTTTAGGGTTGGCTTAAGAAGTCTTAGCTTTGGAGTTTCACTTTTTTCTCGTAAGTTTCAAAAACAATACTTTCCTTCAACTTTAGCCAGTTGCGGAAGAAAATAGCTTTTTTATATTTCTTATTGACATTTTAAAATTACTGCTTACCTATTACAATTTACCTGCGATTTTTTTTTTGAATTAATATCTCAGCAGTGAAATCAATTTTTTTGTTTCGAGTAACAATTTAAAGAGATTTCTTAATGGATTTTATTGCAGTACGCCAGTCACATTTAATACGAGAAATGTCTAAACCAACAAACTAACGGCCAATTCTGGTTTTAATATATGTACGTTGTTAGGACCACTATATGTACTTATATCCAAGTTTGCAGCTTCGAAAGATCTGTGCTAACTTTGCAGAACTTGTAAAACCGCGAAATTAATTTTAATATTATGTAATTATATATGTTGTTAGGACCACCACCAGTATCGTATATCCAAGTTTGCAGCTTTGAAAGACCTGTGCTAACTTTGCAGCACCTGAAAAACCTAGAAATTTTCGAACTTTTTTTAGTATTCTCAATATAAATCTTATATATAAAAAAATATTCGATATGACTGGCGTACAGGGTTTTGTTTAACTTTCAGTGAATACCTAACTACGTAAAATTGTATGGAAATTGTAAAATTGTATACCTAACTACGTAAAATTCAACTTATTGATGTCATTATTTAGAATCGGAAGCTTTTTTCCTGCTCAAGATCACAATTTCTCCACTATACAATCCTTTTTTATCTGCGAAAAAATCTTGCCTTCCACTTCAACATACAAGCACAACCACAACCCTGCATATATGTGTATGTACCTAGTTTATATATATGTCTAGATTATTTTTTGGGCCTTTGTGTGGCACACAATGAGGGCCTGCTTTGATAGCGGTCCAAAGTGTTGCCTTTTTTAGGGAAAAACAGGATTATTATAACGGGCCAATGCGAGCTAAGCGATATCGCAACTTTTAGATGAAATAATTTTCGTCGGATTTAAGTGACTTATTATATCGATTCGCTGTTCGTAATGCTTTAAAGTGTTTTTAGTTTTACTAGTTTCGGTTTTCAAATTAGGATTTTTCACCTAAATTACACACCTTCTTCAATCAAGATGACACACTCACACAATTTTGATCTTTTTGCCTTGACGCCTATTAATTATCATTTTTAATTTCTGGTCTTGCAATAGTAACTAAATATTTTGCACATACAATGTATTTCTGCGTTTATGTTAATTAAAGCAACTGATTTTATAATTTGGTAACTAAATCTTACTAAAATTTTTAAACTGATGGTTCGTTTAAATCAATTTTGAATTTTAGACTGTAATGTCATAATATTGTATATTATATAATTGTAGAATTGTTGTATAAATATTATAAAGAGAAAATATTTGATTGTTTGTTTGTTTGTTTGAATTGAATAGGCTCCAAAACTACTGGACCGATTTGAAAAATTCTTTCACCATTAGAAAGCTACACTATCCCCGATGGACATAGGCTGTATAACTTTCCCGAATTCTTACGGGAAACCCCGGGCGGAAAGCTAGCTAGTATTGTGTAATTTAATTATTTAATGAGGAAAACGTAAAAAAATTTAGTAAAGCTAAACCGAATCTAAGTGTGATGTTTGCATAAATTGTTTTTCTTCTTCTTAGAAGACACTTTATTCTCACAGACTTCAAGACAAAGATAAAATTTATAATAAAATGAAATAGAAACACAACATGAAGGCTAAATGGTGGACGTATCAATCAATTACTGAGACTGACGCCTCTGGCGATATACGCTGCAGATAGGGCGGCCGCGCCCGTACCAACATAGCGTGAGTGTGGTGCAAGTTATTTTAGGAAATTATATTAAACAATGAATACTTGAAACGAAATTCTTGGAATTTTTTAATTTTGTGAAAATAATTTTTTGATTCAACATTTTAGCAAAGAAAAAAGGGTCAAATACTTTTAAGCAATTTTTTATCAATCTAACAAGTCTTGTCCTGTTTTAGGTGGTGATCGGTTTTAACCATGTGGTGATCTGTTGAGAATAACACCACCCCATCTCTTTCCGTGGGTGTCGTAAGAGGCGACTAAGGGAACACAAATGAGACCTGCCTTCTAGTAATCCATCCCAGGCAACGACACTTAATTTTTTTCTGAATCTGAGGTGTCGTCATATGGTCTGATGCGGTGTGGTAGGCTCTGTAAAGGGCCGTCTGGTTCGCGACCACCCTTCTACCGAAGTCCGACGCCAAACAGCTTGCTGTGTTCCGTCGGTGCGTGGGAATACCAGTGCCTTTATAGGCATTTTCTGTGTTAACTCGCTCCATCGTTGACCTCATCTTTGACCTTACGGTCAAGATTGAGGTCAAGAGTTAACCCATCTTATAATAAATAAATAAAAAGGTGACTTTTTTCTCTTTCTACAAAAGTGAATGGGGACGTAAATGGGTTGAAAAAAAATGAAAATAGCAGGTTTCATGTTTTTTATAAGCCCATTTCCTTCCCCACCAAGGGGCACGGAAAGCGCTTTTGAGTGTGTAGCGTTTGTATTATTGACTAACAAAATAGTTGCCCTGTTCCCGCTATCAGCTCCTCCCTTACCCCAACAAAAGATCTATTGCTCGGAACCCTAATCAATATCCTCGTACTATTTGCCAACATGACGTTTTTATTAAATAAACGCCAATGCGTGCCTCCTCATCGCGGAATGGTGTCTTTCTTGTGGTGTGACGGATTACCGATAAAACGGAATACGTGTAGTGGAGATGATTACATGTTATTGCTGTTATTTATTTTGTGTTTTTGATCTTCTTTTGTTTGTGACTTCTTGTGGGTGTGTTGGTTTGGTGGTTTTTTTTTTTGGTTGGAAGTGAGCGTTTTCCATGCGAATCTTCTTCTAGCTTCTTGTGCTATTCGATGTTAGGCAAAGGCCTCTTCTATAAAAGATGTTTTAAAAAACATAAAAAAAAACAAAAGCGAAATGGTCGCAACTCAAGTTATTTGTTTTATGGTTTGACATCTTTCAAATTGAAAATTTCATATTATTTATATGACATACTTGATATATTTGAAATAGAGCTAAGCCTCTGACCTTCCCCATCGTAGTATATCTTCTTTACTACGTGAAATAGGCGGAATTGCGACCACGCAGTAGCCAAAGTACTTATATTTTGATATTGTTTTTATTTAATAATAATTTTGGATTTTATTGTTTTAAAGCATTTTTAAATACGTTGTATAATAAAATAAGATTGAGTTGATACTTATCACACTGCTAAGAAAATGAGTTGGTAAGGGCAGAACCGAATTTCGCACCGGCGGCGGTGACGGTACAGGCTGTTCAAAGTCAGCCAGAGAATTTGATTTGGTCCTATAAGAGACAGACGTAAGTCTTTTAATGGTCACACAGTAGTTCAGTCACCAAAACCCCATCTGCTTATTTGCAGGTTGATATACAGGGCTTTAGGTAAATCAACCTCTCGGGTGCTGAATCAGTCTATGAAACTGAACAACTTCCCCAAAGAACATAGGTCAAAATACGAAAAAAAGAAATTTTTGACTTCCCATACAAATAAATATTCTGATGAAGTTTGTATCGGAACTCAAATTTATTTTTTGTATTTTGACCTCTGTACCTTGGACTGTTTAATTGAAAGAGATTGGTTTAGCCGTTTAAGAATTATAACCAATAAATGTCGAGAGATACAAAATTTTGATTTTTAGGGTTATTTTCAGAATGATTGTCAGTTCACTCGAAAGTCACATAGGCTACTTTCAAAATAAACAAAGTCTCGGGCTAAAAGCCAGTTTATGTAATAAAAATCTGCATCAAACAATAAATCTCCGTTACAAAAATTTCATAGTAGATAAAAATGTAGTGCATTCACCTCCATTGAATATTCTCCATACATTTTCCGACGATCGCTAAAACTGCACACACG
Organism: Aproaerema taeniolella; assembly: GCA_949987775.1. Classification (NCBI taxonomy): domain Eukaryota; kingdom Metazoa; phylum Arthropoda; class Insecta; order Lepidoptera; family Gelechiidae; genus Aproaerema; species Aproaerema taeniolella. Next base: position 19,840,969 of record OX465250.1, read on the forward strand.
GTGTTTCAATATGCAAACATGGAGTCGATAACAGATGACCTAGAAAGATCGGAGCTAGCTCCAACAAATGAAGTTGATCATAATGCTAAAACTTTTATATGATGGGTAATTTCAATTACTGTGTTACTGTGTTACAGTACTGCCGAAAGCACGACAGGGAGTCGAAACTGCAACTGCCATCGTTTAGTTGATTTATATAACATTTATACAGGGTTATTTTTTAATCAGTACACAAATTTTTTGTACGTAAACTTTATGAAAATTTAATAGACCCGTATTTTTTTGTTTTATATCGTTTCATAAAAAAATTTCAAGCTAGATCGTCTGAATCATGAAAATAAATATTTTTTTTTGTATGGAAAAAAAAATAACTTCGTCCAATTGACTTGAAACTTGGTAATAGTACTCTTCAACACATTTGTGACACCCGTTTTACTGCGTTTTACAAAATTCATCCTCTAAGACGTTAAAAAGGGGTATCAAAATCTGAAAATTTTGGAAAAAAAAATTTTTTTCTTTCTTATTTACGTTCTATCAACGTTACTGGCACCGTAAGAAAAATTTGTGTACTAATTAAAAAGTAACCCTGTATAAACTGTATATAATAATGATATCCATTTTTTTTTGGAGAGCTCGTTATATCTGCAACCACAGTTTTCTCCAGCACCAGATTATGGTCGCTTTTTACCACAATAGAACACATTTTATTAAAATAAATAAAAAATCTTCACCAAGTTGGTATAAATATGAACACTTAGTTAAATGTAAAGATAAGTATTAAACATATTAATAGTAGTTTGTTATATTGGTTGACAGTAAATTTGTTTGCGAAAATTATTAATGAATCAGTCCACTAGACTAAACAACTTTCACTAAGGAACATAGGTCGAAATATGAAAAAAAAAAAAAAAGGGGTTGCACTCCGGGAGTGCCGGCATAAGTTAAAACTTGAACATACATTACTTCCTTGCGGTCTAAGAAGTGTTCACTTCACCCTCCGTCTTACGAATTTTCGATCAGGATCACGTGACCCTGACGCGAGTTTAACATTTTTTACCCATCCCAAAAAGTGCACAACGCCGCTAAAGAAGTTTTCACTTCAAACAATCGTGTCTCTAATTCATCAATACATATATTACATCACTGATTTCCCTTTATTTGGAAAGTCGATTTTTTTGGGAATTCACTTAGGTTTTTTATGGAAAGTTGTTCAGTTTCATAGGGAGAAATAATCCCACAGACCTATATCGAGATAGACGGTAAAGTTTACCTACCTTGCGTGTAAAAATTGCGATTTACGGTCACAGTTTTGTCAGACTTAAATCAGTCCGCTTGAGACTTATGCCACAAATGATAATCGATTTTAATCGGATTTACATTATTGTTTTACATAATTAAAGCGCAGTTGAATCGTTTCCGCGCGGTCTTGATTTCCCATGACTAAATCTCGCTCGTGACGTCATCTTAGGTACGAAAAATTCGACACGCTAGGTTCTCATACAGTTTGAAGCGCTCTTTTCGTTTTTCTCGATATAGGTTTGTGAATAATCCCTAAGTTTCTCTAACTAATCTAAGGTAACCACATCTTAGTGATTTTCTTAAGATCTAGCTAAGCATTTATCTATTGTCATAACGTCTACAAATTCCAATTTACTATGAACTAGTTTCTTTACAATTTCAGGAACACCTTTCAGGAACAGCGCTGTGCATTAGAATTGGAACACAAAATTGAAATCTAAGACCGAGCGTGCACTAAGTCGGGAGTTTGACAAAAAGCTCCGCAAGAAAGTAAATGGGTGACCGTTCTAAGCCAGACGGGACAAAAGACACAATCTATCTCCTAAGAAAGTCCAATTTTGGAGATGACTCTCACGAAATTGGATAAAAGGAATTTGTAGAAACAAAATCAAAATAGTTACGACAGATCTGATAAATGAAGCTAACTCAAAGCTCCGAATTCATTTTTAGAAATGTAGTGCTTTTGAATTTAATAAAGAGCACCCCTCGTATTTCCTTGCCTATTCTTCTCGAGGGAAGACTGCACCTTTGCGAATAGGCGTACTGTTAAAAGAACTATTATAAATGTAGTTTATACCTTATGTTGTTGCTTCTTGATGGAACTCTCTAATAATACCAATGAAAGACAGAATTTTACACTATTTATTTAATATTTTTATGCGACCGGTTTCTATTACATCATCTTCAGGCGTGTGTAAAATTAAGTCTTTCTCACCACGTTTTGCATTGGTAATAATGTAATTTACTACTTATATTGCCTTATTTTAAGTAACATCCTAAATGTTCTACAAAATAAATCTATTTTGACTTTGACTTGCGGTTTCACTTACGGTTTCCTGTAGATAGATAAAACATTATTCCAGTTAGACGTATAAGTACGTTAGTACTATTATTTATTCTGTGGTATAAGTCGTGAAACCGTATGATTTAAATAAATAAATAAATAAACGCTTCACACTCAAAGGCCCACATTAAGGTTTTCCCTTGTGTCGTGGATCCCTTGGAACACACAAAGACAGACACAAACACCCATGACCCGAGAACAAACATTTGCTTTTTACACAAATATTTGCCCCGACTGGGAATCGAACCCAGGACCCGCCGATCAAGAGGCAGCATGTCACTACCACTCGACCAAACCGGCCGTCAAAGATTTATATATTTATTTATTTTTTATTGTAAGATGGGTTAACTATAGACGTAATTAACCCGTTGCGTGCTTGTTTACGCGCCGAGGGTTAAAGTCCTAATTTAAAATTTCACAAAATTATACTTACTAAGTAATTTGTTTATACGCTACTTGGTTTTTTAAAGATTTAATTTACTTATCTAAAGAAACTACAGACGACCAACGAAACTTTTGCATCTTATAGGAGACAATGCTGATTAAAGCTCAAAACTCTCATAAAATAGTGGACATGTTCAAATTGTGTTCGTAGATGGCTCAACTTTACTAGTAGGGTGCACACGAGAGCTAAAATAAATAAAAAAAGATCAAACTTCCATCGAAAAGTTTCCCATAACCACACAAAAATCCTAAAGTACCAGACAAACAAAACTTTTTGCAGGCTTGCATCTAATATGCGGCGCGCATGCAATAATTTCAATATATGTACATCCCGGCATATTATCCATGGCATAGCTCCGGCATGCCTGTACAAAGAATGGGGGCACATTCCACCATCACGCCACTCGAGCAATATTAATAATTTTCCCGCCATATTACTGAATTGTTGTCGGTGTCTGGATTATTGAGTTGGCTGGAGATTTGGACAATGATCTTTGGCCTTTAATCCCCAACAAAATAAATTGGGGTTTTATACTTTTGACGTGTTTTAGTATATCTGCGTGTTGTTTGTGTGTATATGTATATCGTAGCTCCTAAATAAATGAACCTTATTCAAAGTGGTTTTTTTTTTGAAAGCTGACGGGATCGAGATAGTTCCTAGCAAAATTTTACCAAAATTGGTTCAGCCGTTCAAAAGTTATATGCTATGAATGTCAGAGGTGATTTTTTTTTTATTAGAGTAAAGTTGTTTACTATGTTTACGCCAGTCATTTTAGTCGCGTATAGAAAGTAGCTTACATATTTGTTTTACACCAGTGCCTAGTCTGTCTCCTATTCGTTGAAGCATCAAAGATGAACAAAATAGTTTTAAATCTATTGTACAGATGCAACTTTCCTATAAAGTTTTACGATTTGTATCTTCATATGAAGTTCCTGTATTATAAAATAGATTTATACTATCACTTACTTTTCGTCTTTTGAGATTGTTCAATATACCGTTTTATCCGAATATTGTTAACTTGACTTACCTGAAAACAAAACAATTGTTAACGAAAAAATTAAGAGCACCACACATACATTATAAGTCATGAACGTACGATACACCTAAGCATACACCTCCCCGTGGAACTTAACAAATGACACCGTAAACTCAATGAAATTAAAAAAAAATCTTTCAATAGCAATCAGCTAAACACACAAGTAAGTTGTATGGAGATGCGAAATGTCAACTTTGGGGGTTAGTTGTTTAGTTTATTGGGCTAATTTGGGGGTTACACTCACGCCTGCAATCCCCAACGGGGTAGGCAGAGCATCAGTGGCTCCAGAAAACCACTCAATGCCACGTTTGACACAAATGGTGAGGGTTATTAGATGGAACATGTTGTGTAATGGTGAGAGGTGATAAGCCTTTCGCCCATGATACAGCAAGACCCTCACGTCCCATTTACTGATTTTAACAGTATGCCTGGGAAGATAGGCAGCTGGCACATTCTAAGTTTTTTTTTCACTCCCAGTCCAGCGTGGAAGGAGGGCTGATTCATAACCTTAGTTTTTTACTAATTTAAAGCCACTAATTTAGTTTTTACTAATTTTTTTTGCCGTGTGGTGATCGGTTAAGAATAACATCACCCCATCTCTTTCCGTGGGTGTCGTAAGAGGCGACTAAGGAAACACAAATAAGACCTGCCTCCTAGTAATCCATCCCAGGCAACGACACTTCATTTTTTTTCTGAAACTGAGATGTCGTCCTATGGTCTCATGCGGTGTGGTAGGCTCTGTAAAGGGCCGTCCGGTTCGCAACCACTGTGTTCCGTCGGTGTGTGGGAGTACCAGTGCCTTTATAGGCATTTTCTGGGTTAACTCGCTCCATCGTCGACCTCATCTTTGACCTTGATGGTCAAGATTGAGGTCAAGAGTTAACCCATCTAATAATAAATAAATAAAAACACAATATTGTTCTTTTCCTATCCTGTCAGATACCACTGCTGGGCAAAGGCCTTCCCTGCTATACTCCATTTATCGCGGTCCTGTGCTAACTCCAACCAGTTCTAAATATAGGTATCCAGATCGTCTCGCCACCGTTTTCGAGGTCTGCCTCGACGTCATTTCCCATCCTTAGGTACCCAATGCGTGACTACTCATGCCCATCGGCCTGTGTGCTTCCAGCACAGTTCCACCCTAGTCTACTAATGGTTCTTTCTCCTACATAAGCAATGTCAGTTCTGGAGCGAAGTTTCTTTATTTCTAATGCGATTGATTAGTTTGACTGCGAGAATACTACGCTCTGTTTTTCATGAGTGACAACACAATATTTCTCGACTTCAAATTGCATATATTTACACGCTAATATGTGCCTAAGTAGTCATTACGTAAACTACGACGAGTACATTAAAGAAGCTCATTACCGTTGAAGCATTTACCAAGTTTAAAATAAGCAGAAGAGCTCCACTAGTTTATTCAAAGACTAAGCCAGAGCAAGCGAAGTATTCACCAAAATTGAAATTAGAGCCAAAGGCGCGTCTTAGAGAACAAGGCGCGTCTTAGAGAACCACTCGGCTGTTATCTGGGCCATGTAAACGTATTAAGCGTTGCAAGGTAAAAGCTATAGCGTTTATTTTTCTTTTATAAGTACAATTCTTCGCGTCAGAGAGGAAGGCGGAAAGTGGCTACGAAATGGTCGGCATGACTCTATTTTAATACAGCATACTGCCTGTCTAATTTGGTGCCAAATAAAATGAAACCTTTAGTAAAATACTGTACAAGTGTAGTACATGCTTATTTTGAAGCGTAATTGTCATTTTCCGCCTTGGTGTCTGACGCGGAGTATAATGGGGGTTGATTTCATTCGCTTATACACTCAGCCTGTAATCATTTGGTTTGTGGGTTTGAGGTTATTTTAAAACCTATACCTACTTATTATATTATACTAGCTTTCCGCCCTGAACTTCGTTCCTATGGGAATTCGGGAAAATTATGGAGCCTATGTTCATCGGGGATAATATAGGATTCTAATGGTGAAATAATTTTTCAAATCAGTCCAGCAGCCTATTCAATATTTCAAAAAAACAAACAAACAATCAAATCCTTGCTCTTTATAATATAAGTATAGAATAGCTTTCCACCTGGGACTTCGTTCCCGTAAGAATTCGGGAAAATTATGTAGCCTGTGTTGATCAGGGATAATGTAGGATTCTAATGGTGAAAGAATTTTTCAAATCAGTCCAGTAGTTTCGGAGCCTATTAATTGCAAACAAACAGTAAAATCTTTCCTCTTTATAATATTAGTGTGGATGAAGACCAGTAAAACCTGGGATCCTGAAACCAAGAAAACGGTCAAGGATTCATAAAGCTGGCAACTATTGAGCCCAGCTTAGATTTCTATTCGGTGATAGCCCAGTTGGTAATGAGCCAGACTTGTAATCCGAAGGTCGCGGGTTCAAATCCTGATGCGGGCCTGTATCACTAAATTCGTCTTTTCGGATTTATGTACGGATTTTTAATGATCACTTGCTCAACGGTGAAGGAAAACATCGTGATGAAACCCGCCCGTCTAAGAAATTCATTTTCAAAAGACTAGCGGTCCACTGACCTCCTCCCTCGATGGGAACGTATATGGGCTGGTAAGAAGATTTCTAATCAGACAACGCTTCTAGCTTGGCACTATATCTTGCGGAGACCTTTCTACACATGGCAGAACATCAGGCTTTACATGTTGACCTTGACGACGACGCTCTTATCTTGCTCATAATAGCGTCGGCTTTGGTAGTGCAAATGGGTAACCAGACGTGCTGCTGTCTGTACCTAGTTTTAAAATTATGTCTTACCATAACTTCATGACTATGTTTTTGGGTTGTACGTAATTTGACATCAACTTCACCGAAAGTAATTTTATCAATGAAATATCAAAGTTCTTATAATTATCAACTAAAACAAACTTTTAATGACCACTATCACAACCAAATGTCACATCTTTCTACCAAAGTTTTAATTCAGCAAAATTTCACTTCAGAGACACAATCAAAACCCTTTCTTTATGCATTGTTGGAGAAAGTTGAAGACATTAATCACTTGAAATGACAATGGAGGATCGCATAATGGAAGTACCTTGGGTACAGACAAGAACAAAAGTGTTACAAACAGGGTAGATACGGACATGATTGATGATTGCTAGCAGGTAAGAAGTAGGCAAGTTCATTTTGTTAGTGACAGTGGAATAAGTGAACCGATTAAAATTGTAGAAGTAAGTGTTACAGATGTTGTCGATTGACTACAGTCGTCAAACCAAATCAGAGGTTATTTGGTGATTTGGAAACTTTGACGCCAGGGCTAGTCAATAGTCAAGTTTGCTAATACTTGATTATACCTACATGATAATGAAGGGTTGAAGATAATGTCATTCTACCTAGGATTTTCTGTCCTAAAGACCTAGAAGCCTCGATATAAGACGACACTACATGGACATTACAGTGGAACCATTATGAGATAATGGTTTTTTTCTTTTTTTCTTTTTTCCATGACACAAAGTTCTTCTTCTACAACGTTGGTATAAGTATTTTGGTAAAATGTAGCCTTTAAATAAGCAAACAGAACTTTCGGGGGTGATTTTTCCCATGAAACTGAACAACTTCCTCTAAGGAACTTATATAAAATTCTTTGAAAAAAATGTCGACTTCCCATTTAAACGCAAATTGCACAAGTTATGTATGGAGAGACAATTTTTTTTTGATATTTCGGCCTATGTATTCTTTGGGGAAAGATGTTCAGTTTTGTGGGCTAATTGACATCCTTAATTTTCGCTAACTGATTCAAAGTCACCTAATATAGAGACTAAAGAGAGTTAAGTGGGACCAGTACTAGACAGTCGTCTCCACAAGGTCACGAACTCTTTTATGGGTCAATGTATACGGTTCCATAATAAGATTCCCATGTGTATTCAAAATTTACCTTTGGATAAATTTAAGACAGTGATTAAACAAAAACTTTGCAAAAAGGGCTATTACAAAATTCTGATTATCTATGAGACAGGCAGCCATGGGAATGAACTGCTCAGCTCTAGAGTTATTTCAGATTTAGTTAAAATAAGAAAATTTGTAATGCGATTTAAAAGAGCAACCTCAGAGTTTCTTGCCTGTTCTTCTCTGGGGAAGACTGCACCTTTGCGAATAGGCGTAGAGTCAGTAGGGTCAAAAGAACGAATGCGTATGTATGTATTTAAATCGTTTAATCTATGTTTGTATGTATTTCATTGTAATCTTGACTTGTTTTAAGTGACATCCTGAATGTCCAATAAAATAAAGATTTTTCTATTCTATTCTATTCTATTCCAGTTGGAAGCTATTCCCATGGCATCACAAAAGGTGCCGATGATATCTCCTTCTTCTTTGTCCTAGCCATTTCCCAATATTTGAGGTCGGCTCTCGTCGTTCTGCGGCGCCAGGACAGTCTGTCCTGGGTTGTCGAAATATTTGTTTGGGCAAGCTCTAAGTCCTTGGCCACCGTGGACTATCAGGAGGCAGGTGGGCGTCCTCTACCTCTTTTATTATTTGGCAGTGCTAAGGCCTGTTTTACGACATAATCTTCCGGGCGTCTCATAACATGACCGAACCATCGTAGGCGGCTTTCGGTGATATCATAGTGGTAAGATTCTCATAAAGGTACTTCACTTTGTCTACTTAGTAATCCAAAGAAAGAAACGAAACCTAAAACATTCAGACATAATTATCTTGCTCCGGCAAAAATTATATCAAAACTGCCTTCTGTTATTATAAATTTTTAATACCTAACAGAAACGTTATTTTTTTATCATTATATTTTTATTATTAATAACAGCAGTATTATAGAAAAACTGCTAACTGCTAATAAACTGCTATTATTAGAATCATAACAATGGCAATGAGTTATTTCTGTCGGTACGTATGTCCACCAACCCGAATTGGGCCAGCGTGATGTACTATGTCCTAAATCCCCTTCAAGTTTCGAAGAGAGGCCCTGGGCTGGTAAAAAATTTAAAAATAATAATTTTGTAATTAAAAAACAAGATTCTAACTTTCCACGTCCTTACAATCCAGCTTTACTATCAATAACTGGCCAACTTAACCCTTTATCCGTTCGTATAGCGAGTAAGGCGCACAAGCCACGATAGTGCAGTTATTTCTGTCGGTACTACACTAACAACGAGTGCGCGTTCAATTGCTGCTGAACGGATTATTTACGACGAAACTAACTAAAATAGCACCTACCATGCGCGGTTGCGATGTGGTTGCTTGAATTATGGAACTTCGTGGTTTCAATACATACATTTTTTTATACATTAAGGTGCGTATTACAGAACGCAATTCAGACTCTGATCTTTACTTAAAGCTACTACAGCTAAATTACCTCAATTGCGATTTTATGATGCGTAGATAAGCATGACGCACTGCATCAAATCGAAGAAAAAAATACTACGGTAATATTCAGGACATAAACTAGATAAATAGTTTGCTGAAAACATGATTCAGCACTTTTGGTTTGATAGAAAAAGCTCACAAAGTCACCTCTAAATACCCAATATTGTGTTTCTTTTAAGCTGTAAAAACGATAGTAAAATGCACACAGGAACTTGAATTTGTTATCAAAATGTTCGTGATTGAACACTATCGATAAGTAGTTAACGCATTTTTCGATTTAAGCTGTTACCTTTCCATAAATCTCATTTTTCTAACTTTCGAATATGTTTTTACGCACGCACGCTTTCATAGTCCGTAAACTTCGTGTATTGACACTGTTTGCACTGCCGGCCCAGGCCTGTTGAGAGACGGAGATGGTCATATTCCTATGTGTGCTTGTCATTTTGATAGTGAGAGAAAAAAACAATCAATACTTGAGTCTCCTGTAATAAAGGCCTCAGTTCTATTCATCCACTCACGCTTATAATCACTTATAATTTATTTTATTTTATTTTATAATAAGATGGGTTAACTCTTGACCTCAATCTTGATCATAAAGGTCAAAGATGAGGTCGACGATAGAGCGAGTTAACCCAGAGAATGCCTATAAAGGCACTGGTACGCCCACGCACCGACGAAACAAAGCAAGCTGTTTGGTGTCGGACTTCGGTAGGAGGGTGGTCGCGAACCAGACGGCCCTTTACAGAGCCTACCACACCGCATGAGATCACAGGACGACACCTCAGATTCAGAAAAAAAATTAAGTGTCGTTGCCTGGGATGGATTACTAGGAGGTAGGTCTCATTTGTGTTTCCTTAGTCGCCTCCTACGACACCCACGGAAAGAGATGGGGTGGTGTTATTCTCAACCGATCACCACACGGTTAAAATCTATATATACTATACCATCATTGGTGCACATGACGCCACGTTTGACATACTTGTACACTCTGAGGGTTATTCTATGAAACATGGGTATAGTGTTGATTGGTTGTCAGCTTTTCTTATACGATATAGAAAACCCTCACGTCTCACTCACTTGCTTGTACAGTTTGCCTGGGAAGAGTTGGCAGCCGATTTACAGTCCAGCGTGGAAGTATCAGATACATAACATACATTTTCGAAAGTCTTATTCTCTAGACTTATGGATGCTTGACTTTCATACTTATTTCTATAAAATCTAAATATATAAAAGGAGAAACTGACTGACTGACTGACATATCAACGCACAGCCTAAACGGCTAAACGTAGGCACTTGAAATTTGGAAGGGACGTAGCTTAGGTACCGTAGAGGTGCACTAAGAAAGGAATTTCCGAAGTTGCCACGGGAACGGGAATTAGCGGGAAAATCCTTTTGTATGAAAAATCTAAATCTCTTAAGTTAGACGCTTTAAATTTGGCATGCCTTAGTAAACTTAAAAGTAAACTTAAAGCTTAGTTGCAACAGGAAATTGCAAAATTCCCACGGGAACGGGAGTTAGCTGAAAAAAACTTTTGTATGTAAAAATCTAAATTAACACGCAAACGAAGTTGCGGGCATCAGCTAGTACACTTATATAATGTTTATTACTTGAAAGTAGGTGTAACAATAATATAACCTCATTTCAACACAAACTGTTTCTACAATATCTGTAGATAGTTCTACGTCAATTGGGATCAAAGGCAATCAGCAGCCATGGATGCTAATACATCTATCAATCTAATGTAACTACATTTTCGTAGCGCTCGAAGCCCAGTGGCGCTCCAGTGAGGAGAAGCAATGAACACGGAGGCAGTGCACCTGATGGGTGACCGAAGTGGCTTCGGAGGGCACGTTAAGCTGTCGGTCCCGGCTGTTGTCGATTGACTACAATCGTTAAAACCAAGTCAGAGGCCATCGTGCGGTTCGATAACTGAAACCAGGGTTGGCCAGTTCACCACATACTTGACTATACTTTGATAAGAAGAAGAGCCTTTACAGGGTGTCACAAGTAGCTCACCCTTTTTGGTACGTTTTTGGTGTTTTGTGACAAGCAATAAAGATATCAATTCAGCTCAGCTTCAAAAGATCAGCTTCACCCAACACAAGCAAATTAATGCTTACTGGGCTGGCCTCAAGTGAGAATGTAAAAATTACTTTTAGAAATAAATAAATTTTCATTTTCATTTTTCATGTTCATTAATATGAATAAAGAAAACTATATTATTATCTGTACTAATATTATAAAGAGGAAAGATTTGATTGTTTGTTTGTTTATATTGAATAGGCTCCGAAGCTACTGGACCGATTTGAAAAACTCTTTCACCATAAGAATCCTAAATTTTATTCGTGATGAACATTGGGTATATGATTTTCCCTGGGAACGAAGTCCCAGGCGGAAAGCTAGTATGTAAATAAACTAGAAAACTTTAATAATTCTAGTACAATTTATTTTGCTTAAAATAATTATTCCGTGCATGTGAAAAACAGCTTTAATTAACTTCAGTCAATAATCACTTGTTTTCATCAGATTTAAATTTCTGATTTTAATTGGTTGAGTGTAATTTGATGAGGGATAAGCTGATTGGGAATTAACAGCAGTCTCATTTTAATGTGAATTTATTTGGCATACTTATACATTATTGGATGATATTGGTGACAAACAGGAAGTTTAATGGAAAATAAATCATAAATAAATAAAAATTCTTTGTCTCTTTTTTTTGTGAATATATAAAAATTGTACATAAACACCCAGACTCCTCATAAACTACTTAAAATTCAATTTTCAAATATTTGTGTTGGTGAGGAATTGTTATTTGGATCCAGAGAAATTATGTCCGTGGTTTAAACTTGCTTGATAGTTAACTTATCTTATTAATACGTGTTTTTGTTTAATATTTACGCGGTCATTTTCACAAGTTTTGTCATTTCCACAAGCAAAATGTCGAACACTTCTTTGAAAAAAAAAGATTATAAAAAAACAAAGTTATTTATGTTCAAAACAAATAATCATTTATCACACAGAACCCACAGGAATGTATCGCATAGATCTGTAGACAATCCCCTGTCTTGTAATACGTCGTGTTGACTCAGTTCACACGTGCCCTTGTGCCCAGCTGATGCACTGTGTAAACACAACTGGATTTATGACACAACTATTTTTAATGCGTGACATTCCTTTATGATTTTCTGCTTTTTTCTCTCTTAGAATTTAGCACGCTTTGTTTGTGTGTAACATGAAACTTAATTTTATACTATTGTTCTAACATTTACACTAGCTTTCCACCCGGGACATCGTTCCCGTGAGAATTGGGGAAGTTAGTAGCCTATGTGTTAATCAAGTCAGCTACCTCCATACCAAATTTTAACAAAATTGGTCAAGCCGTTTGAGCGTGAAAGAGTAACAAACATCCAAACATCCTTACAAACTTTCGTATTTATAATATTAGTAGTATATTAGAGTTTTCTCGAAAATAGTTTAAATGGTTTCGATAAAAGTTATAGGTTAGGAATATTTTGTGTCAAAAATTCGATTTAATGAATTTTCTTTAGTAAAAACGCAATAAGTAGTAGATTTTACAACAAGTGCACAAAACGAGTCATTTTTAGGGCTGATAGTAATGTCGAGGATAAAAATGGTTTTGTAGACGAGTTATAAACTCTGCTTTTCACTTCGATTGCGAGGAAATAATAAAATAACATATAATAACAAATTTTATCTTTAAACTTCTGATTATTTTGGCTGTATGGAGTTTTCTATGCCTTACTATAGAGCCATTTATGAGTAGATCACTTTGTGCACTAGAGCACAAAATGCGATTTTGTGCAGCCTATAGTAGATCGTTTTGTGCTCTAGAACACAAAAATCGATTTTGTGCAGCCTATAAGCTGCACAAACAAGCACTTTCCGAGCATGAGTAGTGAAAAATAATTAGTTCTTCTATTCGACACAAGATTATGACACTGATAACATAATAAACTCTAATAACACTATAAGCTGACGACCTTTCACCACTATACATCATGTTGCATCTCATAATGTCAAACGTGGAATGAAGTAGTTCTGAACCACTGATGCTCTGCCTACCCCGTATGGAATTACGGGCTTGAGTGTATTTAGGTAATACAAGTACTTTGCTTTTATAAGTCCGATCCCCTAGCCATTAGAATACCAACGATTTTCAATTATTTTAAAATGATCTTTTTAAATTTTATGCCGAACAAAATGTTCCACCATTGTTACGAAATAACAAAAATTAGAGCTAAAACTTTCACGAGGCCTCAATAATTAGTAGCTGCAATTAGAATAGCGCCAGTTATCGGGCCAATAACAATTACCGTGAGCCAGCAACAATGACTCATGGCCTGGTCATAGTGGCCTCATAGTGGTGTTTTAGAGCCTCATAGGTGACGACGTGTTATAATGGAATTGCTTTATGGAAATTTTAAGTGGGTATAGCTGTGGAGGTTTCAATAAATGCATTAGAGGTTAGCAAGAGATGAAAAAGATGATCTTATGTCTACCTTGTTTTTATGTTTGACGTTATTATTTGTAATACAGTTGACCCAACATGTGCATTGAGACATGAGAGTATGATCTTCAAGGAAAAAGTAAACTTAAACCCTAACTGTTTAAGGTTACAAACATTTGTATTTGTCGTTGGCAAACGATTTTGAATTGCTAAAAGGACGCAAGTCTGAAAACTTCTGTCTACATAAAAAGGGTGAAATTTTTCGTGATTCTCATGAGAGTGATGTCTCATTGGCATCTTCGTCCCGCAGATGTGGCTTAAGTAATTTGAGAGGGCGGTGAAAGAAAAAACTTTAAAGTTTCAGCTGCCAACTAAGTCAGAGCTTTTGCTGTACTGTGAGCGAAAGGCTGACAACCTATTAACCACTATACCCATGTTCCATCTTCTTCTTCTTAACAAAGTGAGTGGCGAACTTGGCTTAACCTGGTGTCAGAGTTTTTAAACCGCACAATGGCCTCTAAGTTGGTTTTAAAAACTGTTGTCAATCGCCAACAGCCGGGACTGACGTGCTCTCCGAACCACGGAAACGCTCCTGATAAATTGACACTTTGGTCACCCATCAGGTTCCCTGCCTCTGTGCTACGAGCGTTTCAATTATTCCATCTAATAACCCACATAATAAGTATCAACTGTGGCGTCTAGTGTTTCTAGAACCAAATAAGGTTCTGCTTACCCCAAAAGAGATTATAGGCGAGAGTGTATAGAAAGATGATAGAATAAAAACACAAAAAAACTAAAAATATAAGTTTGCATACAGTGCGGTGTCATAAATATTCAACAAAAAAAACTTCCAGCACGTAACTTATTTCGTTAACTAAAACTTTTAAAGTCTGTTCATTCAAATAATTAGGGATTCAGATTTTGTAACTAATTAAGTATTCTTAATTTAAGTTTTCAACTCTTGCCAACGAAGTTTGGGAGAATATTTTTTATGCAAACAGATTAACGCGTTTCAGTATGTTTCTTTAAAGATTTAAAGGGGTCAGGCGAAATATAAGTTACCTAGTGAAAAAAGTAGTATCAGCATTGATGATAACTATTTCCTTGCACTTTTTTACAGCTGAATTAAAAAAAGAGGAGTTTCTCAGTTAGACTATTCATTTTTTGTATGTTTGTTACGTGATAACTCCGCTAATTGTCAGCCTATTTTCATAATTATTTCTTTGTTCGAAATAGTATACTCCTCAAGTCTCATTTAATTTTTATCCTAAATAATTGAATGACCTTTAATAAATTCAATAAAAACAAACAGTATTTACATGAAGTTTTGTTTTGTGGTTAGTTATTGGCATTGAAGTCGGTTGATTGATATGTTTTTAACGTGGACTATTAACAGAAGATAATTAAATAACACCTGATAAGATAATAAGTATTTAAAAAAAAGTTAATTTTAATATCTGCAATTTTTAGTTTTTGATTCCAAATTATTAGTTTAAAAAAAAAGTGGCACGGAGATTTCTTTTCTTGTGGATCAAAACTTCAACCTGGCAATCGTTTTACTTTATCATTTTATTTAGAGCTATTTAAACATTCATTATCAATGAGTCGTGTAACCTATTTCATAGTGGAGTTACTTGTATGACTCATTTTTAGAGACATACCTACAAAATTTATTACAATAACTGGCGGCATATGAAAGATAAAAAACCTTTTATCTCTAACCAGTTTAAAATAGAGCAGTAAATTGCAAAAAGACTTACCAGCTCATCGTAGTAATTCGCAATGTGCGAATAAATCAGCGAATCGTAATCCATTGTGCTCACAAAACACTGAAAACACTTTTAAAATTCAGAACAACTTCAACCGCTTTCCAGCCACCAAAAACTGCTTGTTCTCGCGAATTTCCCGCCCAAAACCTTCAAATATCACAAAATATTAAGTAAATCACTAGTAATTTTCTCCAGAGAAACCCACGTCGATATAAGACGCATTGGTTGCGATGCCTGACGTACAGCACGGTCAGTAAAGCTAAAATAAGACCAAATTTTAAACACAAATCTTTGGTGCTGCTGTGTATAAATATAGAGCGGTAATAACAACTGGAATGGTTCCGCGCTCGCTCGTAAAAGTCGCTGTTAAAACCAATAACCGGAGTTTTGTAAATGCGACTTGAACAATGTTGATGAAGATCGAGGATGAACTTTACGAGGCAAGAAAGTGATTTTCAGAACGTTGTAGAAGTTTCAAAAACAATAAAAATAATTTTCTTACCTGAAACATATATTTCAAATAATTTCGCGCGTGTAAACAATATGTTTCTCACAGAAAATAAGATATTCTCATAATTTACCGTAACTTAATACGGTTGCAATATTTTCTTAGTCAAAAAAAAAATCTAACCTTTTATAACTCTGATGGATACGTTTTGTCTTTTATAAATTACAAAGCCTTAATTTAGCTATACCACACATTTTATAAATGTATGTACCAACTAGCTTCACGCGCAGGACTTCGTTCCCGTGGGAATTCGGGAAAATCATGTACCCTATGTCCATCCCGGATAATATAGGACTCTAATGGTAAAAGAATTTTTCAAATCGGTCCATTAGTTTTGGAGCCTATTCGATGCAAACAAACAAACAATCAAATCTTTCCTCTATAAAATATGTATAGATAATAAATAACTAAAAAAATATATTCAAAATCAAGGACTAGGCAATGTAGTCTATTGATATCGATATTAAAAACCAAATCAATTTAAATCATCCCACAATGTCACACCAAAATCACTCTGTCACACTACATAACTCTATAATTTCTAACTGTTACGTTAGAAGAGGAAGCGAGTTATAGCGTATGCCCCAGTCATGAGTTCCTTCAAACATTTTTATGTTTGTTAGTTTGCTTTCATGATTTTCAAGCAATTTTTTTCTTTTCGTTTTGATAAAAAGTGTTATAAGTTGCAAAATCCAAGTTCGAAATTATTATATTATATTTTAAGGAAACTTCGTTAAAAAAAACTTGAGTTTTTCTTTAATCGAGCTTGATTGCGTTTTTTAAATACAGAGAGCGGTTTCCAGTGCACGAGTACTGAGACTGATCGAATCAAATAATAATTACACACAAATTACATTTGCATATATGTAACCGTCCTTGCCGAAGCATTTCTAGCCATTATTGAATCAACCGAAAGAAAATAACATGAAAATAAATAACGATATTGTAAACCGTATTCCTACTGAATATACATACTGCATATGGCGACGTATGAACGGAAATTGAATGAAAGTAAATAAATGGTTTCAATACAGAAATGAAAGCGCAATGTATTGTGAATAATTGACTACGTTTGCTGTGCTATCTCAACCAAGCGTTTGAAATACTTAACTTTTTTATTTTTATGACTTAAATTTTTTTATACATTTTTATGTATAATTTTGTAAGGTCGCATAAAAATATAAATTAACAAGCGGAACTAGTTTAAAAATCATGTTTTTTATCACCACATAGTAAAAAAACAAAGTCGCTTCCCGCTGTCCGTCTGTCTGTCCCTATGTATGGTTAGATGTTTAAAACTACGCAACGGATTTTGATGCGGTTTTTTTTAATAAATAGAGTGATTCCAAGGGAAGGTTTATATGTATAATTCATTCCCTAAATTCCCACGGAAACGAAGTCCCGGGTGGGAAGCTAGTTGGTTATAATGTGGAGTTCCATCAAGAAGGAACAACACAAAGTGTAAACTATAAGAAAACCACGTCAACATACAATTTTCAAATATCTTAAAGGGTGCTCGCATTTGGACGAAAAGATACGTATTGCATTTTTTTTTATAAATACAGCGCATATTACATAAAATTATGAAATGAATAGAAGAGTTATTTATCTTTGTTTCCACGAAGCTCGGGAACAGATGTTGCAGGTTCCATGCTATTTTTGGGACGCGTGCGCTATCAAAGTAAACATTTGAATATGATATACGATAATACACAGAATACTTCATTGTTTATCGTTGTATGGTTTAGTCATCACATCATTTCGTAATTACTTGCTTGCGGAAATATAACTTTGTTTAATTTTTGGCTAAACCACTACTGGGAATTTGTTTTATTATTAGTATCTGGGTTTCTCCTGTATATTAACTTATACGTAGGCCAAATCTAATCCTATGTGCACGAAATATTCTCTAAATATTCACATTATATTCGAAATATTCACGTATTAATATAAAAATTGAAAAGATTTGCAAAATTTAAAGGTATATCATCTACGTATTATGGGTAATACCCAAATGTATTACGGGTAATACGCGGTTCCCTACACTTAGTTCTAGCCAGTTAAAAACTGACTTTTTTTCTTTTTTTTACCTAAGTTTATATTCATACCTAATCAACTCTCTCTGCTTGTTATCCTCTATATTATCATTGCATAGTAAATACATAATATACAGGGGCTTTAGGTAAATCTCTTTCAAACTCTCGGGTGGTTTATCAGTCCATGAAACTGGACAACATAGGTCAAAATATGAAATAATATTTTGAGTTCCCATTCAAACTTCATCAGCATATAGCGCATTTTGTATGGGAAATCAATTTTTTTTTTCGTATTTTGACCTGTTACTTGGGGAAGTTGTTCAGTTTCATGGACTGATGAACCACCAGAGAGGTTGAAAGAGATTTACCTAAAGCCCTGTATAAATCATACATACCTACCTTTAGCCGTAACATATGCATATTATGCATACATATCCATATAATATACAATTAAATGCAAATATTAGTATTATTATTTTATAATAAAAACAGTTAACCAGCGAGTTTTTCAGTATCACACAAAAAAAAAATACTTTAAATTGAGTTTTTATACCAGTACATAAAAAAAAATTACTTTCCTATTACACATTACGAACACATTGTCTGCAATAAATCCATTTTTGTCTTCAATCAAGAAAACAAACCACTCCAAAACCGTATAATACAACGTGACACATTTCACATTCCGCCAGAGTATTTATTCATATTTACTACGATTCATATTTCCATTTGTCTGGTCCGACCTCAAGGCATTTAGCCGAGTAAGACATGTGAGGCTAGGCGCAGCAGGCGACCACAACAGGCCTCATGCAATTTATTGCGGTCTGGCAACGCATGTGCTTTCTGCCTTGCACACAATAATATGGCAGATATGCCCATCTTTGATTTTAATAAATTAAAAAATACTTTTTATTTATTTTTCTACTAGCTTTCCGCCCGCGGCTCCACCCGCGTGGACCACAGGTTGTATCGTGCCTAACTGTGGGATAAAATGTAATCTATGTCCTTTCCCAGGCTCTAATCTACCTCTGTACCAAATTTTATCAAAATCGGTTCCGTAGTTAAGGCGTGAAAGATGGACAGACAGACAGAGTTACTTTCGCATTTTTAATATTATAGTAAGGATTTATTTTTCTGAAATGGAATATTCCATCGCTTGTTTGCTCGACTTTATAATTGTTCAGAAAAACTCTCACTGTACTATCTATCAGTTGCCATATAACAAGTAACTAAGAACAGCTGCAAGTAACGGGGAGAAGTCAAATTCATCGCGCCATCTCTTTTTTATCAAAACCACGTCTTCTTATAAAAATAAGTTTGAGAAGAAGACCTATCAAAGAGATAGCGCGATGAATTAGAATTCAGCCCATTTATATCCCCACCATGCCATTAGATGGGGCCAAATGATGTGTCTGTCAGCCCACAGGGTTTCAGGTATTCTAGCTAGATGCCCTGCCTAGTCTCATTTCAAGATGGCGAATTTGAGGGCGACATCTGTGACGTTTCTCAAAAATATTTTCCTTATAATACGTCTGGAACAAAAACCTATTACGTTTTAAATTGAAACCATCTTATCCCCTTTTTCCCACATCTCCCCCCACGCATGACCTGTTGCCTGCACAGAAGCTATTCCAGTGCAGGCGCAATATACTCAAATAAAGCCCATTTCTACTTATCATTTACATTTTTCAATTCCCTACATTTCCGTGCCAAGTGTGCGTGGTTGTTACTTGCTTTTTAGGGTTCGTTTGTCAAATAAAAATTAGGAAACGCTAAAGTTCATCTTTTTAATGAACGACGGTATTTACTGCTTATAACTCTTAAATGGTTAAACCAATTTTTTATCAAATATAGCTTATAACCATTTCGATTACAACGACAAAAAAAATCGAAATTGGTATATTCGTTTAGGAGCTAAGATGCCACAAATATACTTACTTACACACATATCATAAAATCGAAATTAAATTGTACATCACATGATATGCTTAAGCATTACAATGACACTTTTTCTCATCTCGGATCTAAATAAATTTTGTGAAAAAAACTTGTGTTTAGTCCTTTCGAAATATTTAAATTCCAGTCTAAAAATAAAGATTTCTGATCTTTATTAAGAACAAAATATTTAAATAGCGTAATACGGAACCTTACACACAGCCGACTGCAGCTGACTGTAGAATGCTTTTATTTTATTTTTATGGATGCTTTAACTGAGCTTAGGCTCGCGATTAAATGATATATCACGTGTTTGGGACTTGGGAATTTGTTGCTCGTAAATTGAATTAGGCTTTTATTTCCGCTGTTTCTATCGTGTGTTCCGTAGTGTATTGTGTTCGCACTTGACTTAATTTGGTAGGACAATTTTTTTTTTTTACTGTCATCACTAAATTCCTGTATTGAAGGCGACAGGCTCACAGCCTATCGCTATTGCACGTCATTCATCATTACCTGTCAAATAACTGGATAATTTGTTTAGGCCAGTAAAGAAAAACGAAATGAAAATAAATAAATAATAAAAATAAATAAATTGTTTATTCATTAACAAAAAGGCATACATGATTAGCATTAGAGACTACAAAAATATTAAAAAATAAAATAAAAGCAAACTTAACTAATTAGTTAGTAATTAGTACTTGTAGTTTTACGTTTACTTTAATACTTAGTTATAAGATTATTATTATTGTTGACAATGATGGTAATAGCAGTGAATAAAGTTTTTATCTATCTATCTAATTAATTAGGTATACGCCTGAACTAGGTGAAACCTGTCTATACAAAATAGCTTTTTAAAATAATTTCCCAGTGATTAACTACCTTTTCTCTGATCATTCCCATAACAACTAAGGAAGCAAGTATCGTCACAATTTTTTTAAGATAGCAGAAGAAGATTTTTTCTTTATTCTACGACATAACTTGTGTACAAAAAAATAATACATTTGCATATTTATGTCTTATTAGCTTTCCGCCAGGGACTTCGTACCTGTGGGAATTTGGGAAAATTATGTAGCCTATGTGTTAAATCAGGGTATCAGCTACCTCCATACCCAATTTTATCAATATTGGTACAACCGTTTGAGCGTGAAATAGGAACAAACATCCATACATACAAAATATCGCGTTTATAATTTTAGTAAGGATTCGCACTTTCCTTCTTAAAACATATGTATATTATTTTGACAACGCCTAATACTATCTTTTACTCAAAATTCTCATATCTTCGCCATGCAAAGCCGTTGCAAAGACCGATAATATTTTCACAGGGAAATTTGTCTGGTATACACTCCAAAGCCAATCTCCAAGGGATCGCCTCACGCCAACTAACGTGCATACATATGTTATCGGTACGTGATCTTTGAAAAATCATAACAAATATACAGGAACGTGGTTCGGATGGAAAATGAGGGATTTGCCGTGTTTTTGCGAGTACCTGCAAAGAACTCTGCCGCCATTTTGATAAATGGCGCCTCTATTTCTCTAGTCTTGCAATTTTCAACACTAGACAAAGAGCAAAATGAAAGACATAATAAACAACTAGCTACTAGGATCGCAGTACATAATTAATAAATCAATTGATTGTTAGCAAAAAACATGAGATTTGTAATATGATACATAATAAATAATTAATTAATTATGTAATATGATTTTTTTTTGTAACTTGACGTAAGTATTTAGACAATATTCTGTATGTTCTATGAGCTTTTTTACTTTGCCTTATGTTTGTTTTTAAAATTTCAGAATATCTCAGAATATTAATTTAACTGATTCCCTCATGCTCCGATAGTGGATACAAGCGTGAATACATCTTCAAATTTTGAGTTTTTATTTAATAAATTAACTGTAACACGGCATTGGGTGACGAGGTGATTATAGTCTAAACGAACAAATTGACTTGTACATTACTATGCTATCTTAGTTTGTAAGTCAAAAGTTATTTAACACTAAACTAACAATCCTTTTCAAATGTTACTATTTTAATAACATATTCTTACTATAAATACCGGCGCCACTTTTTCACGCTTACTCAAGTATAAATAAAACTTTTTTTTAAGTTAACCACTGAAAAGAGCACTGAGGCAGACTAATGTGTCTACCGCACGCCTAAGGTACTTAAAAAAAAGGAAAACTGGTTAAGTTTGCCTTGATAAACTTACATAAAAGGTTCCGCAGAACGAGCATTGTTTTGTTTTCATTTTACGATAGAAAGTTTCCATATTTTTAGAAGAAGGTTTTTCTTGAAAAAGTAAACTGAATTATTAGTGTGTTATATTTCTCTTTTTTTCAAAAAAAAATATGCCACCATTTATTGGCCCACGAACAGGTTTTCTTTTGTATCGTAGTACATAAACAAAGATAGACACAAACACATAGAGCCAAGAACGAACATATCTCCTTTTTTACCCGACTGCCAAAGAAGGAGGGTAATGTTTTTCGAGTGTATGTAAGTATGTATGTATGTCTTTTCCTTTGTGACCTCCTGTAGCCTAAACGGCTTGATGGATTTTGATGTATGAGGTATCGTTAGATTTGTCTTGATTACGGGAGTGTCATAGGATACATTTTATCCTAAAAGTCCCACGGGATAAAGACATAATAATATTTTTTAGTGTGCAGTCGGGTATTTTGTTTTTTTAATAATTAATTATCATTATTACACAAATGCTTGCCTCGATCAAGAGTCAAAGCCATACACTGTAAACTCAAAAGCACTGCTACTAACCATAAACAAAGCTTTACTTATTTGTGTACAGCTAATGAGTGAAGCTATTATGATTCATGTGCTATTCGCTGTGATAGCTATTCGCTATTACAGCGAACTTTTTCGCTGTAATAGCGAATAGCACATGAATCATAATAGCTTCACTCATTAGCTGTAGGTACTTCTATAATTTAGAATTATTACGTTAATATTTATTTTTGCGTTACTTCAACTGCAATAAAAATAAATTATTCAGTGCATAAAATGAATCATTATGCCATTATAACTATTGCATGTTATGTTCTTTAAGATCATTAGCAAATGAACTCTAAAATGGAAATAACCTTCATAATGCATGCAAGCTTTTAATCGTTTTATGTAATTAATTTTCTAATTCAAATGCGGTTCAGGTATATCAGGTAAAAGTACAGTGCATCGCATATTATGCTTAATAAATAATAGAAAATAGGAAATCGTTGGTTTGTGCTAGCATAATTAATTAATTATTTTAAATCAACTTTTTCTGACATGAGTTTTAAAAATTTTTCACATTATAATTTTTTATAATACATTATAATAAATTTGGTATTTTGTTTTGTATTTGATGTATTTTGTTTCTTGTACTTTGTTTTATATTATTTCAGGAACTTTAGCATTTGACATCGGAAAAATTAAAACCAAGCTGAAAATTTGTGTACATGTACCGTTCAACTTCCTGAATAACCTCTGAAAAGTCCCAAGAATCCAGGCGTGGGCATAACTTTAGACAGCTAAAAATCGGTGAAAAAAATAATACTTTTCGGTTTTTTGCTAATATCTTCGTTCCTGTTTATCCTAACACTATAAAGTGTTCTAATAAAAGAAAGAATGAACTTTTCAGAGGTTATTCAGGAAGTTAAACGGTAAATGTAGACAAATTTTCAGCTTGGTTGGAATTTTTCCGTAGTTTTGCCAATTGTTTTTCTAAAGTGCCTGGATCATATGTATTTAAATTTGTAATAAGGGCAAAGCCTTAAAAAAATGATTTATTTTTTTATAATACAACTATTTATCTCTAAGTTGAATAAATTTTCAGGACGGCCGGTTTGGTCGAGTGGTAGTGGCACTGCTCCATGATTGACGAGTCATGATTCAATTCCCAGTCGTGGCAAGTACGGCATAAATCCACTTAGTGTTTCGATGGGAATCCTCTGCCCTTCGATGGGGACGGATGTGAGTTGATAAGAAATTTAAAAAAAATTGTAAATAGAAGTTTTTTTAAAAGCTGACTGTACTCGAACTCGTATTCAAAGTACATATTGTGTGACGATAAAACAGCGATAGTATCGCTTCGTCTCAATATTAACAGGTAACACGGTTTAATTATTACTTTAAATACTGAGAAATTAGAGCAAAATTACAGGGTTTAAGAACCATTACGACTTTCAGCTGGCATGTTTATTTGCGTTTATTACCAACTATAAGTGCTACTGTGGCAGAGCTTTTGGCTGTGTTAATAGTGTTAAAGAAAACGTGGAATTGTTTTTAGGGTGACTTTACATTAGCTAGAAAAACTTAAGGAGGTGATTCTCTCCATGGAACTGAACAAAATTTCTTCAAGGAACCAATATGAAATTCTCGATAAAATTGTGATCGCTCAAGTGATATTGAGCGGTGTAAATTTTTCTTTATATTTCTACCAATGTTCCTTCGGAAAATTTCACATCCTAAATCAACGGGTGACAAACAACTCTTTGAAATTACCATTATAATAATTGAATTATTGCTAATTTGATTATATACTTAATTAAAGAAATAATATTACCAAAATCGTTTTAGAAATATAGAAAAACTGCCATTACCTATAAGTAAAATGTTACCAGATCTCATGAAAATTCCAGACTCTGTTATATCAATTTCAATTATATGGCTGAAATAATAATTATTTATAATAATTACTTCCAACGCTTTGAAACATTTCCCAATTACGGAGTGCGCTTTTAAGCATTTCATTATATTTAGTCCAATATTTGGTAGCTCAGATAATTAACGGCGACTACCATTTTTACTCCATGACCCAAATATTAATCAGAAAATATCGCAAAACAAAACACCTGAAAAACACTTCATCGCCCCAAACACCAACTCGATCCAATTCCTGCGTAAATAAACAAAAAAAAATTCATCGCAAAGTTTTCTACATAAATCATTCGCTGGCAAAATTTTATCTGGATGATTTACACCTACTTTTGTGTATAGGGAATATTTTAGGCGACGGGAAATAGAAAAAAAGCAAAATACTTGGTTCGCTCGGTATGTGTTAACCTTATTATTTATGAAAGGCGTTATGGGCTCAAAATTTCTTTCGCCTGAATTATTTAATCTGTGTTTCCATTAGGGTTTCGGTGAAATGACACAATTTATATTCAGAGCGTACGGTGCCTACTCTCGAGTATGACGTTATAGAAAGATTAGGGTAGGGATCAAAAATTAAAATACGTACCTTTTTTACGCGAGACTTTTTGCAGGTTAACAGATAAAATCTTCATAAGGTGATATTTTTTATATTTTCTTGTAAAATTTTTGACATGAAATGCAGATTGGGAGGTTGATTTTATGCATCCTATTGGTCCCACTTGTGGGATAAATAAGGAATGTCTTATTTATCCCATCGACAACTACTACTATTATAAAAACAAAAGTCTGTGGCGATGGTTGGAAAGATGTTTGTGACTCCTTTATGCAAAAATAACTGCAAGAGTTTTGATGAAACTTTGCATGCATTAATATAGCTTAGACATCAGAATAACACATAAGCTACATCATTTTTCAAATTACTATGGGAACAAAGTCCCAAGCAGAAAGATAGTATGAAATGACTCTAAAATGGTAAAAAAGGAAAAAGAATACTTTTAATCACGAATTATTGCATGAATAGAAAATCCAATTATCTGCTTACGTGTGAAAAGGTACCTACAAACTATTTAGTATTAATACACGTACATTTATTTATTAATTAACGCTGCCTATCTGATGGCGTGGAATTATCATAAATTTTCGTTTAATAGAATTATGGCTTGATAATTAATTACAAATCAGTTTATTTCAATTGATTGTGCTTTGGGTCTGAATACGTTTATAAGAAAAATTATTTGTGCTAGTTTTTGAATGGCCTATGACTCTACGATCGCAAAACAATGGGCCTTTTAATTCGAAAACGGTATGGCAAAATTGTATTACCATTGTCTCCTATGCACTAGTTATACTAAAAGCTGCTAGGAACATAGAAGGCAATGGTAATACAAATTCTGTCATGCCGTGCCGTTCGAATTATAAAAAGGCCTAATGTGCTACCACTAACAGTATTACTCCAAGAGTTTTTATACTCCCGTATGGTTAATAGTACATACAATCACGCCTATGACACCTATCGGTGAAAGCAGAGCACCATCTGGTTCTAAAGCCAGTTGACGCCATAAATATTCTGAGAGTGTAACTCTGAAACTGAGTAAGTGATGAAAGATTGTCAGCCTTTCGCCTAAAGCAAGACCCTCGCTTACCACTTAGTGGCTTCTACAGTATACCTGAGAAGAGTTGGTAGCTGGCACATTAATATTAAAAGAGTTATATACTAGTTACTTCCAAGTTAGTAGAGGGAATGTAAGTCTAAGGTTAAAAAATATGATTCCTCTAATATCACTTCTTACCAGCCCATATACGTCCCCACCGAGGGGCACGGGCCTCCCTTCGAAACACGAAGGGGATTTAGGCCATAGTCCACCACGCTGGCCCAATAGTCCACCGCTCGTCTTTCGAAAATGAATTTTCTTGGACGGGCAGGTTTCATCACGATGTTTTCTTTCACCGTTAAGCAAGTGATAATTAGAAATCCGTACATAAATCCGAAAAGACGAATTTAGTGGTACAGGCCCGCACCAGGATTTGAACCTCTAATATCACAATGATTTAATTACTTAATTAATTGTAACTGATGATGTTCTATTATTTGGGAAATCTTTTGGATTTATGATGATAAGAGACAATATATTGATCACGTCACCATTATCTCGCTAGTAATAGCGCCTGCTTTAATAGTGCAAATGGATAACATGATACAGACAGCAGCAGCTGTCTGTACAAGAAATAGAATTCTGAATACACAAGAAACAAAAAGTACGATGCATTAACATACATACATACAAAAGCTCACGTCTTTGTCCCATTGGGGTAGGCAGAGACCACTGATTGCCACTTGCATTAACAAAAGGACAAAAATAATCTAAATAATACAGAAAAAGCTCCATAAAACGGCTCTATGTATTTTACTGTGATACAGTCATTACACTAGAATCGTTTTATGCCTAAATAAAATTATTTTCATACGAATTCGAGGCGCGCGAAGAATATAAAGTAGTGGTTAATTTTACGGTGGCTTTCAAATTTTGTAAAGGTGTTACCACAATGCAGGTTTTGAAATAGTATAGTTATTATTTCAAAACCTGCATAGTATAGTTATTATTTCAAAACCACAATGCAGGTTTTGAAATAGTATATTTAAACCGTCATAGATGCCTTGAGGTCTGAATGCAACAGCGAAGAACCGTCACTCGCTTAAATATACATATATACATTATGTATTCATATATTTATTATACTTATTTATAAATTGTAAACCTCTATGGAAAGTATTGTATTATAGTTTAAAATCAAGTATTAACAAGAAAACTTAATCTAGACAAAGGCACGGACATAAAGTCTGTGGATGCTAATAATAACACTTAAAAAATATATATATATATATATAGTATAGTTAAGATAGTTTATTAAAAGAGAAAAAGAAAAAATAATTTAGTTTTTGTGAGTATAAAATCAAAAGGTAAAAGGTCAGAATATATCTAAAATCAAAACTGGAACTATCATCCTGTTTGTAGCAATACAATAACAGGATAAATAAACAAGTTCATAATAACTTTAGTAAATGTTATAAATTGTGGAAAAATACTAAGATATTGACAGTACTTACTAAAAAGGAGCTACGACTCAAATAAATGTATAAAAAAATATCATAACACAAGGGCTTCGAATCTCAAAGATTTCAGTGAGTTCAATGTTATAAAAAACAACAAGTGCGCATCAAAATTGTTATTGTGCAAACCACAAACTTTTAAACAAAATAAACCCGTCAAAAACGTTATTTCAATTTAATATCAATCTCAACTGCATAGAACTTACTTCGAAGTATGAATCTCACTTCTATCTCTGAAATCTTAAATACCTGTATACACTTTGCACATTGCCCATGTCTCGTTCTCCATGTCTAATCAAATTTCAGCTCCAGTGAGCACAAAGCTTTAGCTACTATTACGTTATGCGGGACAGTACACGCACCCTTATCACAAGGTTCTGCGAAATTGAAGGCTACCTGCAGTGTCCCAGTATATGGAATGTTTAAAGTAGTGCAAAACATTTTTTTTATCACAAATGAACTCTTCATTACAATATTATTATCCTCCCTTGCTGGACTGGGAGTGACTGAAAAACTTAGAATGTGCCAGCCACCAACTCCTCCCAGATATACAGTAAAAGTATGTAAGAGGAATACGAGGGTTTTGCTGTGCAATGGGCGAAAGGCTGACCACTTCTCACCATTATACAACTGTTCCATCTGATAATCCTCACAATTTGTGTCAAACCTGGCATCTAGTAATTCGCTATTACTCTGCCTACCCCGTAAGGAATTATAGGCGTGAGCGTATGTATGTATGTTTGGACAATGTTATTAATATTCCATATTAAATAAGGAATATTAAATAACATTGGAATGTAACAGGTTCTCGAATGGAGACCACGTCTTGGCAAACGTAGTGTAGGACGCCCCCCAGCCAGATGGTCAGATGACCTAAAGAAGATAGCGGGTAGTGGCTGGATGAAAACAGCGGAGGATCGTGCAAAGTGGCGCACCTTGGGGGAGGCCTATGTTCAGCAGTGGACTGCAATAGGCTGATATGAATATTCCATATTAAATGATAGGGGCTAACAAAACGACTGAAGACGACGATTTTGCTTCAATCTTTATTATAAGATCACAGAAACTCCTCAGATTTTATGCAAGGGAACATCGTCATCGTCGCCGTGGTTTTCTTGGAAATTGAATTGTTGCAGAATTTAAATCCGCTAAGAATTTCATATTTTTTAAGTTTATCTACCGTGCCAAATACTTCTACAACAGATTCACTTATTAGCCTTTCATAAAATGGTTTCATTTTCTTTTTATTTAATTTGTCTAAAATTATATTTAATGATGACTGTCATTGGATTTCGATTTCAAAGTCGATATTAATTACAAAAAAACGCATTATGAAACATTTCTCAAGAATGAAAAATTATTTATCAACCCATTATTATCTACTGATAATAAAGAAATCATTAAGATGTATACTTAAAATAACGTTAAAATACATATATAAGATGTATTTTAATATTTTCCATCGATCTTAGACCTGTTATTGCACCTTGCAAAGCCATGATAGGTCAGTTACTGTAGAAGGTTTAACGTCCACCAATTTTCAAATTGAATTAATTTTCTTAAAATTGCTTAAATTATTATTATTTAAAAAGCATATAAAAAAGTAAACGAATGTTCATCCTTATCAATCTTATTCAATTAAATATATTAAATAAACTAAATAATTAAAATACATGCTCAGTCAAACAAACCGTTCCATTTCATTCCTGGGGCAAAGGTACCCAACCCAATGCATGTAATACAAATATGGGTCAATTTAAAAAATAAATAATCTATAGCACTTCACAATGATGTCTATTTGAAAATTTTTGAATATAATCTATTATGGAGTCAGAAATTAATATTTCAAAAGTGCAGATCTATCCGAAATTCAAATATCCGTCGCTGCTGTCAGAATGTAAAATTACGTCAGAGTACATGACAAAAAAATCACCAAAATGAATTAATACTTGTATACTGGTTTTTTAGACCGTTCTATAGATGGAAAGTGTTGTTCCATGACGAATTAGGTGAAACTTTAGTCGAAATACATTAAAAAACAATGAAATTTAACCAAAATCTGTGTCGAAAAAGTGTAATGTAACGTCACGCTAAGCGCGCCAAAATGGTGGCCGTTTAAAGTTCTCGTTTTAGTTAGCTACTTTTAACTATAGAAAAAAAATACATCTAAGTAATTTTCATCGTAGATGCTTTTTCAACGATTATTTAGCGATGCAAGTTATTTAATAAAAATATTTTAAAAATATATGCATATTCCCTATTGTTTTTAAAACTATTTTAACTTTTTTTTCTTCCCGCTTCTCGTGTCCGCTTTTCGTGTAGCGCTGACTGTTTCTTCTTTTTTTACTATTTTTCACAATTTTTCACTATTGTTTATTACTTTTTACTATTTTCTCTTGTAGTTACACTTACCCCAGGCAGTGTCCGCTTTTCGTGTAGCGCTGACTGTTTCTTCCTTGTTTTACTATTTTTTACTATTATACACTATTGTTTATTATTTTTCACTATTTTCTCTAGTAGTTACACTTACCCCAGGCAGTGTCCGCTTTTCGTGTAGCGCTGACTGTGCACTCGACGCGCTCTCTGGGTTGAAGTATGTGAGGAAAGCACACCCTGTGGACAAAACATTACCTATGTTAGTAAAACGTGTCTTTTTGTAGGAATGTTAGTAAAATGCTAATGATTCACAGTAAGGGCTGGCAATCAGTACAACAATAATTATGATGAAAGCAACATTTTCGACAGCAAGGCTTCAAGATTCACGTCTGCTTCGTTTGTAAAGTTATGACGAAAGAAGTTAGTGTGATACATATATCGAACTGAAGTTTGATTTTGTAAAAAAAAAATATATATACTAAAATTTCAAATCTTAATGTTCAAATGTAAGTATGCATATTTTATATATTTAAACATGGTAGGAACTCTGTATCATTTATGCCGTGTAGTGATCGGTTGAGAATAACACCACCCCATCTCTTTCCGTGGGTGTCGTAAGAGGCGACTAAGGAAACACAAATGAGACTTGCCTCCTAGTAATCCATCCCAGGCAACGACACTTCATTTTTTTTCTGAATCTGAGGTGTCGTTCTATGGTCTCATGCGGTGTGGTAGGCTCTGTAAAGGGCCGTCTGGTTCGCGACCACCCTCCTACCGAAGTCCGACGCCAAACAGTCTGCTGTGTTCCGTCGGTGCATGGGAGTACCAGTGCCTTTATATGCATTTTCTGGGTTAACTCGCTCCATCGTCAACCTCATCTTTGACCTTTATGGTCAAGATTGAGGTCAAGAGGTAACCCATCTTATAATTTAAAAAAAAATATGTTTTAGATTCCTCTAATTCCACGATAAAATGTGTTTTTTTAAATGAAAACTATTTTTGGCTGATGTATTACCTAAAGTGTACTATTTATATATAACATAGAGTTCTGTAAGTTTTCCTTATTAAATAAATAAAAAATTACGAGCAAATTATACTTTTTTTCACTCAAAGTCCCACACTGTAGGTTCATTGGAACATACATAAATACCCATGACTCGAAAACAAACACTTGTTTTTTATATAAATATTAACCACGACCGAGAATCAAACGCAGGACACGTCGATAAAGAATCAGCGGCACACTACTTGACCAAACCGGTCGTGTCGTGCACCAGTACTAGATTTGAGAATACATTCTAATATGTTTTGCTAATTCTCCAGAGTTCAAAAACATTGCTGAAAACGTAAAATTTTAAAAATGCAGCAAGATAATTTTACTAAAATAATAAAATAAATATTAAAATTCTTTGTAGATATTAAAATTTTACATAAAAAAGTTGTTTATGTCTGTAAATATTACATTTAATTAACTATAATTTTCTTCTTTCTAATTTTATCCTTCTCCCAATAGCCGCTAAAATTTCCTCTTACAACTTCAGCAACCTTTATCCATTTAAGAAAGAGCAAACAATTCTGAGACTACCCACGATCGTTGGCCGCACCTGGTACCAGCGAAGGGTTAATGAAGATACAAAAACCCGTTTTATCAAGTGTACACGTGGAGTAAGTAAGCTATAATCTACACGTGCTTTCGGCATTTTTGTTTTATCTAAATAAGAGGTTTACTTTGCAGTTTAACTAAGGCTAAAGTCTTGATCTATACTTAAGTATTGACTGTCTCTTTCTCTCACTATCAAAATGACAAAGACGACTGCTACTTACGTATAAATCAGAGTCTGAGTCGCGTTCTGTAATACGGACCTAAATGTATTATAGCGCTTAAATGTTTAATTTCTCCTCTTCTATAATTACAGAAGCCAAATCCAGATAATGCGGGCAAACTCTATTAGTACCCACAAAAGTAGGTGAATCCAATACTGGCCAAGTTTGATAAAATATTCCTTTATCCCGTATAAAGCCAAGCTCTGTTTCAACCCAGAAGCCCTCATTGTCGATTATGAAATTCATTTCATTAGTTTCAGCCGGGCGAACAAAATGAGAGGCCTATTTTGTTTTGTTAAAGCTTTTGAAACGGCCAACGAATAATAGACCGTGTTGTTTCAAGTTTAATTATAATTCGATGCATATTGAAACCTGTCAGAAGCGTTATAAGCTTATCTGGTGTTATTTTTTGGGAAATTTACATTAATTGATAAAAAAAGAAATATAACACAATAAATAGTCACAAAAATTCACATTAATTCACATTACTGCAATAAATTGTGAGGACTTTAAAAATATTCTTCAATAGTTTTATGTTCTCAACTATCAAACCAAAGCAAAAATCTAAAATCCATTTATAACCGATAGAAATACCTGTACTATTCGATGCTGTATCCATTTATTATCCGCGTTTAGTGACAAAAAATTTGAAAAACCATTTACTTGGCCTGGAACATTATGAGTTGGCAACACCGAATGGGGCGGAAATATAGTGCACAGACAAAGTGCAAGAATAAAAAAAATGCCGAAGAGTATGGTAAGGTAGGCACATTAAAACAAATGCTATATTTTTATTTTTCCGATATTGTATTGGAACTTATTACACAGGTATTACAAAGAATTAATCACAATCTATGTAATAGGTTACGATAAAATGTAGGGAAAAGATCAAAATGTTGCGTTCATTTTACTGTATCCCACGTTTCACTGTGCCCCACCTTACCCAAACCCAAACTATTAAGTCTATGAAAGTTTATAACATTAATTATAATAAGATCTGAAGAACTGCAGCTCTAGCACGATAACGACAAACTCGCGCTCGGCTCACGCTGAAACTTCACTTTGATTGCGCGAGGGTCCCGCGCAAAGGCTTTCTCGTCCTATGGCGTTGTCAATGTTGACATCTTGACATAGGACCGCGGTGTTTTCGCGGAACTGTTACTATCGTACTCGGCCGGACTACTAGTTTATAAGTATTCGACCGATACTTTGGAGCATCGGATATTAGCACATATAATACAGATGACAGTGACAAGTAGTGACAAGTATTATTAGTCGTTTAACGACATCAATCGCAAACTTTTAGAATGCCCTAAGGGACGTGACATGCTCGTTTTTTTTTTATTATAGAAGTCTCCGTACCTTTTTTTAATACAAAAAGAAAATTCCCGACTCATTTGTATACTCATCAACGCCCAGCACAAATCCTAAATAGTTGGAACTATGCTAAGCACTTTTTTCATTATTAGAAATGAAACATAGAATTTTTTGAAGTTCTGACAGGAAAAAATTCTCAAGCGATTTCTTATTATAAATATTGTCTAACTGATTATATAATAGGACCAGGCGTAAATTAGCATAGTTGTTGAAATCCTTGCTTTTTGAAGCTTGCAAAATCCCATAAAGGATTTTGAGTTTCTAGTTGGAGCTGAGCCTCTTGGAATAAAAACAAACCCACATTCATACTGGACCACCTTTAAGTGTACATACGGTAACTGGAGCCTTTAACACTTCTCTGAATGTTTTCAAACGAGCCAAGCGAACCTTTAGTTCTTGAAGCCATTACCAAAAACAAAACACATTTTTTATACAGCTTAAAGATATAATATGTAAATGAGGATCGTATAAAAAAAATGCAAAATGATTTATTTCCTTTTACACAGACATACATAAAGTTGCAGAAGCCTCCTTTTAAGCATGCAATATGCCTGTGCCAGGATACTCCGCTCCACGAGGGTAGCAAGTTAGATCTTTTTTGTCTGGACTCTTTGGTCTATATGTTGTGTAGCGGAAGTGTATAGGCACAGGAAATGAACCCGTTAGCGCGATCCAAGATGGCGGCGATTTATTCCCGCCAACTGAACCGAACGTGGCTTTGACACCCCGTACACTGCTTTGATTAACTTCTTTCTTTGGTATTTTTAATAGGATCAATAATAATTCCTTTTTAAAGAGGAAAATGTAGTAATAAAAAAGTTAAACTAAGCTATTTAAGGTTTCTATGACACGCAGTATTAACCTTAGTTGTTAAGGTTGTTTAATGTTTATAGATGCATAAAGTTATCCTAAAACGTTATTGGTGATTTTTTACGTATCCTACTTACTACTGTCGTCGGTTTATGATCCTACAAATGCGCAACTAGCTTAGTGGCTGGTATAAAAAATAACAACGGGTTACACTCCGGGAGTGCCGGCAGAAGTGAAAACTTGAACATTAACGTTGTGCATTAATATGGAAATAAAACAAAATACACAAAAAGAGTCCGTGTTATTCTCTCAGGATTCGAACCCTTGACCTGTTGCTTACAATCTGGCAACTTTTCCACTTGACCAAACTGTCTATTTTCAATTCAGTAAAATAGTCTATCGGTATTTGCGCACTATGTGCGAATAATCGTTGACATCGTTGACATCTGTCACAGAAATAATTATACCATAGGGCTGCCATTCGTCCGGGTTTCCACCCATACTTCAAAGTACACAACGCTGCTTAAGAAGTTTTCACTTCAAAAAAGGTGGCAACCCTATCCTACGCATTTTCAATCACATCTGACGATCACGGTCACGTGACATCTGACGCATTTTCGATCACGGTCATGTGACATCTGACGATCTGACGCGGGTTTATCGCGAGTCTAACATTTTTTCACCATACTAGAAGTGCTCAACGCCGCTAAAGAAGTTTTCACTTCAAAAATTAAGTGACCGCAAAATAAACAAGTGGAATATTAAATATAATACTATATATTGCACACCAAAAAACAAGTTAATCTTTTATATTAAAAAAACAAAGAGTTAAATAAAATAGAGAATGTATAATTGTATACTGCTAGCTGTGCTATATGGTGATTTCTAATAGAACTGCAAACCAATGCACGTACAAAATATGAAACACGAATTTATTGCATTTGCATGACATTATTTGAGTAACACTAACCGCGATATTACCACCCCAAAACTGCGTGTTATGTTTGCGAACCGAAAATTTAATGATTACAAATATGGCTTTATAGCCCATAATGTTGTGTTAGCCGTGGCAGCGTTATGAAGTTCATAGGAAATCCTCACCTAGCTCGATTCAAAATTCGATAGCCAAATCTAATTGTAGCAAATAGGCAGAACAGCACGCGAATTAGGCAGGCGAGCTTGCTAATTTATACCGTATGGTCGAATTTGCATGTACCACCGCCTACCACCTATCACGTACCATTCTACCACCTACCGTAGGGCGCCGTCCACTAATTAGCAGTTAGCCGGCTTTTATTTCCGAGCTGACGTTATCTGAGCCCCTGTAATCTGCCACTGCAACGCCCGTGCTTGCCAAAGAGTAGGCTGGGTAGAATGGATACATTAGTAGATATAATCTTATCAAACCTGTAACAGAGTCGTGGGGAATCAAAGAGAAACCGTTATTTTGTTTAAAGCTAGCTGCGCCAGATAACATTCAAAATGTAACTCAAATATTTGCTGCTAATCGCTGGCAGAAGGCTTACTACACAATATTTTAATTGAAGATGCTTAGTAATTAAGTTAAACGATGAATTATTGCGTCACAATAGCAGAAATGGTCCATGTTTGTAAGTTCAAGTTTTAATCGCACCATATTTAAAAGCTCAATGACACAATGCCCTCATAATATTTGATTTGGATAATTTATTTTTATATTGCTCTTATTAAAAATTATTATATAAAACTACCAACTTTAAAAACATATATATTTTTACGCGTTACGCGTTTTTTTGTGAGTAGGTATACGGAAGGTCCAATAATGAGCATTTTGTATGGTATTCTTCCAGTTTTTAATGAATATGATTTTTTTGGGTGAACTTGCTGCATTTCCTAAAAAAATTTGCACTTGAACTAGATTGTGGTCAAAAGCCATTTGTTAATTTAAAAAAAATAAGTTTTTTTTTAATAAATATGATTTTTTTTCTGAAAAAGTCTGAATCTTTTTATATAATTTCTGTGTCCATCCCAAAACTTACTCTATGAATGCATCGTGTCGCTGGGTTGTGTTTTGCAGAAATAAAGTTGGACCAACCGACTGATATGTGCGGGCTAAAGTTGTAATGCCGGGATTTTCGCGTCAAACAGTTACGAATGCCATCTAGCATAATCCTGCTTTAACTGTGTTTCACTTGCTCATTTTGTAGGTTTTGTGCTTTTTTGTACCTAGAAATCTTGTATTATCATGTAGATACAATCATGTATGTGGCAAAGTCGAGTTTGCCACATACATGATTATACCTGGTGTCAGAGTTCTCCTACGCAAAATGGCCTCTGATTTGGTTTAACGGCTTTATAGTCAGAATCCTCCTGGGGTTTCGTGAGTTTCGCGGAGCTACCTAGTGCAAAGATTTTTTTTCCGGTGTTCTGCCACACCCATGCAGTCCAGAATCACATGGGTGACTGTTTAATCGGCCTCTAAGCAGCCCCTGTGGTGGTACAAATAGGTGCTTATTCAACGCACAGTGGCCCGCTAGGGTATGTTTTAGACAAAGCTTCACATAAATTTGTGTTTTTGCAATAAATATATTTGAAGTTTGCAGGGTTTTTGTCGGACTTGACGAAACGTGTTGCTGATTATTTTTGTCTAAGTTTTCAGTTATGGCAAAATTTGTGTTTTTGTACCCTACTTTTGCCCTCAGAAGCAAGAAAATTCTCGTTATAAATTTATTGCCGTTAAGTCATCAATCATGATAATCTGCGCCACTGTGTATGTTGCTTAACCTCAATAATTGGTTCAGAACATATGACATAGTATTGATATATATATATAAACAGAACTGCAAAAACTTCATAATTGTTATTTTTT
Organism: Aproaerema taeniolella; assembly: GCA_949987775.1. NCBI lineage: Eukaryota > Metazoa > Arthropoda > Insecta > Lepidoptera > Gelechiidae > Aproaerema > Aproaerema taeniolella. Next base: position 19,877,882 of record OX465250.1, read on the forward strand.
GATAACTTGGGCTTATTTCAGATGTCACTACAAGTAACTCTTCAGATTTAAAATTAAAAATCTCAACATTCCTTTATATCTTCACCATCAAAATAAAATAAAACATAAATTACGAGAGCAAAACGAAAGAACAACCGGCAAAAGTTTTTAATGAGCATATTTCTTACTTATGAATGCAAAATCATTAATGAGAAAAAATTCAGCACCGAAGTCTATAGTTTGCGAAACTTCTTTCCTAGAGCGGGCCCGGGTGAAAAGATGCAGCGTTGCATTTCAAACTACGCTGCACAAAGCCAAACTTCCCCTAACACGTTTACGAAATTTGTACCTTGCAATTCGTGTGTTTAAAACTCAATTTTCTTTAAACGGGTAATCGAGTTAGGGCTTGTTGGTTCGCGAACTAAAAGTTTTCTCCTAGGTTTACATTGTAGCCTGAAATTAGTTCCAGTTGAATGTCAGAGAAGGTATAAAGAGTATTCAGACCTATCTGTCTTGAGACTGAAACTTACCTGTCTGCAAAAAGCTTTGGATTTTCTTCAGCTTAGTAAGAAAACGTTCCCAGTTGAAGAAGACTTTAATGCTTTGAGGAGTTTTTATTTCAAATGAATTTTATTAAGAGTTTTTCTGCTTCGATTTGATGAAAAGAATCTTCTGACCTGTTTAAAAATCTCTGAAACAGCTGAGTCTTTGAAACAGAAAATTCTTAAATTCTTAAAACCGTCAGGGTGGAAATGAAAATAACCATAAGTATCATGGATTTTTAAGATATTATTATAAAGTTCAAAATAATTCCAAATTTAACCCACCCAAAGCTATAAAACCTAATAAATAGAGAAAATTTAACGAGTCTAAAAATTCAATGCATAATCCTAGCAAAGAGATCGCATTTTCCATCTTAAGACAAGCGGGCGTAGAAGCACTCCGAGAGAAATTGCATTATCACCCAGTCTTAATTAGTTACTAAGAAAATATTAATAGTGGAGGATGTTTGGCTCATTTCAGAGTTTCTTTCAAGGCATTATTATTTTATATTCTCACTATCGAAAAGATAAAATATTTTTGACGGATACACTTTTATCGTCATCATGACGGCCAATGAGATACAAAGTTCAACTATATTAACTTATGAACAAATACTTGACTTATATCCAGGAGCAGAAACATACATTAATAAAATAAAAATAAAAAAATACCTTAATTCATTATGTATCTTGATTGTTAATAGGGAATATGCATGTATTTTTTAAATATTTTTATTAAATAACTTAATCGGTTATTTAATAAATAATCGGTAAATATTCGCTAAAAAATATCTAGGGTGAAAAGTTATTAGAAGTATTTTTTTTCGATAGTTACAAGTAGCTAACTGAAACGAGAATTTTAAACGGCCACCTTTTTGGCGCGCCTAGCGTGACGTCACATTACCCTTTTTCGATACAGATTTTGGTTGAATTTCACTGTTTTTTAATGTATTTCGACTAAAGTTTCACCTAAATCATCATAGAACAACAATAGAACGGCCAAAAAACCAATTAACAAATATTAATTAATTTGAGTGATTTGGTTGTCATGTACTCGTGACGTCATTTTATACTCTGACAGCAGCAACGAGTTTCAGATATTCGAATTTTCCGCAGTTTTACTGCACTTTTGAAATATTAATGTCTGAATCAAAAATAGATTAAAATTAGAAATGTTCAAACAGACATAATTGTGAAGTGCTAACGATTGACTCATATTTGAATAACATGTATATTCCCTATTAGAAGTAAAGCAATAGATTAGTATCAAAAAACTTTGAAAAGTTTGTGTTGTATTTGTATTTTTGTTGTGTTTATGTTTGTTTCTTAATTTTACATGTGCTTATTGATATTATTTCCACAATCATAGAAAAAATGTTGATTATTTTTAGGTATAGATGAAGATGTTCAACAATTTTTATAAACTTACATCCCAAAATCGTAAACCACCACAACAGTTTCCCAACTATGTGCCTCTGCCATCTAATTCAGAAACTGTGTACACCAAATTCCCCAAAAACTTGCCACAAAAACTTGGAAGCCAATATTTAAGGCCGAACTAGTTCCAGCGGCCAGGCCAGGGTGTCTATTCCACTGAACAATGGCGTCTCAATTGCGATTGAATGACAATGGTGACCATTTTACCCGTTCAGGTGGTGAAATTGAAAACTATCCAAACTTCATATATTTGATGACGGCTTCTTTGAATGGTGGTGCCACCGCAAACGGAAAGTTCAGTTGCAACTTTACGTTCGGTTGGTGGTGGCGCTTCTGGCCAGGGTTGCTGTCAGCAAGCAATTTCGCCACCTGAACAGAGAAAATGGCCTCCATTGTCATTCTACCGTCATTGAGACGCCATTGATTAGTGTAAGAGACGTCTAGCCCCCCTTGTGGTAAGTGTGAACGTGTTTACCAAAGCTAAGCCTCTCAAGTTTCCGTTGTATGAAACGTGAGCGGTTTAGGTTTAGTAAACACGTTCAAACTTACCGCGATCGGGGCTCAAGGCTTCGTGTTCAGAAGTTTCCGTAGGCTGTCTCGTCACGTAGCCGTCGGATGTGCCCGTAATTTGTCTTAGTAAACTTAAACAAGTAAAAGTAAGCAAAGGTTGCTTAAGGATTGCTGGTGGCCAGTTCCTTATCTTTCGAGGTCGGAGCAAAAACATTTTTGTAAACAGCTATATATCTTTTGCAGTAATGAAAGTTAAATAGAATTTATACTCGTATCTAGGTTTGCTGTACGTCACTGAAAACTATTTGACTGTGCCTGTTCAAAAGTTTTGGGTTGTCTGAGACGGATTTTGTTATCACTGATATAAGGATATGATGTGTTCAGAATTCATTTTAAATGTTGAGAAAATGTTTAGTAGATTTAAGACAAATTAAACAGAAGTCTCGTATTTCGAGTAGGTACTGATTTATAATTTTCGAAAACTTACAAATACCATGAAAGCTTAATAAGTGTTCATTACCTACTAAAACAAAACAAAACTTTGCAAAACTTTGGTTATATACCCCTCTTAAACCACCCTTTTAAACTAAATAAGATTAAGAGCAAAACCCAAGTTTTTGCTCACATTTAGACGTCCAAGAGAGACCATAAATTCCACCGGACTTGTGATTAATTAAGTTGTGGTGATAATAAAATAACTCACTACCCTTCCCGAGTCGCGCCCGGGAAAATGTGGCGTTTTGTTGTTGCATCTGGAGAAAATTAGTGCGAGTCTTGTTATATTATGAACCTAAAGAAAAGCTAATTTAAAAATTTTACTTCCAAGAAAATTTTGCTTTTCAAGACTTTAGAAAAGCACAGACTTACAAAAATGTCTGAATTTGCATTTTTGTACTAGGATGTCGTCTAAGTATACAAATTCTTACTAGTACTAAACAAAAATTTTAGATTCCAATAGTCTACAAATAGTCGAAATGCTTTTGTGCTGTTTTTCATCTGAAAAACTTAACGATCAGTTAATTTAGCAGTGACAACTTATTTGAAATCAGTTTGTTTAGTCCACTATTTACTTAAATGTGTTTGATAGTATTCATCGACAACTTCAAATAAAATGTTTTTCTACAGTATCGTTTATACGATGTACGGACGGCCGCAACTCAGGTTACCACATGACCGCACTCTGTGTTGTTGTGATAAGAGCGGTTTTGCAATTAAAATGGAGTAACCTGATGCACTGGCCTCTGTACAAAGACGAAAATAATACATAAAAGTCAAGCTAAAGCCAGCATAAGCCTACAACAATATTTAGTTTATTCTCGACAAAGCCTTGTAAAAATAATAATCCACAATCTGCAGCTTGATCGACCACGACCGTATTTTTAAATGTTTATTGCACTGCACTAGCAAGTGACACAGTATAAGAAAAATAGTATTTAAACATGTATAAAAAGAACTCTACAATTATAATTATAATTGCTAACCCTTTTTCTGTATCTGAAAGTTTATTCAAAATTAAATAAGTAATTTTAATAATATTTCACAAAATTATTGACAATGAACTTCGTCCGAATTAAATTATTTTAAGAGGTATTAAAATAAATGTATTAAAACTGAAAGTATGTATACAAAATTAAGTGAATTAATTCTTTGTATTGCTTAGCATTTAAGTTGTGAAAATAAAAAGTGAAAAATGCTTCGAAATTGATTTCAGGCAATAGTGGAATACAAATGTACTGTGACTAGAAGTAATCTAGAAAAAACTAAGGTCCGTATTAAAGAACACGACTCAGATTCTAATCTAATACTTAAGTAGCAGTCGTCTTTGTAATTTTTATAGTGAGAGAAAGAGACAATCAATACTTAAGCGATCAAGACTTGTACGTGTAGTGTGGTTACAGTTTATTCCGTATATGTTCCCGGCGATTCCTGCCGCGAATTTCTTTTTACACTTAGCAATTTTCACATTGCTACCTGGCTTTATGTTTCCTTTTGCTGGCAGATTTGTTGCCTTTTTTTCTGTGGCGTGTGTAACGTGTTTTTCAGACTGGGCCTTTTAATTGTGTAATAATATAGCACCGGCCATTTGTGGTTTGGGTAAATTCTGCTTAAAAATGTATTTTATTAGTCTCAGAATTCTTAGAACATAGAGGAATCTACCTGCCTTAATTACTTTGAATATTCATTAAGATTGTCGTGCTAGTTTTCTTGTCTTATTTAAACCCGCGGCTTCGCTCACGTGGACTACACGTTATATGGTAACCAACTATGGGATAAAATGTAGGATATGTCCTTTCCCTAGGTGTAATCTATCAATAATGTTTTGTATATCTATAATGTTCTATAATATTTTTTATTCCCACTGAAGTTTCACTTTTAGTTATTAACCAATAACTATAGCAGACAAATCAAGTTTCTGTTTCATTGGCTAAGCAACTAATATGGTAAAAATGTTACTTGATGTATCGTATATATTATATCAGCTAACAAATACCTAACAGAATCTGTATTGACAGGAGATAAAGCAACCTTACTAGGATGGGATTCTGATGTATTCTGAGAAGGATATCAGCTACTTCCTTTAAACATGGCTTTGCTTTTTCCTTTACTAACAAACCTATTCTGTATGCCATATATTCTTCTTTCTTTTTTTTTGTGGCAGGTATTATAAATGTCTACACCACTGATTCCCAAAGTGGTCCAGGTGGATCCCCAGGGGTCCGCGGGCGACTCGATGGGGGTCTATGTTGGCGTGACAAAAAAATGTGGGTTCACAATTCGTAAGCGGGGTCCACGAAAATTTATCTGATTTCGATAGTGAAGAACTAAAATATTGGCTTGACATCACCTAAGAAGTCGAGCCTACATTTTAGGCAGATAAATAATTGATGGAAGTGCTGTGAGTAGATGTCAAAAAAGTATAGTTGGATGGAATTTTACTTGACATCTACTCACAGCAGAATCAATTAATTAACAAACCAATCAATTCTCACTTTTTTATCGAAAACTCTTAATTCGTGATTGGAAGTAGTTGGAACGCAAATTTTCATAGTTAGATCTAATTTTAAATGTTTTTGTCGAGTTTGGATGCTGGTGGTCTAGGTCTGGATGTTGGTTTTTTGGTTGCTGGTTTAATTGCTGGTGGTCTAGGTCTGGATGTTGGTTTTTTGGTTGCTGGTTTAGTTGCTGGTGATCTAGATCTGGATGTTGGTTTGGTTGCTGGTTTGGTTGCTGGTGGTCTAGGTCTGGATGTTGGTTTTTTGGTTGCTGGTTTAGTTGCTGGTGGTCTAGGTCTGGATGTTGGTTTTTTGGTTACTGGTTTGGTTGCTGGTGGTCTAGGTCTGGATGTTGGTTTTTTGGTTGCTGGTTTGGTTGCTGGTGGTCTAGGTCTGGATGTTGGTTTTTTGGTTGCTGGTTTGGTTGCTGGTGGTCTAGGTCTGGATGTTGGTTTTTTTGTTGCTGGTTTGGTTGCTGGTGGTCTAGGTCTGGATGTTGGTTTTTTGGTTGCTGGTTTGGTTGCTGGTGGTCTAGGTCTGGATGTTGGTTTTTTGGTTGCTGGTTTGGTTGCTGGTGGTCTAGGTCTGGATGTTGTTTTTTTTGTTGCTGGTTTGGTTGCTGGTGGTAGACCACTATGGCCTATGGTAGAAATTTAGCTGCAGGGGGTCCACCGGAACCAGCAAAATCTTGAAAGTGGTCTATGAGAAAAAAAAGTTTGGGAACCTCTGGTCTACACGAACCATTTTCGGCAAAGTGATTACATGACTAAACCAATATATTATCATTTCATAAAGTCGTAGTGCCTAGCAGTTCAGTTCTTTGGTTTATGGTAGGTGTACGTAAATTATTTTATATCTCATATTTATAATATTGTTCCGTTTTACACAAGTATGATATTTATAATTAGAATTAGTAATTATTACTATTTTTTTTAATTATTTTTATTACATGGTAACCCGCGTCACGTGTCTCCTTTCTGAACTATTCTAAGGTAGATTGGTAGAGATCTTCCCTTCAGGGATAAGTCCGCATTTGCTATTAAATTACCTTTTAAATGTATTATATAACACTGTTTTTGAGCAATAAAGAATTTACATATATACATAATATATATTTTATGCTTATACAAATGTATAGGGAGCTGAAATCTGGATAAAAGTGTGTTATAAGAACTTTCACTAAGGAACAATGAATACTTTGAACAAGTATATTAAGATCCTTCTAGATTCTGAATTTAACCCTATCTGCTCGTGGTACGGTTGTTGTGTTAGGCTAACTGGACCATTCAGGTTTGAGTAGACTGAAAATTTCGAAAAGGCTGACGATAAAGATGAAACTTTACTAAAAACCAACAGAACTTTTCTCCTGTATCGATTTTAACCAAAAATACTCAGTGATAAGTTATTTTAGCTACCTATATAAATAAAAATACTCCTAATACCGGTGTCCATTTTAACGAGCTACCCGAGAAAGTTGTTTCGCTGAAACGAATGTAAATTGCGAACCAGCAACTCCAACCATTCCGCTAAGTAAGTTCCGAACTGCTATAGAGCTATAAACTTAGGATTTCCACTTTATTAAATAATAAACAATGTAAATTTATGTATGCGTGTCGTTTTGAGGACGGTTCTATTCGAACGCTATGGTCAATTGGATTTTGGAGAGTTTTGAATATGAAAGTTCAGTAGAATGGCGTCCACAGTCATAATTTTGCCAATGTCGGAGTATTTTATTCAGACTCACAATATGGAATGGCGCAGTCGCCAATATCAAGTAGAAAAATTTTCTACAGATTGTAGTACGTCAGAACTTCATTCGTTGATTAGCAGGGTGTGCCGCTAGCAGGTAAGGATGACGATTTTGGAGCAATATGAAAGTTATTCAATTTTGTTGCGTCTGCCCTAATGCTAATAAATCTTAATTTTACTAATAATTATTTTACCAATAAAAATAACAAAGTTAATTTTTTTCCAGACTACGGGCAACACTCACAGCTTACATCATGGCGTTTTAATTTAGTTTTGGTGTTTTTTTTACATTTTGTATGAAAGTAAGTATAGAACAAATGCATTTGTGTGTCTCATCAAACAATAGCAATAAACTCACAAGACAGAGCAAAACAGACCTACGAAATAGTTCTCGTACAAACGACGTAAAAACCCTTTCCGAAGTTTTCATTGTGATAAAAACTACAATCAAACTTGCATTAGAGCTTGCTAATGCGTTCATTGGAAGAAAAACAGTCGTTTTGAACGGATTTCCAGTTCTTGGAATATTTCTTTGAATGGTTTTGCTAGTGAAAGATGTATTCATTATTGGTTTTTACAAAATTATGTAAAGGTACAATTTATAAAAAAAAAGGTAGAAATATAAAAAAAACTTGTCAATTTACAATTTTGGATATTGTATTTTAACTAATTTAATTATAAAAAAAATGTATTCATTTTGTTAACGTATTAACAATGTACACAGAGGCAGGGAATCTGGGTGACCAAAGTGGCAATCTATCACGAGCGTTTTCGTGCTTCGGAGGGAACGTTAAGCTGTTGGTCCCGGCTGTTGCCGATTGACTACAGTCGTCAAAACCAAGTCAGAGGCCATTATGCGGTTTGAAAACTTTGACACCAGGGTTAGTCAAGTTCGCCATACATTTGACTATGCCTACACGATAAGAAGAAGTTGAATATATATACATTATTAATTTTACCGTGGTATAGCGTAAACCAATAGTGTTCTCGTTTTTTTTCCCATTCCCATCATTCCTCTCACACATTTGCAACGGGAAATGGATACAATATAGCTGCAAATACAAGACCTCATTTGAAATACTCCTTATCATGTAACTAGAACTTTCAATGGCATTCGTGCATAATTACTATTAGCCTGCACGATACACTCCATACTAACTTTTCTACGCACTTGTGTGTGCCAAATGGTGCTATAACAGTTTTTAGTCACTGAAAAGAGGTTTTTGAAACAACGAGGAACTAAGCAATTAATATGTTAGCTCGTAAGCACCACTTTGCTGGATAGAGCACGCAATCGTCCTTTACTTTAATGTGCCAAAACAATTTATTGCTGGTTTTTTAAAGCGTTTTTATTATTCAACTGTATTTTCTGTGTTTTGCGGATGGGTTCTTTAGTCTGATTGTTTTTGAATAAATATAAAAGAACCTGATATTGTGGAACTTTAATTTAGATAAATCTATTAAAATAACTTAACTTGTGGATTGTGGACTTCTAAAGCATTATCTTTCTTTCCATAGATTTTTGTATTTAATATGTTTATGATTCCCATTCTGATACTTGAGATGTATTAAAATCACTGGCTTAAATTAGTTTAAAGTATTTTATTTTAATTATCAATGTTATTAATTTCAAAGCTGACTTATTTTCCCCTACAATTTCTAGTTTTAAAACATTCCACTACTCTGTGGTTCAACATCAAAACTTATCTTTGTATAAGTCTCCTCAGCTTGGTTTTGCTGTCAAAAATCTTCAATATTTCAGATTGCCTGCCTTTATGTAGCAGAGTGGAGTAGGTCAGATTTGTATAGTAGATGTGGCTACTATACAAATCTACTACTACATTGTAGCTTACGTTTGACAAAACGATTTTTTTCTTATATTGCTTGGAAATAGAATCGATTTAGATTTTGTGTTTTAAATTTATTATTTTTAACAAATTCTGTAGCGGACAGCAGCTCCAACACCATGGCGACAAACTCGCGCGGCGCGCCACTCGGCTGACGCTGAAACTTCACTTTGATTGTGCGAGGGCCTCTGGCGTTGTCAATGTTGACATTTTGATATAGGACTGCGGTGCAAAACGCACGCTACCACCAATGTACTCGAGCTGCAGGTTCAGCGGGCATGCGTAGTTAATAAAAGAAATTTTTTCATGACAATAGTGCAGTATAATTTAAATAAAGATATATTTAAAACATAGAAAAATGATAGCGTCAGCCGTAAAGAAGAAGTGAAAAACAGATGAATAAAAACAAAACACGGTCGCGCTCCGCATTCCATATAGGTTTAAAATAAAACTATTAAATGCGATCTTTGTGTTTCTGTCTTCAAAAAATTCTTTTCATCCGTTTCTTTTTTACAAGCACGACGAAAAATCTACAAGAAGGCGTTGGCCAAATACATCTTACAAATTCATCTTTCCGCAGTCCCTAAAACTGAAATATGAAACCCCGCTTACACCATAGCTTCGACCACGACTCCATAATGACCTATGAGTCACGCCACCATAATTAGACATAGTTGTTCGAAAACGCAGCCTTTCTTGTTGACATATTTCGACGAGTGGTGAATACCGGCCGATGTTTTAACAGCCTCGATGATGGCTGTATTTGCATAAACAGTTGAGGTTTTTGCTGTACCTACCTATTTGGAGGCATAAATGATTTTTTGTACAAATTTTGTATGCATTTCACGTTTTAGCTTGAAGAGTTTATGGAACTTGCATATAATATTCTAAAATCGTATTGCTGTTTGAATAAAATTTTATGTAGGTACTACTGGAGAACGACCGGGACTTCGTTGCCGTGGAAATTTCGTATAATCTATTTTTCCTTGCCTACGTCATAAAAGAAACCTTTCAAGGGTTTGGGCTAGGCGTTGACGAGTCAATGAATGTAGATCTGCATTTTTATATGCAATTAAGAAGATTGGAGTACTTTCATAAGAGTAGGTATTTATAGTTTTTTTTTTTAACGCGTGTATTTTCGAAACATTACACAGAAAACACGAAACAAAAACAATGTTTCCCGGCGGCCTCGGCAAACAAAACATGGTAAATTGTGTATTGCCACGCCTTTTCGATGTTTTTGTGTTATGTTTCACAAATAACATCTTTGAAAAACTGCGTGAAAAATATTCCATTTAAAAATATCTCGTACGAAGCTACAGTAGTTAATAAATTTGCTGACTACCCCCTTCCGTTCAAAGCTTTGTCCTTAAGTTAACGAAGAATATTTTTGCCATACTCAAAACAACACAACGCAAACCGCATTAAACAAAAAATGCATAATATAAAAGACACGAGTAAAATGTAAAATGAGATACATAAAGTTGCAGTTAAGAGTCCCATTAAGGATAATATGATCCGGTCCTCATAATCCGGGATTGCGTTATACCTATTTAACGGGATTCAGGACACAGTTATGAGTCTGGGTATAATCCTAGTATAATTGTTGTCCGAGAGCCTTGAGCTTGGGAAAAACCCGGTATTACAGGATAGAAACCGTCTGGATAGGACGTGTATGTAATTATGTATGCATAAGATATTGAGTTCTGAGAATTTAAGTATCTTTTTTATGCTAATGATTTTATCTCTAACCGATATTGAGTTACAATTATTACCTATACATTTATTATACATCGTAAGGTAGCGTTGGAGGAGGAGAGCTGAAGACCGAGCTCAATGGCGTGGAGAAGCTTATGTCCAGCAGTGGACTGACACAGGCTGATGGTGATGATGATGAACATACTGTATTTTATTGTCTTAATTTCAGGCTATTAAACAATACATACACACGCTAACGACTATAATCCCTATACAAAGTGTTTCAAAAAAAACAAAAAAATAATAATTCAGAATTAATTTAAATTTAGCTTATTCCACAGCTCTATTACAAATATGACAAGTACTAGCTGATGCCCGCAACTTCGTTTGCGTGTTAGTTTTTTTTTGTACAGAGTACACAGATTGAAAACATCTATCTTACGTGATTTAGATTTTTACATACAAAAGTTTTTTCCCGCTAACTCCCATTCCCGTGGGAATTTTGCAATATCCTGTTGCAACTAAGCTTTAAGTTTACTAAGGTACCTGCATGCCAAATTTCAAGCGTCTAACTTAAGCGGTTTAGTTTTTTCATACAAAAGGATTTTCCCGCTAATTCCCGTTTCTGTGGGAATTTCGGGAATTCCTTTCTTAGTGCACCTCTACGGTACCTAAGCTACGTCCCTTCCAAATTTCAAGTGCCTACGTTTAGCCGTTTAGGCTGTGCGTTGATATGTCAGTCAGTCATAACGTCAGTCAGTCAGTTTCTCCTTTTATATATGTATTTAGATTTAGATGTCATGTTAATTATATGAAACTTTCATTTTGTAGATGTCAAACCGTACAACTGATTACTAGAGTTGCGACTATTTCACTTTCACTTTTTTTTTTTTAAACACCTTGTAAAGGCGTAAGCAGAACATCAGGTTCTAGAGCCAATTAATGCGACACTCGACCATAATTTCTAGGGTTATTAGATGAAAGGCTGTTATGATAATAGTGAGAGATTGTCAGCCTTTCGCGTATAATACATCAAAACCTTCACGTCCTACTTACTGACTTTTACATTATCCCTGGGAGGAGTTGACAGCTGGTATATTCTTAGCTAATAAAGATATCTTTCAAATCCTTTGCTGTTTTGTAATTTATACAATTCTTACTAATATGTTTGTATATATTGATGTACCTATATAGATGGATTTATGGATGTTTCTTACTCTCTCATCCTAAAATGTTTGGGCCAATTTGGATAAAATTTGGCATGGAGGTAGCTGACACCCTGTATTAACACATAGGCTACATAATTTCCCAAAATTCATACGGGAATGAAGTCCCGGACGGAAATCTAGTTACTCATATATAAACGGATGTTATCAACTAACCTATACACTATAACAATGAGAGATGATAAGCAATAAGTAGTGGCCAAATATTAAGGAAGGTAACAGAATAAAGGGAGGAAAGAAGAACCAATAAACAGTTAATTGCCTTCGAATAAGGGCCGAAAAGCTGCGAGGTAAGTCGGTTTTTCACTTGTGTCAGCCTTACAAGGGTTTGTGGGGCGTACTAATGGCTTGAGAAACCGTTTTTTGACGGAAAAAAAGCTTCCTTTTATAGAACTAACAATAAAATCTAATTGGGACAGCGTCTGGCTAACTAAATGATCTTATTTTTTCATAAATGTATGAAGACTAGACTCCACAATAACACATTTTCATATTGAAAATGTAAGGAAAAATCAGGTCATAAAACCAGTTTTTCTAAAAAGGTTAATTTAGTCACAGTAACACTGATACTTTAAAAATAACTTTTTGCAAATGCAAAGCTGGAGGACCAGAGTCTTTAAAATATGCAATAGTATGGTAAATCATTCAATAGTTGACCGATTAAAAAACATAAGACGTGTACAAAAACTTTAAACTAAAACCAATTTGCACACAGCAGACATATCTTTAAGGAAACAGGACACACAAGCAAATGCTTTCAACTGATGTTTCACAAGCTTCACAATTTTCAAGTTGCAATACCGATATTATTCGCTGAACGGCACAAAGTTCTAATAGACATTTTATAGATCAGATAAGATAGTACTAAATTTTTATGCCATAGTATACAGTCTCTATAACTAAAGTACGTGAATCAATAAATGCTGACCGACTCATTACCGACCTTATATTTCAATCAACACACTTTATGTCAATTTCATCTCTGCTGTCCTTGCAATAGTGTCGAAGATGGATTGAGATACTTCTAGCTTTAAGGCGTTTAATCTCGATGGTCATAATAAAAGTGTCAAACCGTACTCTGTAAGCGAAGGAAAACAGTAAGCTTTTATAGGCCATTACTAATAAAATAAAGGAAATAGAAGGGCTGTCAGATGTGATAGCGATATGATATTGAAGCCGGACTCTAGACGGTTAATGGTCACTTTCGAAGCGGAGATATTAAAATGAAAGGTCAGCTAAAAGAATGACGTCGTGGGTAGGGACAGACAGATTAGATTTTCGATTAGATTACTTAGTGGAACTGCATTGGATGGTTATAAGTATGAAACTGAACAATTTTCCCTAAGAAAACAATATGAAATTTTTTAGAAAATCCCCCACTTTCCATATATCAAGGCAATCAGCTGATAGCACAAAAGCGAACTTGTTTATTTTGGAAATTAAAACATTCCATATTTTAGTGGTTAGCATATATCTTATTCTATGTTAAATAAAAATAGATACATAAATATTGTCAGTAAAAATAAGTTAATGTCAAGTTAAGCATACGGTAACTGAAATTGCGAAGATAAAATTTCAGTATCTGTCTTACCAGAATACTTAAATCTGTTTCAAGCAACAAACCAAAGGAATTTCCTTGCATTTCCAGTCTCCTTTTTTATTACACTTAGGCACAATTCCCAAGGCACTTCAACTAAATTGATGAATATCCTCAACGCTGAAAAGAAAAATAAAATTAAACCTTAAAAGGTTAACCTCAAGGAGCGGCGTTGCAGAAATTGTAAATTTAAAATTTGCCTCAACATCATTAATCATGGTCGGGCTGAGATTCGAGCGGCCAGTGTTGCCAGAATACTGAACCTCGATATATAATAGGAGACAAGCGGTATGGAGTCTCAATTGATTTCGTTTAGATAAATTAAGACAAGTTTCTTGTCTGTGTATTTTCATCATAATTGTTTGAAATTATACTATGTAGATTTTTATCTTCTTAGAATTTAGAATACTGATTTTACAGCTTTTTATTTAGTCTCCACACTTCAGGGTAGTTTTCCTACCTATCATGCAAAATCGATCCAAAAAAAAGTTTTTCCGGAATATTGCATTTATACATAAATGTAGAGCTTGTTTAGAAGTTTACGTGTTTTGGAGCTTCTTTATCAGTGCATTTAAAGAGGGCACGTTAAGCTGTCGGTCCCGGCTGTTGTCGATTGACTACAGTCGTTAAAACCAAGTCAGAGGCCATTTTGCAGTTTGAAAACTCTGACACCACGGTTATCCAAGTTTGCCTCACACTTGACTATACCTACACGATAAGAAATGCATTTAAATACTCAGATTTAGCTTACTGTTTAAACCTATTCTGTTAGTCTTTGAAGCGTCGAGTTCAAAATAATTCTAGATGAAATGGCGTCTACAATCGAGATTTTGCAGTAAATAAATACAAAGATAGATATTGGTGAAGTCGCCAATATCTATCTGATCCGTGATCAGCAGGGTGCACCGTTAGCAGATGAGGATGTCGATTTTGGAGGGCTAGGATGTTATAGCACACCTCAGAGTGAGTTCAACTCGCTTTTGTGCAATACAGTGACAGGTCTAGTCTTGTTAAACATCAGATGCCCCGGAGTATTTGGTCTTCGACTTTGGCAGCTCGAGTACGATGCGTGACAAACTCGCGCGGCACGCCATTCGGCTGAAAGTGAAACTTCACTTAGATTGCGCGAGGACCCCGCGAAAATGTTTGCTCGCCCTCTGCGTTATCAATGTTGACATTTTGACATAAGACTGCGGCACATTCCGCGCACTATCACCACAGCGCTCGAGCTGCTGAACATCAGTATTGCTTTGGTCGCTCGTAATTTTTTAATTAATGCTGTTATCATACGATCTCCAAAATTTATTTTCTCTGAAAAAACAATTAAGAGCAGTGTTATCTTCAAACATCTACTCACTGCTTTTAAAACATTTATGCTGTAACATAGTGGACGGGACATGGTAGGCGCGGGTTGAAGAAAGGGAGGTGGGGTTATTAAAAGGGGGAGTATGAGTCATAAAAACACCCCCCCTCCCATATCGTGGGCTTAATCTTCGTTGAACACGATGACGTTACGGTGACATCAGCTTTCATTCAGAGCATTTATACAGCACCTACTATTTCACGATAGGATATTATATGGATTCGCTGTGATGCTTTCAAGCCATGTATTTGTAACATGAAGAACATTATTATCATTTTTTATTTAATGTCTGAGTTTATTGTTGTTTATTTATTTTACACTAGCTTTCCATCCGCGGCTCCGCCCGCGTGGACTACAGGTTATATAGTGCCCAACTGTGGGATAAAATGTAGCCTATGTCCTTTCCCAGGCTCTAATGTATCTCTATACCAAATTTCATCAAAATCGGTTCAGTAGTTTAGACGTGAAAGACGGACAGACAGACAGACATACAGACAAAGTTACTTTCGTATATTAGTATGGAAGTATGGATTTAGTTTAATTACTAATGATAATTGAATACACTATGTCAGTATAAAGTTCACAATACAGTAATAAGTCCAACGAGAGGATTTCTTTAAGTCAACCAAGTAAGAGTACTAAAGATTTTATACAAAGGCCAGCTTATCTCTAAGAGAGATTCTTGTAAGTGTATAGTCGTATAGTACTACTCTATAAGTGAGTGTGAAATAATGCCGCAGACCATGGCGCACTTAACCTCTTGTACCAAATGTCCGAAGACAGTGCTACCGCTGTGGCTAGGTACTGGGTAAGCAAAATTTAGTCACGGTGAGCCATCGACTCGAAAGAAAAAGAAGAATTAGTACTGGTTTTAATGTATGGGTCTTTAAGATAAATTATTTAGTTAATTTATTTCAGCAACAATCAACAGTTTCTCAAAATATTTTTAAAAATGTTGAGCAAGAAAAACCTTACAACTAACAAAACTTGCTTGATTGAACTGAATAATTTTCAAAAAGAACATTCACAAGTAACATAAAAGTCTAGACCTATAGAAACAACTTAAAGAAAGCAAGCTCCGAAAATGTACATTGAAATACAATGTCAAAGAAACTATGAAAGTTTGTCACGCGAACCCCGTGATCATAATCTTCAGGGATTCAATTTGTGACTTTAAAATTTTATTCAACAACGCTGCTACTGAACTAAGCCTCGATTCTGTAACTTCAGTTGTGTGTCGATGGAATGGTGGCCATTTCATCCGTTCAGGTGGTGAAATTAAAACCAATTTAATTTTCATATACTTACTGACAGCCATCCTGACCAGCAGCGCCACCGCCAGCTGAACGTAAAGTTGCAAACTACCTAGCAACTGATAATTCTATTGGCGGTAGCGCCACCAGTTAATGCAGCCGTCATTAGATGTCTGAAATTTGGATAGTTCTCAATTTCTTCACCTAAACGGATAAAATGGCAACCATTCTATCGACACACAACTGAAGTCACAGAATCGGATCCCTGAAACATGTTTTAAAAGTTATGCGACACTGCCACTTTTGTGAAACAAAGCTGCGGTATTTGCTTTTGGCGAATAATTATAGTTTAAAAGCATAACTTGAGGTTTAATAATTACTCATTAATTGCAAAGCTAATTGATGGAGTGTATTCGAATTTGAATTTAAGCTGTCTATGATAGTGAATTTAGTTTTATGATATTGGGAAGGTTTTGCGCTGATTAAGGAATACTTTTTCTAAAGTTGAATAGCTTTACTAATGTACATATTAAATATTGTTTCCGTGTTTATAGAGAGTCTAATTTTTGGAGGTAATCTGCATGTTACGAAAAAAAATCTTGATTGAGGTCGAAACGGTATCTCCTGCTGCCTAGCTTTTTGCCTCGTTTCGCAATCAGTGTACGCTTGATCACGATCCAATTTTAACAGATCTGGATCAGGTAGAGGTTAAAAAAATGTGTCCTTTAATTTACAGAACTTTGGCAACAAGACATAAAAAGGTGGATGAACAAAGAATGTTAATACGACAAGATATGAGAGTGACCAAGTATCACAATTATTCTTGGACCGAAGACACGTTCAAAGAGAAACACTGCATAATAGAACAATATAACTGAAGATGATTTGTTTTGTCAAACAAAATGCTTGTTTAAAAGTATTTTTTAAGCCATAAAACGGTTAACACCAGTTTGTACTTTAAAAACAGAATTCAAAGAAGATCTGTTTAAAAGAATTAATTATGGTAATCTTCCTTTTATTAACTATTGTGTCAAAGAAAATAATAAAAACAGTTTTGCGGTTGAAATGCGGCGTCGAGACAGAGAAATGTTACTAAGGGATGTGGTAAAGAATACAGACAATAATAGTTATGTACGGAGGGCCGCACATCAGGGTACCACACACGTGCACTCTGTGCTGTTGTGATAAGAGAGATTTCACAATGAAAATAGAGTAACCCGATGCGCTGGCCTCTGTACATTTATATGTTCTAAAATGTAGGAAGTGTTTTCTTCTCGATCATACTCCTTCGGGAATTAAACATGCTTTACCTCGGGCTTTGTTTTTTATTATTCCTTGTTATTTTTGGTCCAAAAACACAAAATATTATCCATCCCTTTTCTTTTGTCCATTAACAATTGTTTTCCGGAATGGTTTTCTTGTAATTTCGCCACTTTTGGGAATTCTTCTGTCTAGATGTCAAAACTTTTGTTTAGATGTATTTTTTTGTATATTTAGGTATACGTTAAACATAAAACATCACTAATAATAAAAATTTTAATGAAAAAATTTCATTCTTTTGGGATAAGCCATATAAACTCTATGTATCTTTCTATACACTCACATCTATAAATCCCTTTCGGGGTAGACAGAACATCACGTGATTTTGGAAGCACTTGACATCACATTTTTTTTAAATTATAAGATGGCTTAACTCTTGACCTCAAGGGGTGACACTAAGGTCAAAGATGAGGTTGACGATGGAGCGAGTTAACCCAGAAAATGCTTATAAAGGCACTGGTACTCCCACGCACCCACGGAACACAGCAAGCTGTTTGGCGTCGGACTTCAGTAGGAGGGTGGTCGCGAACCAGACGGCCCTTTACATAGCCTACCACATCGCATGAGACCATAGGACGACATCTCAGATTTAAAAAAAAATGAAGCGTCGTTGCCTGGGATGGATTACTAGTCACCTCTTACGACACCCACGGAAAGAGATGGAGTGGTGTTATTCTCAACCGATCACCACACGGTTAATTGTGACATTTTTCATTTATGAGGGTTATTAGCCCCCCGATCACGGTCAGTTTGAACGTGTTTACCGAAAGCTAAATCGCTCACGTTTCCTTTGTATTCAGCCCAATAGAAATTCAATAGAAACGTAGGCAGTTTAGCTTAGGTAAACACGTTTAAATTTACCGCTATCGGGGGGCAGATGTGATAAGTATAAACTCTGCTACAAAAAAATCTTTTTTAATCAGAACTGAAGCAGAAAATAATGTTTCAAAATGTTCTGCAATAAAACTTTTGGGATCAGCCACCGAATAAACCCAGGCAATAATAGTTATATTTCAAAGACTCGTAGACAGTTTTAATTATGCAATATCAGCAGCCTATTCGGGTCAAACGGAGCGGACGACTGTGGCTTTAAAAATGAAACAATGGCGAGAAACGAAGACCGCTATGTTGAACGATGGTTTTATGAAAGCTTACAGTCATCAATGAGACCAACATACGACTGCGGATGCAATATAGCATAGTTGGTTCTCTTCCTCGACTAGTATTATATTCATTTAACAAAAAACGATTTTATTTAACAGTAGACGCATTCCTGGGCCCCGATTTTGTAACTTCAGTTGTGTGTCGATGGAATGGTCGCCGTTTATCCGTTCAGGTAGCTGCTTTGACTGGTGGCGCCACCGCCAACTGAATTTTCTGTTGCTAGATAGTTTGCAACTTTTCTTTCGGTTCGCGGTGGTGCTTCTGGTCAGGGTGGTTGTCAGCAAGTATATGAAAATTAAATTGTTCTCAATTTCGCCACCTAAACAAATAAACTTGCCTCCATTCCATCGACACACAACTGAAGTTACAGGATCGGGGCCCAGGGTCTCAGATCTTTTGTCATGATATTTTTGCGCGTCTATACTCCTTGAAATTTCGGGTTCCCTTCTATCTATTTCAGAAGCATTATAATATACTGAAAGATCCTCATAAGAGCTAAGAGTTCACAGATCACTACTGAAGAAATAGTAGGTCTCTTTCAAACGAAGATAAGCTTCACTGCTTTTGCTTATGTCATACGATGGTACAACCACAATTTAAGACGATAATATAATAGAGAATGGCTCGCCAATATCAAGTAAAGAAACTATTTTCTTTCTTTTAATACATCAAAGCCTGTGTCTATATTTCCGAGCCCATATTACCCGTATCACTTTAAATTTCAAGTGAATAGGCATCTTCTGGGTTAACTTGCTACATCCTCGACCGCATCTTCGCCCTTGTGCTAGGTTGTGGTCAAAAGCACACCAATAAGGGTGGGATCCAGGAGACCTATGACACAGGTATACCCTAGTTTAGGTTCCTGTCTCCCAATTAAATGTATAATAAAAAAGGAATTTACACATAGCTTAAGTTTGGGAGAAAATAAAAAGAATTTTATTTAAAAAATTAAAAAATCCTTGTCCGTCGATCAGCAGTGTGCACCGTAAGCCGAATAGCCAGCTTCGTAAGTAACTCACCCTTTTCTATGAAATAAGGATTTCACAAAATGTTTTAAGTATTTCAATGATATTTTGGATATTAATATAATATTGTCAACTAAACGATTACGCTTAATCACGATTTAAAAAAAAAAAAGTTTTTTCATAGACAACTTCAACTTTATCCGGTAGGGGTGGTCAGGTATATCTGGAGCTGTTTGTATATTGAATACAAAACACCATGTCTCTGTGGTAAGGGTCACCCATCCTGTTAAATAGCAGTCAAAATCATTTAGCATCGCTATAACCTCACAACTTCGCCGAATGTTCCGCTTAATCGTACTGCATAACCCCACCTTTATAGCTTATACGTTTATTACTAGCGTTTTCGCTGACCTAACCGTTCTGCCCCGATTAGAGACGAATAGGCCTTTTACTTCTAGTCTATGTATCGTGTAGACATGACACTTTTATTCTTGCAATGACCTTGAAAACACAGAATAAACGAATTCGTTGTCCACAGAAAGGTTGAGATCATGATTGAGATGATTTATTGTAGGTGCGTCGATGCATTAAGACATATTTTATATTCATATTTTTTATATTTATTGAACAAAAACATTATTCTCTGACATTTTATACATTCATTGTTATTATGAAATTGTTATTGTTGGAAGAAATGATTTTATACGTGAAGAAAGAAATACATCTTTATATCACTGAAATTGTGAGACATGATGTAAAAAAATATATTTATTTGTCTAAAAATTAAAAAAATAATAGTATAGTACAATAAAAAATACTTTAACACACAAGATATAAAACAGAATATAGTGTACAACAAGGCGGCCTTATTGCCGCCTAGTATGATAAAGACTTGATTATACCAAAAACAAAGTTATCAATCCGTCACCAGCAAATATTAACCCGTCACAGTTTTGCTTTATTAATTATTATTATTAACATTGTGTAGGTTAAGTACCTGTCATGAATTTGTCGCATCTGTTCTCGAGTTTCCTAATCTTTGTCAGTGTTTAACCCTTGGCTGTTTGGTCCGGCTAGATTGAAAATTCTTCACGCGAAGACTCTCATGTCTACCTTTCGGGAACAATTGAATTTGTTTAGTTCTTGTTAGGGACTCGAATTACATTTATTTATCGAGAACATTTAGAACTTTCACGCTGGACTGGGAGTGAAAGAAAAACTTAGAATGTACCAGCTACCAACTCTTCCCAAGCATACTGTAAAAGTGAATAGTAGGGACGGAAGGGTTTTGCTGTATTGATGGCGATAGGCTGACAAACCTCTTACACCCTGCATCAAGTTTCATCAAATAACCCTCATAATTTATGTCAAACATGGCATAAAGTGGTTCTGATGCTCTGCCTACCCCGTATGGGATCACAGGCGTGAGCATATGTATGTGTGTAACATTTAGAAGAGGACATTGGTAAAGTGGTTTTCAAAACTTCTTTCACCTAGCTTAGTAAAGAAGATATTCCATATGTTAGTCTGTATTTACTTTTTATCTCTATCGCATCCAAGCACTCACGCATATAGTCCCTGTCGGGGTAGGCAGATCATCGTGTGGTTATTAGACAGAAAATAAATATAAATATAAGGTGTTGTCAACCTTTCGCCCACCGTATACCAAAACCTTAGCGTGTCATATACGCTTCTACAGTAAGAGTTGATAGCTGTTGTTATTTCACTTCCAGTCCAGCTTGGATCTTTCATCCGTCTTTATTTTTTATGAGCACTTGCATCAAACAAAATAACCGAGTACTCTCTCAAGGTCTCTTGTGAAAGTGAGACAAAATATCGGTGCTGAAACTTAAAACAGCGTTGTAAGAAAGAAAAAGAAAATGTACCTTGGGATGGTCTTTAAATTTTTTCAGACGCTGGTCTGTCATGTCCAAATTACGCACCCTTGGATTACATTTTCGTAATTTGCATTTCATTTTCACTTTTATTACTCAATTTCGCTTTACTAAGCAGACCATACTGTTTTTTTTATGGAAGGCACTAAAAATATAAGGTTTTCTATTTTTTCCTATGATACAGACCTATATGGAGGTAAAAGTTAAATAGATAGTCATATGCTGTTACTCAGCAAAAGTTTTTTAAGATTTCTTCAAAAGTCTTACAAAATTACCTGCCAAAAAATTACGCTTTACTTACAGTTACACATACCATCAAGAAAATACTTAACCCGTCGCGCTTGTTTACGAAGCGTGCGATACAAATCTTGCACATACGGGTGTGCAAGAATACTTACTATTCTATAAATTAATCTTAAATTAGCGAAACTGTAGAGGATGATTATTCCAATGAAACTAAATAACTTTTCCCACGGAATCCATAAAATAAAAATCTGACTTTTCATACTAAGGGCTCACCAAAATAACTAATCTAATGCTCGATTAGGTAACCTGAGACAGGACAATAATAATAACATCATTTTCATACGATTTTTTTGTAGTTTTTTCTGATTAGCTATATTTAGCGTAGGTTAACCGCAAGTTGAATATTTGGTGAATATGGTCCTTTAGTAATCAGCCAATTTTACTAACAGACGATTTGTAAGTATTACACATAATCAGCCGATCGGTCAAGATGTATGGAGGGACAACAATTTTTTTGATATTTCGACATGTTTCTTTCGAAGAGTCGTTTAATTTAGTGGACTGATTCACATGCTATGCGCTATTTACCAACATATTCCTTTACTATAGCGCATGGGTTAAAATGATAAATAGCACAAATCAAAAGTTAATATCAATTATTATTAAATAGTTTACATAGAACATAATAAATTAACTTAAAATAAATGTATTGTTTTCTTTCTGTATTTTTTTTTTATTTTTTATTTTTATGATTGTTATTCTTTCGTGTCAATGGCAAGAATCATATGTTTTCGGCCCAGTAAACGATGATTCACATTACCCAAAACACCACAGTTTCAGCAAGCACGGTATTAAAAAAAATCACGCCAAGGAAAAACCCCGCCGAA
This sequence comes from Aproaerema taeniolella, assembly GCA_949987775.1. Taxonomy (NCBI): domain Eukaryota; kingdom Metazoa; phylum Arthropoda; class Insecta; order Lepidoptera; family Gelechiidae; genus Aproaerema; species Aproaerema taeniolella. The sequence goes on from OX465250.1 coordinate 19,900,553, forward strand.
AACTAAGTTTGTATTAAAAAACAAAATGAGAACACCCTTGATAAGAACCTTGGGGGTGCTGGAGTTAATCATGAACCCTCCTCGTATTTACATAATGTTTTCTTTATACACCAAGTTGTGGAACCGAAGTTTGGCTGGTTCGGGTAAAAATGTTTCGCGCAGTTCTTGTTTTTTTGTCTCGCTTTATTATGGTGGTCAAAGTACAGAATGTAGTCAAGTGAAAGTCATAATAGCTTTATTTTATAGCATTCCGCTCGGGACTATATTTTTGTGGGAATTCGGGAAAATTATGTATCTTATATGTTACTCAGGGATAGTGTAGCATTCTGTAGTTTCGGAGTCTATTGGGCCTTTTTATAATTTGAACGCCACGGCACGGTATTTTAACATTTGAATTGAATTACCCCTTTGTTCTCAGGTTCTAGTATTACTATAACATAGGAGGCAATGGTAATACCATTTTTCAACACATTTGCTCATAAAGTGGGTCCTATATCATTGTTTTAAGGTTCATAATGATATGTTTTACCCAGCCCGTGAGTAATAAAATTAAGCACTAGTACGTAATGGTTTTTTTTTTAATTTCAGCAAAGTGATCAGAGCTTATTTTATATTTAAAATTAAGTGTAAATATTAAACTATTTGTAAATAAAAATATAATTCCACTAAATCATTTCAATTTAACAGAAAATTATCATTTATTTATGATAAAACGTGAAAATACTTGTCAATGTGAATCTCATTTTGCGAGCGAAAAAAGAAAAAAATAATCGCGCCTCTTTTCAGATGTTTTCACTTGGTTTTCACAAACGGCATTTGTATTCATCAGATTGTTATTATTGTCAGAAATACAACATAAAAAATGTCTTCTGCAAGTGCAGAAAACGAAACCTACGTGGGTACACCGCCAGAAATACTTTCCGAGGCGCAACATGCAAGTGATAGCTTGTTGCCGTCAATATCAAAGGAAAGTTTTTATTTCTTTTTTTACCCTTTTTGTAAAGTTTATGTAAAGTTTATGTCCAGTTACCGTCTTAAATTTGTCCAAGGGTAAACTTTGAATAAACATGGGAATCATAGAAGGGTCCTTGACTTTGTATCAAAAATAAGAAGGGTCCACGGGTGACAAAAGAAAATGAGGACAAAGATTAGAATGGAATAGAAGTATTTTTTTCGCTGTCACCCTGGATGCTTCCAAATTTAAAACTGCAGTAGAACATGGTAAAATGTATTTGATTTAGTAGCAAAATATTTACAGAACAAGTATTAATTATTTACACTAATGCTACAGTTTACTATATCTAACTCCTATGACTGCCGCGTAAAGAATGATGCAACATAAAATGGCCTCTTTTTTCTCGAATTTCATCTTTGACATTTAAGCGGTAAAATACCGAGCTCTGCTGTGGCGTCAGCCAATAATCTTCTTGTTCACAATGTTGGAGGGAAAATAAGGGGTTCCTATTGGCTACCGAAAAAGGCGCCAACCAATTGTATCCAAACAAGATGGCAGTCCTGAACGGAGTTGCCATTTCATAAAAACAAAATGTTGCTACTAAAATTTCTTTAAAAATTACTAACTCTAACAGTATAGGTTAAAAACTTAGGACACCAACAACGAAACCATGAAAATTTTTGTGTTAGATTGCTTACTTTGTGAAACAAATGAATTATTTGGTGAAAATTCAAAAATCATACTTCCATTAACGAAGACAAAGAATAGCAATTCAAAAAGTAAAAATAACTCCTTGAAATCACAAAGCCCAGACCTCCAACCTTTATAACGTCTTTACTTTACCTCATTCAATTAGAATAAAAATTCTCTGCCCGAAAATATTGGAACGCCAATTTCATTTTTCGATTACACAGCCCAATTCCATTGTCTTAAAATTTACATTTTCGTACCTCTACATTTTTTTTGTTTCATTTTTTTTCCTTATTTTAGATAATAACTAAGAATTACGTAATACTAACTTAATGTGCCATTGAATTATGTAATAACTATTTGTTGTATTAATATTCTTATACATAATAGTAGTGATATTGAATTAAACTTTGAACCGTGTGGTGATCGGTTGAGAATAACACCACCCCATCTCTTTCCGTGGGTGTCGTAAGAAGCGACTAAGGAAACACAGATGAGACCTGCCTCCTAGTAATCCATCCCAGGCAACGACACTTCATTTTTTTCTGGATCTGAGGTGGCGTCCTATGGTCTCATGCGGTGTGGTAGGCTCTATAAGGGGCCGTCTGGTTCGCGACCACCCTCCTACCGAAGTCCGACGCCAAACAGCTTGCTGTGTTCCGTCGGTGCGTGGGAGTACCAGTGCCTTTATAGGCATTTTCTGGGTTAACTCGCTCCATCGTCGACCTCATCTTTGACCTTATGGTCAAGATTGAGGTCAAGAGTTAACCCATCTTATAATTAAAAAAAAACTTCGATTACATAGAAAGTACTCAACCTTTTTCTCTTAAAAAAATAGAGCAATAAAGCTTGAAAGAATAAATTGGAAGCCTGAAACTAGTTATACCGTTTTTAGATTCCCTATTGAGACCTGACCTGAGGCCAGAATAATTTCTTTGTGACGAGAAAAAAGGGATCGAAACTTTCTTGGACCCAAAGTACTTTGCGTATTTTGCCAAGAGGTCTTGAAGAAATTGGATAGACTTTATTTAGATCTATGAGTAGGTACGCAATAAGTTCGTTCCTTTTTTGTAAGGATGATGTTATTATTTTAATGGCTACAATAATTCAGCAATAACCAAAAAGTGGTCATTTAGGTGATGTAATAATTTTCAGAAAATGTGGCTACGATATGAAATTTTATGTAACATGTTTATAGTTTACTAGCATCCCGCTTGGGACTTCGTTCCCGTGGAAATTAGGGAAAATTATGTAGCCTATGTTTCTTAAGGATAACGTAGCATCCTAATGGTGAAGGAATTTTTGAAATCGGTCCATTAGTTTTTAAGTTTATTCGTTAAATACAAAAATACAAATCTTTCCTCTTTATTAGTATAGATATAGTCAGTTATTCATGTAATAGTACAATTGGATAGTAGATAAAATTTAGTAAAATGTTTCACACATTTAGTTGGATCACGACATGCAAAATATTTTTTGTCAGTTCAGAAAAATCAAATAATCAACTTAAAAAAAATTAAACAATATATTTTCATTATTTATTTTGGTATATAGGGTGTCATGGACAGCTTAGCAAAAGCTGAAACCCTGAATTCAGACCAACTCATTCTGAATGATATTCTAGATATATTTTTTCATATTTTTTAATTTTATATTTTGAATATGCATTAAATTGACTGTGTCCTTACAGGTTTTGCCTGTTGTGAAAAAGATTGCGACTTGTGTGACTTCCACGTTAGATTGAATGTGAAACAAAAACAAAGAATGTAGTTAGCTGCTAACTCTTTTGAGGTATATTTTTGGAAGCAGGATGAGGAATGTGAGGGTTTTGCTGTGTTTTAGGTAAACTCCCTAATGAACCATTAATTATTTCAGTTTAAAGCTGAGATTATGGGGCCTTACCACAAAAATAAGACTAAAACTTATATAATGTCTAAAAGTGGGTTTTGTCGTTTTTTGTATAGAAAACTGACATAAGCTGGTGTCTAAGAGGTGTATTAATGTTTTATGGCAAAGAATTTATGCCATATTAAAAATACAAATGCGTTTTTTGTTATTTTATTTTGTTTTTATTTTCCTCTTACTGCCGATTTTACACCCTCACAATAAACAACGTAGAATGCACTCCCAACTTGGAACTGTTCGAATATTTTCGTGGGCTTCGTTTATCAATGAAATGGACACCAGTTTGTTACAGAATATATTTCCATTTACGATCAAAATTAAATTTCATTCGAACGGTTTGTTCTTTTGGGATTTATGTACTATTTCATTTTGATGACTAAAATTATTTAAATTATGGTTTAATCTGGTATTGGTTGAATGCTGATTTGTCATGCATTTGTTTTTATGGTAAATGAAGCTAATTAAATTTGATGTATAAATCCCGAATCCCCAATGAGGTCTATTTTGTCACCAATAATACACCCTGGATTGAGACAGAAAAACAACATATAGAATATGCTTACTACTATCTCTTACTACTAACGTTTTACTGACAGTCTATTTCTGAAAAATTCACAGATTTCGTGCCTCACACGACTATCAAGCACATTGGAAATGAATCTACGGAATTCGAAAAAATGTCGTTCTGACTTTTTGACTTTTTTCAAAAAGGTTAGGCTACATGGCAAACCCTAAACCAGTTCTTCTCTATTTCAAGCTCAAATTGTAGCTGACTAAATTTTCCAGAGAAATTTTTCACTCATTTTTTATGTCATTCTTCGTTTCCAAAATAAAGAGCACCAAAATTAAGAAATCGGAAAAAAATTTTTTTTCACTATTTTGGCCATAACTTTTTTAGTTTTTCACTTTCTCGAATAATTATGTTTAGACATTACAGCTCTTGTAAATATACGCATCTTTTGAACTTTTTTTGAATATCATATGTACATTTGCTGGTGCCCCTCAGGGTGGCGTGTTGTCTCCTCTAGTCTTTGCCGTTTTCATTTATTCTATAAATCACACTCTTACTTCTTCCTACCACTTATATGCTGATGATCTCCAGATCTACATTCAAGCAAGAATTAACGATGTCTTACTTGCGATCCAATCGACTAATGATGACCTGGCCCGCATATACTCTTGGAGTCAGTCTTATGGCATCACTGTCAACCCTGCTAAAACCCAGGTCATCATTATCGGAAGTCCCTATTATATCTCAAGGATTAGCACTGAACAACTGCCGGCAGTCTCATTCAATGGCGAATGTTTTGACTCTGTAAAGATGAATACAATAAAGTATTTTTCGATATACCTACTGCATGAAGTAAATACAGCTTTTTTTGTCCCAGCCCATATACGTCCTAACCGAGGGGCACTGGGCCTCCCTTCGAAACACGAAGGGGATTTAGGCCATAGTCCACCACGCTGGCACTATGCGGATTGGTGGACCGCTCGTCTTTCGAAAATGAATTACTTGAACGGACGGGTTTCATCAAGATATTTTCCTTCACCGTTGAGCAAGTGATAATAAGAAATCCGTACATAAATCCGAAAAAAAGAATTTAGTGGTACAGGCCCGCACCAGGATCGGATTACAAGCTTTTTTATATTAACTTTGAATTCTCTAAACCATGTTTACGCAAAACCACCTGCTATGCAAAAACGTATTTCCTACATTCATTTTCTAGTCTATTCTGTATCGTCGCGAGCACAAGTGCCATTCCCACCCTTCCTATACTCTGCCTATCCAAACCGTTTGTCTGGAAGACAAATCGCATATAAAAATGGTAGCGGTACAGCCTCGGGAATCGTTGTGTAAACAGCGACACTCCCGGCACAATGCGAACACGTGAAATGAGATGTCTCATAACTGGGAGGGATATATCTTCTCAAATGTGTAGGCAGTTTAGATACTGTAGCCATAAAAATTGCTTTTGTTTCAACGAAAACGCACGCCTTCAATCGCTTTCGGGATAAACAGAGCGTTATAGAGGTTTAGAACTACTTGACATACTTTAAGAGAGTCATTAGATGGAACACAAATTAAGTGGTGATAGGTTATATCCGAAACGAGGTCATCCGACAGAAAACCGGAGTGATGGATATTATCCAAAAGTGTAGCAAGCTGAAGTGGCAGTGGGCTGGCCATGTCTGTCGCAGAACCAACGAGCGTTGGAGTAGACAGGTTCTCGAATGGAGACCACGTCTTGGCAAACGTAGTGTAGGACGCCCCCCAGCCAGATGGTCAGATGACCTAAAGAAGATAGCGGGTAGTGGCTGGATGAAAAAAGCGGATGATCGTGTAAAGTGGCGCACCTTGGGGGAGGCCTATGTTCAGCAGTAGGACTGCAATAGGCTGATATGATGATGATGATGATGAGGTTATATTAGTCTTTCGCCTATAATATAGCAAAACCATCGCGTCGCATTTACTGACTGTTACATAGCTGGCAACTGGCACATTTTAATTTTTTTTTCTTTCTCAGTGTAGCGTGAATACTGACACAGACTCGATACTGTTATAAGAAAACGCTCTTAAACCAAAAATGATAATAAAGGATTCAAGCGAGAGCGCTCTGCTGTATCAAGGACAAAACTTGTCTCTATTAAACTCGTGCTTCATCTGACAAAAGTCAAACGTAGCTTTAAGTTGTTCTGTTCTGCCTACTTCTAACATAGACTATAAGTGTGAGTTATGTATGTATGTGTATCGAATCTAAAGTTTATACCGCGACTACCCCCGCCGCTCGCGGGGCACTCTGCCCCTGACAGATATTAAATTCGCATCCCGCGAACCAGCCGGCCACAATATATTACAGACGACTGTACCACTGCTGTATACATTGCGCTACATATACACTGACTGATTTAATACGAGATTCACTGAAAATGGAGATATACAATGCTTTTATGCTAAGTAATAGTGTAAACTGTGACGGTATGCTTTTTGCTTTTAAATTTAGCAAAAAAACTCTACACAAACAACAAAACAGAAATATAGATACTATGTGCAAGCTTTTGCGTGCGAAAATTATACGGCCGTTGTGTTATTCTAGTGTCTAAGCCATGTTACTAGAAAGTTTTATCAAAATTCGTCCAGTAGTTTTTGCATAAAGGAGTAACAAACAGCTATCTAAACTTTCGCATTAATAATACCAGTAGTTTATGTAGAGTAATGGCCACCATACATAAATTGCATAAAAGTATGCAGGGATTACGTTGGTTTTTTATAAGACTGAAATTACTTGAAAATGTTTAGGTATAGATATTTTTTTAATAGGCTGAACCGTTCAAGTGAACATACAGTCGACAAAATATGTAAAATATACAAAACGTACACAAAACAGCCCCATGTAAATTTTATAATTTTTGGTAGTCTTCAAGTTATAACTAATTTTCTTATTTCTCAGGTAATTGAGACTCTCGCCATATTTTTGGCTTTATATTCGTAATTGGTTCAGATAATATATTCGTTTTTTTTTCCAAAATAGTCTACCTACCTGATGCAGAAACAATTGTTAATTTGTATCAAACGTCTTAAAAAAAGTTGAATGTAAGAAACTTGAAATTAAGATCTTTTCAAAAATCTATAAGGGCATATAGCAATAAAAATTATCCAAAAAGTTTCAGTTATATACAAAAAAAAAACTTGACGATGGAGCGAGTTAAGCCAAAAAATGCTTATAAAGGCACTAGTACTCCCACGCACCGACGGAACACAGCAAGCTGTTTGGCGTCGGACTTCAGTAGGAGGGTGGTCGCGAACCAGACGGCCCTTTACAGAGCCTACCAAACCGCATGAGACCACAGGACGACACCTCAGATTCAGAAAAAAATGAGGTGTCATTGCCTGGGATGGATTACTAGGAGGCAGGTCTCATTTGTGTTTCCTAAGTTACCTCTTACGACACCCACGGAAAGAGATGGGGTGGTGTTATTCTCAACCGATCACCACACGGTAAAAAAAATGTTTGTTGCACTTGTAGTTGCAACAAACATTTTCACCCAACTATAACAAACCAGTAAATAGAGCCATAGTACGCGGTACAGTCGCGCACGAATACATAACGCGACGTGACAAGTAATGTTTTGGACTGATTTAGCACGTCTCATCCAAACTGCATTGGTAATGTAATCAAAACTACGTTTGTAGATGTTCGGTCACGTTGCTTCGTCCACAAATGTTTGGCGAACAACTGTGACGTCATTTTCAGATGTTGTCTTTATCTGAGACTAGATGATGCCCTGGACTTCGTTCCCGTGGGAATTCGGGAAAATTATGTAGCCTATGTTCATCGGGGATCGGGGATCTACTAGTGAAATAATTTTTCAAATTGGTCCAGTAGTTTCGGAGCCGATGCAAACAAACAAACAATCAAATCTTTCCTCTTTATAATATTACTAGCTTTCCATCCGGGACTTCATTTCGGTGGGAATCCGGGAAAATTATGTACGCCATGTTCATCACGAAGAATGTAGGATTCTAACGGCGAAAGAATTTTTCAAATCGGTCCAGTGGTTTCGGACCCTATTCAATGCAAACAAATAAACAAACAAACAATAAATTCTTTCCTCTTTATAATATTACTAGCATTCTGACCGGGACTTCGTTCCATGGGAATGCGGGAAAATTATGTAGCCTGTGTCCATCTGGGATAATGTAGCTTTCTAATGGTGAAAGAATTTTTCAAATCGGTTCAGTAGTTTCGGAGCCTATTTAATGCAAACAAATAAACAAACAAACAAACAATCAAATCTTTCCTCTATATAATATTAATAATTATTATTAATAGCATAGACTAGATGATGCCCGGGAATTCGTTACTGTGGGAATTTCTAGAAATCCTTTCTTATTCTTTGCTACTTTTGTGCCAAATTTCAGCTTTCTAGCTCGAAGCGTATGGGCTACGCGTCGATGAATCAGTAAGTCAGGACCTTTAATGATGTATGTATCCACGTATAGAGGTATATATAAAGGGAGAAACTGACTGACTGACTGACTGACTGACTGACTGACATATCAACGCACAGCCTAAACGGCTAAACGTAGGCACTTGAAATTTGGATGGGACGTAGTTTAGGTACCGTAGAGGTGCACTAAGAAAGGAATTCCCGAAATTCCCGCGGGAACGGGAATTAGCGGGAAAATCCTTTTGTATGAAAAATCTAAACCGCTTAAGTTAGACGCTTGAAATTTAGCATGCAGGTACCTTAGTAAACTTAAAGCTTAGTTGCAACAGGATATTGCAAAATTCCCACGGGAACGGGAGTTATAGGGAAAAAACTTTTGTATGTAAAAATCTAAATCACGTAAGATAGATGTTTTCAATCTGTGTACTATGTACAAAAAGGAATTAACACGCAAACGAAGTTGCGGGCATCAGCTAGTAGAGGTATATTCGCAAAGAATTGGTTAGAGCACCTAAGATATCTAAGCCTGGGTGCGTGGGTCCAAGTCCCATTCGCGCCGAAACTTTTCCCTAAAATCATTTGTTTAAATACAAATTCTTTGTATACATGTTCGGTGCGAATGGAATACTAAACCTGGTGTCAATGATTTAAACCGCCAAATGGCTTTTGCCTTGGTTTAACGACTATAGTTAATCAACAAAAATTCGAGTCCTTGTCTTCAAAGAAATAAATAAAAACCAAATGCCTAAAAAAACAGGGAATGGTATCTATACATATCTATATCTATACATATTATAAAGAGGAAAGATTTGATTGTTTGTTTGTTTGCATCGAATAGGCTCCGAAACTACTGGACCGATTTGAAAAATTATTTCACCATTAGAATCCTACATTATCCAGCATGGACATAGGGTACATGTTTTTCCCGAATTCCCACGGGAACGAAGTCCCGCGCGGGAAGCTAGTAGAAACATAAAAGTAAAGTCCTGAAGCATATTATGAACAATCAAGTAATTTTGCAAGTACTGTTAAAAATCCACAATTCATACTCGTAATTATAGACAGCTTGTGAAATTCCTGGTAATCAATAGGGGAGAAAGGGCAGTTAAGTAACAGAAATCATAGGTTCCGTCAGAAATGCAAACATTCTAAAGTCAGATATTTCTCGCTGGGTGATGCTCTCCCCTTTCATGATGCATTTCATAAGCGAATTGAGGAACAGTAATGTTCAAATCCTGGTGCGAGCCTGTACCACTAAATTCATCTTTTCGGATTTATGTACGGATTTCTAATTATCACTTGCTCCTAGAAAATTCATTTTCGAAAGACGAGCGGTCCACTAACCCGCATTGGGCTAGCCTGGTGGACAATGGCCTAAATCCCCTTCATGTTTCGAAGGGAGGCCCGTGCCCCTCGGTGGGGACGTATATGGGCCGGTAAGAAGAAGATAAGATGAATGTTATAATAAAAATAAGTTTTTCCTCTATACGTTTCTATTATTAGTAGAATTAAGTATTTCTTGGTGGAAATCTAAGCCAATTCTCTTTTTAACTCATGACCGATGCTGCTACGAGAGATGAATGGAGAAACCCCGAAGCTCCTTCCATTGTTGCTGCCTAAACTTTTTTTTTGGTTTATGTTTTTCTAGACTCTACTAACACTAGATTGTTAGTAAAAACTATGGACTATCTGAAATAAATCATACATGACATGTTTAACGTCATTAATACGAGAACAAACATAATTTTTGTACACAAATGGGAATCGAATCTAGAATAGTCGATAAACGTGTAACTTCACGTTGTTTTCAATGAAACTGGTTTTGGTCACCAAAAACATTAAATACAAAAACAATTTTTTTACTAAATTGTCAGTATTCTATTTTTGTTTGAGCTAAAATTAAAGTAAAATATGAATAAGATATTAAAAATGTTTGTTTCTTACCAAAATCGTTGATAAATCATATAAACAAAGTAACAAATTAATATCTAAAAAGTATTTTCCATCAAAAACAATAACGAAAACAAGTTAAAGAACTAAACAAAGGAATTAATTACCCCGCTCTGTCTTACCCCACACACCCTAGGGGTAATAACCGACAGAGGGGTGGTTACTTACCCCTTTATGCCCCTTTATTAGTCCCCCGTTGGGCCCTAATGCATGTCACTATTGCGCTATAGAACTAATGCCTTAAATGTCCTTTTATAATGAAGTTATTGAAGAGTGAATTGTTGATGGAGTAAAATGAGTAACTAAACATTTACTAACTAAAGTACGCAAAGCACACCTCTGAAATTTATTCTACAGACAACTGAGAACGGAATCTTATAGGTATTAAAATATAGTTTGCGGTTGAACAGAAATATTCTTAACCTGCACAACGTGAAACAACGCGGTCAACTGTCAAATATGTGGTGAAATGACAATGCCAGAGGGCGAGCAAGCTTTTGCGCGGCGCACAAAGAAAGTAAAGTTTTACCATCATCGGATTGGCCAGACGCGCGTGTTTTTCACGGGCCGTGTTAGCTAAGCTGGACTTCTAGATAATGCAATGTCACATTTATTCAGTGATAGAGAAAATCGAAAGTTATAAAATGTATAGGAATGACAGACACAATAAAAAGTCACGTGGCAAACCCATACATTTCAGAACTATCGATCTTAGTGATCGTGCAAGGTGGCGCACCTTGGGGGAGGCCTATGTTCAGCAGTGGACTGCCTTAGGCTAATATGATGATATTAGTAATCACTAACAAATTCTGACTTTGTCTAGGCCTTCCCCGTAACCTACTAACTTCAGTAGTAGAGGTATAGATAAGTGCTAAAGTTTTTGAGAATCAATGTCTAAATCCGCGAAAACTAATGAACGAATTTAGATGGATTTTTTCAGTAGTGTAGAAATAGAAATATAAATGTCACTACAATGATAATAACTTAAAAAAATATGTCTCATAATCCACCAATCGTATGGCATGCAAATATTTAAAATTGTTGAAATAATAAAATGTAACTTAAATTGATTACATAGGTAAGAATTGGCAGCTTGCATTATTTTCTTTCATCTATATTGACCTTGTATTAAAAATTGTCACAGCTACGCAATGACGATCATTATTTTCACCAAATTACTACCCGAGGGTCCCAATTGACCTATTTCCTTCTATCTATTAAGGCGTGTCTCCGAAACTACTAAAACCTATAGGGACTCGTTTTTGTTTTAATTAATTAAAGAGAACTTTTAAAAAAATTACATTTTCAAGTTGCCTTTTTTATAGTGGCCACACCTTACCCCATGGGATTGACTTACATGGGTAGGTGGTATTGTACATTTGTATATAGAAATGATAATAATTTATTTACATTTAATATATGACTGCTTACATGTTCACTGGTGAAAAAAATAATTATTATATAGTCATTACAAATGGCATCAAGGATTTTCGTTTGCGCAAATAGTAGCGCAACCATATCTGACTCAAACCGAATGTGAATATCTGCCTTAAATTGAAAAAAAAAACGATCATCTCGCTTATTAATACGTAACACACTTAATTTCAAAATAGAATCAATAAATGCTAAAGTCTTTTTACGCCATTCTGTGCAGGTAACTAACATTGCAAGTACGTTGTTCACCAAGAAAGTGACTGCGTCGTGTATAAGCAATCTAGTTCGGAAATAACACTTTTCTTCGGAAATAACACTCACCTACGAGGGAATTATGACAAATTTCAATACTTAGAGCTTACATATAGCCAAAACTACGTCGAAATGAAATTTTTATTTTTTATTTAGAATGGTAGCTGAGCTGTGCAGTAGCTCAAGCATGACATCATCGTGCGCGCAATGCGCTGCGTTCTATGTCAAAATGTCAACATTGACAACGCCAGAGGGCGAGCAAGCCTTTGCGCCTTTGTGCCGCGCGAGTTTGTTGCGATCATGCTCGAGCTGCTAGAAAAACAAGCAGCCAATGTCTTGCGTAGGAACGTATTTAAAGTTCACGTGCTCAAATTATCCTTTTTGATTCGAACAACTGAATTTTTATTTCAGTGTGGTAGTTCGAGTAGTTCAGTTCAGGTGTCATAGCACAACTAGCCAAGCGGCCGGAATTTAAGGCTCCTTGGAGTTTCAGGAGCTGTCCGAAGATCTAAGGGAACTACATAGATGAGCTATTTGGCAGTAAAAAATCGTCAGTTGAAGGATCAAATCTTTTTCTGGAAATGAATCTGCAGCCCGAGCACGATTGGTGCCGAGTGGTGATCGGTTTAGAATAACATCACCCCATCCCTTTTCGTGGGTGGCGTAAGAGGCGACTAAGGAAACACAAATTACACCTGCCTCACGTTCTTTGTAATATTTATTTTATTCTGGTTTTTAGTACTTGTTTGTTGTTATAGGGCATATAGAAATACATCATTTGCAAAAATTCCAACTGTCTAACTATCACGGTTTATGCATGAGCCTGGTGCCAGACGGACGGACAGCGGAGCCTTAGTATTAGGGTCCCGTTTTTTCCCTTTGGGTGCGGAACCCTAAAAAATATGGGCAAGTTAAATTTTTATAAAGTTTACGTACAAAAAATTTGGATGGTGATAAAAAAATCTTCTTATATAATGCACATGCATCATGGCCAAGCATATCCCGAATGTGAAAAGAGAGCGCTAGGATGAAGGATATTTTGTTGCAATACAGTTTTATCATAATCACAATACAGAGAGAATTAAAAAAAAAGTTCATATTAGTAGAAAACCCACAAATCTATTTCGAATTTAATAAATATTTGCCATTTCTAGATATTGTGTTCATTGTAATCTACTCTTGCCAAGCAAACAGGGGAGGCAATGATAAGTGGATTGGACCTCTCTCATATTGCACCCACTTCAAATTTAAACACCGCGCTTCGAGGTCTGAACACTATTTGCAGTTTGTTTTCATTTCTTTAAGGTTTGTTTTATGATTTCCGAAAATTAAAAAGTTTATTTTTTATTCAGGGTAATCTTGGAACATCAGTGGCTATCTAAAGACCCTAAAAAAAATGGGGTGTTGAAAATTGGACTTGTGTATCTGTGTGTCTGGCTGTGATACACCTCAAACTCTTAATACCCAAATTTTTTGTCGAGGTTTTAAACATTAGAGTCGGCAAATGCTCGATTACAGAGGTGTAGTAACTTATTTAGTTTAAGTAACATAACACTGAACTCCTTCTTCATAAATGAAAAATAAAAATAAACTTGATGACATCACTTTTTCAACAAAAAATCACATCGAAATCGGTCCTTCTCGTTGAAAGCTGTTATGTCAAATAGATAACCACACATGTTATATACACGTTCAACTTGTAACACCTCTATTTTCCATCAGAGGTCAAAAAGAAAGTAATACAGTAAATTTGAATTCCGTAGCGAGAAAACTTCACCTTTTGTTGTCTTCAAAAATTATAGCATCGTAAATTCAGAGGCTCCCAAACTTTTAATAGACTGTCAAACTTCAGTAATAATACACAAAGAGATGGTGATTTCACACAATTTGTATTCATAGAATGCGACCACGTATAAGACATGCAACGTTTTGCTGTTGCAATGCATATTGTACACTGCACATTTAATTGCATTTCAACTTGTGTAAGATTTATATTGTGCTCGCACTGTTTCTGGGTAAACCTGTAGTAACTTTAACGAGATGCAATGTTTAAAAAAATATGTAAAAAAACTGCATGATTCAGGAAAAGTATTTCGAGAAAAATTTGTTTGTTTGTTTGATGGTTCACAATTTTTAAAACGAAACTTCGGAGTCCACAGATCCCAGATATAGGTTTAGGAAAATCCAACAAAAAAAAAGGAAAACTTTGTAGAAGAGATCTAGCGAAATTGATGGATATTACACCAATTCATCAGTAATTATAAAAAAAAAAGTATACACATTATTATATATTTTTTAAATAAAGTCTAAAATTACAAAACACTAACTGCCGTACTCAGAGACGTCAATTAAAGTTAAGAAGTAATTAAATTTCATGCTATTCTTGTTTATATCAACAAGAGTGAAAGAGACAACATCAGAGTTTAACAGTACTCAACTTTGAAGTCTCTGACTACGGCAGTAATAGTTATTCTTTAAAATACGACACAGTACAAAAAATTAAATAAAAAATAGAAAAAAAATTAAGTACACATATTTTATTATTATTCATGGAATGTTTCGACCAATTTTAATTTATTTTTTTATTAATTTACCGAATTCTTGATAATGATGTATATTTACAATATTATTTTTAACATTCTTTGAAAATTCTCAAAATAAATATTTTCAAACGCAACATTCAATTCATTTGACCCCTCAAAATCTTGAAACTCATTCCCCTGCTATCTAGATTAATGTCGGTATACTTGACAATGCGAAGAGGCCCATCCCTCAGTAATTGTGTCTCCTCACATCGAGGGCACCTCACCCACTTCATCCTGAGAGCTACTCCGCTACCTATGGCACCGGTCATTAACGGCGATGTTTAATTGGATAAGGTTCTATATTTCAATGGTATTTTAAAGAGGTGTACAACTTTGTGCAAGTAGTGTTTTGAGATGAGAAGTTTAATATTTTTAAACGGTTAACGCTTGAACAGAATATCTCGTGAAGTTTATAAGAAAATATCAAAATTAGATAAGGACAAAAAAATTGAAATAACAATACCTTTAATTTAACTAAATACATAAGCACATTTTAGCGTGTCTAACGGCTACTGGATCGGACTCGTAAACGAGAGGTACTGAGATCGATCCCCAGTGCCGCCATGTACCAATGACTCCTTTTCTAAGTTATGTATATTAGTTACACACTAACCGATGCTCTTACGGTGAGGGAAAACATCGTGAGGAAACCTGCATATTCAGGAGACTCAATGTGTAACCATGATCCAATCCGGTCAGTTTAGCAGGATCACGGAGGTCAGATGGCAGTCGCTCCACTGTAATGACTTGACCTGCCAAAGCCTGGATCATGGTCAAGCGTACCCCGAATGAGAAACGGGACTAAGCGCTAGGAAGAAGAAGAAGACATTAGCACATTTTAAATAAAATAAATAAACGCTACATACTCAAAGGCTCACACTAAGGTTTTCCTTGTGTCGTGGATCCCTCGAAACATACATAAAGATAGATACAGCACACATGACCCGAGAACAAACATCTGCTTTTTACACAAATTTTTGCCCCGATTAGGGATCGAACCCAGGACTAGTCGATCAAGAGGCAGCGCCAATACCACTCGACCAAAGCGGCTGTCCAATCAATCAATTTTTAAACCAATTATTTTCTCAGTGACCTTACAATTAGTTTCAAGAGGTAATATGCTTCAGGTCGTTCAGTGTAATCAATTGAAGTTTCTCATTGTTTCCTCTCAGGCAAGGCAAGCTGTATCTTTGTGTCCAACAGTAAAGGCGAGCTCATTAGCAAACCTAGCAAACACTAACACTATAGGTCGACAATGCTGCCAACACGAGCGACTAAAGCCTACCAACATAGAGGCTGTAATTACCCGACAGGCCCTTTGTAAAGCGACCCGTAAACATTGCACTTTAATTATTGAAGCTACAAACGCTGTTTAATTGGGGGTTAGGCCAAAGTGGCATCAGATAGTTCATGTTGACAGTGTGTCCGCTAGCTTATAAATTAAAAGTGCTATAGTGTAGACATGCCTGAAAATTGTTTTTAATTGCAGCTAAACATAATTGAAATAATTTGTAGCGTGTTTGTCGTTTTTTTTGTTAAATAATGTTGAAAAATACTTTTTAGTAATTTCATGCGTTATTTCAAAATGCCTTAAAAATATTGTGATTGGTTTTTTTAAACTAGGTAAATTTGTCTTTGGAAATTAAAATAAACAAAATTTTATTTTGTTGTGATAAGGACACTCTTTTTTACATTCAAACCAAAAGTTGTAAATTTTAAGTACTTATTCTAAAATTAATATTAAAAGTATTTTTTAAATCATTATACTACTATGACTGGCCAGCACAACATAATATTGAAAATCTAACATTACATAGAACCACTCAAAACTCGAATCTATAGAAAGACAACTCAATTCGCTCAGACCCAACGTTTAGATAAAGCTCGTTGTCTTTATCTAGGATCTTTGTCTCTAAAAAACTAAAAGCATTTGGATCTTGCAACTTTTATAGGGATAACTTTGTTTTGTGAGAGCCACCTTCCATATCGGCTTAAGCTTATGGGCCCCGTCGAAAAAGTTTAGTCGTTTCGTGAAAGTGAGTTCTACCCTCAGCCTTCGTAATTGAGAAAACGTATCAAAACAAAATCGTCAGAAAACAGGGGTTTGGGGTTCAATTTTGCGTTGTAACTATTTTTTTGAGGCAAGATAGGTTACTTATACGGAACAAAGAGAATTGTTACTTAGTGCATAAAGTCATGCAGAACTAAGTTACTTCATAACCTCTAAATTTTTAAAAAAATTGTGACACCCCGCCCCGTCATTCGATTGCTTATAACTTTTAAACAGCTAAACCAATTTTGATCAAATGTAGCTAAAACCATCTCGATCACGTAAGCTTTTATAAAAGAAACCGCATTGAAATCGGTTCATTCGTTAATAAA
Organism: Aproaerema taeniolella; assembly: GCA_949987775.1. Taxonomy (NCBI): domain Eukaryota; kingdom Metazoa; phylum Arthropoda; class Insecta; order Lepidoptera; family Gelechiidae; genus Aproaerema; species Aproaerema taeniolella. The sequence goes on from OX465250.1 coordinate 19,917,656, forward strand.
ATATAAATATATATATATATATATATATATATATATATATTTCCTTAACTTAGCATTACATTATTATATTATGTTACAAGAGCACTCCCTTTAAGTAATGTTAAATACTCGTGTTGGGAGGCTCTGCTCTTCCATAAATATGTAGGAAATTCTTACAATAAAATAAAATAGTTAAGACAAAGAAAAAACAGATTTCAAAATATTAGTGAAGTAGTGATGTGACTAAGAGTATAGGTAGGTATAAATTAATATATAAGGGCGCGTTTATATGTGTGCGTGTGTGTGTGTTTGTGTGTATGTGTGTGTGAATGCGTGTTTCAGAGAAAGTGTATGTGTCTGTGTATGTGTGTTTATGTGGGGTGTTTATATAATAATAAAATATTATGAGTTATTTATACCACGTATAAGAACCACCATTATATCCATAAACAAAAATATGTTACTATTTAATTTAATTTCTATTATTTCATTACATGAAACAGCAACTCTGTTTGCTCGTAGTCTAATGTTTTTAACCAAGTTGTGATTTTGTTAATGAGTTACGATGCCACAGACAAACAAACAGGTACACAAATACATATATGTTCGATGTTTTTATGGAATAATAAATTCCGTTTGTTATTATGATTATTATATACACAGATATAAAGACACACAGATACGCACGTCAAACTTATAAAACCCCTCTGTATTGTGAGGGGTTAAAAACATTTAAGCACATGTGTGAGTGGTTGACCAAAAAGGGACCTGGAGGGATTGGAAAGGGTTTTTTGTTTTTCATTAATTTTGTTTCTGTAGTCTTTCTGCTTTGTTTTAGTCTAATCAGAAAATCAGAATATTTCTAAGTGTCATAGTTTTTTTTTGTGGATTTTTTAGTGAGCGCGCTCTAGGTGAAACTCATATATCGACTTGAAACTTTAAACGCGATTTACTCGAAATCAATTATTTTCCCTTGAGGTCCCTTTTTGGTAAACCACTCACATATGGTAATGTTAGTTACCGCAACTTATGTCCCCCATAATAATAAACAACTTTCCCCTAGAAGCCCATATTAAAATATAAAAAATAAATTTAGCATGCACGATCCTTGGGTAATGGAGGTGAGCCGGTAAGGATTTTTAAAAGTTCGGAGGAAATCGATAAAATAAAATACGTGTATGTTGATATGTTTGAGCATTTCGACCGTCTGTTAAATATAACATGTAACCCAATGGTAATTTAGTTGTCTCTCAGTGTAAAAATACATGACTTTATGTTCCGAACGGTCTTGAATTTTGATCACATACGAGAATTTTTATTATTTCACATGAACGAATTTGCGGGCGGAAAGCTATTAAGGAAAATAAAACTTAACAGTTTATATTTAAGTAAAATAATTGTATTTATAAAAATTACGAGAAAAATTTGTTATCATGAAATGATTTTACTTGAAAATAACCTATATAATAATACGAGTATTATAAAGAGGAAAGATTTGATTGTCTGTTCGTTTGCATTGAATAGACTCCAAAACTACTGAACCAATTTGAAAAAAGATTTCACCATTAGAATGCTACATTGTCCCTGAGTAACATAGGCTACATAACTTTCTCGAATTCCTACGGGAACGAAGTCCCGAGTAGAATGCTAGTTATAAATAAAATGAAATGAAATCATTTTATTGCTAAAGTTAGTTCTATGATACAGTGCCTAAATTAACAATAAAAAGTAAGAACTATAACCTAAGCAAAAGGAACCAAGCTTAACAATGTGCTGTCCAAAAAACTGTACAGCGCTGGTTTTCAGCGTTTATTTCCAACTAATGATTTTTACTTAAAAGTAAACGTCCAGAATTTAAACTCATATCAACACAGGACAAAAGAAAAAAGAGGCTCTGTATTCATGTAAAATGCACGGAACCTCGCAAGGTCCGAAGGCTCTTGACCGCCTTCCTAAGGACTGCCTTTCAGGAAGATGTGTAGAGTGAACTTTCAGCCTGAATTTAATGGAATGCCCCAAGCTTTCACACTTGGATTCGCAGTTTTGGAGTCGCATCAAATATTCATAGAACTGTGTTTACCATAAACCATTTCATAATATGAAGGAAGGTCGGTAGGTTTTCATCTTCATGATACATATTTCTATGTTTTTATTTTTATTTATGTACTTGCTTGAAGATGTTTGGGATTTCGTTCTAGTGGAAATTTAGCAAAATAGTTCGTATTTCTTTGGTTTCGTTATACAAAGAAAATTTTGTGTCAAACTTTGAATTTCTTGGTGCAAGGATTTGGGCTAAGTGTTGATGAACCAGTGAGTCAGAACCTTTAATTTGATATATTCTTGCTGAGATCGAAATTTTTAAGTTATAGTGCTTTCTAATTTAACGGGATGATTAATCAGGTACGTCATTTTAACATAAGAAGTGAAGTACAAATGTGAACAACCAAAAACAACCTGTAATGCGAAGATGCTAAGTATTATTTTGAATTGATAAAATTGGACTGTTTCTTTCTTTTCTAAAATAATAACCATATTTCAATCCAAGTTTTTATAGAGCAAGTTTTTAAGTTTTTATATCGAAATTTTTATTTTGAGAATTTCATATGGGTTCCTTAAGCCCCGATTCTATAACTTAAGTTGTGTGTCGATGGAATGGTCACCATTTTATCCGTTCAGGTGGCGAAATTGAGAACTACCTAAATTTCATACATCTAATAACGGCTGTTTGGACTAGTGGCGCCACCGCCAACTGAATTTCAGTTGCTAGGTAGTTTGCAACTTTACGTTCGGGTGGCGGTGGCGCTGCTAGTCAGGGTGGTTGTCAGCAAGTAAATTAAAATTAAATAGTTCTCAATTTCGCCACATGAACAGATAAAATGGCCTTCTTTCCATCGACACACAATTTAAGTTAGAATCGTGGCCAAGTTGTTCAGTTTCATAGACAGAATAACCCCTAAAGTTTCTCTAACTAATTGAAAGTCAACCCGTAGCCAAAAGTTGTTCCAAAACTTTCTAAAAGTACTTTAAATTCATAATAATTTAAGATTTCAAATGCCAGTATCAAAATACCTTAGGTAACTTTGACATTCAATAACCAGATAAAGATCGGCAGACCGAGATTTAATTTAAATTCCTTTGCAAAGTAACTTCTGAGGAACGGTTGTAATAAAAAAGAAAACACAAAGAGGATCGTATCTGCAAATCGGAGAAAATTATAAAAATGGAATTCCATTTGAATAAAATTCAGATGGGAGCGAGTAACGGGGCCGGTGTAACAGTGATGTCATAAGTCGTTACTCTAGAGCAATCATATTTTGTGCAAGTTTCGCTTAAATTTGTTTCTTACTAGCTTTACGCCCAGGATTTCCAATTTTGATGTTTCAGCAATGATGCACTACAATCAAAATACATCTTTTATCGATTTTCGGAACGAACTATCTTCTTTTTTTGCTGAAATACAAATATATATAGGATTACGATTATTTTGGAAACATAAATGATTGTAACTGAAGAAATAATAGATTATGACATTGTTTGAATTTGGAATAGGGCCTTCCAAACAATGGTTAAATTCTTAATTTTTTTAATTAAATGACCCAAAAAAATCTTAACACGTGAATATCTTAGCTACAATGTTTTCCAAATGCAAATTCCTTGCTGAGGCAGCACCGTTTCACCACATCATTCATTTGTATGCTATTTTGGTGTCTGTATTGTATGGTGAATAAATTTATTTTTCTTTCTTTCTTTTCTTTCTTTCTTTCTTAATCGAAAAATTATACCCTACTTACGAAGATTATAAACAAAACGCTCTAAGGTATGGTGATATTGGTGATGTTATTGCTTAATTCATTTGAAAAATGGCAAGGCTCTTTGGGGAAGACTGCACCTTTGTTAATAGGGGCAAAGTTAAAAATGCTTATGTATGTCTGTATCCATGTAAACATTTTTTTACAGAACTACGAAACAAAAAAAAATCCCTTAGAGGGATTTCTTCCAGCTAACCCTTGAGAAAAACGTAAGAAGACTAGTTACAGGATCGGCGACTTGCGCAATAAGCCAATTTTCACCGCCACATTAATTATATTGCTAATAAAAATATACATATTTTATTTAAAACATGTCAAAATAATACATAATTAGCATTATAAACTAATTAATTAGTCAAATAACCCGCCCCGGAACATTACAGGCGCAAAGGTACCCATAACGCTAGTCGCATTGCCGCGTTGGATCGCGATGGACCCACAACGGGGATCATAGAACGGGGATAAAAATATTGAAATAAATACAATATTTAATTCCCTACTTTGATTTATTTTAAGTAACATCCTGAATGTGCTAGGTAAAAACGCTATTTTTGACTTTGCTCGCCATTGTACTTTTGCAATCCCTACCTGTAGCAAGTCTCTGCGTAATTGAAATTATTCTTAATCCCGCGGGATCGCGAACTTGCGGCTGATTAATGTTCTAAGTACCGTTTTCCACCGTTTTTGGATTTTTCAGGATTGTTACTCTACTAATTTGACGTAATTTTTTTTTGATAGTACGTTTATTATAATATTCTTTATTGCACAAACAAAGTAAGAAAAAATTTACCAAAAAATCGTTTACAAAGGCGAGCTCTGGAAGAGATCTCTTCCAGCCAACCTTACCTTACCTAACCTTGTACACTAAACACATACACTTTTTACAAAATCTATGTAATTCATACAAAAAAAGAAGAATAACAATAAAGATACAAAAAAAACTACACACATAACATTGTGAATATGTGTGCCACAGTCAGTGTAAGAGAAGGGCCGTAGCTGAGCATGTTTTGTCGAAATTTATTCTTCTGTATATCATCACAACACTTCACACTTAAATATAATGAAGGCGAAAGTTTGTGAGTAAGTTTTTATGTTTGTTACTTCTTCACGCTCAAAGGTTGGACCCATTTGAATAAAATTACGCTTCCGTCGTGCGCCGTAAATAAAATAACCGTCGTACGCTTCACACAGTAAAGACTCTGTATTGCCGCTCCGTAATTTTTTTTAATTTTTTTGGGCAAAAAGTTATGTTTGTGAGAAAATACATTTAACATCGGATAGAGGAAAGTGTTAGTACAAAATAGTGAAAATTTGAAGCAAAAACATTCAATAATCAGTGAGTAATGATCAAATCTATTTCAAAATTTTAATTTGACGGTTAAAACCATGACCTACGACAATCCGCAGTGAGCTCGCTTGGATGAATCATCACCACTCATAGTCACATAGCCAGCAATCCAACTATCATCAAGTCAACTTTTTCACTTGTTTTAAGCAAGCGCGTTGTGGTCGAGCGGTATAGCAAACAGACTTTGAAGCGGACAACCCAGGTTCGATCCCAAGACAAAGAAACTTTTTTATCGTTTTTATTTTATTTTTGAACGAAGTTGTGGTAAAAATGAACTCTAATAAAATTGGATTATGCTACAAGTGCAACAAGAGAATTCATAGAAAAGAATTTTTGAAGTGTATGAATTGTACTAAAATTCTTTGTGCAAATACGACATGTGCACAAATTCCCGAAAAACTTTTTGACATAATGACAACAGAAAAAAAGAAATCCTGGATATGCAGGCAATGTAGAATTAAAAAAAACAATATCACGTCAAAAAAAAGTCTATCTATGACTCCTAAGCATGAAACAGCAACTGTTGTTGGCCAAGAGTTGTCGCAAAGTGTATTGATGAGGAACTCATCACCAAGCTATTCTATTCAAGAAACGCCTAAGTCGCAGGACAATATAACACAACGAAGATATAAACCTAATGTACCTGTTAATAATTCTTTTGAGCAGTTGACAGTAGAAGATATTGATGAAGGGGCACTCGTAAGGAACAGTACTATGAATAGTCTGCCAAATCTTTCAACGGAATATGAGGAAGTTTCTGTACTCAAAACGGAGATATCTAGACTAAATGAAGAGCTCAAAAAAGAAAGAGAAGATTTCGCAAATATATATGAAGTAAATCTAGACCTTTTAAAAGTCATCGAGAAACAAAAAGAAAGTATCAAAATTTTGAAACAGTTACTTTTAACCGAAAGTCATGGTTCACGTGCAGTTAGCGTAACACCGAGTTCTGCAAAGAAAACAGAGTGGACTCCGACATCAACTAGAAAGCAAAAGTATAAGCAGTTGTTTGCTGATATAAGAAAGGGCTTGCAAGACGAAAATAACGGACAGCTAAAAACATCGTTTCCACGTGATAATAACTCTCATGATTGTAAAGAGACTGACACTGACTTGAATTCCAATACTTTAAAGATGATAAACCACTCTGAACTACGCTCGAAGATCTCTTTCAAAAATCCTGAAGCCAAAATTCTTATACTAAGTTCTGAGAAAAACAAAAAAATTCTGCCAATAGCAAATAGAGTTTTTGATAAAAACCATGCCATTTGCCACTATCTGTTGCCGAATCGTGGTCTACTTGACATGATAAAGGATTTAGATCGTAAGCTAAAAGGATACACGATGGAAGACTATTGTGTGATTCTTATAGGAGAGGAGGATTTCAAGATTTCGGCAGATTACTTTAATATAGTTAGACGTTTAAGATTGACACTAGAAAATATAAATTTTACTAATATTATTATTTGCTTACCGACATTCAAATGTAATAATGTTAGCGACATATACAATGGACGAATTGAACTATTTAATGACATTTTAAACAAGGACATGCAAAAATATGACTACAATGCTTTTGTTGTAGATTCGAATCTAAATTTAAAATACGATCAAACTATGTTTCATAAGTATTCAGGCCAAGTAAATTATATAGGATTATTAAATATATTTGATCAAATACGTAATCAGATTAAGGATACCACGGAATGGTGTAGAAGTAGGTCTAAGAATAATAAAACGAATTTGAGAAAGAGTAGCGGTGGATACACACAAACGGGATCTCAGTTTTTTCTTGAGTGTTGAGAATTTTAATTGCTTAGATCACAGTTCGGATGAAAGAGGGGCCATGCAAAATTTTTCATGTAGTCTACCTAATTTAAGTATCATGTCTCAAAATAATGATGATAACTTAAGTAGCGTCTCAAAAATCATTTCATCTAAAAAAAGTTGTATAAATATTTATCATCAAAATGTTTGCGGCCTTACAAAGAAGGCAGACCAAATTGAAATATATTTAGAAAGTTTACAGAATAGGTATAATTATGTGTGTATTAGCGAACATTTTTTAAATAACTTGTCAGCAAATGTATTAGACTTTGAAAATTATGATATAGCGGCCATCTATTGTAGAAAGAAAATGATTAGAGGTGGGTCTTTAATTTTAAGTGACAAAGGAAGAAAATGTCAGGAAATAAATGTCTGCAGCAGCTTCAATAAGGAAGAAGTCTTCGAATTATGTGGCGTTAAAGATCATCTTACTGACATTAACATATTTTGTTGCTATCAGAATGGGAAATATTACGACTCTTTTCTTGAAAAATTGGAGCGGTTTTTGCAGCGTTTCATGGATAAAAAGTGTGTAATATGCGGAGATTTCAATGTGAATTTATTAATAGAGAGTGACAAAAAAAGAGATTTTCTTACATTGTTGGCGAGTTACAATTTCAGGCATATTGTAAATCAGGCTACTTTTGAGCGCAATGGTTTGAACTCGTGTATAGACAACATATTAACAAATATATCTGAAGATAATATTACTGATATAAATGTGGATGTGAATGGTCTTTCGGATGGACATTCTGCAATTAGCTGTAGTGTGATGGTTGACGATAACAGACAAACGAAAGAAGAAATTATAATAAAAGAGCAAAGATCTTATTCCCAAAAAAATGTTTTTAGTTTCAGACAAAAATTATTAAAAGTTGACTGGGAACTGTTGGGACTAAATAGTTTCCTTAAACAATTTAATGATATTTTTAAATCTAGCTTTATAAAGACACGGAAAAAAGTTAATTTAAACAAACTATCAAAAGTAAATTGGATAAGTAAAGGTATCAAGGTCTCTAGCAAAATGAAACGTTTTTTAAGTAATGCTAGTATATCACAAAATCATCAGAGTCTTATAGAGTATAAAACAAATTATATACGTATATATCGAAGGGTCATTTTATATGCAAAAAGGATAAATACACAGAAGGAAATCAAACAAGCAGCGAACTCTGTTAAAGGCATCTGGACAACAGTAAATAGATACAGTAAAGTCAATAAAAAAAACAAAAATACGTGTAATAACATAATATTAAAGTCGAATGAAAAAGTAATAACACGTCCAGATGAAATTGTTGAATCTTTCTCTAAAGAATTTAGTCATAAGGAGCTAATACATAATAATGCTTCATCAGCATTCCGTATTCTATCAAACAGCGTTAGTAGAGTAGAAAGGACCTTATACCTTAGACCAGTAACAGTTTCAGAACTCGAAAAAATTGTGAATAATATGAAAAATAAAACATCATATGGCTACGACGAAATATCTATAAAAATAATCAAAGAAAATCTTGATTTGCTAAAAAGACCTCTTGTTCACCTGTTTAACTTGTGCTTTGAAAATAGTACATTTCCCGATCAATTCAAGATAGCACGTATTTTACCGTTACACAAAAAGAATGATAAATTTAATACGAAAAATTATAGACCAATATCACTATTGCCAGTGTTATCAAAACTATTGGAAAAACTTATTAAAGTGAGGCTTACGGCGCATCTTAATTCGTGTAATGTATTAATTGACCGACAATTTGGTTACAGAAAAGGTTTGGGTACTAAGGAAGCAATACAAACCATGGTGACTGATATTCTTACAAAAGTAAATGAGAAACAAAAAGTTGCAGGCATTTTTTTGGACCTAACTTCTGCTTTTGATTTAGTAGATCATTCAATTTTGATTGCAAAACTTGAATATTATGGCGTTACAGAACGAAACCTGCAGCTTTTCAAGTCATATTTAAGTAACCGCTATCAATATGTGGAACTTAATACGATGTCTGATAATGGCAGCGTTGAAGTGACCACATCAAAACTAGAGTCTGTCACGAGGGGTGTGCCACAGGGGTCAGTGTTGGGGCCTATATTTTTCTTGCTATATGTTAATGATTTGATTAATTACATGACATTACAAACTCCTGACATAAATTTGACATTATTCGCAGATGATACTACGGCTATAGTTGCTAGTGATGATATAAATAAGCTATCGGACAAAGTTAATACTGCTTTAAAATATTTTGACATTTGGTTTGCGACAAATAATTTAAAAATTAACATTGACAAAACTAACATTATTTTATTTAGAAACACTTCACGTAACAAGGATATTCTTAATTTAAATTTAAATGGAAAACTAAAAGAAACGGTTACAACAGTCAAAACTCTGGGTATACGGATAAATGAATATTTAAATTGGAAAGACGAATTAAAAGAAATAGAAGCAAAAGTGAGTTCTGCTTGTTATGCTCTTAGGACATTAGGCAATATTCTTACCACGGAGCAATTAAAGGGAGTTTATTGTGCCCTTGTCGAGTCTAGATTTAGACAAAGCATAACACTTTGGGGTGCTAGTTACAGTTACAATACAAATAGAGCTTTCATTTTGCAAAAAAGGGCGATAAGGGCTATGGTTAGAATACCGCCGTGGGAATCATGTCGTGACCATTTTGTAAGACTTGGCATATTAACCATACCCAGTCTTTATATATTAATAATACTAACAGACTTTGTAGTAACTCGTAAACGATATGAAACAGAAATTGAGAGAGAGAAAAGAGAGAGCACCAGACGGAAGGACTTTAAGTCACTAATTGCACCACATTTAAATGTTGTTGAACACGGAGTCCTAAATCAAGTTACCCGATTTTATAATAAGTTGCCTGTAGAGTTGAAGGTCGAAAACAGTAAAAATGTATTTAAGAATAAATTGAAACTTTTTTTATTAAGTAAATGTTTTTATGATGTACAAGAATTTTTAGACGGTTAAGATTAAGTTAAGATTGATTTCGAACACAAATGTATTTGTTATCGAATAAATAAATAAAAATTTGATATAGAGGTAGCTGACACATTGGATTAACACATAGGCAACATTATTTTCCCGAATTCCCACAGAAACAAAGTCCTGGGTGGGAAAATAGTCTTTGTCTTGACTGAATGACTGATGAATCAACACACAGCCTACACCACTGGTGGTAGAGACGTGTTGTTCAACATGAACGAAGTAACGGGCGTCCTGTCTAACTTAAATGTATAAAGCTGAAATGTTTCATAAATGTTCCATTAACATAGTAGATGTTAAGGAAACCTTTGTGCAAAAAGTAAGGATTCAACAAAACTCAAATAGAAAAAGAAGTCCCGGCCATACTCTAGTTATTTTCTATAAATGGTGACTACAAAAGTATTTAAACAATCCATATTTAAATACTTTTGAGGTTACAATTTACAAATAGTAATTGTACTAGCAGATATATTTTATAAAAATAAATTAGTTAAATACAAAATCATTAGACCACGTAGCAGAATTTAAATAATATGAAAAAAACAGAAAACTTGTCACAGAAAATATAAAATTATGAAAAAAGTGAGAACGAGAATCTAATGAGATACAGATGAGTTCTATCACACTTCTACAACGAGCTGCCAACACCAAGGTATATTTTCTAGGATAATATACTATGTAGACTTACTTATTTCTACCTACTTAACCTAGTATGTGAGAAATACCGAAATTTGATTTGATTTTGACTTGCTTTTTTGATTTGATAATGTAGACTGCCTTCGAGTCCAAAACCAAAAACTTGAGTTTGGTCTTAGAATTTGATTTTCTTTCAATCCTTTGTGTTTATTTTCAGTCTAGATAGATTTCGAACACACGTAGAATTTTTTATGTGTGTACATATGTCTGTAAATGAACACTTTAAAATAGTGATATTTTCATATTTTGTTGTGTGATTTAAATTAGCATAAAAAAAGGATGTGAATCATATTAGAAATAGTTCTCTGTTTCACGGAAAAATACACCAATCATCACTAAAATTTAACAAACTAACTTGAAGTCACTTCATATTTATTGCTAATTTTACACACACTGCCAAATTCATTTAAGTAGATACAAAAATTTTACTAGCTTCTCTTTATCTCAAATACTATATAAATAAACTCTACAATATCCGGAACTAAAAGCCGACTTAAAATATTTCAAGGAAAGGTACTGAGGCGATGATTTATACCTTTTATCTTATTTACCAAGACATTTCTCCTTCTTAACAATTTACTTGGACATTTTCATTATATTCCTTTCATAGTACTGTTCTAAGAAATAATTTATAATTTAAATGTGAAATTTCATTTAATTTGTTTCCGTCTTTGATGGAAATTGGGTGTTTTTGGTATACACAGGTTAAGCACCCTATAAAAAAATGAAATTTCAATTTGTGGCTCGTAAGAAGAAAAAGAGAGTTTAATCTTTGTTTCCAGATCCTAAAATTTGTCTTTTTTCATTAAATACCTATTCGGAGTCTTATTATTTTTTGTTTTGGAAAGTAAAATTATTAGTTACTGCATTTTGTATTAACTTTAGAAAGAGATATTTTAACATTTGTATATAGATAAGATACCTACATTATTTTTACAGTTATGCGGCCAATTTTCATATTTCATTAAACATAAATGCGTTTGCACATTGAATAAACGCAAAGCTATAAAACTGAGCTGCAGGCTGACTTGTCATCAAAATGCAGCTTTATGTATCCAAATTAAACGGGGCCACACATCACCGCAAATTATCCACGGCTATCATTTTATTATGTAGGCATGTGTTGAGCGGAAGCTTTTAAAGTAGTTTGAATTTTAATATTATTTTAATCTCAAATTAATTATTTTTCAGACAGTGTGTTCTGTTAATGAATTTTTTAGTTATTGTTGTTTTCTTTATTCGTGAAATCAATTCTGATTTACACTTTTTATAGTGTGGGTATAACATGGTATCTGGTAAACTCAGCTAACCCAGCAGCTCGAGTACGATGGTGATACCGCGTAATGCGCCGCGGTCCTATGTCAAAATGTCAACATTGACAACGCCAGAGGGCGAGCAAGCCTTTGCGTGGAGCTCTCTCGCGCAATCAAAGTGAAGTTTCAACGTCAGCCGAGTGACGCGCTGCGCGAGTTTGTCACCATCGTGCTCGAGCTGCTGGTATAAGAATTTTAAAACCGCCAAATTGGGCTCTGACATTGTTTAATGATTGTGGTCAATCGACAACAGCCGCGACCGCAGAGCACGTTACCCTCCGGAAGCACGAAAACGCTCGTGATGAATTGCTATTATGATCACCCATCAGGTCCAAGCCTATGTTCACGTTGCTAATGTGATGGTGTGATGGTAAGGTAAAATATTTTAAAAAATGTTTCGCCAATTCGGACAACTCGAACGATCTCAATATTTTTTATACATAATTTGGGTTCCTTGGGGTAGTTGTTCAGTTTTACGGGTCCAAGACACCACATGATAGCAAAATTATTCACAGACCGCTGTGTATAGATAGAATCAACGTGAAAATATTAAATTAATAAGGATGGTGCTATATATGTATTTTTTTTATTGTTATAGCTAACAGAAATGTTATAAAAGTCTACTAATTAACGGAACTTATTAGTGACATCCCTAATTTTGCATTATGACACGAATATCGGCAAGAGTTATGGATTTTGCCCGTTCCTATTTACCTAAAATGTAGGCAGCTTGCAGCTTACCAAAAACTGAAATAATGAATTTATACCATCATTCTGAATAATTTTCAAATACAATTTTCTTCAGATTTTTTTTTTAATCATGTTTTCTTAACGTTTTCTGTTTTTAATTTAAATTTCGTATTCAAATATCCTCCTTTTTGTTATAAAACAAACGTACTAGCGTAAAACACAAAAATCAGCAAAGAACATTGCATTGTGCCAGAGTAGGTTAATTACGAACACTCTTTAACTTAACATTTCTAGGAAAAAAAGCTCATAGTTAAGGGTAGGCTCAAACATTTAAATTTCCCTAATCTGTCCATTGCATCCTGTTTGAAAGCTAAACCACCTGGTAATTATGTTTGGACAAAGTATTAACCAAAGTTATTAAACTGAACTAACTTCATTTGACATTAATGGGTTTGGGTAAAGCCTGAATGTAAACATTATTGTTGGAATTGTTGATATTATGTATCGATTGGTATAGAAATCAAAAATGTAAAGCACACAAACTGATCCGCTTTGCAAAAGTGCGATACCGGGATAGAACATCTATGAATAAAATTCTAAGTTCGGAGTATAAGCCGATCGTGACCAAAGTGGGAACCTGATTGGTGACCAAAGTGGAAATTTATCACAAGCATTTCCGTGCTTTGAAGGCATGTTTTGTAAGTGACCTCAGGCAAATTTGTTGTACCTAGGGTCACCAATTACTTTGGAGATAGGACTCTAAAATAGAGAGTACTTTATTTTCTCAACAGTTTGCCCGAGTTCATAAGATCAGAGACCAAGATAGACAGATAAAAAAAAAGCATCTACTCTATTCACTTGAAACTGAATAGATTTTCAATACCTTTTAAATTAAGTTTATACCTACTTACTATGTAATTAGAGACTCTTGCCCTCGCAGACAACTGCTCAAGCATTTTTGTGGGGCTTTATTTTTAAGAAACAGTGTAATTTTTATGTCTAATAATTTAAATAAATAAATTTAAAAAATCCCGGCTGTTGTCGATTTACTACAGTCGTTAAAAACCAAGTTAAAGGCCATTGTGCGGTTTGAAAACTCTGACACCAGGGTTAGCCAAGTTCGCCACATGTTTGACTATACCTACACGATAGGAAGAAGATGCCGAAAGCTAAGCTCTTAAGCTACGTTTGCATTGACAGGCCGAACCAATTATGATCAAAAATAGCTAAGAACCATTTCAATTACGTTAACTTTTAAATTAAAAAAAAAAACTGCAGTAAAATCGGTCCATTCGTTTAGGAGCTACGATGCCAGAGACGGACACACAGACATACAGTTACACACGTCAAACTTATAACACCCTTTTTTTGTCGAGGGTTAATAAATGTCAAACTTTTAAGAATGGTGGTGCTTCACTGACACGTTTAGGTGCTTTGATAATAAATTGAAAGGTCTGATTGATAGGCTGGAACGCGACGGCCGAAACAAAGCTAATAAAATGAGCTTACACGTTGAATGGAAGCCATTTTGTTTTGTAGTTTTTTGTTGCAAATACGAGATAGTGGCTAGAAAGCCCACACTTTGTTATTTTTTACTATTGTAGAACGTGTTCAGTGTAATTATGCATTATTTATTTCGTGAGATACTATTGTAAGAGCCGAAAATTATTTCATATTAAGACGAACAATTATTCTTGCCAGAAAAAGGTAAAGACTAATCGCTAACACATTTCTTTTTTTTACTAAATAATGGAGTATTCAATTGACAAACACAGCTAACATTTTTTTAAGGTAATTTTGTCATAAAGATACATATCGTCTCTTCTGTCTACATAAAACCCCGTCTTGTCTGAAACACATATCTTCATGAACTTTGCACGTAGATTTTCACGCTAGAAAAAATAGTTCTAACTGAGAAAATCCTTGTGGAAATACGTCCAGAAAAAGCCTTCGTAAAACCACGTGACACAAAAACGTAGAGACGTCGTTAAGGAAATGAGTTACGTATACAGCACCATACGTGTAGGGGAGAAATGTTGTAACTCAATAACTGTTGGTTTTGAGGCAAATTATTAAGACCTATTTTTAAGCATACAATTTTTGTTTTAAAAGACTAATCGTAAGTTACATAGCAAAAGAAAAAAAAAGTTTTTTTTATTGACTTTTCACACAATACAATCTAAATAAGTAGTTTATGGCCATTTCTATTAACCTAACAACAGCTGAATAAAAAAAATAACTAAACTAATTGAGTTTTAAACAAACAAAATTTTAAAATGTTTCTCAAATAATAAAACAATGTTAAGTTACATGAAAAATAATAAGATAACATCAGTTTAAAAAGAAATAATTTTCCGTTGTGTTTGAATTAAGTCATGGTTAAAATTTCATAGTATTTTATTTTACAAAAATTATTTCGTATTTCGTAAGAATTCGCATGCCTCGAAAAGTATCATAACTTTTCCGATCCCCAGCTAAAATATCCTACACGTTTCAAAGACGCATTAAGGTTTGGCACGGCGTTGCTCGAGGTGTCACGTAAAATCCACAATTCTATAAAATAGAGACCTGCACCTCCGTTTTGGAATCGAGCGATGATATAAACGTGTCTAACATAAATGTATCTTTTTTCATCCGTGAGGCTAGGTCGTAGCTTTGGTGTTTATTGGTAGTCTAAGGTTGATCTATTTATGCAAGAGGTTTTCTAGCTTTTAGTAGCTATATTTAACACCCGACAAAAAAGAGGGGTGTTATAAGTTTGACGTATGTATCTCTGTGTCTGTCTGTGTCATTGTAGCTCCTTAACTAATGGACCAATTTTGATGCGGTTTTTTTTCTTTGAAGGTTGTCCTGATTTTGGTAGTTCTTAGTTACATTTGATTAAATCGGTTCAGCCATTTAAGACTTATAAGCGATCGAATGTCGGGGTTAAAGTTATACGTCAACATAATATTCATTCGACAAATTTTCTGGAATGTTTCTCATTAATTTATGGTTTAATATGTTTTAACTATTTCAAATAATAATTGTCCTCGTTATTATCAGCCCTTATTGGATTTTTACAGACATAATGATAAATGACAAATGATAAATGATTTATTAAACTGTCCGAATAATACAACATAGTTTTACTGAGATAACCACACTAGGCTAGGCCTGTGTCGTGATTATCTTTACATAATGATTAAACAGGGACATTTCTTATAGATTTTCTATTTGAGCAAAAAAGTATTTGTCTGTGTATGTGTGTGTGTGTGTGTGTGGTGTGTGTATGTGTGTGCGTAATTGTTAATGTTTGTATAGTATAGTTGGAGCGATAAATGGAAGAATTTGTTTTTTTAAAAAGAGACCGCTATTTTGTGTGCTTTAGTAAAACTTCAGTTTCATCATATGACATATTCACTAACATTTGTGTCAATGATTTTTTAACTTCGAAATAAAGAAGTGAAACAAAG
The DNA here is from genome assembly GCA_949987775.1 of Aproaerema taeniolella. Classification (NCBI taxonomy): domain Eukaryota; kingdom Metazoa; phylum Arthropoda; class Insecta; order Lepidoptera; family Gelechiidae; genus Aproaerema; species Aproaerema taeniolella. The sequence goes on from OX465250.1 coordinate 19,933,777, forward strand.
AAGTGAATCAGTCCACTAACTAAGCTGAACAACTTTCCTAAAGAAACAAAGGCATACAACTTGAGCGATCGGCTGATTACCTTTAGTTTTTTTGTTTTTTCCTTACAAACATATAAATCCTCCTTCTTTATACAGATAATATTAGTAGTGTAGATACATCACAAAACATTTTATGGAGCACTATTAAACACACCGAAAACTATCTTATATAATTACTATTTTAATTTATACATCTTTGACTGATTTAAACATCAATTTCCATCATCGTCATCAGCCCATCGTCCCCACCAAAGGCATGAAGGAGACTAGCACTTTCGTTCAACAACCACATTTCCATGTAAAATTGTCATGCACCGTTTTGAAATCAACCGTAGACATAAACGTACATCGAATGGTGGCCGTCCTATTCAATCTCGCTTTTTAATTATACGGAGAAAATCTCACCAGCTTTTCTTTAAATATGTCTTTTTCGAGGTAAAACTGAATGGTTTACTTTTTAACCTTTTCACAGATATTTGAAAAGAATGGAATTAACGTAATTAAACTGAATAATATTCCAACACTTGTAGAAAGGTTAAGTTTTTTGTGTTTTCTTTCAGTTTGTTTTTCTTATTTTTTTATATCTTACATCAAATAAGTACTTGATCGAAAAATAATATACTTATTTTTTTTTTGTAAACCAACCTGATACGATTCTTATTATTTTTGTAATCGGAAAATCGTCCGTTTATAATATAAATCATATAAAGAAATACAAAAAATAACATCGAAATTGCAAAAACACAAAAAGAAGGTACACGCAGTCGAACATTGAACTTCCTCCTTTTTTGAAGTCGTTAGAAAAATACAAATATATGGTTTGATAGAAATATTTACACATTATTTAGTGTGTTCCATTTATTTTATCTACGGTAAAACTTACTTGAACTAATACTCACCGAAATATGCAAACTGTTATACATGTTATACTCATACCTGATAAAGGGGATTTGTACAAGCTCAGAAATGGCTCAGACATTAGCGGGCCGCCGGTTTCTGCAAATAAAGCCTAGATTTAGAACCTAAAGTCTGACACTAGCTCTCATAAACACTAGGCAATTACACCCAAGGTTTCAACACGTCAGCCTACTTTAGGTCTAGAAAAGTTTTGGTTAATGATGTGGGTGTAATAAACAGGTTTTTTTCATATTTTCATTGATATATACCACACTGCTTAGATATTTAGATTTGTATATAAATGTAACGTAAAGTTTTTCATTAATTTTTTGATTTTTATCATCTTTGCAAGTCTAAAGCACAAATGAGTTTAACTATCAACTTTCTGGTTTTGAAAATATTCCACAAAATTTTAATGTATTCGTGTTTAATAATATTCAATTAAAACCTACACACACAGTGAATGTCTTTCTATGACAGATCAACGTTCACTTATCAGGCAGAAAAAAATAAGAACGAAATACCAACATTGAATTAACCTTTTTTACACATGATATAAAAACAAATAGGTATTGTCAAAACCACACTAATAATATCTAACAAGTATAACATTAACACTCAGTTGCAGAAACGTTCATTAATATTAAAGCTTCTTTAAATGTGATACCGTCCTTGTTTACATTAACAAGATAGAAAGTGATCATTGAAGTAGCATTAAAATGTCAGAAATGTTGTGAGACAATAAAACTCTAAAATCAAAACAGCTACGTATCAATTCCTCTATTTACCAATTTCACACAAAACATTTCAACTCTTGCCAAAGACTATCCCCCCATACTTCTTCTAGCAGTAATAAAAATCTCAGTTCCTAAACTGCACTATTTGGCTTCAATTTTACTCATAATTGAATAACGACGTCTAAATTCCTAGGCTGGATGCCAGCCCGGTATATTTCAAAACATTTTTGGCCACAGTTACCCTCTGATTTCAGTAATGGTAGACTTTACATCTGTTCTGCCAAGAAAATGAGTTATATTCATTTTCATGTTTCAGGACTTTCAAGGGCAATGAACGGAGTTGGTAGCCGCTTTTATTATCACTCGTTTAATTTAAATATTTAAGCTTCTTGAAATATTAAAAAAAAATCTTAATTCACCTACGTTTTGTGGAATAGAAACAAATTAACTTCATTAATATCTACTGTAATTTATTTTTAAACGTCCTGTAATTTTAAACGTATTATGACTATAATTTTAATAAGACCTCAAGATTATGTTACAGCTATTAAATAATTCTTACAGATTTCCAAAGAAAATTATTTTGTAAATCTTGACAGTAAAGATTTGTTTTTTTTTTTTTAAATTTTCAATGTTTCTCTTTCATTTTGATACTATCACTACGTTTAGTTTTTGCTTCTAGTGAATCCATTGATACAATAGAACCTTAAACCGTTTAGATCCACGCTTCAAGATCATGATAAAATGAATTAGTCCTGAGTCTGAGTAATGAACTCCGTAATGCATTAATTCAAGTCGAAGCTACTACTATCCATCTTCGAGTTAAGTCTGCAAGTTTACTGTTGTACACTAATCAGGACTTTGGACTTTTATTTTCTTTTATTTTTTCACTTTTTTTATAAATATTTTTTTTAATACACACGCACACACAAACACAAACGCACATAAATTAAAACAATCTAGTTTCATTGTAATTTTTCTTTGCTTCGAAATTGAAGTCCTAGTTTATAATATTTCTTCACATTATCTTTTATATTCAATTGAAATCAGCGATTTCTGCTTAAAATAAATAGCAAATTTCTGTATTTAGTAACTTGACACTCAAAATCTTCTCGCATTCTTCCAACACTGAAAACACAACATCATATTTACACACAAAACTATTTTTATGTGATTTTATCAAAAATCAGTTTCTGCCACATATTGTGAGATAAGTTTTAAAATTAATGAGTTAAAATATTGAGAAGTTTAGTTACAGCTTTCTCTTTATTGCACACTATTTTATGATTTTTGTGTTCACTGTTCAAAATAATGATGACTTTTCTATGTCACTATCAAATATATTATGACGCTCTAGATTTTTAAATATGGTATCATTGTTGTTAATCTGGGTTGCTTTATTTACCCCTAGAGGGAAGTAGGCGTAAGAAAAATTATCTATGAGCATTCGACTTTTGCGACCATTAACGTATAATAATTGAGTAGAATATTCTCTCACTGGTAAAATTATTTTTTGTACTCTATGATTTTTTTCTATCTATGTTTAGTCATTTAAGCTCGCAATAACCAAAGATTTTTCATACGGCAATTGACCCGTCATATACTAAAAGAAAAATAAAACAAAACACTCAAGCCGAACAAAGGTCAACCATAAACTTTGTCTTTATGAGTTAACACAATACTTCGGCACAAAAATAAAAGTTGAACTTTCAAGTATTTATTCCAATGCGATAAAAATCTTTCGTGACTTTCTGCAGTGTCAATGACTACATGTTATTGCACCCGGCTTTTCACGAAACTTCACCTGACTAAAACATTTTTGGCACCGAAACTAGAATTTCTGTTATAATCACTTTATTACACCCATACACGAGTCATGTACGTTGTACAACGTAGTTCGTTTTAAATTGAAAACGAATCGGTTTTTGTTAGACCGTATCACGATTGGTAGTTTTTATTTTTGCTGACGTTTTGAAACTGTCTGGGAAATTCTGTTCCATTTGTTAACAATTTTGTCACAGTTAACACTGAGAGTTAATACTTTATTCGACCCATAATTTACAGAAAGTACTATTCAGTTCAATGGTAGTAATTTATTGTTTATTTATTTAAAGTTAAATTATTTATTTGTATAACAAATAGTTCCGTCGCAAATTATCAACAAATAAAACAGGAGCCTATCACAATCAGAAGGAATTCCGAACTCACCTCCACAAAGAAGAGACATTTTTGAGACGGTTTTTAAACTTTCGAAGTTTATAATTATTGTAAGTTTCCTTAATTCTAACTAGCGCATCTAAAACTGTATAAGCTTGGCTACTAAGAAACTTTAAACCCTACAATTTGAGGCAAGAAGGCAAGTATTTAAAAACTTTGTACTGGCGTAAAGTTAGCACTACTCCTAATTTATCACTTTAGAAAAAATGGCACTAAAAAGACACGAATTACAAATTTTACGATTGTGTTTGACGTTTACAGAAAACACTTTTGGAAATTAATACATCAAAATTGAACTAAATGGTCGTGTTATCTTGGTGTTATCATAAACGATGCGGCATTTTAGGGTTTGTTTACGCGTTACCGGCGAGCGGTTGCCGCTTAGCTCGCGTGTGTCTTGCCCGTTGTAGGCTATGAACTGGCGAAACCGTGACGTCACTTTCAGCCTGTGATCACTGCGCATGCGTCTTACACGATCTACCCACATGTCTTTAAGAGTATTTTGATCCTTATAGACAAGTTCACGCGTTTTTTGAAAGCCTTCGACGCTCAAGATCGGATGTAACGAAGATTAATTGTTACCCATTAAGATAAATGTGTTTAATGGTTATCGTTTAGAAGTCATTACGGTGTTATGGTTGCTGATAGTAAAAATAGAAGCTTAATTGATAAGGATTATTATAAACTAGCTTTTGCCCGCGGCAAAATTTAAAAAATACTTACCTTGCGCAAAATAATGAGTCCAATTCAAACTCTAAATGAATTTTAGAGATATACATGTAGGCTATAGATTGTATCCGAACAGCTCAAATTCAAAGTTAATGTGCCAACTGCATATTTGTGTTTAATATTAAGTAGTTGTATCCGAACGTGTGAAGTGTGAATGAGCGATGGAGTGAAAAGGATGAATGAAGAGATAGTCCTCTTTCCGGTTTAATTGGGTTGTTGGTTCATGGGAGTCGTAGGAAGATGTAATGTGCTCTGAGGGAAAAAGTGGTTTTAAAATTAAAGAAGAAGTGTTTTGAAGATTTCAACGTTTTATTTCGAGCCCTACATCCCACAATTTTGGGGGCTCGTCCGGGATAGGGCTCGTTTCACGGAGAAACGGCGAAGACGACGACTTCAAGTACCGGCGACTGGTACCTCACGGGGTACGCGCCACGTGTTTGCGCGGCTCGACGACGACGAAGACGAGGGACGACGACGAGGTGGACAGGAGTCTACTACTTTGATGTTTTTACGACGAAGACGCACCACAAACGACGAAACGACGACGTATTAAAATAAGAAATTACGACGATCGAAGCGACTTTGAGTTAAGATGGCGGACGGCGACAAACATTCTTCTACATTTTACTTTGATTTAATACCTAAATTTAATGGATCTGACAAGACGTACACGGCGAGGAAATGGATTGATGATATAGAAGACAATGCAGGAGTATTTGAATGGACAGATCGGCAGAAACTTATTATTGCACGGCGTTCCCTGACGGGCACGGCTGAGAAATGGCTACGCTCAGAGAAAACTTTTAAGTCGTTCGAGGATTTAAAATCAGCTATTACGAAGGAATTTCCGGAAACTGTCGACTCCAAGGCTATGCACGAAATTATGGCAAACCGTAAGAAACGTGGCAATGAATCATTTTACGAGTACATGTTGGTTTTAAGAGAACTTGGCCGGCGAGCTAAATTCGCAGACTATGTTGTCGTTCAGTATATAATAGATGGAATTCCCGAACACCCGTGCAAATCCATTCTTTATGGTATTACCAGTTTTACGAAGCTAAAGGAGAAGTTAACTATTTACGAAGAAATCATGAATAAACAGAAGCCGCGAAATACGCGTAACCAGAAGGGAAAAGAAGACAAAGATGGCGGTGGCGGTGGCGGTGACGGTCGGCGCTGTTACAACTGCGGTGATAGTGATCATGTCGCGAGTTCGTGTCCCAATGGCGTCAAGTGCTTTCGATGCAATTCGTTTGGCCACATCTCAGTAAATTGCGACAAGAAGCAGGCGGGCGAGGCGAGCTGTAAAGAAAAGGCGGGAACATCGAACAGCAGGACGAGACCGAAGCCCCATGCCCAAGGGAGCGGGGGGGCGACGCGGAAATCCATGCATGCAGTCAAGGACGTCACGGAAGAGGGCGCCACGAGCGGCGGCGAAGAGCGAACCACAGAACGAACGAGTTGTGAACGAGACCGGTGTCAGTGTCAAAGTTGTGAAAACATTCCAAACGTCATGAACGTCAGTGAAAATGTAAACAAATCGATGAAAACAATCGAAATTTTCGGGAAAAAGGTGGAAAGTTTAATTGATTCGGGCAGTGACTTGAACTTAGCATCGGCTAATTTGTTTTTCGAACTCGGACTGACGTCTTACGAACCAGATAATACGACTTTATCCGGACTTGGCGCGACAAAAGTTAGTGCTCTTGGAAAGTTCTGTGCGGACGTGAACATTGATGGACATTGCTTTAATTTAGGTTTTATTATTGTGCCACAAAGCGCTATGCCTCATAGGATCATTTTGGGGCAACCATTTTTGTTAAAAACAACAGTTGTTTTGAGCAAAGGTTCAGTCACAGTTGTGCCACTAAGTAGTGATGTTTCGTTCCAAGGCCTAATGTGTGAGGGTGATGAGTGTGTAGGTTACATACCTAACCCTTCCATCCATAGGATAGCTCAAGAGTTGGTGACTACATACACACCAAGGGGTGTCAAGGAGCCACCAATTGTCATGAAGATAGTGCTGAAGGATGAAGTACCTGTTGTTCAAAGGCCCAGGCGACTGTCTTTGAAGGAGCAAGAAGAAGTTGAAAAACAAATTGGTGAGTGGTTAAGTAATGATATTATAAGACCTAGTTTTTCGGAATATGCTAGCCCGCTAGTTCTGGTAAAGAAGAAAGATGGTTCGACTCGCATTTGTGTTGACTACAGGTTGATTAATAAAAAGATGGTGAAAGATGAGTTTCCATTGCCGATTGTGGATGATTACATTGATAAGTTGTCTGAAGCTAAGGTTTTTACAAAACTGGACTTGAAGAATGCCTTCTTTCATTTGGGAATTGAAGAAGACTCCGTAAAGTATACTTCGTTTGTCACTCATCAAGGGCAATATGAATTCCTGAGAGCGCCCTTCGGTCTTTCCATCTGTCCTAAATATTTTAGCAGATTTATTTCTTGCATTTACAGGGATATGATTGCGAGGGGACATATCATGATTTTCATCGATGATGCCGTAATACCTACTAAAGACTACGAAGAAGGATTGGAAAGATTCAAAGAAGCCTTAGAAATTGCATCAGACTACGGATTAGAAATAAACTGGAGGAAAAGTGATGTATTGACGACCAGAGTTGAGTACTTGGGCCACATCGTTGAAAATGGTGAAATAAGACCGGCGTATGACAAGACCAATGCTGTAATGAAGTTCCCTGAACCAAGAAATACTAAACAGTTAAGAAGTTTCATTGGCCTAGCATCATATTTCAGAAAATACATCCAGGACTTTGCAAAAATAGCTAGACCACTAACAGATTTATTAAAAACAGACAAGAGTTTTGAGTTTAATGAAGAACAAAAAGAGGCATTTAATTTATTGAAAATGAAGTTAAGTAATGATCCTGTTTTGAAGATATTTAATCCGAGACGCCGTACAGAATTGCATACAGATGCTTCGGCACTGGCTTACGCTGCTATACTGTTGCAAGAGTTTGAAGATGGAAAGTTACATCCTGTTTATTATATGAGTAGAAAAACTAATGACTGTGAGAAGAAATATTCAAGCTATGAGCTGGAAGCTCTGGCTGTCATAGAAGGAGTAAAGAAATTCCGTCATTATCTTCATGGAATACCATTTAAAATAGTGACTGACTGTCAGGCTTTCAAGATGACTTTACAGAAGAAAGATCTTCCATCAGCAAAGATAGCAAGATGGGCTCTGATGCTGGATGAGTTTGATTACACCATAGAGCACCGAGCTGGGAGTAGAATGCAGCACGTTGATGCATTAAGCCGTAACCCTTACATCGGAGTCACACTTCGTGACAAGATCCAGATAGCTCAAGGAAAAGATGAATCCTTACAGGCGATTATGGATATATTAAGGGAGAAAGCTTACCTGGATTATTTCATGGAAAATGGCTTGCTGTATAAAGGAGTAGAAAGGCGCCTTGTTGTGCCAAAAGGCATGGAGCTAGAAGTAATTAAGAGAGTCCACTCTAATGGTCACTTTGGGAAAAAGAAGATGACAGAATTGATAGACAAGGAGTTCTTCATTCGAGATCTTTCAAAGAAGATTGATGATTTCATTGTAACCTGTATCCCATGTTTATTGAGTAGCAAAAAGGAGGGCAAACAGGAGGGATTGCTACACCCAATAGATAAGGAGGGTATTCCCCTACATACCATTCATGTTGATCATGTAGGCCCGATGACAGAAACTAAGAAACAGTATAATTACCTTCTTACCATTGTAGATGGATTTACAAAGTTTGTGTGGATATTTCCAACAAAGAGCACTACGTCCAAGGAAACTTTGGATAAACTAAGAATTCACCAGCAGCATTTTGGCAATCCACGAAGGATTATAAGTGATAGAGGAACAGCATTTACAAGTAAAGAATTCGAATCATACTGTGAAGATGAGGGAATCCAACACATTTTAATTACCACTGGAGTACCAAGAGGAAATGGCCAAGTCGAAAGGATCCACCGGACTGTGATATCAGTGCTGACCAAGCTCTGTGTTGAAGAGCCAGGATTATGGTATAAGCATGTCAGCCGTGTGCAGCGAGCTCTGAACAGTACTTACCAGCGAAGTGTTGCCTGCTCACCTTTCGAATTAATGATAGGTAAAAGAATGAAAAACAAGGAAGATATAGAGATTCAGGACTTATTACAGGAAGAAGAAAGAGACCTATTCATACAGGAAAGAGACCAGCTTCGTCAGAAGGCTAAAGAACAGATTTTAAAGATACAAGAAGAGAATAGGTCTGCATATAATAAGAAGAGAAAAGAAAGTTCCAAGTATAAGGAAGGAGACGTCGTGGCAATCAAGAGGACTCAGTTTGGCACAGGTATGAAGTTAAAACCTAAATTTTTGGGTCCATATCGGGTTATTGGGGTACGTAGAAATGATAGATATGTAGTGGAGAAGATAGATGTTACTTGCGAAGGCCCTTATAAAACTCACACAGCGGCTGATTTTATGAAACGGTGGCCAGACTGAACTTTTGTTGTTATTTAGCTGTTAAGTTGGTATATTGTATTTTGATTTTCAAATGTGTTCTATCTTGTTTAGATGTATTTAGATTTTACCTTGTTTAGATTTACCTTGTTTAGATTCTGCCTTGTTTAGATTCTGTTGCTAGGTAACAAACTTAATTTTTTTTTAAATTTTAATTTCATTCTGTGTAAAGATTAGTTAGTCTGAGGACAGACTTAAGTCAGGACAGCCGAGTTGTAGGCTATAGATTGTATCCGAACAGCTCAAATTCAAAGTTAATGTGCCAACTGCATATTTGTGTTTAATATTAAGTAGTTGTATCCGAACGTGTGAAGTGTGAATGAGCGATGGAGTGAAAAGGATGAATGAAGAGATAGTCCTCTTTCCGGTTTAATTGGGTTGTTGGTTCATGGGAGTCGTAGGAAGATGTAATGTGCTCTGAGGGAAAAAGTGGTTTTAAAATTAAAGAAGAAGTGTTTTGAAGATTTCAACGTTTTATTTCGAGCCCTACATCCCACATACATATACAGATTTTTCTCATAAATTATAAATTGGTAGGTTTCAGAGCAAAACAGAGGAACTTTGCAGAAGTATTATGCTTTTAAAGAGAGTGTATAAGAAAATTCGTGTTAGGCAAAATTGTCTTGCAAAAATTACACAAATTCATTCATCATCTTTATAATTTAAACGAGACATTAAAGCACCACTAAAAATTCATAAAATATTTGTTTTTGACCTAAAATTGTCATTAACTGATTTTTGTTTTTATTTTTGACATACACATCAACACGGTCTAAGGACATTGCACGATTTTTTATACAAAAGAGGTATGTTTGAAAAGCTATAAAAGCATACTTGAGATACAAAAAATCGTGCAATATCCCCAGACCGTGTTGATGTGTATATTTTTTTAGGGGAGGATCTCAATTTGTTTTTTTTTTTCATGTTTATTACACGAAAACTCCGCCGATTGTCGATCAATTTTCAAAATTATTTTTCGGTTCTAAAGAGTATACTCTTGTAATGGTTCCACATAAGTTTTTTTTGAAATTGATTCAGTGCTTTTTAATAGGGTCTTCCTCGTGGTTACAAATCGCCTTCAAAAAATCTATAAGAACAAAAATATTTACACATTTAACTTTGATGACTTTTTGGTTTGTGGTTATCTAATCAAAAAATAAAAATAATAATAAATAAACGCTACACACTCAAAGGCCCACACAAAGGTTTTTTCTTGTGTCGTGGGTTCCTCAGAACATACATAAAGACAGACACAAACACCCATACGCAGATATTTGTTTAAGGTCAGTTGTCTAATAGCACTTTTACATCAAAACTTTCTCTAGCATCCCCAAAGGAATAAAGCGTAACAAAACCTTAACATTTGTATTACTTTTACATTACAACAGTATACAAACCCGCATGCTCATGGCAACATCGCACATCAAAACTTGTTTATTATGCTTAAAAGTTACTTTATTAGTTTAACGAAACTCAAAATTGCAGTTATAACTCACTTACGGCTCCTAAAGTTGCTAAAGAGCTGTTGAGTAGTAACTAACGTTGCTATACTTAGTAACTGTCACTCCGAGTACAGTTAGTGACGAAATTGCGTTAGTAAAAGTGACTTGCAGTCACGACTGTACTGTTTCGTCACTTCAAAAGATATCTCTGGCATCAGGTTCCTGGTATCAGGTTTCAGGTCAGATCTCAGGTTCGGTCTGGAATCGGTGGACCGCAGAGCCAGGAGGCTCATTGGTGACAAAAAGCTATAGTAAAAAACAAACTCCAAAGCCTAGCTCATAGACGCAAAGTTTATTTTTATTTTTATTATAAGATGGGTTAACTCTTGACCTCAATCTTGACCATCAAGGTCAAAAATGAGGTCGACGATGAAGCGAGTTAACCCAGAAAATACCTATAAAGGCACTGGTACTCCCACGCACCGACGGAACACAGCAAGCTGTTTGGCGTCGGACTTCGGTAGGAGGGTGGTCGCGAACCAGACGGCCCTTTACAGAGCCTACCACACCGCATGAGACCATAGGACGACACCTCAGTTTCAGAAAAAAAATGAAGTGTCGTTGCCTGGGATGGATTACTAGGAGGCAGGTCTCATTTGTGTTTCCTTAGTCGCCTCTTACGACACCCACGGAAAGAGATGGGGTGGTGTTATTCTTAACCGATCACCACACGGCAACGGTTTGCCTATGTGTTTTCTACAAGATGTACTTCGGGGAGTGTGCTCATGAGCTGCACGAGCTCATTCCGCCTGCCCCTTTCTTCTACCGGACATCCAGACGCAATGCGGGGTACCACCCTTACCTTGTCGAAATTCCTCGAATCCGTACTGAGCGCTTCTGTTCATCTTTTATACTGCGCACCGCTAAGGAATGGAATTCTCTGCCTTCGTCTGTATTTCCAGGCTTATACGACCCGAGTCTCTTTAAAGTTCGAGTGAATAGGCATCTTTTGGGTGAGCTTGCTACATCCTCGACCACATCTTCGCCCCTGGGCTAGATTTGAAGCAAACCCATTCGTTATAAAAAAAGGTTTCTGGTATCAGGTCAGGTATCAGGTGGTATCAGTCAGCGCCTTTGTGACTGACACTTTGTTTTAATTTTAAGTTTTATTTGTTTGTCTGGGTTTTAGTTTTAGTGTTAGTTGAATAAAGTTTTTCTTTTCTATTCTATTCTATCTCTACGGATTTTGGAGATTCTTAGGGTTCAGAAAGTTTATTTATTTATTGATAACCAATTTACATTTGCAGACAAAATCTAAACATGAGAGTTATACGTTTTTGCTAATTAAGTTGATGTAAAACATCCAAAATTGTATGGCGCAGTAGTTTAATCTTTTCGGTAACTACTTTTTTAATGGTATTTCGACTTTCCATACAAAGGCCCTTCTACCGAAGTCCGACGCCAAACAGCTTGCAATGTTCCGTCGGTGTGTGGGAGTACCAGTACCTTAATAGGAATTTTCTGGGTTAACTTGCTCCGTCGTTGACCTCATCTTGGTCAAGATTGAGGTCAAAAGCTAATCCTTCTCAAAAAAAAACCTAAATCACCTGATCGTAAAAGTAGTTTATGAAGTGGTGAAAAATTTTTTTCACTTTTTTACTTTTGTTCCTCGGGGAAAGTTGTTTAATTTCCCAGGCTGATTCTCATGCTAAATATAGTATCCAGACTCCTAACAAATACTCGAAAGAATACTTAAAAAGTTTCAATGAAAATATGTGTTCTAAATATTCGTATTTACTTAAAATATACTCTTTTAAGCGGTGATAGCCCAGTTGGTAATGAGCAAGACTTGTGATCCGAAGGTCGTGGGTTCAAATCCTGGTGCCTTTACCACTAAGTTCGTCTTTTCGGATTTATCGTGATGAAACCCGCCCGTCCAAGAAAATTCATTTTCGAAAGATGAGCGGTCCACCAACCCGCATTGGGCCAGCGTGGTAAACTATGGCCTAAATCCCCCTTGTGTTTCGAAGGGAGGTCCGTGCCCCTCGGTGGGGACGTATATGGGCTGATAAGAAATAAGATATGTTCTTTTAAATCTAATTATAAAAAAAAAATAGAAAATAGTAAGACCACCCTCGTCCACCGTAAAACAAAGTATGCATAACAGAATAGTGACAATAAAGTGCGCTGGTCAAGCTATGGTCTCAAAGCAACTGTTTAAATGTCGCGTAAAAAGACTTTTTATAGCTCCAGCGACTCTTTTACAGTACAAGCTGTAAAAGTTATTCAGTTGCTTGCTAACGATGGAATCAAAACTTTCAGCTTAAAATAGTCTTTGACGCTAACTTTGTTAGTCATTATTTGTAATTATTACTTATATAAGGTAGAATTAAAAACAATACTTTATTTATTAGGTTACCAACAGAGTGTACACAAAACCATACATTCAAGCACAACATACATTTATATATAAAAAGTCAATGCCACTTACATTAAAGTTAACTTTACCGTAAGTTTAAAATTTGTTAAAAAGTTATTTAAAATGTTACATATGCTAAGTTTAAACATTGAGAAAAATAAGATGAGAGGCAAAAATCAAAACAATTAATCAGAACCACGCAATCATGCGGTAGTCAGAATAAGTAATAAAGATTTGCTTCTAATAGCAAAAAATTGATCATGTTTCAAAGAGGTCCATGGATCTCAGTGGGGACGTGTATGGGCTATTAAAAAATTGTTTTGAATTTGGTTATTAAAAAATAAATACAAAACAAGAAACAAAAATCTTACTAACAAAATCATAAACACTATTTTAGTTCTGCTCAAAACTGATGTAATAATTAGTCAAAATATTACTAAAAAATCATTTGAAGTAAATAGTGTTTTCGAAGATGAAATAAACGTCTAGGATTCAGCTATTTAGCTGTAAAAGATTTTAAAAAAATTAAAAATTTTTTAGGTTGAGGCATTAAATATATATTTTTTACTAGAGGATGTCCTCCCTCCCACTCCCGAAACTTTCATAAAATCCTTCTTAATTTTTTACTTTCGTAACCTTTAGGCCAAATTTCAGCTTGCTAGGTCTAAAAGTTTATCCAGTCTTTGTCTTATAATAATATTTCTTGACTAGAAATATTACACGACAAAACTGAAAATAAACCGTAGCAAAAGGAGTTCATAAAAATGTCTACAGCTGCTACGCCGTAGCACGTGGCTACGATAGTTGAGTCATCGTATACAACCAGCGTTGCACATGAAATAAAAATATCCTTTTTTATTGTTTCGTTTCTAATTGGACTCGACGTGATTGTTAGACAAATTGGTGTAATTTTGTATTTTTGAGTCGTGTTTTTGTCACGTAGGCAGAGTGAATAGAATCGCGTTTCGATATTTTTTTTGTTTCGATAGATTTTTTGTCGTACTCACTCGTTGCAATCACTGTAGCAAATTTTTGTGTGAATCAACGTACCTGAAACAGAAAAAACGAACACTAATGTTAAAAATAATCATTTTTTTCAGCTATAGCGATAAAGTCAAAGTAAAAAATTATTTATTTCAAAATCTTCTCTTCTTTCTCTTCTTCTCTTATATATAAAAATGTTACGAAGTTGGCCGGGTCAGCTAGATTATTATAATCATTAAAAAAAAATCATTATTTTTAATAAATAATTGGTAAAAATTATACAAACTGCGTCAGCTGATAGCGCATTTTGTATGGGAAGTCACATTTTTTTTTTAAATTTCGACCTTTGTTCCTTGGGAAAGTTGTTCAGTTTCATGGACTGATTTACTACCCGAGAGGTTGAAAGTGAATTTCCTAAAGCCCTGTAAGGGTTGACAATTAACGCGCAAGTTTTATTTAGTACATAAAAATAAATAATTAATATTGAACAATTCACACAGCACAATCTAACTAATAACTAAGCAAAATTTGTGCTACGGATGTTAGATAACTGATATACCACTTACAATATTTTTTTGTAAATACATACATTTATACATTAGCAACCAGACTCCTCACAATTACTTGGAAACGTAATCTATCTATAAAAAAAATAAGTTGCTGTTCGTTTGCCTCGCTAAAACTCGAGGAAGGCTGGACCGATTTGGCTAATTTTTGTCTTGAAATAAAAGTAAAAGTTCAGAAAATTTTTAAAAGGTGAGAAAATTAATTCTAAGGCGTTACAAAGTTCGACGGGTCACCTGGTATCTTAATATTTATATAATTCTGGAATCAAACTCGCTACCTTCAAATCAGAAGGAAAGGTCAACTGTGCTACTCTTATTAAGGTAGATAACGATGAAACATCGTTAAGACATATTGTATTAGGGACCTAATTGTCAAAATATCAAAATGCATAGAAAATCAAACAATCATTTAGAATTGAATATCATATTTATCGTAGTTTACTACGGTCTACGGTTCGTAGCACTGCTACGATGGCTACAGATTCACGTCGTAGACTTGTACGGACCACACGCGTGCACTCTGTGCTGTTATACTGTTGTCTTGCAATGAAAATGGAGTAACCTGATGCGCTGTACGTGAAATAGGTCGATTGCCTACCTTCCGGTTTTTTGAATTAAACGTTCTCATTTTACATTATTTATTACATTAATATCGTATTTATTACATTAATGTCGTATTTATTTTATTATTTTTCTGGTTTATGTGTCACTGCTTTGAACGAAGGTCCGTGCTTCTTAGTGGGGACATAATAGGCTAATGATAATGACTATAAAATGTGTCATTATGTATTGCTCTGTAATCTCTGCCTGGTCCAATACAAAAGAAGCGTGAGCGCGTGATCCCTTAATAAATTTAAAGACATCTTAGTACGCACGTCATTAAAAAAAATTTATCATCTAATTTACTTTTGTGCATACTTCTTCTAGGTATCTTCTTCTCATTCGGGGTAAATCATGAGAATCCTAGTTCAGACTCAAATAAAATGCTGAATTTATTTTCTGAATCAAGAAAGGTAGATCTGATTCAGCAAAACTTCTAAGGAAAAATCAACTGAGGATTTAAAAAAATATATTTCTAAATAGTTTAAATTTTTACTGACAAAATCAAGAAAAACTAAATACATTAGTGCTGTACAAAGTAAAATTATAAACTACATTTTGCAAAGACGCATGTAAAAAAATCCAGTATTTAAAAATCTTACAAGAAAACTTCTGAAAAAAGATAGCACTTTATGTCTGACTCAACAAAAATTCTGAGGAAAAATTTCAACAGAGGGACTCTTGAAGTTTTCTTATTAGTAGAGAAAATATGACAACTTTTATATCTCGCTTTAGAAACTTTTCTGCATTTCATAAAAAAAACTTGGGAATATTTTTTGGATATTAGCCAAAGAAAACTATTTTATAAGTCACGGAATGCTTGAACATTCGACTAGGGATTCATAAAAATTCAAACAAATACTACTTATTTCAAGTCTGACTGGATGAAGTTAAAAATAAGAGTATTATGATTATGACAGTTTCAAGTTGGAGCATAAGTCAAGTGAAATATTGCTAGTATTAATAAGAGACGGTTTTTGTCCTATCGTGGTTTATTCCATTAAAATTTTCACTAAGCTCTTCAATAAATAATGTTAGCTAGAAGAAAAACGTATCTTTCTTAAAGATTATTTTTGTGTTGTAATGATAATCAGTTAAACTATTACTTTAGGCCTGTACCACTTAATTTATTGTATAAAATATCAAAAAATAATAATATCGAATACACATTAAGTAAGAACCCGTTATATTATGTTTAAAACTACTGTATCACTTAATTTGACTTTTTGGATTTATGTATAGATTTTTCATGAAATATTCAATTCAATTCAATCCATTCATTTGCAGGAAACATGGTAAAATACAGTTATTTGTTATAATTTTCCAACATGCTCTACCTATATTAGGTATGCAAATATTTATTAAAATTACAGCTAGACATGTCATTAATATAGACATGTCGAGCTGTAATTTTATCATCTGCTCAGCGGTAAAGGAAAACATCGAGGTGAAATTAGGTTTGTAAAAGGCGCGCAGTCCACCAACCCACTTATTTTTAGCGTGGTGAACTATGGCAAAGGGCTAGCGTGGTTGACTAATGTGACTGTTCGAAGCAATATGAGTTAGTTTCAGTTATGAACTACATAGGTACCAATATTGTATTTTAATGCTTAATACATTTTGACGTTACTGTTTTAAAGTACCTATATTTTTTAGGTCATCTCTTTAGGTGGCCATAGTTTATGCCAATTCTGTGTCATTTGTCTGTCTGTCATTTTGACTTACTCGTATGCAGTCATTGTTATTGTTATGCTATTTCGTTACAAGAATAAAATAATCACTTATATAGTTACCCATTGAGAAAGTAAACAGTAGCGCTGCGTTCCCGTTTAGCGAGCCCTCGACTGCTTTGCATGAAATGGATCCAGCTCCAGGATATATGTCGACTCATTTACGCATGAAAACTTGCGAAAACTTGTAATGATTGCAGATTTTGTGGTGATGTAAAAATAGCAAATTACTTTTAAACCTCTGCTTTATAAATTAAATAGTATATACATGTTTAAAATACATGCTTTCCCCTTTCGTATGTTGCTTAAATTATTGCTGTAACTTGTTGGGGCACAGAACTATGGCAAAATTGGCCATCTCATTTTAATTGATTGTTAATATTCATAAATCATTTATCCAGACATAAAATATAAAGAAAAGTAATAATATATAATTTTATGCAACTAAAATATTTTAAATTTAAATTTTTTGAAACGTATAATGAGCAATGTATATTTGTATACTATTATCTTGAAATAAATTATTGATTGATTGATAAAATTCTTAATGATTAGAGAACTCACGCAGCGCTATTTAACTCCAAACTGAACTAGGTTTGTTCTATGGATGCTAAATCTATATAAATAAATATGTAAGAAGTAAATAAAAATGAATGTTGCTAAGCGCAAAACTCAAGAACGGCTCAACCGATTTGGATGATCCGTTTTTTATTGTATTCGTTATTGTTGTTGAAATCCTCTTATATCGTGGACTGTAGTTGTAGGAAGGAGAAAGGCCTTATATTCTTGATAATCACCATTTATTATAAATTGCTTGTTATTACACAACATGTTCACACAATGGAAAATAGAAGAGAGAGTAGAGGGCGCTGCTCCTCAGGGTTGCTAAGTTATAAACAATTTTAATGTTGCTAGCAACAATTGTCACAACCAGGTTTATATTTAAAAAAAAACCCACGGGAACGAAGTCGCGGACGGACAGCTAGTAATTGATATATTTATATTTGAAAAGGGTGCAAACTTAACCTTAGCTCTACAAAAGACATAACACGAACCCAAACAAATCGTGAAGCTCGCCCGAATCTCAGCTTGTAATTTGACTGGCCGCACTTGAAAGCAAGATGGCCGTCGTAAAGAAAACTAATGAGCCACTACAAAGGGACAAAATTGGCGTCCCCAGATGTGTTGAATCGGGGTCATTAAGGAACCTACTTTATTCACAAGCAATCAGACAACGACAAATCAAAAGGACAAATGCTTTTTGCTGTCTTCTCCTTTTTGCTGCAGTATACTGAGAGTCGAGGGGAACTTTGCACGGTTAGATGAATGAACAAAGAACGAACAGCTTGCCATAACCTGTCAAGATGTTAAGTGAAGTGATTGAACTACACAAATATTGAACTTATTATATTAATTTTCCCTGAAAATTCTTGATTAATATCCATTGATGCGGGAAGTGTTTAAAAATAAAGTTTAAAACAATAAAATCATCAAACGGTTTCGTCCTTGTCATAACCTCTCTACATAAGTGGTATTAGTCTGTTATTATTAATACGAGACACAATTGGCACAAACCTATCAAAAGCTCTAGGAGATGTTATCCTAGGGTTGTGGGTGTTTACGTCCCATATTTATGTATTTACAACTAATTATTTAAGTAGTATATATATTATTTAACACCCATATTACAAACCTTGCATAGTTTGAGGTTAGATGGCGGTGCGTGAATTGTTCAAAAAAAAAAAAATATATATATTTTAATTTATTGAAACAACGAGAGACACCTTCTTTCTCTCTTGTATCTACTCTTATATCTAATCTGACCAGTTTGAATGAATAGAATTATGTAGGTACCTGAACTGCTTTAGCTACTTTCAATCATGACTACACTTACTCAAATAAAGCTTCAAAGAGCAATCTTGCAAGTCATCTCATAAAATGAAAACTAAGGAGCAAAAAAAGAAGGCAAAAATTACTCCAATAAAGCACATCATTAAACGAATAAAAAAAAAGCCCTTAAAAATAACAAAGACGTCAAAAGTCCAGTTTCGAAATCATTATATCTTGACACAAAGGGTTTGAATTTATGGCAGGAATTAATTTTTGAGGAAATTCCTTCCGACCCTTAGCAATAGGTATCCCTTGCGAGGGTTGGTACTATTATTAAACGTAATATCCCGTACCCTTCGAATATGCGGTACTTATACCGTAATTATGCTGTTCAAAAATTAAAAACTGTGAGAAATTTGACATTATTTCTTGTTTATTTGGCGATAACCTGTAATCGTGGCAACCCTTTTTGTCGGGACAGGGTGTCATTTTTACTGTTGCTTTTTATTTGTTTATTTTAATTTTTATCTGGAAAGTACTGAAATAGTAAGTATAAAACATTATAGACAACCTTGATATACTAGAAATAGAGCTGCACTTATATTTTTTTAAATTAAAAATTATTGAAATTCATTAATAGCAACACTTAATTTTTGTAAACCAATAATCTATGGTAGTAATTTTATATTGTCTCTGCCTGTTTTGTTTCTTTTCCTTCTTGCAATATGGAAGCCGGTCAAGGCATATTGTAATTGTGTTTTAAAAGTATTAAATAAATATCCTCGTCATATTTGTGCCTTTCTTTTATTTATCAATAGGTTATGGGCCCAGCCCGTACCTAGAGATAAAGTTGGCACGTAAAAAAAGTGGTCTGCGGTAAAGCAGTGGCGTTTGCGGTAAAGCGAAACGAAAAAGTACATACATCGGTCAAGATGGGTGACGATGGAATTTATGGGGGCACCATGGCCTCGGCAAGCAGCACTCAACAAGGTTGCAAATTGGAGGGTGCAAGGAATTGGAACACCTGGAAATTTCAACTTAAGGTGATATTGAAGGCCGTCAACGCGTTTGAAGTCGTCGATGGAAGCATGCCATGTACCACCGAAGATCTAAAAAAGATGGCGGAATGGCAAAGACTAGATGCCAAAGCGCAGGGAGTGATAGTCACAAGATTATCAAATAATGTAATACTACAAGTACAAAATTGTAATACAGCGCATGAAATTTGGACAAGATTGTGTACCATATACGAACAACAATCAGAAATATCGTTGCATATATTACAACAACGATTCTTCGAACTAAAGCTGAGCGAAGGTGAAGAGATTATTTCGTTCATTTCGAAGACAGAAGATCTTATTAGTCGCATAAAACAAGCAAAAGGACAAATACCGGAAAATATGATAATAACGAAAATAATCAGCTCATTAGGCGAAAAATATCGGTATTTCGTACCGGCGTGGGACTCGGTACCACAAGAAAAACAAACTTTAGCTGAGCTGACAGCAAGATTATTAATTGAAGAACAAAGACAAGGTAACTCACAACAAGAAAAGGATTCGGTCGCATTAAAATCAGAAGTTAAAAAATCAAGAAAGTGTTTCGTATGTGGTAAAATGGGACATTATAAAAAAGACCGTAGAAAAAATAAAAATGATCTGTCGGCGTGTGTACATTGTAAAAAAAGAGGACATAAATCGGAACAGTGTTGGTTCAAAAATAAAAATCAAAACAGTGATAAAAATGACAATAAAAGTGAACAAAGACAATATGCGTTTATAACCTCACTTTCAATGAGTGCAATAAACAGTGCGAGCAATGAGCGGTATATGGACAGTGGTGCATCGGAACATATGTGTTCGACAAAAGACATTTACACAGAGTTCAAAAATTTACTAGTGCCAAGGGACATTATCATAGGAGACGGCTCGGTGATTAAAGGGACTGGAACAGTTGAGGCATTTGACGTTGAGGCATTTGACGGTGAAGTATGGGTGCCCACTGTTATAAATAATGTATTGTTTGTACCAGAAATGAAAGTGAACTTGTTTTCCCTGAGTGCGGCCCTGGACAAAGGGTATATGCTGCGGTCCTCATCTTCAAAGTGTGAGTTTATAAAAGATGGCACTGTTAGCGCCATAGCACTGAGACAAAATAAAATGTATATTATGCAGTTCCGCAAAACAAGGAATGAGGCGCTGGTTGGAAAATGCACAAGTTTGTTAAAGGAGTGGCATGCAAGGTTAGGACACCAAAATATTGAACATGTGAAAAATATTCTCAATTTAAATAAAATAGAATATGAAGAAGGAGATGAAGAGACTTGTGTGCCCTGCCTGAAAGGTAAACAACATAGGCTTCCATTCCCAACGAGTTCCCACAGATCAAACACACCGGGAGAAATAATTCATATGGATATCGGAGGCCCGGTGGAGGAGTCCTTGGGTGGATCAAAGTTCTTTTTATTATTAAAAGATGATTGTACAAAATACAGAAAAGTTTACTTTTTAAAAAATAAATCTCAAAGTTCAGAATGCTTGAAGCAGTTTATAAATGAAACAGAAAGGAACCCGGGACATAAAATTAAATTCATTAGATCAGATAATGCAAAAGAATTTTGCTGTCAAAAAATGAAAACCTAGGTGTCTTATTCGACAGATGCCTGTCATGGAGGCCTCATGTGGCCGAGGTCAGCAGGAGGATGTTTGCCGCCTACAGTGCGATTAGGCGTTTTCGAAATTTCCTCCCGACTAAGATGAAAATACTTCTCGCGCAGTCTGTTCTTCTCCCTATCCTGGATTACGCGGATGTCTGTTATCCCAATCTATCCATTGAGCTGCTGAACAAACTCGAACGGTTACAAAACCTCTGCATCAGATTTATATTTGGCTTGAGAAAATATGACCATGTCTCGAGTTATCGTTCAGCGCTCAACTGGCTTCCTATCCGACTTCGGCGCAATTTCCACATCCTCTCTCTTCTCTACTCAATCCTTCACAATCCTTCTTGTCCTGTCTATCTTAAGACTCAATTCTGCTTCCGCTATTCCACCCATACCCGACACTTACGCTCCTTACATGACCTTTCCTTAAATATGCCTCCCCACTCCACTGACTTCTTTTCCAAATCCTTTACCATACAAGCTGTCCGGTTATGGAACTCCTTACCTGAATCGTTGAGAAAAGCTCCTTCGCTGTCTACATTTAAAAGCCGCCTTAGAACACATTACCTTAATAATTAATGTATGTATCTATTTTATTAATTTCTTATCCATATATTTAGGTATCTCGTTATAGTTTTCCATTTTTGTCCATAATAGTATGTATGTTTATTTTATTTTTTTGTATATTTGTATTGTATTTGTATTTATATGTCATTTTATTTTAGGTATAAGTATTTACTTATTGTCATGTAGTTTATTTAATACTGCTGCACCCGCTACTTTCTTTCTCTTCTTGATTTCTCTTCTCAGGTTGCCTTGAAAAAATTGCTGTTTAGCAATAAGGCCGCCTATTGTACATTTTTCCGTGTTTTTATGTTTCTGTGATGTCCTGTTTTATTGTGCAATAAAGTATATATAATAATAATATATAATAATAATGAATTATTACAAGAAAAAGGTATTCAACACCAAAGAAGTGTGGCCTATGCACCACAACAAAATGGTTGCATAGAGAGAGAGATGCGCACCGTGACAGAGTGTGCAAGGAGTATTTTAATAGAAAGCGGTCTAGGAAAAATGTTGTGGGCTGAAGCCCTGAACACTGCTGTGTATGTATTAAACCGGACCGGACCAAGTCGAATTTCAGACAAGACACCATACGAACTTTGGTGGAATAAAGAACCATATGATATAAAAGATTTAAGAATGTTTGGTTCAAAGGTTTCAGTTCATGTTCCTGATCAGAGAAGGGTGAAGTTCGACAGTAAGTCTGATATTGGTTATTTTGTTGGTTATGAGGAAAACATAAAAGGATTCAGAATTTACATACCTGAAAAAAGAGACATAGAAATTAAAAGAGATATAATATTCATAAAAGAAAACATAGAAGACTCGAAGAAAAGGACAGAAATAAATATAGAAAATAATATGTTTCCTGAAATAAGAGAAGAAAAATTAGAAGATGAACAGAACAATGAAGAAGAAAACTGGTTTAATGACTCATTTCAAAGTAAAAATGAAAAAGATATAAATTCATTTACTGAAGAAAATCCAATAGAAGAAGAAAGCATAAATGAAGAAAACTCTTATGAAGAAAACTTAAATGAAGAAAATTTTAGTGAAGAAAATATAGATGAAGAACAGGAGTCGAGGCCTAAAAGAACAAGAAAAGTACCTGTATGGATGAAAGACTATATCACTGATGATGACCCTGAAGAAAACAACTACCTAAGTTTCTCATGTGATGAACCGGTTACTTACCAAGAAGCCATGAAGAGACCTGACAGGAGCAAATGGGAAGCTGCTATAAAGAAGGAGTTGGAAACACTAAAAGAAAATAATACATGGGAAGAAGTTAGCTGCGTTCCTGAAGATGAAAACATAGTGAGTAGTAAATGGGTTTTTAAGATAAAAAACTCTGACAGAATTCCTACATATAAAGCGAGGCTTGTAGCCCGTGGTTTTCAACAGAAAAATTGTGACAATGAAACATATGCACCAGTTGCTAAGCTGACTACCTTTAGAACATTGATGGCGGTTGCAGCACAGAAGAAGCTCGGTGTGTATCAAATGGATGTAACAGGGGCTTTTCTATATGGTGACATGGAAGAGACTGTTTACATGAAATTGCCAGATAATAAGGTATGTAAGTTGAATAAGTCACTGTATGGTTTAAAGAAATCACCACGTTATTGGAATTCTAAGTTTAACGATTTTATGGAAAACCAAGGTTTTGAAAAATCTATGAATGACTGTTGTCTGTACTTTAAAAGAAATGATAGTAGTTTTATCTATGTTTTATTATTCCTGGATGGCTTGTTATATTTTGGTAACAACAATACGGAATTACAAAGTTTTAAGAATGCATTGTGTCATACGTTCAAAATGAAAGACTTAGGATTAGCCAAAAATTATTTGGGTATAAATATAGAACAAAATTTTGAAAAAGGTTATACATTAATAAATCAAAGAAATTATCTTGAAAGGTTATTAGATAAGTATCAAATGTCTGAATGTCACTCAGTAGACACTCCTATGGAACAGAATTTTAATTTTGAATTGTTAAAGCGTGAAAAACCAGAAAATGATGATATTGAAAATAAATGTAGAAGTCTTATAGGCAGTCTATTGTATGCTTGTAATACCAGGCCAGATATAATTGTGGCAGTAAATTTCCTTAGCCGATACTTAAAATGTGCAAGTAATGCATTATATAAATGTTTAAAAAGAGTTCTCAGGTATATAAGAGGGACAATTAATAAATCTCTTATGTTTAAACATAGCAATGTTAGTGATGTGCTATTGTTGGGATATAGTGATGCGGATTGGGCTGGGGATTTAAATGATAGAAAATCAACCTCAGGTCAGATATTTTATTTTTTGAATTGTCCTATTTCATGGAATACAAAAAAATAGTCATGTGTGTCATTATCTTCATGTGAGGCAGAGTATATTAGTTTAGCTAGCACTATTGTAGAAGGATGTTGGTTAAATGAATTGATACAGGATTTTGGATATAACAATGTTAAATTTATTGTAATGGAAGACAACCAAAGTGTTATAAGTATTGGATACAATAGTGACAATAATAAGAGATTAAAACATGTTGATATAAAATACCAGTACATTATTGATAAAGTATCTAAAGGTCATGTGAATTTAAAGTACATAGAATCAAAGAATAATATTGCAGACATATTTACAAAACCACTAGGAAAAATTCAGTTTGTGAAATTAAGGGATTTAATTTTAGTTTAAGAAAGATTTAAAGTGTTGTCGAAAGGGGGTGTTGCATGCATAAGATATAGAAAAGAAGTTATATATAAGAAGTTTGGTCTGTTTAAAAGAAGTTTATAAGAAACAAGTTTAAGTTGATTTTATATAATGTAAAATTTGAAAGTAAAATTTAAAAAAAATATAAGTGTTGAGGGGGTGTATTGA
The DNA here is from genome assembly GCA_949987775.1 of Aproaerema taeniolella. Taxonomy (NCBI): domain Eukaryota; kingdom Metazoa; phylum Arthropoda; class Insecta; order Lepidoptera; family Gelechiidae; genus Aproaerema; species Aproaerema taeniolella. The sequence continues at coordinate 19,958,592 of OX465250.1, forward strand.
AATTCATTAATAGCAACACTTAATTTTTGTAAACCAATAATCTATGGTAGTAATTTTATATTGTCTCTGCCTGTTTTGTTTCTTTTCCTTCTTGCAATATGGAAGCCGGTCAAGGCATATTGTAATTGTGTTTTAAAAGTATTAAATAAATATCCTCGTCATATTTGTGCCTTTCTTTTATTTATCAATAAAAATTAATTGAATTATGTTTTTATAAAAATTTATCGTAGGGACTTATGTGTCAACATGGTGTCAGTAGACTTATTTAAGGACTATTTTAAAACACGTTGTATAAAATCTTTCCCTCTGAGCTAAATTGTGGTCAAGAGCGAAAACTAAACCTCAAGTAAATCATCCACACTCTAACATATAAAGAATTCAAGGCAAAAAAGGGTAAAGTCACAGTAACCACATTCAAAAGTAACAAACAAACAACCCACTTGGAACTTTCAAAAAGGAAATAAAAACAGAAACAATTGCTTGGACAAATTTTTCACTTATTCGCGACGTACAACGTTCGCGTGCACTAACATAGCCAGGGAAACGCTGTAGTTGAAATATTTTAAAACTAGCATAACAAGTTGCAATTGTTGTTTGAAGCTGGAAAAGAGAAACCTAAGCTAGGGTTTACACATGTTTTGAGTTTTTAAATGACTGTTGTATGTTAGTGTGCAAGATTAGGCTCAGTCCCCATTTCCATCCATTTATACACTCACTCATAGGCGTGATAGCGATTATAGAATTCCTGTTGGGATAGGCAGAGCATCGAGTGATTTAGAACCATTTAATATACATTTTTAGGGATAAGTATTGTGGTGTATACATGAAACATAAGTATTATGGTTATACTCGTAGATAGTCAGGATTTTGCCCACGATACACCGAACTATAGAATGTCTGGGTAGAGTTTGACATTTGACCTGTGAAACGGAAAAAAGATGTGCTGTTTTAACCCCCGACAGAAAAAGAGGAATGTTATAAGTTTGACGTGTGTATCTGTGAGTCTGTCTATTGCATAGTAGCTCCAAAACGAATGGACCGATTAAGATGCCGTTTTTTTGTTAGAAAGCTGATCTAATCTAAAAAGTTCTTAGCTACATTTGATAAAAACTGATTGAGCCCGTTAACAGTTATAAGTGATGAAAATTTAAACTTTTAGAGTTGTAACTCAAATATTTTGTATCATTCAGCTCCCTACAAGATTCATTTGTCAAACACCTCCACGAAAGTAAAGAAACGAAACAACATAAATATGATCTAACTTCAGAGATTACACTTCCATAAAAGACAGACATTTTCTAAAACGCCACATTATGACAGCCTATCAACAACGTAAAGGATCACGCACATGAGCACATGAGCAATCATTTTCGTTCAGTTGAGCAGAAAACGTGATTTTTTCAAGGTACATCCCTCTTTGACAGTAAATTCAAAATGGCGAACCTTCAAGCGATGTCGTAGCAGACTTTAAAGCCTACACATGTTGAAGAATCTTGTTTTATTTATTATAAGCTACTGAACCGTGTACTAACGGTTAAAGGCTTGTTTGCATCTAATGTTTTTGTTAGGCATGATGAAAATGCCTACAATAAATTACTCCTGTTTTGATCGATTGGACGACTTATTTGTATGTATGTAAATTATTTATTGCTCAAAAACAGTGTTATACAAAACATTTTATATGTAATTTAATAGCAAAGCTGGACTTATCCCTGGAGGGATCTCTTCCAGTCTACCTTAGAGTAGTTGAGAGGAGACACAGGTGACGCGGGTTACGATGCAATTATTAAGATTTACAAAAATAATAGTCAGAATTACTATTGTTTATGTTCCTTTATTAAGCGACTTTTTAAAAGCAATATTATCAAGGTGCTTTTTAGTTTTTTTGCATGGGTATTGATCATAGTTTATATTCAGGGTTAGAACAAATATTTGAGTAAAAACTTTTTACACAAATATTTGAGTTGGGTTTGCGCATATTTCTAGGAAGTCATAATAAAAGAAAAAGTGTTAAGAGATAAGCTACTTAGTTGTTTGAAGCTGCGTAAAATAAATAGGAATAATAAGACGTCTTTTGAATAGTTGTAGGCCGCAAGTCCTTGCAGTTAGGTATTTATAATAATAGGTCTTTACCTATGAAATTGCCGTTTTTCATACAATATTTTTGGAAAACTTAATTTTCCATACTAACGTTTTTGGATTTTTCTCGGGAATGCGAAATTCAAATTTAGCAAAATTTTGTGGGAAGTTTTGACAACATTAAGTTAATTTTCATCCCACTTACTTTATTGAAAATTGTAACTGTAACAAAGGTACAGCAAAAATAAGCAATAAAACGGGCAACGGATGAAACGAGCTATATTTTAACTTCTTTTTCAGCAAATAAATCTAAAGTAAATATGTATTAATTTAACTCTATATCTCCGTTATATGGCCAAGGTTTTAAATTAAAAAAAAAACAGTTTTGGTAATAGCTGTTCAATCAAATAAATCATGAATAAAATAAAGCTTGAGAAAAAATCGGCAATTTCATAGGTAAAGACCTATTATTACATACTAAATATACATAACTTTGTTTCTCAGTAAAATTATGCTCACATACTTACCGGAGCTGTTTTTGTTTTGTTATAGAATTTGCATAAGCCTCTACTCAACGGGTACCCCACATCGATGAGGATTTGTATTAATATGTATAGAAAATTTCAATGATAAACGAATAAATTTGCCGAGATTGGATTTTGTGAAATAATGGCGGATGACGGGAGCTGGTTTTAGGGTTTTAGAAATGTTCATTTAAATACTTTGTGATTTTTTTAACCCCTAACAAAAAAGAGGGGTGTTTTAAGTTTGACGTGGTGTGTCTGTGGCATCGTAGCTTCTAAACGAATATACCGACTTTGATGCAGTTGTTTTTTTGATGTAATCGTTTTTTTTAGCAATATTTGATCAAAATTGGTTCCACTATCTATAAGTAATAAGCAAACAAATGTGTTACCAAATTTTTAATTTAAGATTTATTAAAGACTAGCTTTCCGCCCGCGGCTTCGCCCGCGTGGACTATGGTTATATCGTGCCCAGTTGTGAGATAAATTGAAACTTATGTCCTTTCCCAAGGTCTAATCTATCTCTGTACCAAATTTCATCGAAACTGGTTCAGTAGTTTAGGCGTGAAAGCGTCATAGACAGACGCGTACGATCGCTGCTAATCATAAAGTGCTATAGGGCGAAGCGCGGCCTTCGACGCGTTATTTAGAGGCATAGGCAAAATATTAATTTAAATTAAATTCTGTAAAGGGCCATATTGATCTCCATCTTTATAGTAGCTCCAATCTTTAATTTCAGTTCAATCAGTCGAAAATCTAAGAAGATTTATACAAACTTTCATTACCTATTTTATCCCCTTAGGGGTTAGGGGTTAAATTTATCAAAATCCATTCTTAGAGGATGCCTACGTCATACTCGTAGTAGCTTTATGCATGCAAAGTCTCAGTCCGATCGGTTTAAAATTGACAAAGTTTCATACAAACTTTCATTCCCTATTTTATCCCCTTGGGGGTAGAATTGATCAAAATCCTTTCTTAGCGGATGCCTACGTCATAACATCTACCTGCATGCCAAATTTTAGCCCGATCCGTCTAGTGGTTTGGGCTGTGCGTTGATAGATCACTATGTCAGTCAGTCAGTCACCTTTGAGTTTTATATATTTAGATGTTTTCCAACAATTGTATGTATTGTGTTTCATGGGGAAACGAAGCAAAAGTTGCGGTTATTTTCTCTATAAAATATTTTTGTAACACCTTATTAAAAATGGATCACCTCCAATATTTATCGCTTATAACTCTTAAAGGGCTGAACGATTTTTTTCTTAAATATAGCTAAGAATTATCTTGATTACATCAGCTTATAAACAAAATAAAATTACTTGGACATACACACAGATAAATAGACACACATATACACACATCAAACATATGACAATCCTTTTTTTATAGGGGCTTATAAATAAACGACACATTGCTGATTATTTACAAAGAGTAAATTAAAATACGCGAATAAGACCTTTCTTTATTGAAGAATATCGACCTCGAAATAAACTTTATATTATCATCTACCCACAACATCTTAAATGGTTGTCCATCGGTCCAAATTGGCCACCCGTTCTTTACGGTCGTCTTGGGACCAATAATTTAAATACCCGTACTTAAATTATAGTGACGGGGCCTCCTGTGGGACGGAATGATATCTCATAACGAGTACGAGAAGCGTGCTGTTCGGTTGGACAAGAATTATAATTTTAAATACTACTTTTCTGACTTTTGATAACTTATTTTTAAAATATTTATATGGCATAATTTTTTTGACATTTACTTCAAATAACTATTATAAGTAAGGTTCGAGTAAAATTTACATTTTTAAACCTACTTAATGCCTAAAAAAAAGCTATCTACACTTGTTTGCATCTTTCTGTTCGTTTTTGGACCAAATAATTTAGATTTAAACTTAAAACTTTGAAGAAAATATCCCTGTTTTGGCCAATTAGTAATAAGTCCAGATTTTGAATAGAAAAACCTCAAAGCGTTTGATTGCAAATGAGCAGGTAGTTTTTTCTTGATTTTTTTGAAACTAGCTTTCTATACGCGACGTCTTTCTTGTAGTGTGAAAACGTAGCCTATATCAAGTTCCTGATCTACAGGGACTTAGGTAACTCTCTTTCAACCTCTCGGGTGGTTAATCAGTCCATAAAACTGAACAACTTTCCCAAGGAACATAGGTCAAAATAAAAAAAAAAAAATTATCTCCCATACAAAATGCGCTATTTGCTGATGAAGTTTGTATGGGAACTCAAAAAAAATTTTTTCGTACCTATGTTGACCTGTGTTCCTTGGGAAAATTGTTCAGTTTCATGGACTGATTAACCACCCGAGATGTTGAAAGAGAGTTACCTAAAGCCCTGTATATAGAAACAGAAACAATAACATACCTTTTCTATACATATTATAAAGAGGAAAGATTTGATTGTTTGTTTGTTTGTATTGAATAGGCTCCGAAACTACTAGACCGATTTAAAACATTCTTTCACCATTAGAATCCTACATTATCCGGGATGAACAAAGGGTACATGATTTTCCCGAATTCCCACGGGAACGAAATCTCTTGCTAGTCTTTCATAAATGTGAATGTATATTTTATGTTAATTGAAGTTTTCGTTTTATTAACTTATTTTTAGGGTTCCGTACCCAAAGGGAAAAAACGGGACCCTATTACTAAGGCTCCTTTGTCCGTCCGTCCGTCCGTCTGTCACCAGGCTGTATCTCATGAACCTTGATAGTTAGACAGTTGCAATTTTCGCAGATGATACTAAAAACCGGAATAAAATAAATATTTAAGGGGGCTCCCATACAAAAAACGTGATTTTTGCTCGTTTTTATAGATAAGTCTGTCCAAGGCTGTATCTCATGAACCGTAATAGTGAGACAGATGAAATTTTCACAAATGGTGTATTTTGGTTGCTGCTATAACAAGAATTACTAAAAAGTAGAATAAATTAAATATTTAAGGGGGCTCCCATACAATAAACGTGATTTTTTTCCGTTTTTATAGAGTCCGACCCGCACTTGCCCATTTTATTTAGAATTATAGAAGTATATAAATATATTATCTTATGCTTATCACAGAGTCCTATACAATATTCCAAAGTTAATAACGGTACTGGCCCTGGTAATAAGTTGCACTAATACACTTAGTCGGGGACTTAATTTAAGTTTATAGTTTAACTTTGAGCCCCATGTTGCGGGTGAGGTTGGATCTGAAGGTTATTTCTGGCCGTAGAGACTTTTGTTTGATATCGTTTAATTTATGCATAAATAACTAGCTTTCCGCCTTGGACTTCTTTCCCGAGGAAATTGGAGAAAATTATGTAACCTATGTGTTTATCCAGGGTATCAGCTAAATCCATATCAAAGGTGATTTTTCAAAATGGGCCTGGTCTTTGTACAGTATCCAGAAAAATAAAAAATAAATAGTTTATTCCTGGAAAAATATCAAAAAAATTCAAAAATCCCCGGCTGATTTGTAGAAAATTATAATATATTGAAAATCATACGTGTTTTCGTAGTTACCACACTGAGGTTGCCATATTGTTTGACAATTCACGTTCAAAATAGTCAATGCTTAAATGTTAATAATTAATCGACTTGTTTGTATTTAACAAGTAAATCCTAGCTAAATCATTATAATATTGGATAAAACAAATGGCTTAAGATTAATAACATCAGAGCATTAACTTTTTATAATATTTTGATGTCATGAGATTAAACTGGTAGATAGATTTTTGAACGCGCGTTCACTTGTCAACTGTCATTATTGTCACTGTCATTTCATTCCACCATCATTGTAAGTATGGCAATAATAATCAATTTTAAATATTTTTCTACAATACATAATACTAATGTATTTTATGAAAAATAGACGCTACTAATGTCATCATTAGTATTAATGACGACTTATGGAGTACTGTACAATGACCAGGCCCAAGCTCCATATAAAAGTGAAATATCACCTTTCACAAAAATTGGTCCAGCCGTTGAAGCGTGAAACAAACATCCATACATACAAACTTTCACGTCTATAAAATTAGTAAGGATTACAGTTTGATACAGAATATCTAAGATATTATTATAGTAAGTTATATTGCTCTACAGCTATACCATCAGAGAGTATCCTGGACGGCTATTCCTCTATAATAATCAATAACGTCTATGGCAGTTTAATGACATGGCGACCATTTAATCCGTTCAGCAGGCCGAGTACGATAGCGACAGCGCCGCGACAACACCGTGGTCCTATGTCAAAATGTCAACATGCCGTGTGGTGATCGGTTTAGAAAAACACCACCCCATCTCTTTTCGTGTGTGTCGTAAGAGGCGACTAAGGAAACACAAATCAGACCGGCCTCCTAGTAATCCATCCCAGGCAACCACACTTCATTTTTTCTGAATCTGAGGTGTCGTCCTATGGTCTCATGCGGTGTGGTAGGCTCTGTGAAGGGCCGTCTGGTTCGCGACCACCATCCTATCGAAGTGTGACGCCAAACAACTTGCTTGTTCGTGGGAGTACCAGTGCCTTTATAGGTATTTTCTGGGTTAACTCGCTCCATCGTCGACCTCATCTATGACCTTGGTCAAGATTGAGGTCAAGAGTTAACCCATACTACAAAAAAAAAAACAAAAAAAAAAACATTGACAACGCCATAGGGTGAGCAAGCCTTTGCGCGGGACCCTCACGCAATCAAAGTGAAGTTTCAGCATGAGCCGAGCGCAAGTTGGTCGTTATCGTGCTAGAACTGAGCTGCAGGTGGTAAAATTTAGGACTATTCGAAACCTCATACATATATTTACGGTTATAATTTATACAAAGCGAATTTCTTGCCTATTCTTCTCCTGAGGAAGACTAAATCTTTGCAAATAGGCGCAAAGTTAAAAATGTTAATGTAATTCACTGTTTTGACTTATTTTAAGAAATATTATGTATGTTCTATGAAATAAAGCTTTTTTTTACTTTTGTCTTTGATCTTGATTTATTTGTGGTCTAGCAATGTGTTACTCCAATATTAAAATCGTTTCCTATACCTTTCTCTGTCACAACAAGTTACAATCAGCATGTTTCCACCGTCTCAGCAGCGTTGTTTATTGGCCTGTGTATATAAATCAAAAGCTCACTCGTGACGACAATGCACGCCACAATATGAATTACGCTTTTTATTATAGACTAGTGATGGGTGATTATTGGTGTGATTTCACTTAGAATAGAATAGAATACAGTATTTTTTTATTTAATAACATAAACAGATGGAACTTACGTCTATGCCTTTTACCTATTTTAGTGTAATGCAACAAAAAACCTGTCCAGCTCAGCGTAATGTACAGACGACTTAAAAGTCGTCTCGGCGCTGATTTTCAGCTGGTCCCTGAACTAAAAAAATATATTAACTAGCTAAACTTAAACTAAAAAAGCTGATATTGATAACAGTACATGTGTGTGTGTGCGTGATTATTCGTAGTATACTAGTTACTCTATAACCTAGACTGAAAGAGAGAGAAATATCTTCAGACGAATTATCGTCATTAAATAGTGATTATCTAAGAAATGGTCCGTAATAAAACTACGCTTTTACGACATAAACCTATTTTTGGTTTCTATATTTGTTAAGTATACATAATCTCATTATCGACTTGGCCACAATCTAGCAAAAGGGCAAATTGTGTGTTCAAGGATCTAGAAAACTAACCCTAATAAGAATAACCGCGCAAAAATTGGTTTAAAGGAACGTAATGTTTTTGACAAACATTTAAAAGAGTAATTATGTATGTTGTGTATGATTATTATACTTCGCGCTTTGTCTTCGTGATTAGCATTATATATATTTTGGTACCAATCTTGAAATATTTTGTGAGTGTGTAAGAATGAGAACACAATTTACTAACTTAGTTCATTGAAATTATAAAACTCTTTTTTAACATAAAAATGTTACAAAAAAAGAGGGAAATTTAAGTGGCACTTGAGATATAATAATTGTTATCTACGGATAATTGGATGCAAAACATTAAAATTATTTTAAGGATTGTGACAATTCATCAAACACATCGCAATACAGGTAAGAGGAGGTGGATCGTTACATAAACCTACTTATGCAAATGAAAGGACATATAAAACTAGAAATAACAGAGTTTCTTGTATCGGTAAGTGTCCCAACACTACTTGCGTTTCTACTTATTCACATCATCTGAGCGTGACCTGTTTCAAACTGTTACCTTTTGATTACCTGCGACTATTACCGCACTTGCGGAATTCTCGATTTTGTGTACAACGCATGAAAAATATTAAAGCTTTGCTGAATTAGCCGTGTAGCACTTAACACAAATAAATTTTTTTGAAAATGTCAGGTCTTTATCTAGTTTGGCACGCAAGGCTTAATAAAATAAGTAATTCATTCTATTTTTCATAAGTATTTTTTTCATTTTTATTTCGACATTATCGCCTGTCAGTTTACTGCCTATTTTAATCCTAACTTCAGAGTTTACTCTTAATAGAACCTTTGAAATAGTTAAACTTTTATTTTTTTTTAAATAATTCGCTCTTGACCAAAATCTATGGAAAGTAGTCGAGGATTTTTTCGCTCATTTGAAATATGCCTCTTCAATAAAATTATTTAGACGGTGATTAAGACGGCGGGACAACTACATAGATGTACCTTAATTTAATCAATTGAATTAAATTAAACAATCACTTGATGTACTTTCATTTTTAATGAATGTACAAGAAAGTATATTTGATTTGATTTGAATTCAATAAACATTAGTCAATTACTGAATTACAACATTTCAATTTGTCAATTGACTACTGGTACTATTTTTATGCTGCAATTAAATAAAGTCAAGAGTGAAAAAATACACGTCTTGAATCGAGCCACCCCCTGTTTTATTTTTTGAAGTCGGTAAAAAGGTACCTACTGTTTTATTTTCAGCTTCCTAATTCAATTTGGGAATGTCACGGTTGATTCTGGAAGGTCCATCCTTCTCTCGTTTGCCGCCCTCATTTTAAAACATAATTTTATTTCAGACCTTCACTTCCCGCGCATGTTTTTGCATTTTAAAACGAATCTGTGACTGCAGAGTAGGTACTATCTTTATATAGATACACGTGCTACAATAATAAATGACGAATTATTTAAAAAAAAAAACATGTTTATTACCAATGTATTTTTAAATCTTACGAGAGAACATTAAAAATATTATAAACTAGCTTTCCACCCGGGACTTCGTTCCCGTAGGCATTCGGGAAAATCATGTACCCTATGTTCATCACGGATATTGTAGGATTCTAAGGGTGAAAGAATTTTTCAAATCGGTCCAGTAGTTTCGGAGTCTATTCAATGCATACAAACAAACAATCAAATCTTTCCTCTTTATTACATTGGTATAGACTAGAAGATACCCGTACCCGGGGCTTCGTTCCCCTGTGGATTTAATAAAATAAATTCTTATTCCTTGTGTGGTATACCATCCTTATTAAGGAAACGTCTATGCCAAACTTCAACTTTCTAGGTCCAAAAGTTTCGGCTTGTCGTTAATGAATCATCAATGATGACTCAAGTCAAGACCCTGCATTTTTAACCGACTTCAAAAAAGCATGTTCTATGTTCAACTGTATGTATTTTTTTATGTATGGTTTTCACCGATTTCTCCGCCAATTATGGACCAATTTTTAAAATTCTTTTTTTGTTCAAAAGAGTATACTCCAGAGGTGGTCCCATATAAGTTTTATTAAAAAAGTTTTAGGGATTTTTCCAGATTTTTTGAAAAAATCAACGAAAACAAAAAATACTATAAACCAGAATATCATCTAAATAAATGAGTGACATTTTCGTTTGTGGTTATCTGCTAATAGGCATTGTAGTGTGCCAAAAAGACTAGTTATCTTCTTTGTGCGAAGTGTTATTGGGATTGAAGTCAGTGACTCATACGTTTTTAACGTGAAAAATTTTATGTTAAAGATTATGTAGCATGATATTAAAAAAAATATTCTAAATAGAGAAGATTATTTCGTTGTTTTTATCATTTATTAAAACGAAATATAGCAATTTTACTAATAAACGATTCGTGAGTGTTACACTGGAGCATAACCTGCTGATCCTCGTATAGGATTAAAACTGTTGGCCGCCGATATTTAGTAACATGCGTAAAAACTGTTTAAATTATAAAATGAATATAACTAACTAATTTTTGTTTTATAAACTGACCTTTGTGCATGCCCGTGTGCTTGTCCTTGAGGACGGTGAGCTCGTATATACTCCCAAACTCCTCGAACATCGGACGCAGATCCTCCTCTTCAAGATGCCGAGGAATCTGTCCGATGAAGAGTTTGACAGCATCTTTACCAGCCCCTGGTGGTGCTCCAGTACGTTCTGAAGGAGTTTGGTTCATAGATCGTACTGGGGTAGCAGGCGCTGTACTGCTAACCACGCTAGTATTGCTGGAACTTGCCTGGTGTGACGTAGGGGTGTAAGTAGCTGTTGATGTACTCAAAGCGTTCACATTACTTAATGCAATGTTCCCCATACTGTTAAGCGATGGCAGACTGTACCCAAACAACATCGGGTTCATATTCAAATTGCAGAGCATTTTCTCCAAGTCTTATCCTAGTGTCAACAGACTTCTAATATGATGAACACAAAATTAAAATCACAGTTTGAATTTGTACTATTTTTTTCTTCTTATGCTATAAATTCGGTTTGTTTTGTTTTAAAGCTCACTTTCGTTTTCGTGGAGGGAGGGTGAGGGACGCTCTGTTTGTGTGAGTGGTGTGTTTGTGTGGGTGGTGTCTCTGTGTGCGTTCGGTCTCCTCTCGACAGTGCCTCTGTAATGCGTAATATTATCGATCGCTATAGTAGCTGTAGTAGGCAGGCCAACCCTCGTGTTTTTCTCACTCACGCCGGATCTACTCAAAGCCTTTACACGTGTTCCGTTAAAAACATTTTCGTCTTTCAACTTTGTAATTCCACAGCAATTTTGAATTTCACTTTTTGTTCCTTTTTTATTTTTGCCGCGCTAAATCTAAAATGCAAATATTTACACCCTAAAATGATGCTAATTTTTTTGGCACGCAATTTACGTACTAGATTTTTTTTTGAGCGAATTTTGAACACTTATCTACAACTAGACACAAATTAAGCTAATTTAGAATAGCGCTGTTAATTTTTTAGTTTGTTTTTTACACGAGAAAGCAAATTCTGAGTTAGTGTTTGCGTTGCCGCGACGCGCACGCTGTACTGTTTACAAACAAAACCACCGACCAACACACACTTTTTTATATTTTTTTTGTATAATTTCCACTCCAAAATACACTGTTAGCACTGTTTTTGTCCACAATCCGTCACAATAAACAAAAGTTCCGAAGTTAATTTACACAGTACACTTAAATTTACACGACTCTTAATTTACAAATACATACACGATAAATAGGACATGACAACGACAAACTATGACTTGACGCACAAACGAAAAGCACGAGACGACACGAACTAAGTATGGCAACAAATTTGCCGTGTTCTCGTCTATATGCCTACATTTCCACTAACCTAAAATCCCTTCGAGTCCCCTACACAGCGCGCTATGGGGGGACTTCGGTCTTGATACGCACCTCCCTTTCGCTCTCCCTTAGATATTTAGCTACGCGAGTAAATTCGCTTTGTGTCGAGGTTGATTATTCGGAATTTCTCTCGCATATGGATATGACAGAAATGATGTTAAAGCGCGCGTTTCTGTCTCCACAAAGGTATGTTCATCAAATTCCCGCTTTAATAGAGACCTTATAATTTTCTGCTTTTCGCATTCCAGAAGCGGTTCAAATTATGAATTTAGCAGCAATTCTTAAATGGAGTAGAGTAATAAAACGATTCTTTTTTTTGTAAATTATTAATAAATACAGCTTAAACCCACATCAGGCGTTACGAGCGAGAAAAAACTTTGTGGCTGAATAATTTAGCCGACCATTGCGCTTAGGAGGCAGTCGTAAAAAGGAACGCGAAATTCGGTAAAAGGTCTTCAATGTTTGGTCGGACTATAACTCAACCGTCGAAAATAGCGAGGGATCCCTCCGTCCCTCTCTCCGCAACTGCCAGCTTCAGTTCGGATGATTTTCGCGCGTCTAATGGCTGTTCACGAAAAAATATTAGAGAAAAAATACTTCAAATTTCCGCCGGCCGATTCGAAATTAAAAATTTATGATTTGGAACTGAATTTTAAATAAATTTTATGATTTTTCAACGAACATACTTTTTTACGTTTTTAAACGAAGCATTACCGTCACAGTTACGTGTTTTCTAAACATTACAATTTGGACTTAATGGTCCACTTTGGTAATTTTGTAAATTAATTTTGAGTAATTTAATTAGTATTAATTTTCCTTTACTCTATCCTAAACACACTATTTCAAAGTTAAATGTTATTTAAAAATATATATTTCATTTAACACTTATATTATTTTTAGTATAAATAAAAATAAATATTTTTTCCTGCAAAAATTCAAATCTTCCTAACCGAGTTTGTTTTTGATTTATTTTTATGAGCTTTATTCAGCCCCTCTTTTGTTTTTGTATGAGCGCGAGTATGACGCAATAAATGAAATGATGACGTCATGGTTTTTCCTGTTTATTCTGTTCTATTTATTGTGCTCGCATTTCTGTGCGTCGTATCGGGTCACAGGGACGTTGTAGTCATTAGTCGTTGCGTGACATTGATGTCGCTTTGTCGAAATAATTGCCGAAATGTGTCATTATAGTTTTTAGCCCTCTGTTTTTTTTACGTGAGTGTGTTTTGTTAGCAATGAGAATGCACTGCGTTCAAATTTAAAATTTCATGAAAAATCCTTGAAAAATCTTATTATTTTATATCAAATAGTTTAAGTACTTGGATAACCACTAATTGTTAGCATGATAAGTAGGTATGAGTTTTGAAACCTATGACAGAGTTAATTTTCATCGTTCCTGTGGGAAATTCGGGAATGAAAATTAAAATATACACAAAAATCTCATAACCAAACCATTACATAATAAAAAAATAAAAAAACTTTCCTTTTAAATTAATACATCTATTGGTAAGTAGACTTTGAGTTGATTTCGCTCAGGGTGGAGGACTGTGCTTTATAGTATAGAATTTAGCTTCCCGCTCGGGACTTTTTCTTAAATTGGTACGTCCATTGGTAAAAACTTTATGATAATCCGTTCAGTAGATTTTGAGTTTATTGCGTTCAGAGCGAGGGACTTTGTTTTACAGTACCTATCAAAGTAAAGAAAAATGAACAACTGTTCAAGAAAAATTGTGATAGGTGCAATATTAACATTAGAAGTAAACATAAATTGGATTTACTAGACAGAAGTCTCTACAAAGTAACAAACTCTTTTAGGGGTCAATGTATACGCTTCTATAATAATTTTCCCATTAGTATTCAAAACTTACCTGCCTTCAGCAACATATAAGCACTAAGAAAAAACTATTTGCGTCTGGTCCCTGCCGCACTAACTTAAAATTGCATTACTCTGTTGTTAGAATGTATAAATTACATGAGTTGTATTCAGATATTTTAGATTTAAATATAGATTCAGAGGCTAAGATTAAAAAGAATGTATTAGATAAAAATGCTGCTTTATAAATTACTTTAACGAATTTGTACTTTCTACTGTCGCTATGTATAACTTTAGTAAAACTTAACTTCATTGTTTTTAGATCTTATGTATTCATGTTTGTTTAAGTCGCTTAATATAAACTGTGCATGTTGTGCTGTCCTGTAAGTGGTAAGGCACTTAGTTCTAAATTAAGTTAGCATAAGTAATACATGTACCAGTGTTCTTGCTGTTGGTCAGCCAAATAAATAAATAAAAAATAAAATAAAATAAAAATAAACAAAAATTTTGTAAAAAGTGCTATTATAGAATTTCTGATTATCTATTAGACAAGTAACCATGGGAATAAATTGCTCAGCTCCAGAGTTATTCAGATATTAATTCAATTAAAATTAGAAGTAAGAAAATTTATATGATTGACTTAAAAAGAGCAACCCTTGGAGTTTCTTGCCTATTCCTCTCCTGAGGAAGACTGCACCTTTGCGAATAGGCGCAAAGTCAAAAGTGCTAATGTAATTCACTATTATGCTGATGTAAATATCACTGTATTGATATGTTCAAGAAACATTTTATATGTTCAATAAAATAAACACTTTTGAGTTTGAGTACACAATTATGTAATTGATTTTCTATGATAGAAACATACTATTTAGTTACAATTTTTGATTGAAGAGAACATAATATTATTTGTAAGTATTGTTTGTGACTAAATGACGTTTTTACCTTTCAGCTTTCAATTGAAACTTTAATAAATAACAGATATACATACATACGTTCTCACCCATTGGGCCTTTTTATAATACAAAAACGGCACGGCAAAATTGTACTACCATTGCCTCCTTTGTACTAATGACACTAGAAGCTGGAAACATAGGGGGCAATGGTAACACAAATTTTTCTTTATCGTGCCGTGTCGTTCGAATTATAAAAAGGCCCAATTATCACTTTCGGGGTAGGCAGAGCAGCCGTGACTTCAGAACCACTTGATGCCACGTTTGACATATATTCTGAGGGTTACTATATAAAACATTATGTACCGATAGAGTAAAAGTGAATTTAATGAACAAGTGCAACGTATTTACACCTATTTAATAACACCTAAAACTAACATAAATAACAACATCTACTATATTCTCTTTTAAATTAAATATTGTACTGTATTTTAGAGCAATAAAAAATTTACGTTCATTCATACAAAAGTTGCACTAAGCCTTCGCCTTTGTTTATTCCTGTATCATGATCAAGCTTATTTCTTTCTTTTTTTTTTAACTAAGGGGGCCCAGCCCTCTGTCGTTGCAGCATTCTCCATCCTGTTCTGTCTCGAGCCATGGCTTTCGTCTCTTGGTATGTATGGCTACAGCACCATTCATTTAGCTGTGTCATGTATTGTTTTCTAGGTCTTCCTCTTCCCCTGGATCCCTCTATTTTGCCCTCTAGGATAAGTTTATTAAGGCCTTCATGTCTCATTATGTGCCCCAGGCATCTAGCTCTGCGTGTTCCTATGGCAGTCATTATATGTCTTTTTTCCTTAACTGTCTCTAGCACTTCTTCGTTATTCCTTATTCCTTTCACAAAGTCAAAATACTTGGAATTATTGCTCTATTACGTAATATCTGCGAAACTTTAATTCAAAATAACATCTCAGTCAAAATATAGCAACGTCCGCTGACCACAGACATTGCAAAGGGGTGAAATTCAGAGATGAAATTGGTAAAACACGCAAAACAGCGGTCTTCGCGTTGAATTATGCCGTTTGGAAGTTATTTTAGTAGGGGATGTTTTCTGCCTAATATGGAAATAAAAGGGTGAGGGGAACCTTTATAATTTTCAAGTGGTTAATGGAGGTTGGAATGGTTCTCTATGGAAAGGAAAAAGACGATTCATTTCATAATAGTAAAAAGAGAGATAGATAGATAGATATAACTTTATTTAACTGCTTCCAAACAATACAAACAAGTAGAACAACATAAAACTTATCTAAAGCAGTCAAAATGGCGCTGACTCAGCATGTGCTGTAGCACTAGACTAAAGCGCTGATTTTCAGTCAGTACCACAGTGTTTTATTGCGTCGAGCGCGATTTCAAGACAGCTAGACATATACAATACCATACACATGAAAGACATAAAACACATGCAAAATAAACAAAACAAAACAAAATTAAGTCAAAACGTTAATCACAACTGACACGTGCAAACAACCAAAGTGTAGCAATAATACAACGTATTAATGCAAGAAAATTAAAACTTTAAGAGGCTGTTTATTTTAATTACCTTACCTCTCAAATCTTAGCATATCATTTCTTAAAGGAACGAAATGTTATGTATTGTAGTAGGAGCAAACTGCTGCCACTACGTTTAATATTTTGGGGGTTGTTAGCTACTAGTTTCCATGGTAGCTTTTAAAGAAAAACAACATATAACTTTACAACAATATGTTTTACTTTGACAGCAGAGAACACACTTTACCTGAGAACGTAACACTATTGAGGAATACGCCTACACGTTTCGAGAATCTCCATACGAATGGCTTGATTTGCTGCCTTTCAGTCAGTTGTTCCTGAATCTCTGATTCCAATTTAAATTTTAAACAATATTTTAATCGAATCGATATACGATGGCAGCACCCCGCATAGGGTCAAAAAGCGAATGTCGATTGTGGATGCAGTCTAACTATGGAAGATAATACATACCACAGTACTCAAGATATATTAGGTACGCATAGTATCTAAGGGAGAAACCCGCAAATTCAGATGATTGAACGAACAATCACGGTCTAAGCTGCTGAGGTTGTCCTCAAGGACGAAGGTCAGATGACCTGGCCATTACATGAGAGCCTTTGGATCTTTGTAAATCCTCTCTTAGGGTTCCGCTGAAAACGATAGTTGTAGCTTCGGCTCAAACATGTGCAGAGCTGAATCCTATTTGATACGGACTATAGTTCAATTTATTTCCATTTCTTTTTCCAATATTCTATGTTTTTATACTTCTTTTTGTACTTTGTCTGTTGTTTTACGTAGGTGGTGACCGCGCTTACCTACGTGGAGAGACCTTACAAAATGTAGAAAACCATACATCGGTACACCGACGGCCGCAAGTCAGGCTACCACACGTGTGCACACTGTGCTGTTGTGATAAGAGCAATGAAAATGGAGTAACCTGATACGCTGTCCTCTGTATACTAGTTTTGAAGTGTCTTCTTTTAACGCGGATGATAGTAATTACAAAATATATTTTTTTTGTTTTGGTGAGGTTGGGCGCTCATGTCAACCTAAAACATTTTTTTAAAAGGCCTGGAAATCAAAAAAGAATTAAAACATGTGTAATCTTGTTAAAATTTCCCATCTTCTGGCATGATTTAATTATATACCATAGCAGAGCGGTCCTGTATTTCATTCTCAACTTAACAAATCCTTTCCAAGTGGTTGACTGTACTACAAACAGTAATAGTATATTTGCCGGTCGGTTATTCAATAGGAGCAATCCTGTCTGTCCCGGGCAAATGTGGACTCGAACAACTTGTGAAGTTTGTAACTAAACAAAGGGAATGTTGACCTACTTAGCCGTTTTCGCGTATTTGCTTCGGCCGTGTTCATATAGGGGATCGAATTTGACGTCAATGGTAGTATAGATAGATAGATTTTGCAAATCAAAAATATGCTGTTTCGCACTAAGCGCTATTCATCATCTTTTTATTTTGCGCACTGCCAAGGAATGGAGTTTCTGCATCTGTGTTTCCGAGCTCATAATTCAAATATCTTTAAAGTTCGAGTGAATAGTGAGCTTGTAACATCTTCAACCGCACCTTTGCTCTTGTGGTCCAAAGTGAATCCATTATTAATAAAATAAAAACGTTTCAAAACCTTTTTTATCCTGCCAGTTCTATAAGTAGTCCTTCCAAAGAATTAGGGGACTTTTTCCATTATATACTCAGAATAATATAAAAATAAGCACATTTACTAATTGGCATTGGTTTTAAAGTATACGTTAATATCCTACTCAAAAAATATTTGTTCTCCGTCAAAGTCTATGTCAGTTTTTTTTTTCGAAAAGTTATTATAAAAGTATGAACTTTTAATTTGTTGTGAAAGTCAGATACTTAAGACATGATTGTTTCTTTGTAACTATACTGATGATTTTAAATTAGCTAGCAAAAATGTAAGCGGTGATTCTCCTGAGAAAAATGAAAAACTTTCCATAAGGAACTCATAAGAAAGTCTCGTATTAAACTGAAAAGTGATATAGTTACGTCTTATCTGTTAATATGGTCTGGCTCTTGAGTAAATATAAGTGTTTTGAAAAAGGGTTCTGAATACGTAACAAAATACACCGTAATACATAGACGTGCCGTTCAATTATATCATTTGGCCTTTGACTTAAGAAACGACGCAAAAAAACTTGAATTGAGCAGTAAGAAAAACAAATACAAACTTTTACGTAGTTCGATCATCAATCTTTATTAACTTTTAAATGTAGTTTATTCTTTGAGCTATTGCTTCTTGATGGAACTCCATATTGTTACCAATGAAATACATAAATAAGTGGACTTGTGTAAAAATAATGTCTTTCATTGGCAATTTTTAAATAATTACTGAGAAAATTTCTTTAACATTGCTTAAAATGTTTTAAATATAAAATGATTCAAGAACATATGACTTACGTTTCGAATTCATATAAATATATCTATTTAAAGTCAGTTAAAAAGCATTTGCTTTGGTTTTAGGCCCTCCTGCGTAGATAAATAATTAAATAAACGAGACACACTCAAAGGCCCACACTAAGGTTTTCCCTTATGTTGTGGGTCCTTCAGAACATACATAAAGACAATGACCCGAGAACAAACATCTGTTTTTAGATAAATATTTGCTGGGAATCGAACCCAGGACCCGTCAATCAAGTATCAGTAAATACAAATACACGATGTAACAAAAACTCTTGGTTCATTTTGGCATTTTAATATATTTTGAAAAATTAAAGCAAACTCATTTCAAAATTTAATTTATTTTCTGCAATGACTAGACGAGCTATCGCTGACACTTTTAACAATTTTAAAATTAATGTACATAAAAATTTTTTGTTTATGGGAAATGAATTAACTGTAGACCTTGGTCAAGGATATAGCAACCTCACTACGAAGAGACCGATTATTATGAACTCACAAATATTGACGCATTTCATCTTTGCTCTAATTTAGTTTAATTTAATCTATTTACTGTCCTAAATGTCAAATATTTAATAAATATATTCATACACAAATATAATTATTGCTACAGATAACACTTACACGCACTTTCACACGCACTTACACTATCTCACACATTTCTGAGATCAGATACTTCTTTACATTTTTGTTTTAACCGCAGGTCCGCACGAGAAAAATTAAACCTCTAGGCATAGCTGAAAATCAGATGGACAGCAAGTATACTGAATTATGTATCCTATTTGCTTCTATATCACATACTAGCATCCCGCTCGGGACTATGTTACTCAGGGATAATGTAGTATACTAATGGTGAAATAATTTTTGAAATCGGTCCAGTACTTTTTGAGCCTATTCATTACAAACATACAAAAATAGGTACAAATCTTTCCTCTTTATAATATTAGTGTAGATTTCGTTAACTTTTTTAATTGTATAAGCACATCTCTGAGAATTTAATCCCTTAGCGATAACCATTTTTAAAACTTGAAAAAAAGGGCGTGTCATAAGTAAAACGAGTGTATCTGTCTGTCTGTTTATCTGTGTATTTGTATGTCTGTGTATCTGTGCGTCTGACTGTCGCATCATAGCTCATAAACGAATAGACCGATTTTGATGTGTTTTTTTAAACCTGACGTAATCGAAATGGTTCTTAACTATATTTGTTCAAAATTGGTTTAGTCTTTAAGTAACCGAATGTCGGAAGAGAAACAAAATTTGTAATTTTAGAGTTATCTAGTAAACATAATAGTGAATACAGTAGATAGTTAAACTAGTATTCCGTCTAAACCATATCTATACAATCTGAAAGTTGGAACCTTTCGTGTTCAGTCTCTGGAACAGAGCACCACTAAAGAGGCAGTGGGCCCCTAAAAGTTAAGACCCGTTCGTTTCAAACCTTACTATTTTGATACTTGGGTATATACAGGACTAGTTTTCCGTCCGGGACTTTGTTCTCGCGGGCATTTGGGAAAATGATGTTGCATATGTGAATATGTTACCTTCCATACCAAATTTTATCAAAATTTGTCCAACCGTTTGAGCATGAAAGAGTAACAAACATCGATACATCCATACTTTCATCTATCCATAATATTCGTGAGGAAAATGTAGCATTGAATAACTCAGTTGTTTACGAATTGGCTTTTTCATTTTACAAAAAAAGTACCATTAGTTGTCTTTCGACTCACTCTAATGATTAGTGTGAGTCGAGAGACAATGTTATCTGACGATAAATGTATCAATATAACAGCCACAATCTAACCTAACCAATTTTCAAAAAACGCCTCGGCAAGAATAATAAGCGGTACATTCTGCAGTTTTGTAGAAGTCAAAGACCTACTAATAAAATCATCTTATCTGACATAATTAAAAATACCATAAAACATGTGCCCGCACGATTATAACCTTTAAACTTATCGCACATTTACGTGCCTTTTGCACGTCAACTTTTGTTATATTTTATCGCGTTACAGCTCCATGAAAATAACTCACAATAAAACTCTATATTGAGAAATATAACACTGTTTTTAAAGCTTTTTGACTAGGTATGCTATTGTTACAATAAGCTGAGTAAGCTAGGGTTTTCCGCAGTTTTTCTAGCATTTTAAAAGGCCTACTTATTAATGTCGGAGTTAAAGCACGCATGTTTTGCAGTTCGTTGAAAGGATTGTTGAATAATAATGTGCATATTATTAATTATGTAAAATTATGAGTAAGCTTTGTACTATAAAAAATTAAACTGTTTTTAAAGTGGTTTAACTACAGTAAGACGTTAGCAAGATACACCCATTCTCTCACTATATGTATTACAAAAAGCGACTCAGACTCTGGTTTATACTTGAGTAGCAGTCGTCTTTGTCGTTTTGATAGTGTGAGAAAGAGACAATCAATACTTGAGTCTCCTTCTCGAGCCTAAGTTTTCGATTAGATTGTGATTAGATCTTTTGGGACAAAACGGAAAAAAAAATTTCAACATTCATCCATTACCTGATCGTAAGCTTTGTTAAATGATTGGACTGAACGAAAATCGAACCTGGAACATTAAATTTTGAGATAAAGTTACTACCCAACCACCGATGATATATTAGGTGGCATTGTTCATCAAACTACCACTATCAGAACTATTAGAAAGGACCAACAGCTCTACTTTTTCTTATCAAGAAACGGAATATACATCAATTTCAGCATCATGGTAGCTGAAACAACGCTTTCGGAAAAGACACTTCAGGAGGAAATACTATTGAAATGAAACTAGTAGGTAGGTACTCTGTGAAGCCTACGAAATCCTCAGGAGGATAGGCTGGAATAGCCACCGACCCACACGCATAATGGGCCGTTTTAGAGCCTAAATGCGAATATGGGAGCCCTTATCAACTATCACATAACTAGTAGTTAGGTATTTAGTGTTCGGTAACATGATTAGGGTGACTTGCAGTTGCAGCAAACGTGGAAAAATCGAAATTATTAATATATTTCTAAACTCGACGTTTTTTGATGTTTCAACATACATACATACATACATACATAACCTCATGCCTTTGTCCCATTGGGGTAGGCAGAGACCACAGATTGCCACTTGCTACGATCTAAACAAACCTCTTTGATGCTTAAAGTTTAATTAAAATCGAGTTTTAAAGTAAATCGATGGCGTGCATAACGTTACATCAGGTTTATGGTAAAGCCGAGTTTGAATCTCACTAAATCAAGATTCAAACAGATCATTAGGTACTACGCAGTACATTAAAAAGATGTTGTCTTTACTTTCGCTTTTTTGAAGTCAGTTTATTTTTTTTCTTTAGAAGTTTTTTTTTATTTTTCCACTTTTAGTGTACATAATGGAAAGTATATGAATAATAATGTAAGTGCTTACGACATTCAAGGTTTGCCCTCTATTTTCCTGCGATTCCATTATAAGACTTGGTGACAATGGGACTACCTCTAGTGTGGAGTATATTTAAAAATAAAAAAGCCATACACTCAAAGGCCCACACTAAGGATTTTCCTTGTATCGTGGGTCCCTCGAAACACATATAAGATAGATACAAACACAAAAAATAATTTTGAAAATTGGTCCATTACTGGCGGAAAAATCGGTAAACATACATAAAAATATACAATCGAACATAGAACATTTTCCTTTTTTGAAGTTAGTTAATAAATGCTGCACGTAGGCCTTCAAAACGTATCTTTAGGCATAGTTTTAATACCAAACAAAATTACCCAGTTCCGAATTCAAAAGACCTTACGCATGCTATAAAATCTTTTTTGCGCCTTATTTCTCTTTTGGGCCCTATTCGGAGGCCTCGTTTCTGTGTCACTTATTAGCTGAGGCCTCCTTTTACGAGTGTTGCCACCATCAACTTAATTTATCGCCTTTGTCGAAATTGTAGACGTTGTAACTTTTTCACGTGAACATACATAGTCGTAAAAACATACGCGGTTTGGTTTGAAAAGTTTTTGACGGCTTTTGTCTTTAAATGCCCATTTGTACCTTAATTAATCCAGCTAATTAACCAGGCTTACTACTAATCCAGAGTTTATAGTTAACCCTTCTTTCCTCATAACGCTTTTGCTCGTTCTTATTTGGGGTTTGTTTGACTATCAGGAATGTAGCCTGAACATTGCTTATTACAAGACCCTGAACTGGAATTGAATAATTTTCTGCGTTAAAACGTAAGAATTAACTGACTTCAATCTCAAGAATGGCTATCAGCAGATATCAGAAGACCAACCAAATATCTGAAGATAATGTGAAAGTGCTATTTGTTTGTGTTGATTTTTAAATAGCGCTATATTCTATTTTAATTTATTATTATAAGATGGGTAAACTCTTGACCTCAATCTTTACCATAAAAGTCAAAAACGAGGTCGACGATGGAGCGAGTTAACCCAGAAAATGCCTATAAAGGCACTGGTACTCCCACACACCGTCGGAACACAGCAAGCTGTTTGGCGTCGGACTTCGGTAGGAGGGTGGTGGCGAACCAGACGGCCCTTTACAGAGCCTACCACACCGCATGAGACCATGAGCGCTATATTCATCGCGGTATTCAAACGACTGAACCAATTTAGATTAGTATATCGAAGAATCTTCTCAATTCCATCGTATCAAACAAAACAAAAAACTGCATCAAAATCAGTCCTTCTGATTAGTAGCTACGATGCGACAGACACACAGACAAACTACACTCTTCAAACTTATAACACATCTCTTTTAAGTCAAAGGTTAAGAAGGAGCCCTTCTCTTTGTCATGAAAAAGCAGACATTATTAATTGTACTCGCCTCTTACCTTAACAATGCACGCAAAACTATTACGCATACCATTCATACAATCAAACAAGGTGTAACACACACTATTTCTCATAAATATGAGTAGCCCTAGTGGTTGTCGAATAAATCGATAACTAAGATGTCGATAGTTTGAAAAACCCTCAGAATGATTGTCAAACGTGGCATCAAATTTTTTTTAGAACCATTCATGCCCTGCCTACCCCGTTAGGGATCATAGGCGTGAGCGTTTGTTTTGTAGTTTGAAAAACGTTAATTGTCGACACTAATACTTGTTGTAATTTTTCGTAGAGGTTTATGTAAGTAGAACTAACCTAAGCAAGAGAAGAGGTATAACTTTTGTAGTCATGAAAAAATAGAATTGTCGAATAAAATGCTTCAGATGATATAAGGTACAACTGTAGTTCATAAAACTACATTTTCACTTTGGTTTCGTAATAAATAAATAAAAACTGTGTACGTTGCTTAACCTAACTGATCGGTTCAGAGCTGCGAGTCCTACTGGGCTAAGAACGCTTTTTGTTTATCGATAATTAGCTATCGACTGCCAACACTAGCGGCACGTGTCACCCCACTTGAAGAACCACACCCTAAGCCTCATTCCTGTCCCCTAACTATATCGTCGTCGCATGCGCATTGAAGGGTGTAAAATTACATCTTTGTTGTAGTTTTTGTGACATTTTCTTGAATGAAATATTACAAATTAATTATGTTGGTAAGGATAATGTATTTTTTACAATTTTTCGAAAAATTTTAGAAATAAAGAAACTACAGAAAAAAAAAACAGTGAAAATGCGTTCAAAAAGTGGTTTTAAATTTTTCACTACTAAAGAAAAAATACGGAAAAAATATGACTAAGAAAATCAAGTAAGGAATTCTGTTCGTAAAAATTTGAAATCATAATAAGTGACATATTATAATTACGGAATGTTAAA
Organism: Aproaerema taeniolella; assembly: GCA_949987775.1. NCBI lineage: Eukaryota > Metazoa > Arthropoda > Insecta > Lepidoptera > Gelechiidae > Aproaerema > Aproaerema taeniolella. The sequence goes on from OX465250.1 coordinate 19,983,194, forward strand.
GCCATAGCTTAATTAAAAATGTAAAGCCATAATCTTGTTTTGATTTTTTGACTTGACTGACTTGACTTGACCTATCCCGGACAGTATGTTTCTACTATAAAAAAAAATTAAACTGTTTATTTCAAAAACACACAAAAGAACAAAATTCCTTTAAAAAAGTCCTAATATTAAAGATTGTAAGATTATTGAGTTGACATCCTTAAAGTTTTAATAATTTTAATTTGTATAACAGGAGAGCCAATTTTTCGGAACAATTTTTCCAGACCATCTCCTCTGTAATAAAATTAGGTGAATCTTATTAACATACCAATATGCCCAAAATACCGGTCTCCGCGCAATCAATCAATGTTTTTCTTCCCGCACCCCTGTCTAATCTGCCGGAAACCGGATCGAGGCAGTTTAGTTCATCTTCGCGGACACCCCTGCACCTAAGGTCATTGACCCAAGGGTGCAATTACTGGTACCAGAGGGGTGGGTGCAGTCGATATATCGTTAGTACGTAATATTTTTGCAAGGGACATTCTTTGATGTGACGGAAATTGATTTGGCGAGTTATTTTTAAAAGCGATTTCAGATAAATATTTTTTTTTATACATTTTGCGTTTGCAATATCCCATCCAAGTGAAGTGTTAATGGACCAGTTTGAGCTCATGATAGCTATAAAAAAATTATAAAATGAAATTCTTTTTAAAAAAGAAAAATATAAAGTCAGGATATTTCTCTATTTTCGTAAATAACCATTTAGGTACTAATTGGTTAAATTAATACTAGAAAAAGTTATTGAAATCAAACTCTATCTTTGACGCTTTCGGGTGTAAATTGTCACAACTATTTTCAAATAACTCGTGGAAGTAACCATCATATAAAACTATAAATTATTGAGCTGTTTATCAGTACTTGAAGCGTAATCGTATGCAGTTTTAATAAAAAAAAATATATTTATTGTTTCGACATATACGTACAAGTTTAAATTACTAGTTATTTTGCCTATGGTGTTAGGTTTCGCTCTTCCCTGAAATTACATATTTTAAGATTACATAGTTAATTTTATTAATTTTAATTCAGTGAATAAAACAAACAAAATTTGAAGCAGTGTTAGCCCAGTTGGTAATGAGCCAGACTTGTGATCGGAAGGTCGCAAGTTCAAAGTCTGGTGCGGGCTTGTACCACTAAATTCGTCTTTTCGGATTTATGTACGGATTTCTAATTATCACTTTCTTAACGGCGAAGGAAAACATCGTAATGAAACCCGCCTGTCCAAGGAAATTCATTTTCGAAAGACGAGCGGTCCACCAACCCGCATTGGGCCAGCGTGGTGGACTATGGCCTAAAACCCCTTCGTGTTTCGAAGGGAGACCCGTGCCCCTCGGTGGGAATGTATATGGACTGATGACGAATAAAACAATGTGTTCGCTTTCAAAATATCACCCGATATTTTTCTTTAAAACGATATTGGTTGGTTATGTGAATACTGTCACAAACAAGGCCGTGTTGTATATAAAGCTATCAGATCGTCCCTGTTGTATTTAAAAGTAAAGAGAAGCGACGTATATGTGTATCGCGGGACATAAGATACATTGAGTCGAAATTGTTGCTTTAAAAAAATATCCAGATAATTTATAATTTTACTCACCTTACTTTCGTATAATCGGCGGCATCGGGCCGACGGTGTTTCCGATCTCGTACAAAAAGACCTTAAGCTTAGGTAACAAATTAGTTTCTAAATTGTTATTCTATTGATTCATAACTCACTAGATTTTCGCCCGGGACTTTGTTCTCGTGGGAATATGTGAAAGTTATGTAGCCTATGTGTTAATCCAGGGTGTCAACTATCTCCTTACCTAATTTTATCAAATTTTTTATCAAGCTGTTTGAGCGTGAAAGAGTCCATACACATTTAAAATATTAATAGGATAGAATCAATCAATTACAGTTGAGTCAGTTGCGTCAGTGGGTGCGTGGTAGGAACCGTAGGTTATTCAAGTTCACCTCACACTTGATTATACTTACACGTTAAGGACGAGGGAGGGACCTGTTATAAAACATTAAAAACTTGAGTGAACTTCATGTGACCTTCATGGCAGCGGCGGCGCGGCGATGCGATACAAGTTTTTTTTATCAAACTTGATTCAGAGTTTGATTTCAGAGTTGGCACTGCCTTATCGCTCGTTGCCTGAAGTATAACAGAAGTTGCCTGAAATATATTTAATCCTATAGAGAATTCAGAAGGGAAACTTCAATAGCCTTATAAAATTATTTATTACAGAATAAACTTGGTACAATGTTATCACGACGAAATTCTAAATGCAAAAGAGAGCATAACAGTCATTGCAACGGCTTATATACTTTTTAAACATTTTCAAATAGCGCCAACTCACGACTCGATTACAAATAAAAAGGCGGTATCAAAACAAAATCATAACCTGAGATAACATTTCAATAGATAAATGAGTCAAACAATAAGAAAACTAATCATTAAACCTTACAATCCTGACAAAAAACAGGGGTGTCATAACTTTGACGTGTGTATCTGTGTGTCTGTGTGTGGCATCGTAGCGTTTTTTTTTGAAAGCGGACGTAATCGAGATGGTTCTTGGCTATATAATCAAAATTGGTTCAGTCGTCTAAGAGTTATAAGCAATCGAATTTCGGGGATGATATAATTTTTAAATACGAGTTATTTTAGAACAGAGAATCAGAAAGCGACTCAACAGCCCTCACTGTTTCATCCTAAAACTAAGTGGTGAAAGAAGGGCTCGGACTTGGGTCGTTATTGATTTCCATTATATTGTACCTAAACCGCGTCACGGGCGACTGTCAACGTACTTGCGAAACGATAAGCTAAACACTTTTTATTTTATCACTAGCCAGTAAAAGGTTATAAATTGAAATCTGTATATTATACTTACTTAATATTATAAATGTCAAAGTATTTTTGTGGTTTATTTAGTACAGAGATATATTAGAACTTAGAAAATGACATAGGCTACATTTTATCCCACAACAGCTCGGCACGATATAACCTGTGTTAAAGCTACTTCCTCATTAATCAAAAGGTGTTCCGGAGTTCCAAACTACTAAGTAAGCCTCTGATGTAGTTTTTTTAACAGTCAAAAACATAAATTAATTAGCAGACAAAATAAAACCGGCCAAGTGCGAGTCGGACTTGCGCACGTAGGGTTCCGTACCATAACGTATAAAACCGGCCAAGTGCGAGTCGGACTCTATAAAAACTATTATCTCTTTAAAAGCGGCAAAAAATCACGTTTGATATATGGGAGCACCCTTAAATATTTATCTTTTTCTGCGTTTTAGTATTTGTTGTTATAGCAGCAACCGAAATACATTATCTGTGAAAATTTCAATTGTCTAACTATCACGGTTCATGAGATACAGCCTGGTGACAGACGGACGGACAGCGGAGCCTTACTAATAGGGTCCCGTTTTTCCCTTTGGGTACGGAACTCTAAAAACGTTAGCAACATGGAATCTTCACCATTCTTAGCAATCAAATGACTGAAACTATAATATTTAGCGAAGCTTGAATCGATTATTTGGTTCGAAGCCAAGGTCAAGTAACTTTGTAAAGGCACGGACATCAAGTCTGTGGATACACAATTAACAGTTAAATAAATAAAAAATAAAAAATTACTAAACCTTACATATTCTTCTTTAATGTAGCTTAATAATAAAGCTGGATTTTTCAAAAATTCCCTCAAAAAAAAGCTCAAGATATCATCTAGTGTTAAAACATTAGATTAAAATAATTAAGTTGAATCATTAATACTTAAGAATGACTCAAAAATGCAGTTTCACGACCAACCTACCCTTTAGATTCCAATCACGAAGACATAAGAACACAGAATAAAGAGCCTCCATTGTTGGCTGGCTGCAAACACCTCAGCTCGGAGTTAATTAACTTTTTGGCCCGCAGCCAAATCTCAATAAGTGGGTAATGACATTCTATATCAAAATTCGTAATCAACCGGCTTCACGCCAGGAAAAAAAATCGGGGTGAGGCTGTGTCGTATAAGCAAGGTCGTGTTCATAATCTGTGGCGTAAACTAGCATCTAATCCTAAGATCCATATTACAGAACGCGACTCAGACTTTGATCTATATTTAAGTAGCAGTCGTCTTTGTAATTTTTATAGTGAGAAAAAGAGACAGTAAATACTTAAAATAGATCAAAACTTCAGTCTCCTTCAGTAATACAGGCCTAAGTCTATAGCCGTATGTTATAGGTTGTTTTTATACGCGCGAAGCGTTACAATCTTCAGACAACAATGCGTTATGTTTTTTTTAATTTTTTTGGCCATCGAGAAATGCTATTAAATTTGGATTTAGCTGTGACACCAAAATTAAACTTCCATTTTTTTTCAAACCGCTGCTGCTGGTGAAAACAAAAAAAAACTTGATAGTGCAGTTATTAATCTCTTCTTCTTCTTATCGTGTAGGTATAGTCAACTTGGCTAACCCTGGTGTCAGAGTTTTCAAACCGCACAATGGCCTCTGACTTGGTTTTAACGACTGTAGTCAATCGACAACAGCCGGGACCGACAGCTTAACGTGCCCTCCGAAGCACGGAAACGCTCGTGATAAATTGCCACTTTGGTCACCCATCAGGTTCCCTGCCTCTGCGTACGTTGCTTGACCTCACTGACCGGTTGAGATCAGCGAGCGCCACTGGGCTACGAGCGCTTCGAGATCAAGCACTTCGAGCGCTCAATCTCTGCTTCCAGTCAAATTACTTATTGTGATGTGTAAGTAATGTGACTGTAGAAATAAAGCAACATCATTTATTTATAAAAACCGTGTGGTGATCGGTTGAGAATAACACTTTGCCGTGTGGTGATCGGTTGAGAATAACACTACCCCATCTCTTTCCGTGGGTGTCGTAAGAGGCGAGTAAGGAAACACAAATGAGACCTGCCTCCTAGTAATCCATCCCAGGCAACGACACTTCATTTTTTTTCTGAATCTGAGGTGTCGTCCTATGGTCTCATGCGGTGTGGTAGGCTCTGTAAAGGGCCGTCTGGTTCGCGACCACCCTCATACCGAAGTCCGACGCCAAACAGCTCGGTGTGTTTCTTCGGTGCGTGGGAGTACCAGTGCCTGTATAGGCATTTTCTGGGTTAACTCGCTCCATCGTCGACCTCATCTTTGATATTTATGGTCAAGATTGAGGTCAATAGTTAACCCATCTTATAATAAAAAATAACCAGTTAAAACTGATGTGGAACGATTGTTATAAATAAATATTTCATTTCATGCTGAAGTGTTATTTCCTCTACCTCTTTCTTTAGGGAGACAAAAGCGCTACAAAAACATCAAGCCGTTTTGACGTTTAAAGACTACTTCTTCATTACTTCTTACTACTTCTTCTACATACCGTAAAATGAAATAACAGAAAAACATAAAGATACACATGGCAGCACATAAGGCTATACTTGTTGACCTTGACGTCACTCTTATCTCGTTCTTATTAGTGCAGGCTTCTTTTTTATTAAGTTTTTTTAAGGGCCAACAAACAGTTTCACAAAGTTTTACTTAAAATCTAGGAAAAAATAAGTAAGGTTATTGTGGAACCAACATCGCTAGCCACAGATTACTAATTAGAACTGAGTTATAGACAAATATTTCTTACATTAAATACAGTATAATACTGTATTGTTTTTTTAAGTAAACATTTATTAGTAATAAGTAAACTTAATATTCAATTATAGTGATTGTGTGAATTGTGTAAAATTGTCTGTGCGTGTCATTTATATGTATTTAATGGGTGTGTGCGTGAGAGTGTGTGTGTGTATGGGTGCTTTCGTATTGTAAATGGGTAAGTTGACGTTCCGTGCTGTCTGTACTTGAACAGTCCATACAATTCTTAAAATAACTTTGATGGCCTCTTGAAATAACTTTAAGATTTTATCACAAATAACTTGGAAAAATTCAATTCTCCTTCATCACAAAATATCTGAAAAGTTCGATCGCGTTCATTTCGTTTCATAAGGTGACGAAATAGGACTCCGCCCAAATGAAATGTTGAAATGAATGGGTCGGTCGTTCTCCCGATAGTATCGCACGGAATGAACGATTGAACGAATTCCAGTTAAGAGACGCCGTAAATAATTGATTTTGAGTTTCTTATGAACGTTTAAATGTTGGGAGAGGAAAACGAATGGGTGCATTTTAAAGGTAAGATAAATACTAGTCATGATGTTTGAAAATCAAAGGTATATGAGGTAATTTATTAGGAAACTGTTTTCTACCTGCGGTATCATCTAAGTAAGCCATAGATGAAGCTTTTGCGTTAAAATGTGAGGACAAAAGATGATTGAACATTGTTTGTTTACTTATAATTCCACGTCAAAAAAGTGTAGGATTAGGAGTATGCAGTGTTTAAATAAATTATCCGAGATTTTCTTAAGTATTTATTATTTAAAGAAAATTTAATCAGCTATTAGGAAAATCACAAATATCTGGACTCGCCACCAACCTTTAAAATGTTACTAATTAGGGTTTATAATGGGCCCAAACCATGCAGAAAATCTTTGAATTTCTTGCCGTCGTTAACCAGACACGAGGTTCTAGTATAGAATATAGAATTTCTAATTATTTGGACATAATAATTTAAAGTTATTCAGATATTTAGTCAATTAAAATTAGAAATAAGGAAATTTATATGATAGCGTTAAGAAGAGCGACCCTTGGAGTTTCTTGCCTATTCTTCTCTTGAGGTAAACAGCACCTTTGCGAATAGGCACAAAGTTAAATTATGCTAATGTAATTCACTATTTTTACTTATTTTAAGTAACATTCTGAATGTTCTTCTATGAAATAAAGCTATTTCTGACTTTGACTTTAATCGAAAAATCAAAATACCAAAACAACAGAAGTAAGAGTCCTGATAAGTTAGTGCCCATATGAAACCGAGGCAGCATATATTACTAGGAGCGCAGCGTTCCCAAGGAGAGCAATAAAAGGCGATAGTGGAGGAATGGGGGAAAGGGTTCCGTTATCACACGACGATATCACGACGCTCATCAAAACAAACGCTGCTATGAATGTACGATATGGGTTTGTGTTACACCACAGTATATGAAAGTTGTTATTACGTGTCGTTTATCTTAACGCATTTAGTTTTTAATTGGTCCCTTAAATGTGAATGTGAATCAGCCCACCAAACTGAATAACTTTTTCAAAGGAATGTAGCGATTTTTTTTTCATGTTTTTTTCAAATTTAAAAAAATATGTATTTTTATTACATTTTCATATTCAGCATATAGCTAGAGGCATGTTGTAATTTTTTATTAAATTAATATTTGCTTTAATTAAAATTATAGTACCTTACTCGATCCCGTCATATCTCTTCTGTATGCAAAATCTATGCTAAAATCAAGCGTGTATAACTTAAAAACAAGTAAGTTGTAAAAAAAAATTTGAATTTAACTTTATTTTTGTTCTATAGCAGTAAAATATATCTAATGCTTGCGGAATGGGTAAAAAAGTATCTACGGAGATATTATCCAACAAATTTTGAATCATAGTCAAGCGAGCCGCAAAAGGAGCCAAGAAGAAATAAGATAAGTATAACGCCACACACTCAAAGGCCCTCACTAAGGTTTTCCCTCGTGTCGTGGGTCCCTCGGAATATACATAAAGATAAACACAAACATCCATGACCCGAGAAAAAACATCTGCTTTATGAAAAAAGAGTATGAAAATTTACATCCATTTTCTTTTGATTTTTTTACGAATTTCCAGGAACTTTGGTGTCACAGCTAGTCAACTAGCTCTATGCGAAGCCGAGCCCACAAGGAGATATTACAAAGTGTTCCTTCAGGCAATACTTTAAAACAGGACAGATACAGAAACTAAAATGAGCCTTTACCGAACTTTCTTAGTAAAAAAATACTGTCGATATGTTTCAAAGGATACTATTAGTTTTTAGGGAAACAAAATGAGTATTATAGTAGGTATTGTTTCTATTAAGAATTTTATATCACGCCCACTTCATAACGGTATAGCCAATGTTGATTAAATATAGCTAAAAATCATCTCAAATACGTTTGCTTTCAAATTAAAAAAAAATGAAGTCAAAATCAGTCCATCCATTTTTTTTAAATAACAATTTAGGTCTATCAGATTCATTACTTACACAATGCTTTAAAATTAAAATAATTATTCGTAAAACTGAGCTAAAACTGTGAATTAATCAGTTATTCGACGGATTTTATAAATAAAAAATATCACTGATACGATTTCTTACTGTCTGAAGTCTATTTTCTATAACATACAACAGGATTTGAAAACATTTTAACGAATAAATAACTGCAACTGACGCATTGACCAAATCAAAGAAATAAAAAGACTTAATTGAAAGTTAGTAACTCAACAAAATCGACCGGCCTCTTCAAAACTTCGTCATTTTAAAAGCCTCTGAGAAGCCACAGTTTCTGACCGTGCATTAATTATAGAGGAGCTTGGATTATGCAGAGAGCTTTTTGCGAAGTAGCACTTGGACCAACATCTTATAAAGTGTTCGTTAGATTGAAGACGGCGACGCATCTACACCAAAAACAAATAAAAATTAGTTTAAAATTATTTAACGAAGGTTGTATTTCTTCCACGCTGGACTGAGAGTGAAAGAAATACTTAGAATGTATCAGCTGCCAACTTTTTTCCCAGGCATTTTGTAAAAGTCAGTAAGTAGGACGCGAGGGTTTTGCTGTATTATAGGCGAAAGACTGACAACCTCACACTATTTTACATCATGATTCATGAAAAATGAAAATGAAAAATTTATTTATTTTCGGTTTGCGCTTACAACATTTGAGTTGGCATCTCCTATTAAGTATTACAATACTTGTGCCAGGAGATACCGCTCCTCCAAGGACTGTGTAAGTGTGAAAACAAATTGTGTACAAGTTATAAAATACAAAGAAAACAAAACTTAACCTGGACTAGTTGTGTGTATAAGTAAGTGTGTTTGTGTGTGAGTAAGGGGGTGTGTATGTGTGTATGTGTGAGTGTTGTGTTTTTGCGAGTGTTGTGTGTGTAAGTGTTGTGTGTGTGTTCATCTAATAACACTCAGAAGTTATATAAAATGTGGCATCAAGTGGTTCTAATACCATTAATGCTCTGCCTATGTATATATGTATATACATACATATAAGTGTGCTGTCTATTCTAATATGTATGTATATTAGAATACATAGCACACTTTGAACAAACAAAGAATGAATCGTAATTAAACGAGCGATAAATAATGTGAAATTTGGGTCCTCAAACATTTTTCTAGTAGACACTTCTCGATTTTAATGGAGCCGCATTTTTGTCGCCGAGTCAAATATAGAGGTTATAGTCGCAAGTTTGTTTTTTTAACTGACAAATTATTTTTTTGCAGTTTTCTGCAGTCACTTGCAGAAATATTTTTGTGTCCTCCAAAATTATATGCTATAAAGAATTTACACACTTAATTAAGTACTTAAAAAAGACAGTTATTGAAAATGAAATGTAAATTGTAACTGAAAAATCCATACTAATCCATACTAATATTATAAACGCGAAAGTAACTCTGTCTGTCTGTCTGTCTGTCCGTCTTTCACACCTAAACTATTGAACCGATTTTGATGAAATATGGTACAGAGATAGATTAGAGCCTGGGAAAGGACATAGGCTACATTTTATCCCACAGTTGGGCACGATATAACCTGTAGTCCACGCGGGCGTAGCCGCGGACGGAAAGCTAATTCTTCATAAGTCAAGTTCCCTTTTTGGCAGAAATACACACACTGATTCAAAACGTTCGTAAGTTTGCCGAAAATGTAATTTGAGTTTGAAAAAAAAGGTAATTAAAAAATTATTTGGTCAAAACTACTTTTACAAATTCTAATGCAACTGGAATTTAAGTAACTTAAGGCGACTACAGCACCTGATAAAGGCAGCACACATAGGAATAGTGCCATCTCCGTCACTCAACAGGCCTGGGCTGGCAGTGCGAACAGTGTCGATACACGAAGTTTACGGACTATGAAAGCGTGCGTGCGTAAAAACATGTTCGAAAGTTAGAAAAATGAGATTTATGGAAAGATAACAGCTTAAATCGAAAAATGCTTTAACTACTTATCGAGAGTGTTCAATCACGAACATTTTGATAGCAAATTCAAGTTCCTGTGTGCATTTTACTATCGAAGATACACAATATTGGGTATTTAGAGGTGACTTTGTGAGCTTTTTCTATCGAACCAAAAGTGCTGAATCATGTTTTCAGCAAACTACTTATCTAGTTTATGTCCTGAATATTACCGTAGTATTTTTTTCTTCGATTTAATGCAGTGCGTCATGCTTATCTACGTATCATAAAATCGTAATTTAGGTGCTGTAGTCGCCTTAAGCTCACGCAATACTACTTGAATAGTGCCTACCTACCATAGTGCCATAGTGCTTAAAAGTACCTACTTGAATAGTAAGTAGTTATAGACTTTTGTCATTACCATGTCATTACAAGTCCTTTAATTCAAATCCACAAACGGCAAACCAAATCGATTAAGGCTCCAGATTTTTCATAGCGCTTTTTAGCTCAATTCGTTCGCTTGATGTAATCTATAAGAGGCCTGATTTATTCTGTTGCCGCTCAAGTGTACTCTTTACTTGACACCTCTAAGATTTATGACCCTCATTTTTTCACCGAAGGTAGGAGGCAGAATATCCAAAGGTCTGTTCTTGAATCGCTCGAAAAATACCATGTTTTGGTTCAAGATTATAAAATAGGTAGCTATCGTTGGTCGTACATATTTTTAACCCCCGACGCAAAAAGAGGGGTGTTATGTCTTTAGTTGTTATAGGTTTCACTTCAAATTATTTAACTATGTTGCTCTTGACTATAATCTAAATTCGGGGAGGATGTAAGAAACTCACCAAGAAAAAGTAGTTACCGACGTTTAATCATGAACAAGAAAATCCGTCCGTTGAGTTAAGAGCCGTTATACCGCCGTTAACGGCTAGCGGATCGGACTGGCAAGCGAGAGATACCGAGTTCGATCTCCGGTGCCGCTATGTACGGACGGCCGCAACTCAGGTTACCACACGCGTGTGCTCTGTGCTGTTATGATAAGAGTGGTTTTGAAATGAAAATGGAGTAACCTGATGCGTTGGCCTTTGCATGACTTGTTTTCTGAGTTCTGTACATCAGTAGTACACTAACCGATGCTCTTACGGTCAGAGAAAACAACTTGAGGAAATATGTACATTCAGGCAACTGAATGTATAACTAAGATCCAATGCGGTCAGGATCCCCTGTTAACAGCGTCACGGAGATCAGATGGAAGTCACTCCACTGTAATTGCCTGAACTGTAAAATCCTGGATCATGGTCAAGCGTACCCTGAATGAAAAACGGGACTAAGCGCTAGGAAGAAGAAGAAAGAAATCTGTCTCTGCAGATATTGATCTCATGCGAAATTCTAATTTACTACAAAATTGGGAATGATCGGAATGCTTTCAACGTACCCACCAAAAAAAAAGTAAGTTTTTCAATAAATTATCATTGGTGTTACGATTGGTTCCAGAATACCGCAAGTATATCGCTATCTCGGACAGTGTATCAAGGGGCGAAATATGTGAGTTTTCGGGGATTATGTTCGAGTGTGTTAAGCATGTTTTTTCTCTATCTTTCCTCTTTCAAACTGAAAAATACATGCTTTTACTTTTTTTTTCGTTTCAGCAGTACATATTGACTAAGATTACGCAAACATTGAATACGATTTATTTATCAATATGCGTTCAATTTATTCAGCTATTACATTTTAATATTTAATCTAACAATTTATTTTATTGAAAAAGTACACTACTCAACAAAGTCTAAGCAACACGCACGATTTTTCATACAACAGAGGCCTCTTTGAGAAGCTGTGAAAAGTATTTAAGACACGTATCTATATAAATAAAAATGAATTGTTGTTCGTTAGTCTGATTAAAACTCGAGAACGGCTGGGCCGATTTGGCTAATTTTAGTCTTGAAATATTCGTGGAAGTCCAGGGAAGGTTTAAAAGGTGAGAAAATATGGAAAAAAGGCGTAACGAAGTTGGCCGGGACAGCTATTTTTAATAAAATCTTTAGTGTGAGCAAGTTCTATACCTGAATTTTTAATCCCTATAAATGAACTTTATTTAGCTTGAAATTTGTGGAAAAGAGGGAAAAATGAAAATGAAAACGCAGTTTTTCTTTGCTTTTAGTATGGAAATGGTGAAATTAAATTTTCATTTTCGTCTCTTTTTCACAAACTTCAAGCTAGATAAAGTTCATTTATATGAATTTTAAATTCGGGTATAGAACTTGCTCACACTTAAGATTTTATAAAAAATACGTGTCTTAAATACTTTTCACAGCTTCTCAAAGAGGCCTCTGTTGTATGAAAAATCGTGCGTGTTGCTTAGACTTTGTTGATGTGTGTATTAATATCGCCTGATGAGTAACATAGTTTAAAGATCAGAATACCACACAAGTTACATAAATTCTTCCAAATTCCCACAGAAACAAAGTCCCAGGTGGAAAGTTAGTAGAAGTATTAGCTCCTCTAGCGAAGTGCCCGAGAGAAAATACCAGAGAAATATATTCCGCAAATACAAAACAAAACTATCAAAAACGACTTGCAATACAAAAAGAGTCTCAGCGAATTTCGAGTCTTCTTTTAGTTTCAGCTTAAGTCACTATTAAGTTTCAAAATCCATGAGAGAGTACTTAAGGGAAAACTTTTGTACTTATAAAGTCAAAGCAATAAATAAAAACTGTGAACGAGAGAAAACCGGCCAGCACAAGTAGAGAAACAATTTTGTGACAAAGTCTTTATATTTCGAATTCGTATTACAATTTTTTTATCTAGTGATGTGACTGAAAATAACTGGAAAATAAGTTTAAGAATTTTAAGAAGTGAATCTTGTCATGATACTGTACAACTATTTTAAGGAGATTCTTAAAAAAAACGTCTTTTCATATAACTATTGTCATTTGGGTGGCTATTCTACTAATCAAGTTTTTTGATGGCAGTGGAATTAAGGCCAGTTTATCCGCTCGTGTGGTAAAATTGAGAACTATCAATGTTTCTTAAGTTTCCTAGGTTGTATATTGCACAAATATTATGGAAAACAATTTTTTTAATGTATTTCCATTTACGTCCTATTTGCTTAGTTATTTATTGTTAGGTAAAATATCATTTTTTGATTGAATCTTTATTACGGAAATTTAAAATATCTTCTTGCAATTTTATCTAATCTAATACATTCTGACTTAGTAGCAATGTGAAGGGCGCGATTGTAATTTAGAAGATATATTTTCTTACAGTTTATAATAGACTTTTATTCCAAAACCAGCACCTTTTCGACTAACACTCATAAAATTAAATGAAACTTTACCACCCAATACGCCACCAGGTAGACTTCACCGAAAATCCGCGGCAATACTTTTGCAATAACAAATATGTAGATACGGACCCTGACAAAAGGAAGGGTAGTAAATAATTTGTTCGGGCGACATCTGGGGGCTTCCCCTTTGGTGTAGCCCTGCGAATGCGGCCGTGGAGCGGCGGCGAGTGAATTGCCGAGCTGAGGAAATAGCAGAATAAAATGGTCACACCCACAGCTATTGAGTTTTATTTGATATATTTGGCCGGGGAGATAGGTGAGCATTAGACATGATATTTAAGGCCGGTATTAGAGAAGGAGACTCAAGTCTTGATTTATACTTTGATTGTATCTTTCTCTTACTATCAAAACGACAAAGACGACTATCTAAATATATAAAAGGAGAAACTGACTGACTGACTGACATATCAACGCACAGCCTAAACGGCTAAACGTAGGCACTTGAAATTTAGAAGGGACGTAGCTTAGGTACCGCTGAGGTGCACTAAGAAAGGACTTCCCGAAATTCCCACGGGTACGGGAATTAGCGGGAAAATCCTTTTGTATGAAAAATCTAAACCGCTTAAGTTAGACGCTTGAAATTTGGCATGCAGGTACTTTAGTAAACTTAAATCTTAGTTGCAACAGGATATTGCAAAATTCCCACGGAAACGGGAGTTAGCGGGAAAAAACTTTTGTATGTAAAAAGTAAATTAACACGCAAATGAAGTTGCGGGCATCAGCTAGTACTACATATAGATCAGAGTTTGAGTCGCGTTCGGTAATACGCACCATAAATTACAGACTATGATCTATTTACTAATTGAAAATGGATCTCTTTTCACTATAATCTAGACTTTTGGAGCACAATTATTTTTATTTTTATTTGATGAGATAATATTATAATCTTGCAGTCTCTTTTTAACTCCCGAAATATAAATAATCCAGGAAAGTTATACAACTTTTTTTAGCTGACTATCTCTCATTCTGAGGTGAAACCCCTAATATTCCTGGATTAAGAGGGGTGTTAAAAGTTTAACGTATCTGTGAATCTGTATGTCCTTTGTCCGTGTATCTGTGTGTCTTTTTGTGGAATTGTAGCTGGTAAGTCAATGGACCAATCACGATGCGATGATTTTGTTTTAAAGTTGGCTTAATTTAGATTATTATTTGATCAAAATCGATTCAACCGTTTAAAAGTAAGCAAAGAGTGTTGGAGGGGCAACAACTTTTTTTAAATTTTAGAGTTATTTTCTTCTAAAAATATTTGTTTTGGATTAAAAAAATTGATAAATTTATGGAAGTTAAAATAAAAATAAGAAATTATTATTAACTTATCTAGTTTTTTTGTCTGAAAGACCCACAAATTGTGACGTCAACATTTTTCCAATTTTCCCTAAAAAGAAAAATAATTTCTATGATTTTTCCCCGACTTTGATTTGTGTGGAGGACACAAGAGTAATTGATAAGTTCGTCAATATATTTAGCCGTGAGTCCGTTTCACCTTGAGGCCTCACCGGCTTGTGAGACGGTGAATATGGAAAAAAATATTACCTCAGGCATTCCTTTCGGATAACTTGGAAATGGATTTTTAAATCTATCTTTTCTTTTGATGATAAACAACGATGGAATAATTTGAATTTCCCTTAAGAAAAGTCGGGCTTAGGATTACCTACCGTTTGTTATTGAGATTTCTTCCATTTCGTAGGGATTTGTGGTTTCAAAGAGTTTGTGTGTTCTGTATTCATTATTTTGGATGAAGGTTTTCATTGATACAGTTATGTTAGTTTCTTAGAATTTGTCATATAAAGGTTTCATATAGGGTATAAGCGATAGCATAGCAAATACTTAAATAGTAGAATCCACCCATAACTACGATCGACTAAGAGTAATTATCACTATTTTATCCCGGAACTTTGGCTCTACGCAATGTACAGGCGCTGTCAGAACGCGATGTACAGAGGGCAGCTCATCAGGTTACTTCATTTTTATTGCTAAACCGCTCTTATCACAGCAGTACAGAGTGCACGCGTGTGGTAACCTGAGTTGCGGATGTCCGTACATTGCTTTTTTGTGTTTTCCCTGTTATTATAGTTGTTTTTTTAGTAGAAAATGGTTTGTATTAGATTAAATAATTAAATATTAAAGCAGAAAATATTACTAAGACTTGAAAAAAATGTTGAAAATTTTTTCTGAGGAAAATTCCACTGGAAAATCATTCAGAATGATGGTCTGAATTCAGAGTTTCAGTTTTTGCTAAGCTGTCCGTTGCATCCATGTTGTAGCTTTTATCTAGTTAAATCTAATCTCCTTGTCAAAAACTTTCTGTCTCGTTCGAATCGGGATAAGTTTAACCATTTCTTCAAGTCAGACAGGCAGCCATGGGAATGAACTGCTCAGCTCTAGAGTTATTTCAGATTTAGTTAAAATTAGTAAATAAGAAAATTTGTAATGCGATTTAAAAGAGCAACCTCAGAGTTTCTTGCCTGTTCTTCTCTGAGGAAAACTGCACCTTTGCGAATAGGCGTAGAGTCAGTAGGATCAGAGGTACGAATGCGTATGTATGTATTTAAATCGTTTAATGTATGTTTGTATGTATTTCATTGTAATCTAGACTTATTTTAAGTGACATCCTGAATGTCCTATAAAATAAAGATTTTTCTATTCTATTCTATTCTATTCATTAACCAGAATTCAGCAGATCAGATTATTTTGGTAGAATGACTTCTATCTGACCTCCGTGACCCTGCTGACAGGAGTACCTGACCGAATTGAATCGAGCCTTAATGTTATCTAAGATTTTTTTACCGTGTGTTTCCTCACCGTTAAAAGTTATGTTGTATACAGGGCTTTAGGTATCTCTCTTTCAACCTCTCTGGTGGTTAATCAGTCCATGAAACTGAACAGCATCCCCAAGGAACAAAAACGAAAAAAAAAATTGAGTGCATATACAGCGCATTTTGTATGGGAGATCAAAAATTTTTTTTCGTATTTTGACAGATGTTCCTTGGGGAAGTTGTTCAGTTTTATGGACTGATTAACCACCCGAGAGGTTGAAGGAGATTTACCTAAAGCCCTGTATGTATGTATATGTCATCGGAAAATTGTAAAAACCGTAACATTATAATTTCAGTAGTGAAATATAATCTCCCGCGATATTACAATTTGCCTAGTAAAATTATAAACTAACGAAATTTTAAGGGCCGTCTGCATGAAATTAGGATAAGTTAGGTTAGGTTGCATTAATATTATAATAAAACTAAAATTAAAAATGTTGAATCACCCCTGACATTCGATTGCTTATAACTTTTAAACGTGGGAACGCAAAAGTTTTTCTTCGTATTTTGACCTATGTTCCTTGGGAAATTTGTTCAGTTTCATCGACTGATTAACCACCCGATAGATTGAAAAAGAGATACCTAAAGCCCTGTATAACACTCAAAATCAGCGTCTACGATCCTTGATGATTTGTGCGCTTTATATGGGAACTCAAAAATTTTTTTTTCGAATTTGTTCCTTGGGGAAGTTGTTCAGTTTCATGGACTGATTAACTACCCGAGTGGTCGAAACAGAGATACTTAAAGCCCTGTATAACTCTGAAAATCAGCGTCTACGATCTTTGATGATTTGTCGTGCTTATAAATTTAATTTTGATTTGATAATGTTCCAAGTAGATGTTTTTCTTTCTTTCTTTCATTACTACACGAGCTTCGTAAACACCAGGTACTAAAATACTAATTTCATAACACTCCACACATATTGACACTACTCAAAATTTCATCAAAGTTATAAAAAAAATAACAGCAGCAGACAACGGCTTTAAAACAGTTAACAACGATTAACTAAACATTGTGGAGCGCCTGAACTGAATAATAGAAATGGCCATTAGGCTTACGACGAGAGAATGATAAAATAAATTCATAGGCCATTAAAATTTCAATTAAGATGAGAACCATTACTTTGTAATGCCATTTATTCCTTATTGCTGGGGAAAAAGTGAATGAAAGGAATAAATGCAGTAAGTGAGCTCTGATAGTATGTTCATGGGTTCTGTAGCTGCTTACTTAGCAATATTAATAGTAATAAAATATTACTTATCTGTAAATTTTTATTACTATTGATATTAGAATAACTTAGCCTAATTACGGGAAAAACTATAAAGAAAGACTTTATCTAAATATATAAGAAGAACAGTGTAAAACTATATAAAATCAATTAGCGCTAAACTAAAATTAAAAAGAATATAAAATATATGTTAGTACCGCAAATTATTTAATTTATATAATATTAATATTAAAAAGTAACAAATCATTTATTTAAAACTAATATTTTACCTTTTCATTGGCTATAAAATGACTCCAAATTTGGTTCACAATTTTTATAAAAACATTTAAAAAACTTACTTCGCGGGCTCAACGACCCAAAGTGGATCTTGGCCTCCGACAATAAAGTGCGCCATTTCATTCTGTCTTTTGCCAATTTTGACCAGTTAGGCACTTTCAGCTCTTATAGGTCTTTGGTGACTTCATCTTACCAATAATATCTTAGACGACTCACCGGACGATATAATATAATACAATACATATTATTATATGCTTCAAACTAGTGAAAATATCCGCGAGAATCTTAAATAATATGTGACGTTACTTTGCAACATCTTAAAAATTCTATTAGACATGTAAGTAATTTATCATTTAGTAGAACCAATATAATATCACAAAAATTAAAACTACCAACAACTGGAACAAGGAACCCCAAAAACCCTGGCAACTGGCAATGGAATTAAAAATCCGGATAAATTCCGCCAATAACACATGTGAGTTCCGGAACGAGCGGACGCCGTAAAAAAGTCGCTAACATGTGTCGCACCCAGCGCAGCGACCGACAACCATGCTTCTAATTTTGAGCGGCCATGTTTTAAGTTTGTTTTTGATATTTATAAAAGCTTATTTCTTTGTTATTTTCCATGCTGGACTGGGAGTAAAAGAACTTAGAATGTTCCTAGGTATACAGTAGTTTTTTAAATGTTTAGCCGCGTGAGTCTCCGGCAGAGTAGATAGCCGCGTGAGTTTCCGGCAGAGTAGAATAGGACCACCCTCTTTCTTGCCGAGGTGTCGTACAAGGCGACTAAGGTAAATATGCAAGCAAGTTCATCTGCATACAGAGAAGGAAAACTCTGCAATTATATCAAAACCCTCGCCAACCCGTCTGCCAAGCGTGGTGAGTATGGCATTTACCCCTCATGTTATTGAGGGAGGCCCGTGGCCCAGCAGTGGGGACGTATATGGGCTGATGAACAACATGAACATACAGTAAAACTCTGCAAGAGGGGTGCGAGAGTTTTGCTGTATCATGGGCGAAAGGCTGACAACCTCTCACCATTATGCAAAATGTTCTATCTGAAAGCCCTCACAATTTGTGTCAAACGTGGCAAGGTGCTCTGCCTACCCCGTTAGGGATAACAGGCGTGAGTGTATGTATGTATGTGATGTTATTTATTTGTGTGTGATAAACTTTTCTCTCAACACGCAACTTCTGGTGTAAAATTTGTCAATAAAACTATCATGTTAGAAGAGCGCGGGTGAATAATGGATTTAGAGGAAACAAAAGAGATGTTTTGTGTTTAAATCATATTAGGTGGCAATCTAAGTCTCTGCCTACCCCAATGAGACAAAAATATGTTTAAGTATGTAAATTACCACTGTTATTAATACGGTGCCACCGAATAGAAAAAACTGCAACAGTATAACCATTTTTTAGCGGTTATAACCCAGTAGTTAAACAGTCGTTAACCCAGTCGGTTAGCCCGAAGGTTGCGGGTTCAAATCCTGGTTCAGGCATGTACCACTGAACTCGTCTTTTCGGATTTTTAAACGGATTTATCATTAATTATCTCTTCATTAAAGGTAAAGGAGAAAATATCAAGATGACACCCGCACAACTTAGAAAATTATGTTTTCAACAGGGCCATTGTCCGTCAACCCGCATTGGGTCAGCGTGGTGGACTATGGCCGAAACCCCCTTCAATATTCGAAAGGAGATCCATGCTCCTTGGTGGAGACGTATATATCCCCTTGGTGCTGATGACTTAATATGGAAAGACCTTAAAAGTCTTCATACAGATCGCACTTCTGAAAATCTACCTTTAAAATCGATCACTTAATAGTTGTGTAGTGTTAAAAAAACTTTTAATGGTGACCCAGATGGGTGACCTTAGTTGGACAGTTCTAACATGACTTTAACTAAGATAGATGGGAAGGACTAAAACTGATTACTGGGCTGAACTTAGAGTGTAATATTCGAGGTGGTAAAGATGAAAATAACATGTTTAATAGCTTGTCTTTTTTTAAGCATTTGTAAAATCTGACGGTAAAGTTGAAATCAGAACAAAAGGCGTAAGCTTACGTATGAATATAATAGAATAGATCTTTATTTTACAGGACATTCAGGATGCCACTTAAAACAAGTCAAGATTACATGAAATACATAAAAACATACATTAAAGGATTTAAATACATACATACGCATTCGTTCTATTGACTCTACTCGCAAAGGTGCAGTCTGTGTATGTGTGTGTATGTATGCAACGTTTAAGTACTTACCTATCTATATAATTAAATGAAATAAGTTCTGAGACAAAAGTAGATCCCAAGATGTCATAGTAACGGTATTGTCTTAATGTATCATATGTATAAACAAAATTCATATTGCTTTTGTTTGAGTAATTCACTTGTATGTTCATTTATTACAACCTTTATTAACCGACTTCAAAAAAAAGGAAGATGTTCTCAATTCGGGTTTTTTTATGTTTGTTACCTCAAAACTCCGTCATTTGTAAACCGATTTCAAAAATTTTAGTTCGGAAGCATCTACTTTCAGATTGGTTCCATAAAAATTTTATCGAAATCGCTTCAGTAGTTTAGGTCAAAAATAAAAAAAAACTGAAATTTACGGTCATATATGTGGATGATGATAGTTCCCTGAGACTTTTAAGCTGTTTTTTGGGGCTCCTTTGTGGCCTGGGGCTACCTACTCTACCGGTCACCGTTTAGTGACTTTCCTCTTTATAATATTAGTATAGATAAATACTAATTAAATACTAAGTATAGATAAATACTAATTTATCTAGTATTTATCTATACCAATATTATAAAGAGAATATATTTAAGAGAATTTAAGGGAATATATTATTTTTCTTCTTCACGTTATTGTGCACGTCGTACTCGACTCACTTCGTCCAATCTCCCTTGTTAGGTCTGCTGTAAGAAATTTCTTCCTAGAAATAAGCAGTGCCTGTTGTGTCGTATTTCTTTTTGTATGTTTCTTTTTATATGTATATTATGTACAATAAACAGTAAATAAAGAGGAAAGGGGGTTTTTGTTTAATTATTATCTATACTAATAGATAATAATTAAACAAAAACTTTGTAAAAAGGGCTATTATAGAATTTTGGATTATCTGTCAGACCAGCAACCATGGGAATAAATTGCTCAGCTCCAGAGTTATTCAGATATTAAGTCAATTAAAATTAAAAGTAAGAAAATTTATGTGTTTGATTTAAAAGTTTCTTGCCTATTCTTCTCCTGAGGAAGACTGCACCTTTGCGAATGGGCGCAAAGTCAAAAGTGCTAATGTGGTTCATCATATTGACGTGTTCGAGTATCATTTTATATGTTCAATGAAATGAACACTTTTGATTTGACTTTTGACTTTTAAATGATAACCTTTAAAAATAATAAAATAAAATATTTTTAACAAAAAATTGACTCGCCTCCAAAAATGGTGAAATAATTTTTTAAAGCTATGTTCACGAGTAAGTAGTGGTTACGGGTAAAACAGCAAATAGGTGAATTCATAGCGGAATATGGTAAATAGAGAGGAATGTTTTTTTTGACGTCGGCGCCGAACAATACTCGCATGGCATAATTATCTTAGTATTTTTACTGGCAATACTTATACTTGTGCGAATACTTATTTCATGAATCAGGATTTTGGCAGCTTAAGCCAATAAGTATTCGCATGGTCAAGCGTACCCCGTATCAGAACTGGGTTAAGCGCTAGAAAGAAGGAAAAAAATCAAAATACTGGAAAAAAATGAGAAGCATCTCTCTCTTTAACATTCCAAGGACTTAACTTTTCAATGAAAGCCAACTTTTTGAAAGGCCCTGAAAAGGGTACGCATTGAAATATTTACGGACTCACTTATTCGTGCTCTTCAGAACTGAATTCGATGTTTACGTACGGGTAAAAGTACGAAAGCCTTACCAAATTGGGATTTCTATTTGCTTTCTCAATCGCACCGAGGGCCGCATGTCAAGGCTACTTCCTAAGTTTTTTTCTTTTTTTCATAATTAATTATATGTAAATTAACAAAAAAGCAAAGGGAGGCCTCAAAATGTTATAAAATATAAAATAAACAATAAATTCCTAAAGGCACGGTTTAATGCAATAAAAAACTTTAGCTGTTCCATGCTTAGTTATTTACTCACGCACTTATCGGGACAAAATGTAAATTACTCGCTGAATATGTTAATCATGTTACTGTACTCTTGAAACCTATTAAAGGAGTAGGTAGTAACTACTCTTATATACTTTTTACCAACACTCGTCTAACTAGTTACAGTAAGCGTATGATTTGTACAGTCGACAATATATTTAAAGGTACACTTGAAACAGAAAACAACAAACTTAAGTCACAGCAGACTTTAACTCTTCTTGTCCAGCAGCTTGGGCACGATGTGCTCCTTTGTCAAAATGTCAACATTGATAACGCCAGAGGGCGGGCAAGCTATTGCACCCTCTGGCGTGATTGGGTGCCCTCGCGCAATCAAAGTGAAGTTTCACCTTCAGCCGAGTGGCGTGCCACGTGAGTTGGTCGCGCATCATGTTCGAGCTGCTGTTAGCACTAGAAGCTCAACGTGATGTCAAAACGTGGTATTATACATAAAATATGTACATGTATAATACTTAATTGTGTGTGTTCCCTTGTGAGATATAAGAACAGACACAAACACGTATGATCATGGGCGTACCCAGGTTCTGGGCCAGGGGGGAGCAAATCAGATTTTTATGAGCACCTAGTCAAGTAAATAAACATTAAATAAATAGGTATTTTTTTTATAAATTCTTTAATTAAACAATAGCTATTTTAAAAGTAAATTTCGAGGATCTTCTGCAAAACGGTTTACGAAGTATTTCGTGAAAGCAAATAATCGTAAAAGATTTTTTAAAGTTGTATATTGTACCTAGTTCACACTGAAAGTTTTGCGTTGCTGGCCGCCCATAAATGTTTGAATTTCGAATGTTATATTTTTTTTAAACATGAAATCTCATTATTTGATGAAAATAAATTTTGGCGGGATGTCGCTTGTCAATTGTTTTTTTATCTCAAGTTGAAGTTCGTTGTCCGTCGCAAAAATGGAACTAACACGAAAAGATTTTAGGGCGATGATTTTTTACGATTTTAAAAGTTCGCTTTCTCTGCAAGATTGCAATGCTCGTCTTCAAAATGCTTTTGGGAGGGAAGCACCACATTTGAGCACTGTAAGGCGTTGGTATGCCGAATTTCATCGCGGCCATGTTTCTCTCCATGATGAAATTCGTGAAGGTCGACCCTCAACTGTGATCACGGAGGAAAATGTGGCTACCGTCAGAAGACTTATTGAAGAAAATCGCCGTATCACTCATGAGGATATTTGAGGACATTGGGGGATTGGTATGAGCCAAATTCAGAAAATTTTACATGAATATTTAAAAGTTACGAAACTTTGTTGTCGGTGGATTCCTCACGAACTTACTCCAGAACAAAACCGGTATCGAGTAGATTGATGTAAAGAAATGCTATTAAAGTACAATCACGGATATTCTAATGCTGTGTATGATATTGTGACAGGAGATGAAACATATGATATATTGTTATATTCCAGAAAGAAAGCAACAGTCTTCTGTGTGGGTGTTTGAAGGTGACAGCAAACCAACAAAATTGAGGCAGGCGAGAAGCGTGGGCAAACAAATGATTGCATTTTTTTTCTCCAAGACGGGTCCTGTCTGCACGATCCTACTTGAGCAACAAAAGACCATTAATGCTGAGTGGTACACCACTATTTGTTTGCCCAATGTCTTAGAAAAAGTAAGGGAAAAACGACCTAGAAGTCGCATCTTGTTCCACCATGACAATACTTTGGCGCACACCGCGAACGAAACAAAGACATTTTTGGCTTCTGAAAACATAGAGCTCGTGACCCATCCCGCACACAGTCCAGACCTAGCACCGTGCGATTTCTTCATTTTCCCAAAAATCAAAGATTTAATGAGAGGTTCGACATTTACGGGGCCAGAAGAGGCAGTGATTGCTTTCAACCAGCACGTAGAAAACATACCCTCAGACCAATGGTCCTCGTGTTTCCAAAAATGGTTTGAACGGATGAAAAAGTGTATAAAATGTAACGGAGAATACTTTGAAAAGCAGTAAATATAATATTATACAAATAAATTGTTTTATTTATGAGTTACGCAAAACTTTCAGTTTGGCCCACGTATTGCAAATGGCAAAAAGTTTTTTTTCTAAACTTTTATCGACAAAAGTAGATAGTAGGGACGTAAACAAAATCTAGAGAGGGGCGGCTGCCCGCCCTGCCCTCCTGTCCCCTTCTGGGTAGGCTCATGCATAATATCTAAAAGAAACGGCCGGTTTGGCCGGTTTGACGGCCGGTTTGGTCGAGTGGTAGTGACGCTGCCTTTTGATCGGCGGGTCCTGGGTTCGATCCCCAGTCGGGGAAAACATTTGTGTAAAAAGCAGATGTTTGTTCTCGGGTCATGGTTGTTTGTGTTTGTCATAATGTGTGTTCCAAGGGACCCACGAACCTTAGTGTGGGCCTTTGAGTGTGTAGCGTTTATTTAAATGTTTGACCAAACCAGGAATTGAACTCAGAAACAGCTGATTATGTAGTGTTGCTTCTGCCTGGATCTGTACGCATGAGTCGCAGCATCTAATTGTGCCGTACGTCATCCGGCGCCGGCTAATTTAGTACTGGCTATAAATCCCCTTCACCCACCTCTGTGGGCCTGTGTCTGCAATTACTAGTTAGTATTGCCTTGTCTTGTCTTAGTGTGTGATTTTAAATGATTATTTATATTATTTTTGTATTTTTTCTAGACTTTCCATCAGTAAACGTCTGTAAGTGGGATGCGAGGGTTTTACTGTATTATAGCTCACCAACTTTTACCATTACGCAACTTGTTCCATCTGATAACTCTCACAATTTGTGTCAAACGTACCATCTAGTGGTTGTATGTTTGTTTGTCTTCCATCTGGAGCCCCTTTGTAATAAAACTTACAATTGTAAAAAACATCGCAGTTCGATATACTTACATTACAAAGTTACTATTCTCACAATCACAACTAATACTATTTTACTATCACTCATAATAACAACGCAATGTAAACAGAATAGTAATGATATTTTCTAATTATAAGTTTTATTGTAGTTTTTTTTTCGAAGGGAGGCCGGTGCCCCTCACAGAAAAAATAGTAATATTACAATAGTATTACTATCAACTACAAATGAAATCTACAAACGATAAAGTACTTAATAACAAGTTAAAAAAAAAGTGTAACAAAAGAAAAATGGCTCAGCTTGTGCTGTAAGAGGCCGAAACCATGTCATTATACTTATTTTTAGCCATTTCCTATTCCCTTTAAGGCGACTACAGCACCTAAATTACGATTTTATGATGCGTAGATAAGCATGACGCACTGCATTAAATCGAAGAAAAAAAAACTACGGTAATATTCAGGACATAAACTAGATAAGTAGTTTGCTGAAAACATGATTCAGCACTTTTGGTTCGATAGAAAAAGCTCACAAAGTCACCTCTAAATACCAATATTGTGTATCTTTTAAGCTGTAAAAACGATAGTAAAATGCACACAGCAACTTGAATTTGCTATCAAAATGTTCGTGATTGAACACTCTCGATAAGTAGTTAACGGATTTTTCGATTTAAGCTGTTACCTTTCTACAAATCTCATTTTTCTAACTTTCGAACACGTTTTTACGCACGCACGCTTTCATAGTCCGTAAACTTCGTGTATCGACACTGTTTGCACTGCCGGCCCAGGCCTGTTGAGAGACGGAGATGGTATTTCTATATGTGCTGCCTTTATTGGTTGCTGTAGTCGCCTTAAGATGGTATGCGGAATTCAATGCTTGTAGACTTACAGAATAGGTGCCCTGTATAAAATATATCACATAATTTCATCATAAAATAAGTCCAAAACGCGAGTAGGTACATCCTTGATTACGCTATAAAGTTTATATCAGTAATGCAATTTTAGACCACATCAAATTTTACCACGCGTAAACTTTTACCGCAAACTAGTAGACTGAGATCCCAGGGCCGCCAAACTTTACTTATTTTCATGAGAAAACAAAATGATAACCAAAACTAAAAATAACCAAATGATATTATTTTAATGATAACCAAATGTGTGGGAAAAAGAAGTACTAGTACGTACTAGTAACGTATGAATATTAGCTAACCTGGGCCGACGGCTAATTTTCAGCCACCAGGTTCTGAAGGTACTTCCAAAATCTACTCACTTGTCTTGAAGTCTGGGTGCTACAAAAAATATTGTTACAGTTCCCTGAACAGCATATAAAAAATCACGGCTCAAATTGTAGGTACAATCGCATAATTTACTTGCGAACTGTAAAGTGTCTGGTAGAAATTACAGCCGATGGAGAGTGTCTGGCGGTGTTGATCATTAATTTTTATATTTAATTAATTATATTCTATAAGACATCAGCACCCAGACTTCAAGACAAGTGAGTAATTTTTGTAAGTACCTTCAGAACCTGGTAATGAGAAAATAAGTAAGGTCTGGCGGCCCTGGGATCTCAGTCTATAGCGTTTTAACAAACACATAGAAAATATGATGACCAAGCATAAAGTGACAGATAAAAGTTAAGCAAAAAAAATATAGCGAGAACAAAGGCCATCTCAAAAAAATGAGATACCAAAATAAAGACATACTAGAGAATTTACTACCTTTTTATATAAGCCAGAGTAAAATAGCAAGTGTTACAACCTCGGAATTGCTACGGCGTAGCATGCGTAGCGTATTTATTTGCTACGAAGTTATCAGGTAAAAATTTTGCGCAGTGTGTTTTTTTATATTTTGTGGGTACCGTTTTTTTTAGCACGTAGGTTTCATTTCTTATGAATTTAGAAGGTTTTTCCTGTAACTAGATAAGTAATGTAAAAATCTTTAAGGTGTCATTTTGTAGTTTTACGTACACCTCCATTAAATCAAGTGCAATTTATAAGTTATTTCGGACACAGCAGATAAGACTTACCGCAATTTCGTGAATATATCTATTCTTTATTCTATATTTTTTATTTATAAATTGCATGTCACATGAGTTACAGAGGTGGTAAGTACTTAGAATTTGAAAAAAACCTTTAATAAGTGGCGAATATTATATAAATATTAGGGTAAACTCAAAAAACTACTAATAAACCTATTGTAAATACGCATATAATTACATTAATACCCTAGACCCAACGATACAATTTTCAAATGTGCGATGTTTGGGAATATAATCCGCAACCTTCAGATCAATAGGCAAGATACCAACTGAGCTTTCAAGCTAGTCATATTCGTTGCTCTGATACGTAAAGACAGGACAAACATAGAAATTTTCACATTTATAATATTACGTAGGAAATCCATCATAGTAATATTCCTGAAAAAAATACAGTTTCAAAAGTGCTACCTCAAAGAAACAACCAAAGCAAATAAAAGGAAGAAACCGAAGTATATGGACTGAAAATTAGAGGGGGCGAGTTCCGATGCGTATAAAAAATTAGGGGGTCGTTTCCGAAGGCCGTGATCAAAATGGCCGAAACAGCGAAAAGTAGGACCCGAACGTTTTCGAGATTGTTCGTTGCCTTCCTGTCATTATTGTTAATATTTCTGTATTCCTATTTCACTGACAACTTTTTAAAGAAAATAAATCGCACAATATGTTTTATTTCATTTATTTATTTACATAGCGTACATTTATTTTTGCAGGAGTCCCAATTTAATAAATATACTTGTCATAATATTCCACAAAAAAATAAAACATTCACTCTAAAACAGCACACTTATAAAAATTGAATTGGAAATAAAATATTAAACTAAACATAAAAAAATATAAACCAGTGCCATCAAATAATAAATACAATGTCAACTACAGATTCAAATGTTCTATAGACAGGTGAAATTATTTTAAACCTCTACGAAAAAGAGGGGTGTTATAATTTAATGTATGTTGTGTATCTGTGTGTATGTCTGAGGCGTCGTAGCTGCTTAACGGATGGACGGATTTTTTTTTGAAAAGCCGACGTGGTAGAGATGGTTCTTAGCTATTTTTATCAAAATCGGTTTAGCTGTTTCCAAGTTATAAGCTTAGGGCTATACAACATTTTAAATTTAAGAGTTACAAACCTATTCATATTTTACTGATATTTTAACTGTTTCATTGGAACAGACAGTGTACGAGGTAGACTTATACAACAAACGGAATCTATTCTAATCAACAAACAAATAAACACAGGGAATTCTAACACGTTTATAGGCATTTTCTGGGTTAACTCGCGCCATCGTCGACCTCATCTTTGACCTTATGGTCAATTGAGGTCAAGAGTTAACCCATCTTATAATAAAAAAAAATGTTAATTACAAAACTGAAATAAATTATTGATCTTATTATAGGTTTTTTTAAAACGCTTACCCTCGTAAGTGTGGGTTTACGGTCCTTTTGCGCCCAAAAATATACACTAAGATTTTTAGGTGCTCTAACCAACAGAGCTGATCGGTTGAGAATGAGTTGCAACCGTGTGGTGATCGGTTGAGAATAACACCACCCCATCTCTTTCCGTAGGTGTCGTAAGAGGCGACTAAGGAAACACAAATGAGACCTGCCTCCTAGTAATCCATCCCAGGCAACGACACTTCATTTTTTTCTGGATCTGAGGTGGCGTCCTATGGTCTCATGCGGTGTGGTAGGCTCTGTAAAGGGCCGTCTGGTTCGCGACCACCCTCCTACCGAAGTCCGACGCCAGACAGCTTGCTGTGTTCCGTCGGTGCGTAGGAGTACCAGTGCCTTTATAGGCATTTTCTGGGTTAACTCGCTCCATCGCCGACCTCATCTTTGACCTTATTCTTATAATAAAAAAAAAAGCTATCGTGCCTTCAAGTTAAGCAACGACATTTCACATTCCTTTAAAAAGCAGAATTCGTAATTCATTTATTGATCTTATCCACAATCCACATTCACAACGTTAAAGCACTATAACACAGTTCCACGTGTTTAGTATTTTACTATTTTTCCCGTATTTTTGTCGTGACATCCCTATTCTGGGAACAAAGATAAACGGCCCAACAACGCAACGCGTCCATCGCGACACTTCTCGTAAACCTCACACATTCAATTACAACGACGGCTTTTTTTTTCATTTTAGTCCCGTATTGTAAAAACTGGCCAAGTGAATGTCGGCCTCGAGCATGAAGGGTTCCGTTATCTATAAAAACAAGCAAAAAAAAACGTTTGTTGTATGGGATCCTCCTTAAATATTTATTTTATTCTGTTTTTTAGTATTTGCTGTTGTTATAGAGGCTAAAGAAATACATCTTTATACATGTGTGAAAATTTTAACTGTCTGACTATCACGGTTCATGAGATACAGCCTGGTGACAGATGGACAGACAGACAGACAGATGGACGGACAGCAGAGTCTTAGTAACAGGGTCCCGTTTTACCCTTTGAGTTTGGAACCCTAAAAACTAGGCAGTACCGTGGGATGGGTTGAATTGATATTAATTACTTTGTCCAGGTTACTTTTTGGACAGCAGTTTTTTTTTTAATAATAAAAACAGTTTGATAAACAGTTTTTGTAGGCATCTAATTCATCTTTGGAAACATTTGAAAGACCAGGATTTTCTGTTGAATAGGGTTTTCTTTTTAATCCTCGACAAAAAAGGGTGTCATAAGTTTGACGTTTGTATCTGTGTTTCTATCTGTCTGTGGCATCGTAGCTCCTAAACGAATAGACTAATTTCGATACGGTTTTTTGTTTGAAAGCTGACGTAATCGAGATAGTTTTTAGCTATATTTTATCAAAATTTGTTGAACCGTACAAAAGTTATAAGCAATCAAATGTCGAGGTTGAAACAAAATTGTTTAATTTTAGAGTCGTCATTAGCATGCTTACAACTGTGCCTTTGTTTGTGAGTAAAATTATCTTATCGATACTTTTTAAAAAGAAATATTATTAACAGGACTTTGGAAAGCTATTAGGAATTTAGAGTTACATAGGAATTTAGAATTTAGATTTCCACGAAACCAATATGGCGGGAGGAACGTTATTTTGAAATAATAAAATTAACCCCTTCTTTAACATCTCTATTTACATGGAATGAGTAAAAATACTAATTGCAACTATTAACATTCTAAACGCACTTTATAACTACACAAGTTTCCACTAAAGAACCCGTTCCCATCAGTAGCCAATTACGCAGTATTATTTCTCAGGTAAAACAATTAAATTTTACAAGAAACCATAAATTTAACGCGAGCTGGTAAGAGGAAGCAGTGTGTTCCCCACCCCTTGCCCCTACTTAATAGAGCTGGGAACTGTATCCGGTGAAGAATATCCGAAAATTAACTAATATTAATAAAATAGGAATATCCGAAAAAATATATAAGGTCCTAATTTATTAGTCACTTTCCTTTTAACACGTTATTGTGTAGGTCAAAATATATCATTTGAGTCAAAAAACAAAAGCATAATATTAAATTTAAAAGGTCTTGAAAAATTTTGTTATGATATTTTTTCATTACTATGTTGAATAAACCCATCCATTCAAACGTAAATAATAATGGCAGTAGTAGAGCGGGCGAGCGGGGAGTGGAAGGCTATAATCGAAAGAGAACCTAATTTAATTTTCAGATAATTAATTTTTATGTTGTTTTTTGGAATACTATCAACCTATACAATAACGCCTTAGAAGGTAAGTGACTAATAAATTAGGACCTTATGGGATGTGATGTTCTAAAGACGTCAATTTTTATTTTAGAACATTAATTTAAAAAAAAAACAATAAAAACTTATTCTTTGTTTCGCTAAAACTCTAAGAATGTAGCGAGATTTTAATCATTGCAGTTACAAAAAATCAAATTTATATAAAGATATAAATTCATACTTTTTAAAATTTTAAAAAAGTTAAATGTCAAATAGACTTTATTCGATGAACCTTAAAATTAATATACAGTATTATTTCAAAGGAAAATTTCACAAAGCGCCGGCGCCGTTGCAGTGCGATCAATCGTGACACTGAACTATAAACAATGATAAAAAATTACACACAACAAAACATCCAACAAGTGCTAAATGATCCTAAAACCTTAAATTATTATGTAGCTTACGATTTGTGTTGTCGCTTCTTGATGGAACTCCATATTATTACGAATAAAAGACATGATTTGTACACTAAACTAATAGGAGTGTCTTAGTTCAAAAACGAAGACACGCCGGTCACATAAAAAAATAAATAAAAAAATAAATGGAACTAGTGTAAAAATTATGTCTTTCATAGGTTACTTAAATTATTAGTTTTTTTTTCAACAAGAAATTACATTTTCCCCTTTAGCTATTGTAGCCCATGAACACACTAAAATCTAAACTTTACGCCGGCTGGCTGCGGGAGCAGGATGAGTTGGAGCACGATGAAGTAATAAGAAAATAATTAAGCTGGATTACATTTATTACTTAAAACACTTAAACTTTTGACGTTAGTTTATTAAAAAATATATTAGGAGCGGGCGTGCGCCTGCGACGGAAACTCAGTTGGGTCTGTGTTATCCCAGCGAATGACAACTACAAGTGTTCAATTTCGAATTTGGATTAGGAATGCCAAAACTGACGAGTAAAAATGTCGCGAAAAGAGAACGGAAAAGGAGGATGAAGACGAGGCGCATGCATTACAACTTCTAACT
Organism: Aproaerema taeniolella; assembly: GCA_949987775.1. Classification (NCBI taxonomy): domain Eukaryota; kingdom Metazoa; phylum Arthropoda; class Insecta; order Lepidoptera; family Gelechiidae; genus Aproaerema; species Aproaerema taeniolella. Next base: position 20,014,635 of record OX465250.1, read on the forward strand.
TCGGATACACAATCCAACTTTCGGATATCTACCTTCTCCCGTCCCTTCTCCTTTCCCGTTCCTTATATTACCATGTTAATTGTACCAACGAGTTAGAGCCTCGCCTGTGATAGAGTTACTCAACGCACCTGCATTGCGGAAGAGATGACAGAGACAATGTATGCTTAGGCTTTTAATATGAAACTACTTTCAACCGGTATGGGGTGGATTTTTCCGGTTATAAGCGGATTTTGAGCGCGCTTTTGAGCTAGCGCTGTTGCGTCGTGATATCGTGTAATAAGTTGGATTGAGGTAATAATGACGACATATTGGTAGTTCTACTTGATAAGATTGTGCTATTTCGGCTTGGAAAATTTGTAATAATGGCTGTTTTTAGTCTTTATCTTTTTTTATCAGCAAAAACACGTACATACGTTTGCCTGCTATTTTTTCCCATACAAAAAAATAAGTAAGCAAGCCGATGCTTGCCCAAGTTGTATAATTTTTTAAATAATTGGAACTATGTTCTTTGGAAAAAGTTGTTCAGTTTCATGGGCTGATTCAGATCCTTAACTTACTCTAACTAATTTACCCAACCAATAAATGTATAGTACCCAAATTTCACGAGTGTCTATAAAGCGAATTATGAAGTAAAGGAAGCGAAAGAGGTGTATTTAGATCAGAGGTTCCCAAACTTTTTTTCTCATAGACCACTTTCAAAATTTTTCGGTGGATCCCCTGCAGCTACATTTCTACCATATTCTCATAACTCGACAAAAAAATTAAAGATTTGATCTAACTATGGAAATTTGCGTTGCGGCTGAGTTCCAACTACTTCCAATCACGAACTAAGATTTTTAGATAAAAAAGTGAGAATTGATTGGTTTGTTAATTAATTGATTCTGCTGTGAGTTGATATCAAGTAAAATTCCATCCAACTTTACTTTTTTGACATTTACTCACAGCACTTCCATCAATTATTTATCTGGCTAAAATGTAGGCTTGACTTCATAGGTGAAGTCAAGCCAATATTTTAGTTCTTCACTATCGAAACCAGATAAATTTTCGTTGACCCCGCTTACGAATTGTGAACTCCCATTTTTTTGTCACGTCAACGTAAACGCCCATTTTTTTGTCACGCCAACATAGACCCCCATCGAGTCGCCCGCGGAACCCTGGGGGTCCACCTGGACCACTTTGGGAATCAATGGCTTAAATTGTAGCAGATGGCAATCTGTGGTCTCTGCCTACCCCAATGGGACAAATGTGTGAACTTATGTATATACCTGTGTTTGTAAAATATCACGAAAATAAAACGCTTAATTTGTATTTCCAATTTATAAAAACTCATTTAACAAAAACGTTGTAGTTATTTTAAATTTTAAATACATTAATTAAATAAAGCTCCTGCATCATTAAAATGAAACGTGCTTTTGTTTCAGTTTAATTCAATTCACTTCATATTATTGCAGAAGCAGTAACGTAAATTAAAAACTACCTACATTTTGGTTAAACGAATTTTGGGTGCTACAATATTGCGTGAAGTGTTTTAATATTTAAAAACATGATTTTAATTGTTGTAATTTATAGCAAAGTATATCACGGTGAATGTTATTGTATTTAGCCACTATTACCTATAACCCAGTCAAAAAATGTATGTAAAAGTTTGTGTTCTTTAAAATGATAACCGTTAACCATAATTTATTAGAATGACATGTATTTTTTCGTCAAATCTTTTCGAATTTAGTACGGAATCTATGGGTCTTTTTATAATTCGAAAACGGCACGGAAAAATTTTACTACCATTACCTCCTACATACTAGAGATTTTTGTATTCAGGAACATGAGGGGCAATGATAATTCAAATTTTGACATGCCGTGCCGTTCGAATTATAAAAAGGTCCATTACATTCCAAAAACTAATTAGCCACAGGATAAATAAAAAACAAAAAAAATATTAAAATTCAAATTATCACCAAATTGCAGTGCTACTTCAAATGCAACTCTGCAACTGAGTGTTAGTGTGTTTAAAAAAAAACTTATAGCAAACCGTATTAAACATCATCAAATGCATTATTTCTCTTTAAAATCTTTAGACTAACTCAAATTCAAATACAGAATTCTAAAATTCAAGCAAGCTCATTCCATTCCACACAGGACATTGTGGAAATGAATATTCACTGCTAAATAAACATGAGCAAAAAAATTAAAAAATCTTATCACTCTACTGGACTGAGTAAAAAATAGCCGCCAAAAACGACAGCCAAAAAAAGGAATGAGAAAAAATCACGAGGTGTTCCTGTACCGTAATTTTCGCGCTCAGGGAAGCCCTGTTAATCTCTCCGCTTTTTCCGTCGTACGAGAAAAAGGATTAAATATTTTTTTCTGATGTGAGAGATGAAAATCTGAATTATGTGAGGAAATATTTCGATGATTACTTTTACGTGGGAAAATATTTGGCGTCCCACAATGTAACCATTGGTGTTGTATTGTGATTATTTTCTTTTTCGTAAAGTTTGAATGCTTTGAGGTAAGGCTCTGACCTTCGTACAACTAAATGGTATCTTGAACATGTCATTTGGAGGCTTAACAGATGCACAGGTTAATTTTCTTCATCGCCGTGAAAAAGATTCGGTGTATATGGATGAGTAGTAATGTTATAATAATATCTAACAACCTAACCAATCAATTTAAGAATAATTTAGGTTAAGTCTTGTTATTATTTATATTCATTGAAGTAAATGCACGGGAAGGAACAGAAGAATATCAGAGATGCTGAAGCTAAATCCCTTTTATTCAAAAGTTAAGTCCATCAATTTATTGTGCCGTCCTTTCAAAATATTGATTAAACTCATGAATGACGTTTATTATTGTCTATACTAGTATTATTATAAAGAGGAAAGATTTGTAATTTTGTATGTATGTAACGAATAGGCTCTGAAACTACTGGACCTATTTCAAAAATTCTTGCACCATTAGGATGTTACATTATCCCTGAGTAACATAGGCTACATAATTTTCCCGTTTCCCACGGGAACAAAGTCCCGAGCGGGATGCTAGTTGTTAATATTTTGACAATATTTTCTACATTAATTCTAATAGAACGACCGAACAAGTATAATTTTTCACAGAACAAAAATTATCTATGTTCACAGGGTAGCACATTAGCCTTGCCATATTACCTTTGAGTCGTCCCTATCCCGCTCATAATAGCGCTGACTTTCGTAGTGCAAATGGATAATCTGCCGTGTCTGTACACACGACAGCACATCAGGCTATCCATGTTGAATTTGAGTCGCCCTTATTTCGCTCATCATAGCGCCGACTTACGTAGTGCAACCTGACATGTAGCTGTCTGTACATTTGATATCCAATTTGAGCACCTCACCCTATTCGATTCAAAATAAAAACGTTGGAATTGTGGAGCATGCGTCGATAACCACGACATTCCGCTTTATGACTCGAGTATTAAACTTTGTATTTATTTACTTTTTACACGCCTTTGGCTATAAATCCCAGCTTACATTCAAGTAGCTGACGAATTGCGCTTGTAAAATATGCTTTACAAAATAAATAGGTGCTTTGTAACGAAGGCAATGAACTACTAGGTACGATGAATTACAATTAATTTGTAGTAATTCTTTTAGTGATTGATTTTAATTAAAAAATGGTTTCTAGGTAGTTCACTTGAGTAAAACTGATTTGTCCATTGAGACATAATAGTTAATTTGTTCAACTAAAAGAAATAGTATAGTTTCATTTATTATGGGGTGATTTTAAAGCAAGTACCTAAGTTAGTAAACCTTTAGATAGTGATTCTCACTTTTAAACTAAACAGTCCCCAAAAAACCCATATTAAATACTCAAATAAAATTACTAAAGTTGTATAGAAATGCAAACATATCAAGGTGAAAATTGTTCAGTTGTATGAGTTGGTTCACATCCTTAGGTTTTGCCTTATATATAAAAAGCAACAAACTTTCACCTATCAATTTTATTGACGAGGCTCTGACGTACGGGTTTCTCTACTTAAAGTTGCCAACTTGGTCAATCCATATTTTAATTTTGATTAAAATACTCAGATATTGGAAAAAACACTTGTGTAGACGACATTTTTCAAAAAATTGGATTGAGTGTTTAAAGATAGATATGAAAATTTGTAGAAATGGGATTCCGTAAACATGAAAATCAGGAAAAATGAGATTCTGTTGAAATGAAAATCTGTAGATATGGGATCGAAAGGATAGATAAAATACCGGTTTTATTCACTCCAGTTGACATATGACGCATAACACAATACATATGTGTTATGAGTCATAGTAGCAATAGCAGTAGAAAAAAGTGACACAATTGAATAAACAATTATAATCAATCAGGAGGTTGAGTGCCACAAGAGAAAAAAGACGTTGAGTCAGCATTATGCTGAAAGAATTGTTTTCTTATACCTAGTTACCCTACAAAATGAAGCAAAATTTGACTCAGAACTGTCTCAACAAAACACAAAACGTGACAATTCCCAAAGAACACTAACAAAATCAAATAACAAGAGCACTTTTGCTATAAATTCTCGCTGAGTAGTTTTCCAACAATAATAGAATTTAAGTTAACGGTACTGCATAGTGCAGGGCCCCGATTCTGTAACTTAAATGGAATGAGGCCATTTTATCTGTTCAGGTGCCGAAATTGAGAGCTATTTAATTTTCATATACTTGCTGATAACCACCTCGACCAGCAGCGCCACCGCCAACCGAACGTAAAGTTGCAAACTACCTAGCAACTGAAAATTCAGTTGGCGGTGTCCACCAGTCAAAGCAGCCGTCATTAGATGTCTGAAATTTGGATAGTTCTCAATTTCGCTACCTGAACGGATAAAATGGCTCCATCGACACACAACTGAAGTTACAGAATCGGGGCCCAGGGTGGAGGCGAGACGGTGCATTTAGCTAGTTACAGTCAGTCCCTACGGATTAAGATCAGAATGGACCAAGTGTCAGTTCAACTCGGGGCATGAACTACCTTCTACTACTTAGTCTGTACAGTTTTGTACTATAGGATTCTACATAGATGGGCAACCATTCTTATCCTTGGCAATATTATGAACTAGCTGAGCTTTTTACCTTTTTCACTCTTTTTTATTTATTATAAGATGGGTTAACTCTTGACCTCAATCTTGACCATAAAGATCAAAGATGAGGTCGACAATGGAGCGAGTTAACCCAGAAAATGCCTATAAAGTCACTGGTACTCCCATGCTGTTTGGCGTTGGACTTTGGTAGAAGGATGGTCGCGAACCAGACAAACCACACCGCATGAGACCATAGGACGACACCTCAGTTTCAGAAAAAAATGAAGTGTCGTTGCCTGGGATGGATTACTAGGAGGCAGGTCTCATTTGTGTTTCCTTAGTCGCCTATTACGACACCCACGGAAAGAGATGGGGTGGTGTTATTCTCAACGATCACCACACTCCCGACAAAAAATACGGGTGTTATAAGTTTGACGTGTGTATCTGTGTGTTTGTCTGTGGCATCGTAGCTCCTAAACGTTAAACCAATATCAATGCAGTTTTTTATTTGATAAACTATTATTTTATTTTTACAAACACACATTTCCAGGATGATTACATTTTAAATAAAAAGAAAAAATAAATAAAACCAAATTACACACTAGAATAAAAAATTAAAGATGAAATAAAGTTAATTAATCTGATCAATAAATAATTAAAATTCAATGTAATTTACAAAGAAACAAAGTAAATCAAATACGCATGTATATGTGTTACAAGAATACGCCGCAACTTAGTGTAATTTTTCTCCGGCGAAGCTTAACAAAACACTGATTTTCAGTTACAACCTCACATCTAAGCCAATCGGCGTTAACATCTAAGCCGTAAGCCGAGCAATAATGAACGTCAAATATGAGGTCTAACAGCCAAGCGGTAAGCCAAGCCAAGTATAGGGTATACTATACACCATGAGGTCTCTTGATCTCTGATAGCTGTAAGTAAGCCAGTAACAGTCGTCTTGCATGCGGGAAAATTGCATGCGGGGTGTACCTAATAGACGCGTCTACCTTCTGTAAACATTAGGGTTCATATTTCATCGAACATTTGTATTTCTAACATGATAAAATCTAGAAAGATAAAATAAATAATCGCCAAACACTCATAGATCCTCGCTGTCTGTGTATTTGTAAAAAACTTAGTTAAAAACTTTTGCATTTGTGCATGTGCAGTATACAATATGCAATAAGGTTAGAATAGAAACCTTACTTTGTATTACAAATTTCAAATATAGAATGTCTAATATATATATATCTGAACACTTCTCATACACACGTAAGAGTGGCTTTAGCTAAGGTTTTTACCTAAACAACTATACATATTTATTTAAAAGTTTTTTTTTTATATTTCTACTTGTATATTTTAAAAGCTATAAAGGCTTAAAGACTTTTGTTTTATATTAGCAACACTTTACTGTAAATTTGCCCATAAAACTGAAAAACTTTCTTCAAAAACGCCAATATACTACGGTATATATGCACAATCGCACATGCAAGCCCAGGCATTGTGCGGTTTGAAAACTCTGACACCAGGGTTAGCCAAGTTTGCCACACACTTGACTATACCTACACGATAAGAAGAAGAAGAAGCCCAGACAGACATTTGTTAACTCTTTCCAATTGTCCAACGGTAAACCTAATTTTTAGGCCACTAAGATCCGCATTACAGAACGCGACTCAGACTCTGATCAATATTTGAGTAGCATTCGTCTTTGTCATTTTGATAGTAAGAGAACGAGACAATAAATACTTAAGTATAGATCAATACTTGAGTCTCCTTCTGTAATACGGGCCTAAGTGTGCTTACAAACGCAACTCTACGAAAAAGTTATTCTATTTTATATTGCCTAGATGTTCGATAGAAATTCCCTCCGCATGCACCACCGTTATCGCCATCAATGATGAGGCTTCCACCCGCCAACAGCGTTCAATCGACTTATAATCAAACATTGATACAATCTACATACACTGGTTCCCAACTAGTGGCTACCTGACTGCGCTAGAAATGGTATACTAAGCTTAAAACAGTCTTAAAGCCACGCTCTGGCTCTACGCCTATTATTATTAAAAAACCTGTGCAATTAGGCGTAGAGTCAATAGAGATAAAAGAACGAATATGTATGTATCTATTTAAATCCTTTGATGTACTTCATTACTTTGACTAATTTCAAGTAACATCCTGAATGTTCTATAAAAAAACAAAAGGAAAAAACACGCCAGTCAAAATTTTGGGACACTTATACCTACACAATACGAGTATACAAATGCATATTTACTTAGACAAATATGGTTAACATTAGACAAATATTTTCCCCGATTTTCAATAGAAAATCATCACTAACCGTTGACTTAGTTATCTTTCGGATAAAACAGCAAAAATCAATTTTTTTATAATTAAGATCTACCGGAGTCACTGGCCAAAACTCCGCCTCCATCATATTGCGCCACCTACTCACAGTCTATTTTTGTAAAATATTTACACATGATAAGTTAGACTAACAATGAATGAACCTTTGTAGCGTTATTGAATCATTATATTATCATTATAGCTTTCTGCCCGGGACTTCGTTCATCAGGGATAATGTATGATTCTAATGGTGAAAGAAATTTTCAATTCGGTCCAGTAGTTTTTGAGCTTATACAATGCAAACAATAAAACAATCAAATCTTTCCTCTTTATAATATTAGTGTAGGTTATTAACCCGGAATGTTCCTTAGCATGACGAAAATAATCAAAAGTAAACAGTATTATTTTAAAGTGGTCCTATACAAGTAAAGTTTTAGAACCACCTGCGCCCTACCGCGATTGCTTCTCGCAAACTTCATCGAAAAACCACTTCAAAGTTCAGTCATATGAAATTACATTGATTACTCTTTCGATTCGATACGTGAGTTCTTGAAATTTGAAATTTCTTGATCATGTTTCTTGAGTTTCTTGCCTGAAGTTTGTAGGTTCTTTGAAGACTTCAGAAATTACTGGATTTTCAGATTTATAAACTTAAGTTCTGATATTGTTTTGTTAATAAATGTTATGGTGCAAAAATGACAGTCTAAAATACCTAGTCGCTAAATGGGTTTATTTTACATAATATTTTATCTGTTTACTTACTTTTTTAAAATTAAGGTTGCCTGGAAGAAAATGCTTTCTAGCAATAAGGCTGCTTTGTTGCACACTATGTTTTAAGTCTTGTGTTATGTATCCTTGTGTGCAAACAAAGTAAATAGTTTTGTATTTTTTTTACAAAAAGCTCAGATTGAAGTACCTATCTTAATTCGTTGTAAAATTCACTGTATTGTCGTTTTTTATACGTGCAATACGTATTTATAACAACGACTTAGATAACTTGTAACATAGTTCTAACAAGTACTTGTAACAAATAGTTTTTTGTGTAATGGAATGAAGGTAGTCAATAGTCATAGCAGTATGGATGAAGGCCAGGGGCGAGCATCGGCCGTAAATCTGGCGAACTATCTGCGATACACTGGTTGTCTGGAGAGCACTTAGTACTGTCCTCAGTGTGGGCGATGGTGCAAGTTAGAAAGATCATTTTTTTAGAGTTTTCTCACTAGGATTTAAAAGAAGTTACGTATTTATTTCTCAACGTGAGTATAGAGAGAAAACAACATGATGGATCGCAACTTTTACTTTCTGAACTTTATATTAATGTTATAATGGTGAGAGATGGTCAGCCTTTCCCCCATTATACAGCAAAACCATGGCATTCTACTTACAGACTTTTACTGTTTACCTGGGAAGAGTAGAAAGCTGGTACATTCTAAGTTATACAAGATTATCTCGTTTGATATTATAGGTTGATACATACGCTCCCCTCTGGTTTCCTAGAGTTTTTGGTTTCCTTAGATATAAACAGATACAGATAGGAATACTAAAGAGATATCTACTTCCTAGGTTTTATTATTTTTATTTTATTGTACGTTTCTTAACTATCCCACACTAGGACCAAGTATCTCTCTCTAAACAATACTTGGTCCTAGATCCCACACGATAACTATGCCAGTTGTCGACCGAAAGTTCAAAAGAATATACTCATGCAGCTCAATCACAATGTGAAAACTGAAAACAATGTAGTCAAATGTCAAAAAAGTGTCGAAATGACAGCGCCTTAGAGCGAGCAAGCCTTATCGCGGCGCCCTCGCTTAATCAAAGTGAAGTTTTACCGTCACCGGAGTGTCGTGACGCGCGAAGTTGTCGCGTGCTGTGCTAACAAAATCGCAAGCAAAAATGAACAAAACGAAATGAAACCCGCTTCATATCCCAACTGACACTCTATCCTTTACAATCGGCTATACCGGTTTATGCGCTTTTTAGCGACAGTAGAGAACCCCGCCTACAGCCAGCTGGGCTCACGACAACACCCTGTGTTGACTCTTCACAGCTCTATAAGTATGAAAATATTATACAGGGTGCTGTGCTGCTTAATTTTTGAAACTACTTTTAGAGTGTTCGCTAAGTTTTTAGCTCTTGCCAATCTGAGGCTATAGACCGTATTTAGTTTCTGAATAAATTGGGCCTTTTTATAATTTGAACGGCACGGCACTGCACTTCAAAATTTTAATTACCATAACCGGCTTTTAGTATCGCTATTACGTAAGAGGCAATGGTAATACAATTTTGCCGTCCCGTTTTCGAATTATAAAAATGCCCATGGCTTCTGAATTTGTATTTTTAAACCCCGATAAAAAATAAGGTTGTTATAATTTCGGCGTGTGTATCTGTGTATCGTGTGTAAGTCCCCGGCAGAGTAGAATAGGACCACCCTCTTTCTTACCGAGGTGTCGTACAAGGCGACTAAGGTAAATATGCAAGCAAGTTCATCTGCACACAGAGAAGGAAAACTCTGCAATTATATCAAAACCCTCGCCAACCCGTCTGCCAAGCGTGGTGAGTATGGCATTTACCCCTCACGTTATTGAGGGAGGCCCGTGCCCCAGCAGTGGGGACGTATGGCTGATGAACATGAATCTGTGTATCTGTATGTCCGTGTACTTGAGAATCTGTCTGCGACATCGTAGCTCCTAAACTAATGGACCGATTACGATGCGGTTTTTTTAGGGTTCCGTAGTAATCTACGAACCCTTATAGTTTCGCCATGTCCGTCTGTCCGTCTGTCCGTCTGTCCGTCTGTCCGTCTGTCCGCGGGTTTCCTAAGAAACCCTTGGTACTACAGAGCTGAAACTTGGCATGATTATACATATGAATCACGCCGACAGAACTGTAGAGTAAAATCTTAGAAAAAAAATTTTTTTTGGGTGTCTCCCATAGACGTGAAAGGGCGATTAATTTTTTTTTTCTCGCCAATATTTTTGAGTGGGGTGTCATAGGACAGCATATTAAAAGATAGAAGGGGTTTACTAAGAACGTTTTTCGATTCAGCACTCCATTTGCGAAATATAAATTTTTAAAGTGAAAATTTTTGTCAAACACAAGTGTCCCCCCCCTCTACCTGCTAAACGGTTGTTTCTAAAAATGTGGAAAAATTCACATTGGTAGAATATATAACGAAATTAAAAGGAAAACTATCACACATAACTTGGTCCTTCAAGTTTGCGAGTAATAGTCGACCAAGTGCCAAACACTGTTGGGATTAATAAGAATATATTTACTAATATAAGATCCTTGGTACTACAAAGCTGAAATTTGGCATGATCATAGATATTGATTGCGCCGACAGATCTAAAATATAAAATTTTGGAAAAAACATTTTTTCGGGTGTTTCCCATACACGTGAAAGGGCGATGGTTTTTTTTTTCTCGCCGATACCATCGAATTGAATGTCATAGGATAGATTTTTAAAATATAGAAGGGGTTTACTAAGAACGTTTTTCGATTCAGCACTCCGTTTGAGAAAAAAATATTTTTAAAGTGAAATTTTTTGTTAAAAACAAGTTTCCGGGTCCTACCAGCTAAACGGTTGTTTCTAAAAATGTGAAAAAATTCACAGTTATAGAATATACAACGAAATTAGAAGAAAAACTATCACACATAAGTTGGCCCTTCAAGTTTGCGAGTAATAGTCGACCAAACGTTTTTGGGATTAATAAGAATATGTTTACAACATATTGACATTTTAGGCGACGTTAAATAGTTTTTTGGGGGTGTTAATTACGAAAATGACATCAAAATTATTTTAACAGCAGGTTGATATTATTTCTAACAGTAATATTGCCGTAAAAAAAAAAAATTCGCGCTCGCTTCGCTCGCGAATTTTATACTTACATTCGGTTGTATTTAGACCAAAACAAAAATTATTTCCGAAATTACAAACTCTTTAATAATACATTTGTTTTTAGGGTTCCGTAGTAATCTACGAACCCTTATAGTTTCGCCATGTCCGTCTGTCCGCAGGTTTCCTAAGAAACCCTTGGTAGCACAGAGCTGATATTTGGCATGGTCATACATATAAATTACGCCGACAGAACTGTTGTTTTTTTTTTCGGGTGTCTCCCATAGATGTGAAAGGGTGATGATTTTTTTCTTCTCGACAATATCATAAAATGGGGTGTCATAGGACAGCTTTTTAAAAGGCAGAAGGAGTTTTCTAACAACGTTTTTCGATTCAGCACTCCGTTTGCGAAACATAAATTTTTAAAATAAAATTTTTTGTCAAACACAAGTGTCTACCTCTCTACCAGCTAAACGGTTGTTTCTAAAAATGTAAAACAATTCACGGTGGTAGTATATACAACGAAATTAAAATAAAAAGTATCACACATAAGATGGCCCTTCAAGTTTGCGAGTAATAGTCGACCAAGTGCCAAACTTAGTTGGCATCATTAAGAATTTATTTACTAATATTAGATCCTTAATAGTACAGAGCTAAAATTTGGCATGGTCATACATACCTATTGATTGTGGTGACAAATCTAAAAAATAAAATGGTCGAAAAAAATTTTTTTCGTGTGTTTCCCATTAACGTGAATGGGCGATGGTTTTTTTTCTAGCCGATATCATCGAGTGCGTTATCATAGGATAGCTTTTTAAAAGATAGAAGGGGTTTACTACAAACGTTTTTCGATTCAGCAATCCGTTTAGGAAACATTAATTTTTATAACGAAAAAAAAAGTGGAATAATTCACGAGGGTAGCATTTACGACGAAGTGTACCCTAATCCAAAATGGTTGACATACAAGGTTCCACGCTAAAAGTGAGGCGAGCCGAAAGCCAAGCTGTAACATATTGACACATTAAAAATATACACCTGCTTAGCTTGATATTATTATATTATTCCTTACAATAAAACTGTCGCAAAAAAAAACAAAAAGAAAAAAAACATAACAAAAAAAACAAAAAACATTCGCGCTCGCTTCGCTCGCGCATTAAACGCTTCCATTCTGTCATAACTAGGCCAAACTTTTTAATATATTTGTTTATGATACTAAGTATAGTATTTGGGGATTTTAACATCAACTATGACAATAAGTATGCTTGTAAAATTAAGAAGCCAGCTGCATATTTGAACCATGCTGCTACGGAACCCTACAATGCGCGTGGCCCGACACGCTCTTGGCCGGTTTTTTATAGCTACGTAATTGAGATGGTTCTCAGCTATATTTGATCAAAATGGGTTAAGAAGTTTTAAAAGTTATAAGCAATTTAATGTAGGGGATGATATTTTTTATAGAATTATATGGATACTAGCTCGTTACTTTCTTCACATGATCAGTCGATCAGAAAGAACGACGAACGAAGACATCTTATTTAATTTTTAGTTTTTGATTGTAAGTAGAACCTCAGCAATGCCATGCAAACAAGCAAAAAGTGTTGAGTGAAAATAATTGCACACATTAAAAATATTTAAATTAACAAACAGCAGGTAAAATCAATCATAAAAAATATTCATTAAGGCGACTACAGCACCTAAATTACGATTTTATGATGCGTAGATAAGCATGACGCACTGCATTAAATCGAAGAAAAAAAATACTACGGTAATATTCAGGACATAAACTAGATAAGTAGTTTGCTGAAAACATGATTCAGCACTTTTGGTTCGATAGAAAAAGCTCACAAAGTCACCTCTGAATACCCAATATTGTGTATCTTTTAAGCTGTAAAAACGATAGTAAAATGCACACAGGAACTTGAATTTGCTATCAAAATGTTCGTGATTGAACACTCTCGATAAGTAGCTAACGCATTTTTAGATTTAAGCTGTTACCTTTCCATAAATCTCATTTTTCTAACTTTCGAACATGTTTTTACGCACGCACGCTTTCATAGTCCGTAAACTTCGTGTATCGACACTATTCGCACTGCCGGCCCAGGCCTGTTGAGAGACGGAGATGGCACTATTCCTATGTGTGCTGCCTTTATCGGGTGCTGTAGTTGCCTTAACAATTTCAGGTAAAGATCACATGACAGAAATTCATTAGGTCATAGAGAAAAACAAACCTTAATATAGATCATCTTAATAAAAGACATACACACATCTATACACATCTACTCAATTTATAAAGACAATTTCCCACTGAACCGAGTGAAATACCCAGCGTAGTTATGCGACGTCTCGCATAGTGTGAAACTGGCTTAGTGGCATCCTGCCTCAGAATGCCCCGTATCTATAGCCCCATCCTGCCCCGGAATGCCCCGTGCCTATCGCCTGCTATGTGGAGAGTTTGATTTAGTACTACTGAGATAATAACCACTTCATGTGATATTCGGGGTATGCCTAATGTATCTCAGTATCACTACTAAACTGAAAGGTAGTCAACTTTGGCTTCGGCAACTTTACATAATGATAAACAAGTTAAAAACAATTACAGTAAGGTAATGTCAAAAGTTCAAGTAAATTAAATCGGTTCAAAGTCAAGTTTGCCTCAGATTTAAAACTAAAAATAAGTTCAAAATCTACAGATTAACAGCATTTAACAATAAATAGGCAAAAAACTAATAACTTATTGTAAATTTACGTTGGAGCAGCGACGATTTTTACCGCTTCCGAATTTCTTATATCACCTGTCATATTGTCTCCATAAATAGAAAATATAGTACAGTGCTGTATTTTCTTAATTTCTCTCGGAAAACAGTGTTTGTTTCGCTCTTGTCTTTTGAAAATCAATTTTAAAATACGAAACTTACTGAACTACAACAAGAAAATAGAAGCTCATAATTATTTTGTAGATTAAACAGAGTTTATTGGGGTAAGATGTTTTCTTTATTAATAGATTTGCAGTCAAAAAAGAGTCGAATAGAACAAAACAAAGTATACTTGCTTGAATATTCCTCCCCAAACATGAGGAGAGCTGGTCCGGCCGAGTATGTTAGCGCCGCCATTGGTATCGGCAGAATATGCGCTGATCTGAAACAAAATATACCTACAGACAGTTTGATATTATACTAGAGGAAGCCCAGGACCTCATTCCCGTGGGAATTTTATAAAATCCTTCCTTATTCCATGCCTACGTTATAAAAGAAACCTTCTAGGTCCAAAGGTTTCGGTTGGGTGTTGATAAGTCAATGAGTAAATTGAGTAAGGACCTGCAATTTCATATGTTTGGATGATTTATGGGTTTTTAAATATATTTTTTGCCAGCCCATATACGTCCCCACTAAGGCGCATAGGGCTCCCTTCGAAACACGAACGGATTTTTTAATATTATTGGTGTAGTAAAAAGTGGATGTTTGTTCTCTAGTCATGGGTGTTTGTGTCTGTCTTTGTGTGTATTCCAGGACCCACGACACAAAGAAAAATCTTAGCGCATAGCTTTTGAGTGTAGCATTTATTTATTTATTTATAACTCAAAACCTCAGCAAAAACGTCCAACCAATCAGTAAACCCTGCAGCTTTTATTAAAACACAAAAGTTATGCAATAAGACGTCCTCTGCTTAACATCACAGATGACAGTCATGTATTATTCATCGGCCCCGCAAAACTTGCCCGATAACTTGAAACTAGTGAAGATGAACTTGAGGGGCGGCGATAGGTCAATTTACATTTTAATTGGATACCGACGGAGAATGCTATTAAAAACACTTTTAATTATCGGGTTAAAAACGCCGAGCTCGCTGTATTGGTTTTTTTCCTCGGTCGCTGTAAAGTTGTAGTGAGGTTTTCCTGTTCTGTGCAATATGCTTGAAACGATTTCAATAATAATAAGTGTGTAGTATGAGAATGGGAACTACTCTGAATATTCCTGTCTTAGGAAACTTACGACACTTTTAATTTTTAAATTAAGTAGGGTTGTTAATTATTCACAAAAAATGTATGTTTTACTAGCTTTCCGCCGATGGCTCCGCCCGCATAGACTACAGGTTATATCGTGTCCAGCTGTGGGATAAAATGTAGCTTATGTCCTTTCCCAAGGTCTAATCTATCTCTGTACCAAATTTCATCAAAATCGGTTCTGTACTTTAGCCCTGAAAGCTTGACAGACAGACAGATAGACAGACAGACAGAGTTACTTTCGCATTTATAATATTAAGTAAGGATTTGTAAATTAACAAAACTTAACCTTTACTATCTGTCTCTACTTGCCTGCTTCAGAATCATTTTAAGGCCAATTTATCTCTTTTATCTTAATAGCTTTCCGCCCGGGACTCTGTTTCCGTGGGAATTTGGAAAAATTATATAGCCTATGTGTTAATCCAGAATGTTAGCTACCTCCATACCTTATCAAAATTGGTCCACCCGTATGAGCGTAACAAACAACAAAGAGTAACAAACATGCATACATACAAACTTTTGCGTTTAAAATATTAGTAAGAATAATTTTTGTCTTACTCAAACCATCTTTCAAACAATACATCTAAAAAATAAACGTAATTTGTGTTTTAAAATTGGTTCGTTACTATTTCGAATCAGTCTTCCTTGAGAAGAAAATAAAATCGAACATTATCGACTCTTTTAATACGACCAACCGCCTTCAATTTGCTCTTCAAATCCCTCAGCACAGAAATCCAGCCCAAAAAGCCAGACGCCCAGGTATTCCAGATTCAAAGCTTGTTCGCTTAAAGTAATCGTGTTCTTGAAATTGAGTCTGCAAGTTCGCCGTGACGCGTTATCGGATTTGTTCGGACGCGTTCCGAATGCATCTTGGGTAATGCATTGCTTGTAGCAAAAACGTGCTTGTAATGGCTGCGTTTGTAAAAGTTTCGGGGTCGGGAAGAGGACTAGTTTGTTTTCTGTGCGGAAAAGTCTTTGGGGAAACTCTTAAATGTAGGTATCTGCTGGGAGTAAATAAAATAGATTTTGACTTGCAGACGATTTCGACTTACATCATACAAGCTTCATTTTAAAGTCAAGAAAGAATTTTTTCATCCTTTCTATTTGAAAAGTGTCGCTTTGTTGCTCTATAAGTGGGAGCAAAAGAGCTCATTTCTGTTATAAACTCTTGTGCGGGCGTAAATGAGCTTTTTCGCCCGCCAGAAAATCATTGGCGGGCGTAAAAGAGATTTAAATTTAGAACGAGTGTCATTCATAGACATCGAACGCAAATTGTATGAATACTGTCTGGTACGTGTTGGCTGCACCGGCGGCGGCTCCCGCGCTAATCGAAAAAAAAACTCTGTTCTTGTAATTTATTTTTTCATAGAAAGGGGATGAAAAGTAGAGTATTTGACTCGAAAGAATTGTTTTTTATCTCGGGCGATGTACTTTGAATACCTCGCTGCACTCAGGATTCTACGTCAGAATCCTTCACTTCGCTCGTGGTTCAAAGTAGCGCCCTTGCCGTAAAAATACTTCTTTGCTCCCTTGTCATACAATCTACTATTTCTTATTCTCTAAGAAGGCCCATTAAAAAAGCCTAAACACGCGAGAATCATTTCGCACATGAGTAAAAAAGCAAATTAATCAAATGTCTACAGATCATGGGGTAATTTTACGGTCTGGGTTTGGGTTAGGTTAGGTTAGGTTACCTTGTCAAAATTAAGATTTAAAAAATTATAACAATGATTCTTTGACAATCTTGGCTATTTGTGCATAAGTAAATATGACATTGCAATATGTGTTAGCGGTGATAGCCCAGTTGGTAATGAGCCAGACTCGTAATCCGAAGGTCGCGGGTTCAAATCCTGGTGCGGGCCTGTACCACTAAATTCGTCTTTTCGGATTTATGTACGGATTTCTAATTATCACTTGCTCAACGGTGAAGGAAAACATCGTAATGAAACCCGCCCGTCCAAGAAAAAATCCTTTTCGAAAGACGAGCGGTCCACCAATCCGCATTGGGCCAGCGTGGTGGACTATGGCCTAAATCCCCTTCGTGTTTCGAAGGGAGGCCCGTGCCCCTCGGTGGGGACGTGTATGGGCTGGTAAAAAAATATATATATATGTTAACTACATGCTTCCAACTTAGGCTTCTGCCCCATTGGGATAGGGAGAGACCACTTTATTTGTCCTTTCTTCACAATTCTTCACAATTTTTTGCAGAGAGATAGTTAGAGGACTGAAGAGTGACAGGCTACTATTCCAAAAGGCAAATGATATTGTTAAACGTAATATAATACTCAGTTGTATATAAGTCCATTAATGTTGAGCCGCTTTAATTATCATACTGTTACTATTCGTCTCGTTGACGTTAACAAGGACAGCATTAAATCTGAAGAAACTTTAACTTGAATGAATATTTCTGCATTTTGATGTATGAAACCTCCGTGTTCATGTTCATCCGTGATCAGGTGCTTGCAATAGCCCCGGAATATCAGATATTCATTTAAAATAATAGTTATAACACTATTATAGGTTTTACATAAAAATAATGATGATGATTATATCATTATTTGATGATTATATATAAAAATAATAATAATGAGAAAATATTGTATTTTTTATAAATGACTAATAAGTTTGCTGTACCTTGTACAAGGTTTGAAATGATGAACTTGATAATTAGCTTAAGAACTTATTGTACCATTTGAAGGCAAATAAAGAAATATGAAGAAATATGAAATATATAACACCTGCTCGTCAATGCCATATTATGTGTCATGCAAATCTAACCTAAAGTAAGTCATTAGCCCCCACGGTCTAGCCGGGTCACAATATTGTACTGAATTTCATTATGATCCGCCGGGCTGTTATGAAATTTGAGTTTGGAATGGAATCGACATACGATCTCCTTGCAACCCATGGCCACACGTCAAAATTAGCATGAAAACTTATCATAGAAACCTGCTACAAGAAGATATTGGAAAATCGAACTGGCCACTACCGAATTAAAAAAAAGAAAGGCGCTAAAGTGCGAATCGCTCGCTGTGTTGTTTTCCCAGTTTCAATTTCAAGAAAAATGACAAGTGAAAGTGATAATGACAGTGATCTGACTCCGGAGTGCATACAATCCGCAGCCTCTGGCATTATTGATAACTTACTTCTAGAGAGATCAAAGGAGACGTACATGAAAACCTACAAAAATTTTAACAATTGGAAGTCAACAAAAGTTGTGAAGTCAATGTATCAAATATTAACTTTTACTTTTAATCTTCTTTAATTTTTCTTTTCATTATTGTAATAACTTTAATAAAATAAGTACTTACCTACTTTGTTTCTAATTGTATTACTCTTTATTGCCTCGCAGTGGTTATATAAAGTAGAGTATGCAACGAGGGAATAAAGGTGTATTTGTCTTGGGCGATCTTGAACCCCGAGCACGAAGGATTCTAGCCTTAACTCCCTAGCGAACTAATCTACACTAATATTATAAAGAGGAAAGATTTGATTGTTATGCATTGAACAGGCTCCAAAACTACTGGACCGATTTGAAAAATTCTTTCACTGTTAGAATCCTACATTATCCCTGATGAACATAGGCTACATAATTTTCCCATGGGTACGAAGTTCCGGGCGGAAAGCTAGTGGATGTATAAATTTGCTATTAGCGTATAAAACTAGACACAAAAATACCGTGGTAGTAACGCGATTTCGGCTTCGGCGTACCGTGCGGTCCCAGCAACCAGCAAATCGCCGATATAGCTTATTTACGCGGCGCCACCTGCGCCACCCTCGTTATACCAGCTTTTGTATTGTATTCGAGAGAAGTCGCATTGTGTTCTTTAGATTACGTGGCAAATTGTGTACTGAGAGCTTGAGAGCGAAAATGCACTTTTGAGAATTTTTGCGTCGATGTTGAAGCTTTATTTAGTGATTGGATTTTACGATAACTTTTTGAGTAGGTATTGCAGTGCTCTAAGGTCCGCATGACAGAACGCGACTCAGACTCTGCTCTATACTTAAGGCGACTACAGCACCCGATAAAGGCAGCACACATAGGAATAGTGCCATCTCCGTCTCTCAACAGGCCTGGGCCGGCAGTGCGAACAGCGTCGATACACGAAGTTTACGGACTATAAAAGCGTGCGTGCGTAAAAACATGTTTGAAAGTTAGAAAAATGAGATTTATGGAAAGGTAACAGCTTAAATCGAAAAATGCGTTAGCTACTTATCGAGAGTGTTCAATCACGAACATTTTGATAGCAAATTCAAGTTCCTGTGTGCATTTTTCTATCGTTTTTACAGCTTAAACGATACACAATATTGGGTATTTAGAGGTGACTTTGTGAGCTTTTTCTATCGAACCAAAAGTGCTGAATCATGTTTTCAGCAAACATCTTATCTAGTTTATGTCCTGAATATTACCGTAGTATTTTTTTATTTTATTTAATGCAGTGCGTCATGCTTATCTACGCATCATAAAATCGTAATTTAGGTGCTGTAGTCGCCTTAAGTAGTAGTCGTATTTTGTCATTTTGATAGTGAGAGAAAGAGACAGCCAATACTTCAGTATAGATCAAAACTTGAGTCTACTTTTGTAATACGGGCCTAAGACCTTTTACACTCACTCAGTTTTCTTTTTATCAATAGTATATCAATATTTAAAACTTAAATTTTTTTAATGTATGCATATGTCATAGTCAAAGGTCGTTATACAGTCTTTTCCCGGAATTACTGATTTAACTTGGTTTGGTTAGGTACGTCAGATTCAGAAAAAAATGAAGTGTCGTTGCCTGAGATGAATTACTGTTAGGCAGGTCTCATTTGTGTTTCCTTAGTCACCTGTTACGACACCCAAAATAGATGGGGTGGTGTTATTCACAACCAATCATCACACGGCAAAAACTGATTGATTTTTATAAGCTGAATTGTTCTGCGAACAAAGAGGTGGGTTGTTTAATTATTCAAATATTTGTATTTAGTTACCTCGGTTTTGTTCTTGTGGTAAATTACTCTCCAGTCTTCAAAACTAGGATAAAATAACACAAGAACAACATACACACACACACACACACAAAATACATGCAAACACAAGCAAAAGAAAAAACGTGTGTCAAGAAAAAAGATTAATATAAATTTTACAGTAGATTACAGTTTATTTTTTAATGTAGGGGGCTGTAACATTGCCCTGGCTAATCCAGACTCAAAGGATGCTAGGGCACTGTACAAACTCGTTAAGGCAGGTGTTAAGACTATTCTATAGCGCCGCGAGCGTAGGAAAATAGGTATTTGGAGAATCATTCTCTGTCGCGACCGCGCTCGGCCCCGCTCGCAAACGTGCGATAGAGACAGTTGCAGCTCGGCTGTGTTTCTAGGTATTTTTTTGTCGAAAATCGCGTTTGGGGGGAAAACGTTTCCCAACCCCTAAACTGTACTAAATATACTACTTTTTGGTATCAATCTTTTCAGCAGAATATAATCTATGCCTCTATTTTTTGTTTTTTCCGAAAATTTACTTTATTTCTGAAATACAATGAATTTAAAATGAATGTTTTTCAAACCCAATAAAGCAAGATTACAGATCCTTATAACTTTTTATCTAAACAAAATTTTCAAAAAAGGAAAACATAGAGGCATAGTTTTTGATAGGGACAACAACATAGTGAAAAATTATCAAAATCGGAGAAGATTTAGGGGTAGCAAAACGTTTTCCCTTTTTGTATGGACATGGGCGCGGTAGTCGATCCTCTTAAGAATAGAGTATAAACTTTGTATTAATTTTAAGTAGATTTACGAGGATGACATGGTCGCTTTTTTATGTGTACCAAGTCCTGGCCAAAATAAAGATTTAAAAAAAAGAGAAAATATTTAATAATATGATACTAATTTAAAACGAAAACCGTGGTAAGAACCTGTTTAGAACTAGTGAAATCTAGTCTATACCATCGACGGTGTTTTTGCGTAAATGTACGACACTAAAGTCCGTATTACAGAAAGCGACTCAGATTCTGATGTATACTTCAGTAGCAATCGTCCTTGTCATTGTTATAGTGAGAGAAAGAGACAATCAATACTTAAATATAGATCAAGACTTGAGACTTCTCCTTCTTATACAGGCCTACAAGTGTAAGATTTAAAACGAAGTTTTATTTTTATGTAACAGTTAATTGTGGATCCACAGACTTGATATCCGTGCCCTTGTCTTATTATATTTAAATGAAATTAAGTTTAAAAAATTTCAAATGCAGTTCGAAAGTATAGATAATAAATGTATTTCGTGATTAAAGCAAATCAGCAATTCCGTTTGTATTTAACTGAAACAAAAGGACAATCAGTCAAATTGACCAGCCATTTAGCGACAATTAATTTATCATAAATCCAAACGCGACACAAAATCGACGGTCGCTGATAAATCTCGGTTTTCGACAGTTGCAATTTAACGAATTTGCGGTTTATCGAAAAACTTTTAGTGCTTTTACCGCAATCAAAGAGTAGTTTGTGAGAAAAATAAATGGTAGGTATTTATTATTTATTGAACGTTGGCGTCTTTCAGCCTTTCTGCAAAACCCCCGTCTTATTTTTTTTGAAAAATTCTGTTAATTTTGGACCTATTCTGAGAACTAACTTATCTTCACCAAACAACAGCGAAGCTATCGACAACAGCCGGGACTGCCGCCAATTGAGTCACTCATCAAGTCCTCTGCGTCAGTTTACTTTGTTTAACCTCATTCATTGGTTCAGATCAGCTAGCGCCACTGGGCTAACAGCTAGTACTATAATTAACTTGATAGTGTTATCAAAAAATTAAATGTAATAGCTGATAGACGTAGTTGATTCTCTAGCCAATAGTAGTTGCTGCCTGCTCAATGTGTATAGATAAATAAATACTCGTACTTTATTGCATACTTAAAAAGGAAAGACAAAACATACAATATAAACGTACAAGCGATCTCTTCCAGGCAACCTAACGCGAAAGGAAAACACCAGAATACCGGGAGTAAGGCAAAAATAGTGTTTTTTTTTTAAAGTAAACAAAGTAATCGAACATTTCCTAGAGGAAAATTCCACTGGAAATACATTTTCAATACTTGTATGAATTTAGTGTTACAGTTTTTGCTAAGCTATCCCTACATCCTGTATAATATATGTAATAGTCGAACCTCGAAGCCCCTGGGTGTGAATAGTCATTCCTCAGGCTAAATGTGTACTAATTTAAGGGACAAGTCCGCCTTTGCTATTAAATTACTTAAAAATATATTATATATATCACTGTTTTTGAGCAATAAAAAATTTACATACATAGGTGTCGTCCTATGGTCTCATGCGGTGTGGTAGGCTCTGTAGTAAAAGTCAAGGGCCGTCTGGTTCGCGAACACCCTCCTACCGAAGTCCGACGCCAAACAGCTTGCTGTGTTCCGTCGGTGCGTTGGAGTACCAGTGCCTTTATAGGCATTTTCTGGGTTAACTCGCTCCATCGTCGACCTTATCTTTGACCAAGATTGAGGTCAAGAGTTAACCCATCTTATAATAAAAAAAAACATCTGCAAGTCTTCCTAAAACAAAAAAAAATACAACAATGAATCAATCATCCCATTAACACGTTCACAACTCAACAAGTCAAAAAGACGAAACGGTCTTAAATCCGACCTCGCGCCAGAATAACCAGCCGATTTGTAATCTCGCCATTAGCGGAATGTATCGTGCTTGGCATCGCACTAGGCCTCACTTGAGCCAACAGATGGCATTTGTTGGCCACAGTAGCCAGACAGTGATACACATGGTGTTTTGAAACGGTTAACAAAGTTTGTCAAAGCTAGGAAACTTAAAAAGAAGAAAAATACACACAGACTACAGAAAGACATAGGTACTGAGATAAGATAGAGTCTGAAAGAGACATACAAACAGAAATATAGAGTTATAGAAACTTAATGTAGGTATTGGTTATTTTGCAGAGTAACAAAATAAATGTTATTTTTTATCACTTTATAACAATGTAAGCAAAGTTCAATTTTCAGCAATATTTGCGAATTTTTACCTCAGACAATTTCACACAGACAGAGAGAAATAAATAGTTATGGAAACCTGGAGGTATTTTTTGTTTATTTTTTGTAGAGCCGGGAAGTTAATATAATGACTATACCTTTTTATTACATACATGTTTATTGCCAATCAGCACTTGGCAATTAATCAGGTTATTATTATGAGCTTTACAAGCTTTTGCAAACATCTTAAGCGGGTGCTTAAGATGTTTCGATCCCATTTACTTGAATAAAAGGGTCCTTGGCTTAAATAATAGGTAGGTAATAATTATTAGTGTGACATGTGATGTGATTTATTTATTATTATTTAATTTGATTCTATGCACTAACACTACTAACATACTTGTAAGCTACCATTGTTATTAACGCACTAACACATTGTAAATTGCTGAAATGTTATTATGTCTGAAATAAATATTATATTATTATTATTATCAAACTCAAAGTTGAATTTACACTGTACCTATTGGATTACTGAAGTTTTCCAAACTCCACAACAGTGTATCAAATAACAAGGAGAGAATAAAGAAGGGTGGTAAAAGGGGTGGGACAATTAGGGCCGCAATTAGAGGCCAGTATGTTGCAGATTACAACCGCAGCACAGATTCACATCCTGCCCCGCGAAATACTAACCCTGCCAACTTGATATTAAGACGTTGGGACTCCAGTTTTATAGTGCACGCAACATTTCTTAATTTAAAAACATAGGACGGTTTAATTTTGTAAGTAAGTAAGTAAACTCTTTATTTGGGGGTACAAAACAAACAAAAAGCATAAATACAATAACATAACACTAAAATTAAAAATTTTGAATCACCCCCGACATTAGATTGCTTATAACTTTTAAACAGCTAAACAAATTCTCATGAAAAATTGTTAAAACACTCGGGATAAAATAATCTATAACACAAAAAAATTAAACGAAAATCGGTTCATCGGTTTGGGAGCTACGATACCACAGACAGATACACAGATACACAGACAGACACGTTAAACTTATAACACCCCTCACTTGTAGTGTATACGTTCTTTATACACTATAAGTGCAATTATCACAGGCCAATGTCCGATAAACAAGCACAAGTTTAATATCGGCATCACAGACAGTCCCCTATACCGTGGTTACATGGAGACAGAAAAGACTCTAGCTCATGTTACGATAGAATGCCACAGCGTGGAAGCACAAACGGGCACAGATCCTGCATAACCCGGGATCCCTATCAGAGGCATGCAGTGACGTGGCAATTCCTGGGTAATATTAGCGCGTAATTTGGATTACTATTGCCCCATATTTTCCTAACGTCTAGTATCACCAATACATAGGAAGCAATGGCGGTACAATTTATCCGTGCCGTTTACCAATTATTATAAAAAGACCCGATGGATTCATCTTTGAAAAAACTACGAATTTATTAAACATTCTACATATTTAGTAAAATTAGAGAACAAAAGCTCATCGTATCGCTACAAACTAACATAAAAACAATTAATCCAAAAACAAACATTCAAAATAATTCAGTAAATAGTTCAGTAGCGAGCTGACAACGCGCGGACAGTCAAACAGCCCGTCCAAACATGAATATAATGAAACATTAACCCCGCTCGCATTCGGATTCGGGAGATATAACTGCACTGCACACCGAGACTAAGTTCAGGATGTTACTTAAAAAATTCAAAATTACATTAAATACATACAAACGTACATAAAAGGATTTAAATACATACATACATATTCGTTCTTTTGACCCTACTGACTCTACACCTATTCGCAAAGGTGCAGTCTTTCCCAGAGAAGAAAAGGCAAGAATCTCCGAGAATGCTCTAATCGCATTACAAACTTATTTTCTTATTGTCACAACCAAGTTCCATAGTTTCTTGTCACACATTGCTTTCCTTATCGTGTAGGTATAGTCAAGCATGTGGCAAACTTAACTAAAATTTGTGTCAAGACTTTTCAAACCGCCAAATGGCCTTTGATTTACTTTTATGACTGCAGTCAATCGAGAAGAGCCGGGACCAATGGCTTAACGTGCCCTTTCGAAGCACGGAAATACTATTGATAAATTGTCACTTTAAGTTGATTGTTTTCCTGTCTCTGTGTACGTTGCTTAACCTTAATGGTCGTTTGAGTTCAGCGAATGCTACTGGGCCGAGTTGGTGCTGCTCTAGCGGTGAGGGAAAACATCGGGAGAAAACTTGCTCAAGCGCCTGAATATGTAACCACGTGATTCAGTACGGGAATCGTGTTACTAGGGTCAGATGGTAGTAGCTCCAATGGGACTGATGTAACTTAAGATTATGTTTTGAATTTTTAGAAAGCATTTTTAATCTCATAAACTATAATAAGTAATTTAATAATAATAATAATAAGTAATTTATTTTCTGCCACAAAATTTGCCTATATGGTATAGTTATCTTAAATACATAAAAATGCTCTTTAGTTGACAAAATTTTGTGGGAGACTGGTGCCTAAACTAAGCCGAAACTTGTATTTTAGGACACCAGGAACTCCCCAACTCGGAAAATTTATACTTATATAAATGTGCTATACACATAGCCTAGACTCTTGTTTTGAAATCAGAAAATAATAAAATAATCTAAGAAGCTATTATCTCTCAACTTCAAAAGTGAATTATGTAATGAGAGAGAATTTGCGCATTTAATTTTTAATGTTTTGGTTGGTGGACCAAACCGACGATTCCTGTTTTCGAATTCTAGTTCATCTGTCTTTTTTTGTTTTTTAAGAGACCCATGATGAAAAGAGAAACCCTAGTTTATATTTAGTGTGTGGCGTTTAAACATTAAAAAAGTGGTAAATAATGAGTATCAGTAATCTACAGCTCAAACATAACATAAAAACAACGTGGTCAAAATGTCAACTCAAATGACAACTCCAGAGAGCGAGCAAGCCTTTGCGCAGTACCTTCGACTTTGACTTATCGCAGCTATAGTTTAGCTTGTCGCAGGTCAAGCCAGCTATTTTTTTTTATCTATATCTATTTTGAGTACAAGATACATTGTATTTTGGCCATGATAGTTACAAACAATTAATACGTTACGGTGTGAGCGAGCCCCACCAAGTTCTGTCATATGTAAATAAACGCTTTATACATGTTGAACATTTCACATATTATATAGGTACCAAAGGCTTTTATGTCAAAACAGAACTGGCGTCCCAGCCGCCTTTATGTAAAATCGAATGGATATATCAGAGTGAATTCGGTCTTTTTTGTATGCCAGTATCCGGCCTTTGGAAATTCGCGATTTTTTCCAGACTAAATGCAGATGGATACAGTGCTAGGTCGGCAGAAAGTAGCATGGGAATAGAATTTAGGAGAGCATGTGTTGCTTTATGCTGCATTGTTTAGTGATTGGGGATGAAGTTTGGCGAGGTTCTGATGGCTTCGTTTAATTTACAGATGCTAGAACGTCAGAGCGTCGGTTTTTAGTGCAAAACCGGTTATAACATCGGTTTTAGAACACAACTAAAAGATCATATGATTATTGCAGTGCAGTGTGAATAGTTTGCTTTGTTCTAGAAACATATTTTTAGCTCATCGAACTAAATTATACACCACAAATATATTTTATTACCATTATTATTCTATCGATGAGTTGGATAAAAGTCGGTTTACCGTGAACATTATTGATCCCTATTGCAGTTTTCTTAACAGTTTTTCAATCGTAACCACGGTTATAAAAACACCTTTATTTTATACTTTAATAACAATTAATAATCTTGCAAATTAACCGTATAATATATATTTGACAAACCTTAAATTACAGAATCATCACTGACCCTTCTACCAACATACTTTACCCTAGAATTTTAACACCACAAAACCTGTTACAAAAACTAAGTCCTATTTCCCCTTTTTCCCTCGCCACTGTATGACGACATACACGGTCACATGACACCACAGAGATAAATAAAACAACAAAAAAACAGAAGCGCAAACACCAGGCCGTAGTAAATCTTCCTATGTATTTTATGACTTACTACCGCACTGTGTAATTCACGGAGCGGATTCGGCGATAAACAGAAACGGTCCAACCGCGTATTTGTTCTGGGGAACCAAAAAATTGGGGAGAAGTTTCGTGGTTTTTAAACAGGGTTCTGCTGGTTTTCAAACACATATTTTAGTAGCTCTGAGACAACCTCTTGCAGATATAGCAAAATATTTTTGTCACCGGAAAATTTTAAAAGACATGATATTACAATTTCACTAGTAATATTATACTCCTAGGATACTACAATTTGCCTAGTAAAATTATTTATTTTTAAAACTTTAAGGGCCGCTTGTATAAAATTAGAAAAGTTTGGGTTGTATTAATATTACTAAAAAAATCGGTCAATGTGAAAAAAATGGGGCAGATCACAATATACCGACAGGAGAGTTTACAATCTTACTAAGTTATCTTGTCGAGATCCCTCGGATACGTACTGAGCGCTTTTCTTCAGCTTTTGTGTTACGCACTGCCAGGGAGTGAAATTCCCTGCCGGCGTCTGTATTTCCGAGCTCATACAAGCCGAATATCTTTAAAGTACGAGTGAATAGGCTTCTTCTGGGTGAGCTCGCTACATCCTCGACCGCATCTTTGCCCTGAGCTAGATTGTGGTCAAGAGCGAACCCATTCTTAATAAAAAATAAATAAATAAAATATTTCTCTACCCAAAATCTTCGTCAGAATTCTACTATCCTTCACTAAGCTAAGATTCACTAATCTTTCCAGAACATTTTCACGTTCAATTTATATGGGTAGGAGTGACTTTAAATTAGTAGGCGAAAATGTAAGATTTGAGTCACCTCATTCAGTTGAGCAAATTTTCCGAAGAAACATAAGTCAATAAATGAAACACAAACGCCTCTCCGTAAAACTTATAGATCAGCTAAATGCCGTAATATAATCGTATTTTTTTATTAATTGAATATGAGTTCCTTGGGAAAGTTGTACAATTTTATAGGAAGAATCACACCCTATAGTTTTAGTTACCAATTCAAAGTAAATGTATTTATCAATCACTTCCTACAGATCTCTAATACCAACTACGACGTTGTCTGAAAAAATATTATCCGTTTTAATTTCCTTCTCTTTGCCGGCCGGCCGAACCGGATTTTATTGAACGAGCTCTAGGTTATGCCAAGTCTAGATATTTGTGTTTTAGGAATCTTGGATTATAAATAAACGCAGTGATTTTTTTTCTAGAGATGTTTTTGCAAGAT
Source organism: Aproaerema taeniolella (assembly GCA_949987775.1). NCBI lineage: Eukaryota > Metazoa > Arthropoda > Insecta > Lepidoptera > Gelechiidae > Aproaerema > Aproaerema taeniolella. Next base: position 20,043,109 of record OX465250.1, read on the forward strand.
ATCGTACCAGGTGGCAATCTTTGGAGTCTCTACATAATTTAGAGCATGATAAATGTGTTGATTTTTATAATTCCACTCAATTCAATTTAAAACTGACACAGTTAATTCAACCAGTAGGAGCATGAGGAGGACAATAAACCAGCCGTAATATTGTACATATATTGATCCTGACAAGAAAAGTAACATTGTAACAAGGAGAAGTATTTAATATATCTAAAATAAACCATCGTCTAGCGAGAAAACTAATTTGATCTAGTACCACTGCAGAAAAGTCAATAATAGACAAATCATAAAAGTTGTTAAAAGTATGAGGTGTGGCGCACAAACAATAGTCGCAAGCGCGCAGGAAGAGGGCGATAGCGAAACTTTTCCACCAGCCCCAATAATCGTCGAGGACGCTCAACATACCTACTACCTGTTTTTTTCCAGAAATTTTCTAGTCGAAATAGACTTTATGCTTAGTATTATTGTCTGTTACAGCCTCGTTTCCATACCTTTTGGCGTTCATTTCATTTAGTTTAAATAAGTAATGAAAAATTGTTTTAAAATATGAGAAACAATCGTTCAGCTGGAATTAAACCACTCAGAAATAGCGATCTAATGTTTTTTCGAAAATCTGTGGCAGTGAAGATTTTAAGATGATTAGGAACACGTCGGCACTTTAGCGTAAAAGTGTAACTCTCAGATGACAATTTATATCGCCTTTAACAACTCTTCTGTATTCACAACAATGAATATTCTATGTCCAGTAAATATATTCAATGCTGTATATTTCCCAATTTGTTAAAATAAATTAAACAAAGAGTAATTAGTCAGTTACTCAAAAATAACAATTATCACCCAAAATTAAATTCGCAAGTCTACAAAGCGCCCTCAACATGAACAAAACGACACACGAAACAATTGACACCGGCTACAAACTATTCTTCGCGCTATTGCTAACAAAAATTTATGGATTTTGTTCCTCGTTTATTGAGGGTTTTTGATGACTTTAGCCGTTTAGTATGTGCTACATGAGTCGTTCTTTCACTAATAGTCTGAGGTAGCACCTTTAAATAGTCTCACCTATTTAAATAGCTTTATTACGAATCGATACTGATAATGATTATGTGTCCATTCATCGAGACTGTATTTTCGTCCCATTTCTAATTTTATTTGACTTGTAGTATTGCAAGTAATAGCACTAACTTTTCATTCCTTTAAGCACTAATATTAATGCCAACCTGAGTAAAAAATTATCTCATTACTTTCATCATACTCTGTTAGTTAGTTAATCCACGTTTAAGAAATTAATCAGAGAAAACGTCAAACAAAAAGTATGAAAATGACATTGTCAAATCTCGGGTTAGCTGTTAATCGTCTATTAAATAACTAACATAGTATGGTTAAATTGGGTCTTAGGCCGGTGTTCACAAAAAATTTAACCAACGATTAGCAGCTAACCAGAGATTTCAAAATTGTTATCTGAGGGTGGGATCCAGGAGACCTATGACACAGGTATACCCTAGTTTAGGCTCCTGTCTCCCAATTAAATGTATAATAAAAAAGGAATGTACACATAGATTAAGTTTGGGAGAAAATAAAAACAATTTTATTATTTATTATTTATTTGACAATGTCATTTTCATGCTTTTTTTTGACATTTTGTCTAATTAGCTTCTAACCGCGGTTTAACCGTTGGTTATATTTTTGGTGAACACGGGCCTTAGTCTCTCAACTCTCATGTTTTTTGTAAATTTTTTTCAAAGTCAAATAAATCGCAACATACATCAATATATATTAACTTCAAATTTGATTTCGATAGTGTTCAGTTAACAGCAATTGACCTTTAATTGCAATGAAAAGCCTCTTATCCTCATGTAAATAAAAGGCGAGAAATTTCAACTATCTTTTCCGTCTCTAAAATGAATTTATCTTAAAACAAATAACAAAGAAATTATTTTCATTTTAATTAAATTTTAAATCCAAGCGCATGGACATTTTGAAATGGTTCCCTCCAAAAATAATGGCCTAAAAAATTCCGCAAAAAATCTGAAATTCCTGGGTAAAATCTAAATTCATAACTGCAGCAATTAAGGCGCAGTACACACTCACGTTCCCACCTGCCAGTAGTTTACACATTTCAAACGATAAACAAGCAATAATTTACCTGGATGAAATGATAATACTTTATTTTATTTTATTATCTTTATTCAATAAAATAATGCACTAATAGCGGAAAAACTTACAGCGAAGACCGTGAATCCCTTAATTAAAGTTAAATTTTTTGTCAGCCTGAAATAAGGTGACTTTGTTGATTACTTCACGTAGGTATATCAATGCTTTTTTAAAATATTTATGGTCAAAGCTACGAGGCATAGCGGCGTCCTGACAGAATCTAGCCACATCTTCGACCATATCTTTGATCCTGTGATATATTGTGGTCAAGAGCACACAATTTACTGGAGCATTCACAATTTTTATTTTGTGTAAGTTCTTTTAAGATGTAAAATGACTCCACTGTTGGAGATCCTAAACTAAATAAAAAAAAGAGTGAACCCATTCTCTATGTAAAAAAAACAGCCTTGTGGCCATATCTACGATACTATGCTGAGTTACAATCTTTTCTTTAACCAGCATTTTCACATAGTTTCCACATAAATTAGGTGCCAAATTAGGAAAGCCCGCTTGGCAGGAACGTGTCCAGTAGCCGTAATAATGTAGTGCTAAAATTCATAATCCGTACAATAACCAATCACCTTGATTATGAAATCACAAAATTTTTGAAAGTATATTCCTACAATCGAATACACACGTATTTCGAAGCATAATTTTTGCTTTCTTGTTTGATGCAGAGCATAACAATTTTTTTTACCAGCCCACATACGTCCCCACCTAGGAGCACGAGCCTCCCTTCGAAACACGAAGAGGATTTAGGCCATATATAGTTCACCACGCTGGCCCATTGCGGTTGGTAGACCGCTCGTTTTTCAAAAATGAATTTTCTTAGACGATGTATTCTTTTACCATTGAGCAAGTGATAATTAATTAGAAATCCGAACATAAATCTGAAAAGATAAACTTAGTGGTACAAGCTCACATCAGGATTTGAACCCGCAACCGGAATACAAGACTGGCTCATTACCGGCGGGGTTATCATCACTTAGACATATTACCTCATTACCAACTGGGGCATAGACACATTACTAGTCTAGAAATGTGTGTTTGTTATATCTGAGTGCAAATTTAATCAGAGTAGTGCACACGGCGGAAATTCAACCGATTCCCAGCGTCTCCACAGCTTCCCGGAAGGTTTTTGTTGTTTTGGTTTTCCGATAAACTGTGAATTATTAATGTGTGAATAGGCAAGTGGAAACTAAGAAATAAAAAATTAATTTTGTTAAACAGCTTTATTTTAATATGAGAATTGGAAGAATTGAACATGCCGCGCGGACCTCAAACAATTTATAGAACTGTAAAATTGGGTTTTGACCTAGACATTGATAATTACTGAGCAGGACCATTTGGAATCTGTAAAAACGTCTTCCAGGATGATACTCGGGAGAGTCCCAAAAAAGAGGGATATATTGGAAAAACTTAAATTTCCATGAGCGGGCCTGAAGTCGTTACAAATAATGTTTTTTTTTCATTCAATCGCATTTTTTACTGATAAGAAATCTAAGACTACAGATTTACTTTCCAGTGTCAAAAACACCTGAAAAAACTGGTATTTTCTTTGAAAATACCATAATGGGCGTAGAGCGATGCTAGGACGCTATTTTTAATATTAAATGACGTTTTAGGGTACTTTCTATTATTTTAAATATGTTGATATGTTTTTCAATTCTTAAATTCCAGGGTGCCTAGAATTTTTCTGGAACGAGCCTTTAAATCGTCAAAAATTTTGACAAGGTGATATTTTATTCGGTCTTCAGTTTGCATATTGCCATGCATTTAGCCCTTGCATATAACGGGATTTCTATAAATCGTTGAAATTTGTCATGATCTTAAGAGGCTACGATGCCACAGACAGACACACAGATACCCAAACACACAGATACACACGTCAAACTCATAAAACTCATTTTTTGCATCGGGGGTTAAAAAGCATTATACCAATCCTCTATTCATTTTTGTTGGAGAAAGAAACCAAAAGTAGGTTTTGGCTTCTAACACGAGAACCCGCTATCTATACAAATAATTGGAAGTAAATTTTGGTAGCGAATAAAAATACACATTCCTAAATGAATTATTTAAACCAATGCACAAACAGCATCACAATGTTCACATGCACAGAACTTTTTCCACATAAATGATCTTAATCCGTCATCCGAATTTATACAACAGTAATAGCTCTCGCGTTTCAGCTGTCCAGCCACCCGAGCACATTAAACAGCGGCGGACTGTACCGACATTACATTAAATGTGTCTGACTGTACCGGTCTGATTAAATTTGCAGTTGAACGCGAACTCGACTATGCGGTGGTGAATCGTCCGTTTGGAAGTATGCTGAAATGTACTGAGTATTTTATGCTTGGTTTTAAGTTAGGAAGCTTAACAATTTTATTTCTCTCGCCAGTTTTGAAACAAATGATGGACTATTGGACAATGCAAGGCCTGAAACTCAAATTCTAGATTTTTTTTAGTTGAAATATAGATGAAAAAAGGTCTGAAATATGTGATTTCAATAGGAACAGTTTAATTTGGGATCTCGACTTCGAGATATCACTTATCAAAAAAAAAAATTTGACTGCTCTACTTGTATGTGGATGATACTGGTAATGGTACATTTGATTGTTTTCTAGTGGTTCTACTAAAATCATATTTTTAAAAATATTAAAAATGTTGGTCTAATATTCGACTTTATAAGATGGAGAAATATTTTTGTTAGTTCTTCTTTATGCCTGTATGAATCCGATATATATAGCCTTCTTGTATGTCCTGATTCACCAAGTGGAAACAATGACAAAAGATAAACTCTAATTCCATAAAATTATCAACAGATTATTATTCATATTTTTCTTTTTCTACAGGTCTGTACTATTCTTTAAATTTGAAGTTTAAAACAAAAAGCTCGCTTCATTTGCAAAACTTAAATAAATATATAAAAACTAATATAATTGTGAAAGTAAAACTTATTTGTGTTACAATTCATATCCAACTCTCAAACAAATTCCAGAGACACCTTTCACCAGAATTAATTCAGAAACATAGTTCGAACAACACGTACATTTGTTTCCCCTCTCACCTCTATCTCAGAACATCGAAGGAATTCGTGGCGAATGATAAATCGACGCTATAAGTATCATTGCGGTACAAATCACCTATACTCGTACGCCCCTATATACCAATAGGCTCTTCTCAGTGAAGCGTCCTCGAGGCCTCTTAATCGATCCGCGGCCTATCCAGCATTCTATACATGTAGTTCGTTCATGTAGTATGTAGGTGACATACTTATAGTCTGATTCAGATTTGAGTGGCTGGGTTATTGATTGAGTTTGTTAACTTGTAGCGCTGATGCCATTAGAATATAACCTTTTAAAAGCTTTTGATTTTATTAATCAAACCCTTTTTGTTGCAAGATAAGTAGTTTATGAGCAAGAACTTATTAAATATTAATGAAAAAATAAAATAAAAAAAGAGATCTTAATTTTATCTAAATGACAAGAACTACCGCTGAAGTACTTTGCCGATAAGAAATATATGAGTAATATATGTTTATGAGTAATTGTCAACACACTTCAATATTTGGCATCCCACAGGGTTCAATGCCCTTTATAATTACACTAGAATTCCGCCCGAGACTTCGTTCCCGTGGGAATTTGGGAAAATTATGTAGCCTATGTTAGGGGGCGTCCATTAATTACGTGAGGTGTTTTTGGCGATTTTTCGACCCCCCCACCCCCTCTGGTGAGATGTCGTGAGATTTGTCTCGACACCCCCCCTCCCCCTTTTATCTCACGTGAGTTTTATGAAAATGCTTAGTTTTAGTGTAAATACGTTAATTGGTAATTTATTTAGAAAACTTACATAAGTTGCCTAATTATTTTTTTAACTTTTAATAATTGAACAATAAAAAACATCTATGATTTACCAATTTAAATTTGAAAAAAAAAAGATTGTTCTAATTCAGTCCACGGGAACTCAGAGTTTCTACTGGAAGAACATGGTTTAGTTGGTTTAACTTAGCTTTCCCACAATTTAACACTATTTCTTTTGGGGGAAAATATTACGTGATATTTGTAGAGACCCCCCCTCTCCCCCACGTGAGATTGAGTGAGATCCGGCCCGACCCCCTCCCCCCCCCAAAACGCCTCACGTAACTAATGGACACCCCCTTACTCAGGGATAATGTAGCATTCTACTGGTAAAATAATTTTCAAATCGGTCCAGTAGTTTCGGAGCCTCTTTAAACAAACAATAAAATATTTCCTCTTTATAATATTAAATGTAGATTAAAGTAAAAGAGAATTTTATAATTTGTAATTTTTTGATGATGTAATTTATAAACTATAGATCGTCAAGTTATTCTTTTGATTTATATAGTTTCCATCGTGTCGATACTATTATAATGTTGACTAAAGACTTAAATGTGATGTGGGCTGTTCATCCTTTCATTATAATTTAAGCTTTCTTTAGAATCATTTTTGAAGATCCCTTTTTTTCAAATATCCTTGAAGTTTTGGTGTGAATTAAAGTGTAAAATGTATTTATTTAATAAATTAACAAGAAAACTTAATCTAGACAAGGGCACTGACGTAAAGTCTGTGGATGCTAATAATATGTGTTATTAAAAAAAGTGTTTCTACTTGACAACATACATAAAGTTAAGCTATCGATCCCGACTGTTGTCGATTGACTGCAGTCGTTAAAACCATGTCGGAGGCCACTGTGCGGTTGGAAAACTCTGACACCAGGGTTACCCAAGTTCACCACACACTTCACTATACTTACACGATACGAAGAACATACATAATTTAGACTTAAGCTAAGCGGAGATATAAATAAAAATATCTGAACCCAAGCTTACACTTTGACGATCTTTCTAGATCTTACAGCTGAAACTCTATTCGTGTACATTGAATGTGATGCACACATCTCCCCAAGCCCTCTATAAAATTAACAATTCTTATCACTGTCGACGCTCGTAAAGACAGCTCGTGTGGTGTGAGACTAGTAGGGATGTCTTGCTATCGAGACTTTTGAGACCCTCGATTTTATTTTGTTTTTATATCCTTTACATTTTGTCCTTTCTCTAGCATTTTGTCTTAATTCGAGGGGTAGGTATTAGGATCTAGAATCGTAGCGCACGTAGCCAATTTATCACAAGCGTTTACGTGCTTCAGAGGGCACGTTAAGTTGTCGGCTGTTGTCGATTGACTACAGTCGTTAAAACCAAGTCAGAGGCCACTGTGCGGTTTGAAAACTCTGACACTAGGATTAGCCAAATCACCACACATCACTTGACTATACCTACACGATAAGAAGAAGAAGGTGCTTGACCAAGATTCAAGTTTGGGCAGATCGTCTAATTACTACGAAGCTACAAAAAAAAGTCTCAGTAAATAATAGCTCACTTATTTTGTGATCCCTTATTTTGTAATAGCTCCCGACAAAAAAGAGGCGTGTTAATAAGTTTGTCGCGTGTATTTGTGTGTCTGTGTACCTGTATGGCTATGTATGTCTGTCTGTAGCATCGTAGCGCATAAACGAATGCATTGGTTCAATAGTTATAAGCAATCGAATATCGGGAGTGATAAAACATTTTTGATTTTAAAATTTTATTTTTATTTTCTACTAGCTTTACGCCCGGGACTTCGTTCCCGTGGGAATTTCGGAAAATTATGTAGCCTATGTGTTAATCCCGGGTATCAGCTACCTCCATACCAAATTTGATCAAAATCAGTCCAGCCGATCTTGAGTTATAAGTGTTGTAACAAACACGACTTTCTTTTATATATATAGATTTATTTAAAATTTTATAGTCTTAATTGCACACAAACATAAACATAAAGATTTGAATTTTGAACTTTTAAAACAGGATTCGATAATTCGTAGTAACCCCGCGACGGAGCAGCCATAAAATCTCACTGTCGCGCGACTCAGAAAAAAGGACTTTGACAGCTGCGAAGTAGAAAAGTAGAAAATAAAAAAGAAGGCATCCATCTACCGCTGTGGGCAAATAAAAACTGCATTTTTACGGTGGCACAGTACTAAAGCTGGGTTCGTTGGTCTAAGTGCTTACTTTAATAGTCCCAGAACATATTTCAACGAACATCATGGGTTTTGCTGAAGATTGCTTTTTCAGGGCGCCTATTTATTGTGGTTTTTTATGGCAACACCTGGGCTGAATGTGGCAACTTTATCGATAATGGAAGGGTGTTTATTGGCTTGAAATATTTATGTTGAAATTGTATCGTGCAAAGGTTAGTTTTTAGATAATTCAATTTTTTTAATAAATTGTAAAACTAGGTTAATATTTCGATGAGTCCTTATTTGCCACATAAACATAAAATTACCATTATATTTATTTTGAATCAGGATTGTTTGTCTTTCATTCTAGCCATGAAAATTATAAAATATCACAATCCTTTCCATACTAATATTAAAATCGCAAAAGTTTGTATGTAGGGATGCTAATTCCACTTTTACGCTCAAAGAAGCGCTCGTAGCCCAGTGGCGCTCGCTGATCTCAACCGATCAGTGAGGTTAAGCAACGTACACAGAGGCAGGGAACCTGAAGGGTGACTAAAGTGGCAATTTATCACGAGCGTTTCCGTGCTTCGGAGGGCACGTTAATCTGTCGGTCCCGGCTGTTGTCGATTGACTGCAGTCGTTAAAACCAAGTCAGAGGCCATTGTGCGGTTTGAATCTCTGACACCAGGGTTAGCCAAATTCGCCACACACTTGACAATACCTACACGATAAGAAGAAGACGCTCAAACGGCTGCGGCTGGGCCAACTTTGATTAAATTTTGTATGAAGGTAGCTGACACCTTGTATTAACAAATAGGCTACATAATTTTCTCAAATTCCCACGGAAACGAAATCCCGAGCGGAACGCAAGTAGTTTTATATTGTTCTTGCTTTCAACTTGCGTCTTCATACCCGTGGGAAATAATACTACTACTACTAATCTCTACATTATAATCGAAATATTGGTGAATAAATTTTCAAAAGTAGATAAACATTAGTAAAAGTGCCCTTTCACTGATTTTAATTATTAGTTTAAAGATTTTTTGCCACAAAATTAATTATATATTACAAAAAATATAATTGACCGTGAACCGTAAACAAGCAACCTGTAATTGATTTCGTACGGATAGAAAATTAATTAAAAAATAATGACAGGAAAGCCCTTTCCAATGTTGTGTAAAATAGTCAATTTCCGTTGAACCAAAGCTTTGTTTGCGAACGGTTACTTAAAACAAAGTCTAAGTAATTATTTTTTGTGTTATTTAAAAATTGTATTTAAATGTCGGAGGCCAAGATCCACTTCGGGTCGTTGACTCATTGAAGTAAAAAAAAAAATTAATTTACCTCCAGTAACTAGAATTGAATGATTCTAAAATAGGAAAAACATGCATACATACATAAGCTCACGCCTATAATCCCTAATGGGGTAGGCAGAGCATCAGTGGTTCTAGAACCACTAGATGCCAAGTTTCACACAAATTGTGAACATTATCAAATGGAACAAGTTTTATAACAGTGAGAGGTGGTCAGCCTTTCGCCCATTATACAGCAAAAGCCTCGCATCAAACTTACAGACTTTTCCTGTATACCTGGGAAGAGTAGGTAGCTGGCACATTCAAAGTTTTTCTTTCACTCCCAGTCCAGCATGGAAGAATAGGGAAAAGGGTGAAATGTATATGTTGTAAGTATTATTAAGTAGGTGAAACTTTAGCAAGTGATTCACCTCATGAAACTGAACAGGTTTCCCAAGGAACCCGTGCAAAACTCCCAAAAAATAATAATAGTAGCTCTTTATCTATGAAATTGCCGTTTTTCATACAATATTTTTGGACGTTTCTGGATTTTTCTTGGGAATGCGAAATCCAAATTAAGCAAAATTTTGTGGGAAGGTTTGGACAACATTAAGTTAATTTTCATCATACTTACTGTATTGAAAGTTTTTAACTGTAACAAAGGTTAGCAAAAATAAGCAATTAAACGGGCAACGGATGAAACGAGCTATATTTGAGCTTCTTTTTCAGCAAATAAATCTAAAGTAAATATGTTTTATTTTAATCAATATCTCTGTTATATGGCCAAGGTTTTAAATATAAAACAATTTTAGTAATAGCTGTTCAATCAAATTAATTATGAATAAAATAAAGCTTGAGAAAAAATCGGCAATTTCATAGGTAAAGACCTATTATTAGTAAGGTAGAAAAACAATATTACTAGTAAGGATTGTCGCAAAAACAATCTCATAAAAATAAATAAACAACAATATCAACCCAAAAGTCGCGAAGTAATAAGGAAAACTTCGCAAAACGCTCGCAATGGCCGCTAATAATGGCAAAATATCCGGAATCAAGTAAAACAAACACGTAAGGAGCCGGTATGAATAATTTAGTGGCGAATATGGACCCGCCTGCGTCTGAATATGGGCCCGCCTTCGTCTCAGAGCAGAGGCAGAAAGCAAAACTTTCGCGCGGAGGTTACCTTTAACCACACGCCCTTACTATTTGCAACTTCAGTCTTTTTTTATGGAGCTTTGTGTTAATTTTTCACCCGAAAAATTTGTTTTCTAATATGGCCCTCATTTACTTGGTCGGAATCAGTAGGTCCTGATTACAGATAAAAAGTCTTCGTGTATATCTTTAATTCAACGTTAACGAAAATGGAAATACATTTTCAAAATCATGTTTTTTTTTTAGTGTTACCAATAGTAAAGTACAGTAATCTTTATTTACAGTAAATGAAGTAATTACATGTGGAAAACATATATCAGTATCACATATTTAAGTATCATCTAGCATGCAAATGAGTTATATAAATTATATCTTTATTTACTTATTTGCAACTAGCATTCTTGCTTGAGACTTTGTTCCCGTAGGAATTCGGGAAAATTATGTAGCCTATATTACTCAAGGATAATGTAACATCCTAATTGTGGAATAATTTTTGAAATGGGTCCTGTAGTTTTTAAGTTTATTCGTTAAATACAAAAATACAAAACTTTCCTCTTTGTAATATTACTAGCATTCCGCTCGGGACTTCGTTCCCGTGGGAATTCGGGAAAATTATGTAGTCTGTGTTACTCAGGAATAATGTAGCATCCTAATGGTGAAATAATTTTTGAAATCGGGACAGTGGTTTGTAAGTTTATTCGTTACATACAAAAATATAAATCTTTCCTCTTTATAATATTAGTGTAGATAAAGTGGGTATTTTTGAAGCATATCTGCATTCCTTTATATGTTGTAATATCATTTATTTAAAGTAAAATTATGAGAAACTAAATCGAGAATGGAACCAGTAGTAACAGCAACACCAACACTAACCAAACCGAGCCCAAGTTACGAAAAACGGAAACGTTAGTTCATTCGCCTAATGAGTTGGTCGACTTTTTCAGAGCTTTAAAAAGAACTCGGGGATTTTAAAAAGTACCTCCTGCGGTGGTTTTGTGCCTTTTTGTTTTGGCTACAAGCGCTTATGAAGTTCCCACAGTGTTAATGGGCAGGCTTTTTGTGGGAAAAATAAGCCTAGGATTTTTAATTTACCTGCTTTTGTAATAGTCTGCGAAGAGCTTGTTATGGTAAGCTGTGCATGACTTAGGAGCGCTTATTTGAAATCTTTGTTAAGGCGTATGACTTGTTCGTTTCGCTTTGGGTCTGGTTCGGTGAGTCAAAGCAACGTAATGCGCACCAGCCTTTCCAATCTAAGGCTGTGCCGTTGACTCCAATATAATGAGCTAAAAATCACTAATATAGATAGATAGATAGATAGATAGATAGATAATCTTTATTGCTTCTTAACAATTTGTAACATTGTACAATGTTCTTATACAATTTAAAAAAAGGTTAGCGAAATGTGTGACGTAGATTGTAGAAGCAAATAGGACACAGAACTCAACATACTTGCTGTCTATGACGGACAACAAACTGACCGACCATTTAGATCTTATACGATTATTTTGATAGGTTAACTGAATTAATAGAACTAAGTCATGAAAATTAAATTTAAAAATATATGCAATTGCATTTAAAAAAGCTGCTTTGAAATTTTCTCGATGACAGCAACTCTATCTTGACTTATGTCTTGACGTGATCTCGTTTCAGAAGCCAAGACCGAGTTGGGTCTCTCTACCAACAAGAATCAGTGACAGCAGTTATTAACCTGTTGCTAGGGCGCCCTGTTACTAGGTGGGGTGACGATATTCGTAAGGTAGCGGGCAGATGTTGGAGGAGGAGAGCTGAAGACCAAGCTCAGTGGCGTGCTATAGGAGAGGCCTATGTCCAGCAGTGAACTAACACAGGCTGATGATGATGATGATGAGTTATTAACTTCGAAAAACTTTGACAAATATTATTGTTTGTTTCATTTTGAGACCTTTTCAACGATTGTGCTACATTTTTTGACTTTAGCAAATAATAGTAAGTACGGCTTATACATGTAACCGGAAAATGGTAAAAACCATAATCAACACAATTTCATTAAATTATCTTCTCCTGCGATATTACAATTTGCCTATAGTAAAATTATAAATTTACGAAACTTTAAAGGTCGCCTGCATAAAATTAACACAAGTAAGGTAATTTAGGTTAGGTTGCTTAAATATTATAAAAAAGTCCATCAATGTGAAAAAAATTGGGGGTGTGATTTTTTTATTAAAAGTTAATAAAGTATCGAACGTTATAATTTTACTAAGTCAAATTACAATATTACGGGTTGACAATGTTACGGTGATATATAAAATTGTTATATCACTAGTTCTAGACCAAATACCAATCATTACGAGGCAGTTTTATTCTTAGAATAGTTCGATAAATCACAGTGAGACAAACGAGAAGAATCCCAGTCACAAAACCTTCTAGACACGTTTTTTGCGCTCTCTTTTGAGCTAGGGATGTTGGTGGGGAGCACTGGGTTTAGACTTACTATTGTTTTATATGAGCAAGAGCTTTGTTTTTGGTTTTAAAAGTTCGTGGTAGGAATTTAAAAAACTCTCATTTTAAATACTTACTGCCAACTGATGATTTTTTAAGCTATAGATAAATAATTTGAAAATATTTTACTAAAATAACAAAATAAATACAAAAAAATATGTATAGTTTGTAACAGAAACTTGTAACCCAACTAAGTTCGGTAAGTTATTACCTTTACCTTGGTAGTCACTATTTCGAGACTACTTGTAAACAAAACCTCGGTAAAAAACAAAACATTTTTTTCAGTGTAAAGGTTTGCATGAGTCCAAACTAACTTGTTTCCTGGGCGTCTGTTCCAGTAATCAATGGCGTCTGAATAGCAGTTGAATGATAATGGTGACCAGTTTACCCGTTCAGGTGGTGAAATTGAGAATTATCGTAACCTTATACAGTTGATGACAGCCAACCTTATCTACCAGTAGTGTCACCGCCAACCCAACGTTCTGTTGCAAATTACTTAAAAACTTAACATTCAGTTAGCGGTGGCGGTGCCGATCGTCATAAAATGTATTAAAGGATAGTTCTCAATTTCACCATCTGAATGGATAAAATAGCGACCAATGTCATTTCACCGCCATTGATTAGTGGGCTACTCCACTGGCAAGATAGGCAAAATGTAGAGCCATGTTCAACGTCCATTTTTATAAGTATTATCATTATCATCATCATTAGCGTTGTGGCTCGTGGTCTCATAACCTGATTCCCGAGTCGCAACATGTAGCTGAGTTGAGGACCCTTTGTCTCGGACCCTACAACACATAGCGATCTAAAGCTAGTTTTTTTATTGTCAAACTCTCTAGTGTATCTTGTTTTACTGTGTGATGTTGCCTGTTATTTATAAGTTTTGTGATGTCCGAAATAATAAAATTGTGTTTCTTTCTTTCTTTTTGTCTTTCTATAGGCCTTTACATTTTGACAGATAATTTAAACAGCGTCTGTGTGAGATCGACAACGCCACTTGTGACTAAGTAATCTGTTTCTGGAACGACACATCTGTTCGCACTTGAGACAAGCGTACTGCTATTTATCATGTGAATATGAGTATTATACGAGTATGGTAATGACAGCTTTTCTTACAATAGCATAATTGAGAAGAAAAATCGGCAAATTAAGTTTGTGATCATTCACAATTACGTCCCATTTGGGGAAAGAAAATGGTGTCTGCCAGATAGCCACTTTATTCAATTCAAGCATACTTTAGCCACTTCTGCATCCATAATCAATATTAAAATATTCTTTGTCTTGCATCATTTGAAAGGCACCCTCTTCAAGGGCACCCCATCTATTATCTTCTACTAGCTTTCCGCCAGCGGCTCCGCCCGCGTGGACTACAGGTTAAATCGTGCCCAGCAGTGGAAAGTAGGCTATGTCCTTCCCAAGGTCTAATCTATTTCTGTATCAAATTTCATCGAAATTGGTTAAGCGGTTTAGGCGTGAAAGCGTAACAGACAGACAGAGTTACTTTCGCACTTATAATATTAGTAGGGATTACTTTCTACATGACCCAAATTCATTGCCGAATGTTATTTTAAGTGTTTCCAAAGCACATTACCATTAGAACAATTCATTTACAGTCTAGATCCTAGACAGTTGGCAGCCCTAGTCCACGTATTCTAAATTGGAAAAAGACCACCTCTTTGTGCCAACTCCTCGGTGTTATTACGTTAAAATTAGTTCTGAGACAAACATAAATGTCCTGTTAGATTTATTCTGAGCCACTTATAATGACGGCGACTTTTAACTACTTGTCTGACGAGGCTGTGGTTTTGTCGGGTTTTTCAACTTTGAGAAGATTTTGTTTAAACGTGGGTTTAAATACGATAATAATGAACATCAGGAGGCTTCATGATCGCTTAGCGCGATCCAATTCAGGACCTAAACAAGTCTGCAACGCTTATTCGTACCATGATGGCTTATAAGCGATTTAATTTTGGCGCTGTTGCGATTCAAAGGCAGACCAGCGACAATTTATGTAAACATTTAAAATGGACCATAGACAACCGAGCAGTTCAAAAGCAGCGCCACCATGGTACCATTTTTAAAAACATTCAAATTGTGAAGCAAATCAAAATAGGATCCTAAACAGAAATGCTTTTAAACGATCGTGGTAGGTACTCAGATGTCACGTCAAGTGGTTTCGACATGTCGCTCTGCTTGAGTGTATAGATAGATAAAATAACACTAAAATTAAAAATTTTGCATCACCCCGACATTCGATTGCTTATAACTTTTAGACAACTGAAGAGATTTTCATAAAACATGGCTAAAAACACTCGGGATAAAATTATCTCAGACATAAAAATACTAAACGAAAATCGGTTCATCTGTTTGGGAGCTACGATAACATAGACAGATACACAAATACACAGATAGACACGTTAAACTTAAACTTATAACATCCCTCTCTTTTTTCATCGGGGGTTAATCAGGCCTGAAACTCATGTAAGTACGAGTATACAAAAAGAATATTGTCTAGGTGAGTAATGAGTGACTATTTAATAAAAATCGCAAAACTAAATATTTCGAAAAACGATTAAAAGGAGGCCGAATATTCTAAGAACAAGTGTTTGAAGTTTATCGTGCAGGATCAACGTCGTTTTATGCATGAAACTATTTAGAAAAATATTTTTTTTCTAAAAATGTTTCACACTTGAAACAAAAATTGTATTTCTTACCTTAATAATGCTTCAGTCATGTTGAGTAGTTCTTAAATCTGAAACAAAGTAAACTTTTTTTTATTTTTAAATAGTGTTAAGTGTCAATTCAAGTACACTTTCTATTGGCAAACAGCCGAAAATTATTTGTAAGAAATCGTGTTTTATCTAATTATAAAACAATAATAAAGATAATCTCAGCCAATAAAGAGGTACTCTATTCCATTGCTTGTATGTTTATTTATAAAAATAAAACATACTCTTTCTTGAGTAGAAGTTTCTATTGAAGTTATTGAATATTTGTTAATTTAGAGAAATATAAATTTCCACATAACCTATGAAATTAAAATTGGAAATTCTTGATAAAAAAAACTTGATCCATCGAACGTTATACGGTCATAAATTTGGTTGAGTTCAATCCGTCCGCTTCAATAATAGTTGGAGGCATCGGTTCCGACCAACTTTTGCCACACTAGAGTCGCCAACATATGAAAATTATACCTTATTTTAAACTGCTCTTTTTTGCACAAATGTGGAGGAAGTGAAAATGGTCCTCTTAGACTTTAATAAGTTTTTATTTGAGGTCTCTAAATGTCTCAAAGAGACAATATGTGAGGAGCATATTAACATTATATATCTTAACATTATATATCTTAACATCGGCTTGTACAGCCTTGATTAGTTTAGTGCTAGGGATACGTTGCGTGACTTATCCAATATAATTTATTGTGTATTTTTAGTTTTCGCTTACTACTATTACAGCTTAAGCATAAACTGACTAAAATAAACACACGAACAATAATTTATAAATTAAGCTTCTGTGGTTTCTGTGCAAATTTCTAATCTTTGTAAGAAAGACAGATTTGGTCAGCGATTCCCTATTCGTACTTATTTATTTTTAAATGATTATATTTTTTTTACTTTCCTTCAATCATGCTGTGATTGTTGCTGAAATCCTTAATTTTTAGGGTTCCGTAGTAATCTACGAACCCTTATAGTTTCGCCATTGCCGGCTGTCCGTCTGTCCGTCAGTCCGTCTGTCCGTCTGTCCGCAGGTTTCCTAAGAAACCCTTGGTACTACAGAGCTGAAACTTAGCATGATTATACATATGAATCACGCCAACAGAACTGTAGAATAAAATCTTGGAAAAAAAATTTTTTTCGGGTGTCTCCCATAGACGTGAAAGGGCGATGATTTTTTTTTCTCTCGCTAATATCATTGAATGGGGTGTTATAGGATAGCATTTTAAAAGATAGAAGGGGTTTACTAAAAACGTTTTTCGATTCAGCACTCCGTTTGCGAAATATAAATTTTTAAAGTGAAAATTGTTGTCAAACGCAAGTGTCCCCCCCCCAATACCTGCTAAACGTTTGTTTCTAAAAATGTGAAAAATTCACGTTGGTATACAACAAATTGAATACAACAAAATTGAAAGGAAAACTATCACACATAACTTGGTCCTTCAAGTTCGCGAGTAATAGTCGACAAAGTGCCAAACACTGTTGGGATTAATAAGAATATATTTACTAATATAAGATCCTTGGTACTACAGAGTTGAATTTTGGCATGGTCATGGATATTGATTGCGCCGACAGATCTAAAATATAAAATTAAAAAATAAATTTTTTTCGGGTGTTTCCCATACAGGTGAAAAGGCCATGGTTTTTTTTCCGTAGTTCTACGGAACCCTACAATGCGCGTGGCCCGACACGCTCTTGGCCGGTTTTTAATTATACTGCGACATATAGGGCATTCAATGGATTGACTGGAAAAAATCCCCTTGTGGAATAAATCCACCCTTGTATGTTTTTCATATAATGTGTCTTGTGTACCTTATCAGTATGTACCAAGGGAGGGGAAGGGAGGAACAGCTGTCCCCCCCCCCTTAAGATTAAAAAAATATAGCCAATTGCAAAGCAACCAAAGTTAGAACGGTTCTTATTACAATCGCCAATTCGTTCTAGAGGCAAGGGCTCGCGCTACAAGTGTAAAACTTCGTGCTCTTGACTGTACTTACAATCCAATCACATTACAATCCAATCAAAAATATAAAAAAAGCGAAACTTAATTTTCTTGGCACTGACTTCAAACAGCTCAGTAGGTAGGTACTACATAGCACATCAAATGATACTGTATTTATTTTTAGCTTTTTTGAAGTTGGTTCTATTGTTTAAAAAAAGTTTTTATTTTTCCATTTTTAGTGCAAATTATAACCTCTTCCTTTTTTGAAGTCGGTTAATTTTATGTGCAACTACAGCATTTACAATATAATACGATTTTACTCAGATTAATTTTACTAAAAACGGCGTCGTCGGGTTGACGAAATATTAGTTGAAACTGTCAACCCGACAATCCCATTCGAATACCTTCATCAGGGAATAAAAATAGTAACTAGTAAAATAACAGCTCCTCGAATAGCAGTTACCTCAGCTCTAGATCAGCCAGGCAAATCCTCAGGCGCAGAGACAGCAAAATATCGCAGACGACGGAATTTCAAATTTATAAAATTCAGAATTTAAGCCAGGAGATAGACCTTGAATATACCTTTTGGAATAGAGAATGCTTTTCCGTTTATTCATTTGGTTGGAAAGGGCTTCAGTTAGACCATCATACACTTCGCGTAGGCCTATGACGCAAAATTGAGGCAATCTATACTAATGTTGTAAAGAGGAAAGATTTGATTGATTGTTTGTATTAAATAAGCTTCGAAACTACTGGACCGATTTGAAAAAATCTTTCACTATTACAATGCTACATTATCTCTGATTAACATAGGCTACAAAATTTTCCCGAATTCCCACGGGAACGAAGTCCCGGGCGGAATACTAGTAGTGAATAACCTAAAAGAATAGTAGTGTAGTGAGAGTAGTGAACAAATATGATATTTATTTATCATCTATCTAATATAAAACCGCGAGCGCATTTTTACAGCCAGAGCTTAGAGAACAGTTAAATTCAAACAATATTTGATTACTTATGGGCTCTGCCAAATATTCAGTTTTTCAAAAGGGTTTTATGGCCAAAAAAGTTTGAAAACTGCTGAGTTAGACAGTTGAAGTTGTTATATCTCTGTGTGTTTGAATGTTATTTGTTAGTAGGTAGATTGATAATTTATAATAACTATGCAGCCAAAATTGAGAAAATAAATTAGCTTACTAAACTGATGAATGCACGAAAATGATACGACATAAAAAACCTCTCCATACACTTTATGCGATTAACTTATAGGTAAATTTTTTTATAGGTAATTTAAATAGATTTTTAAGGAAAAATATTCTATTTAGAAATAGATTTTTTAAAGTAAGAAAGTTTTTTTACCAATTTGAAGTTACCGCATGTTTTTTTTTCAACATGTGTTGTATTTTTTTACCAGCCCATATACGTCCCATCGAGGGGCATTCACAGGTCTTTCTTCAAAACACGAAGGGGATTTAGGCCATAATCCACCACGCTGGCCCAATGCGGAGTTGTATTAGGCGGCCGCTATCCGAATGCCTGCCCTGTTAACATTCATTTACACAAATATAACTTTGCAACTCAACTTCACAACGAGAAACAGTAGACACAAACAAAACTACTGACTAACCGAATTAGGCGACTAATCTCCATGCACTCAGGGCCGTATTTAGAAGCCCAAGGCATTTAATTTATCTATCTATCTATACTAAAAATTTTAATCAGACGGAGTAAACTGACAGATCGAAATGTCAATTAACGTAATAATGATACCAACTTTCACATTATAGTGAAGTATTTGACTCATTCATAAATAGTTCAAAAGATGTGACTATGAATAAAATGCAAATAATTTTAGAGCATTTAAATTACCGTCAGTTAATTGTCAGACATCCAGCTCGACGACCACATTAACAGTAGTTAGTGACAGATTTTTGATAAATGTGACTGATGATGATGACGATTCTTCCGATAGTGAATAAATTATTATAATGAAAATAATATGTTTCTTATTTATGTCCCATTTTTTGTGTTCTATAGTTCCCCTTAATAGGTAGCAAAAACACACATTAGACAGATATTTTGGATTTTAGATCACTGAACTGAAATGATTAAATTGAGTAAATCATTTAAGCACAACATTAATTGCATTTTGTAAAAAAGCGGCACCATTCGATCTGTCAGTTTACTCCGTCTGATTAAAAATCCGACTTTATACACTTACACCTATAATCCATGACGGGGTACATGATACATGGTTTACATGACGCCACATTTGGCATTCATTCTAAGGGTTATTAGAAGAAACATGAGTATAGTCGTGTAGTGATATGAGGTTTTGGATACTTACGGGCTTTTATATTATACCTGGGATAAGTTTCTTTTACACTCCGTCCAGCAAGGCAGTTAAAACGTTAAATGAAGCGCTAAAATATATTATTACGAATTTATATAAACTTAATTTGAAAAAGAGGCCCAAATAGCCTACACCCACGCAAACTAAGTGACATTTTAATAATCTGTGAAGCATTTCATTTTCTCTTTCATATTGTTTTAATGATTAGGTACCATGAAACCTAGATCGTAAAACGAATATAAGTTTATTGCAACCGGTCTTAAATCTAAATTGAAAATTTTATCATCTTACCTAAACTGATTTTTGCGTATAAAAACACTGACGTTTCTTATTCGAATAATTAGCGGATGATTCTTTCCCGTGGGACTATAAAGTCCTTCTATTTCCTTGCCTACATTTTTAAGGGAACCTTTGTATTCTTCAGCTTTCTAGGTCCAAGGCAGTCAGCTAGCCAAGACCTTCAATTTTATAAGGATAACAGCACAACTTCAGTTTTATGAATGAATTGAAGCCAAGAATGAAACCAATCTAAAAAGTTTAAAAAAAATCGTTTATTTCTGCACACACAAAGCTTACACCATTTAATTCAATTCAATTAATTGAATTTATTATCGTCAGGTTTGTTATCACAACGTTTTCTTAATTATCAATTAATAAACAAAAGTACACCAATACCGATCACAAACACCTGTATTTTCTACACAGGGTAATTACCATTGAACTAAACAGTCATGACCAACAAACACATACATACATTATGCTCACGCATAATAAGCCCTAACAAAGTAGGCAGAGCTTCAGTGGTTCTAGTGAACTACTTGATGCCTCGTTTACATATACATACGCTCACGCCTGTAATCCCTAACAAGGTAGGCAGGGCATCAATAGTGCCTCGTTTGACAAAAATTAAAACCAAACTAATTAATTTTATCGGAGTAGCATAATCACTTCTCTAGTTACATTCCTGACTCGACCCAAGCATCTTATGTAGGAATCCAAATGCTTTACGCATCAACTTTAAACAATGGTACGGCCTCGAGCACTTTATTGCCCTTATGGACCCTTTAAGGACCAAAACTGACTTATACTGGACCACAAATGGCGTAAACAAAATGTTAGGACCGAATTACTCGGTCTTAGAGAACTGGGAAATATTGGTTACAAAATACACTAAACTTAAGAAATGGACATTGAAACGTAACTGAATAACAAAAGTTATTAAAAAAGCCTCGTCAACATAGGTCGAAATTTGCGTATATTTCGCGACCACTCATCGCTCGCCACTTTTTATACAATTCTCTTTATTTCTCACTCTACTATTTTCTGATAATTTAAACCTACTCAGCAATAAAGATCTCGCTAAACTAATTTTCTCTCTTTAGAACAAATTCAATTCTTGTTTTTAACAAAGATTGAACACAACACAGAGCTGACCTGGTCCGTGAAATGTAGTGCACACAAGGAACACGTAGCCATCATG
The DNA here is from genome assembly GCA_949987775.1 of Aproaerema taeniolella. NCBI lineage: Eukaryota > Metazoa > Arthropoda > Insecta > Lepidoptera > Gelechiidae > Aproaerema > Aproaerema taeniolella. The sequence goes on from OX465250.1 coordinate 20,064,692, forward strand.
GAGTTTCAGAGCTTATAGACTGATACACACGGTCTAGTACGACAGTAAGCAATTCCTACTTATCTATATCTATACTAATACACACATCAACACGGTCTAGGGATATTGCACGAATTTTAATAATAATAATATTAAAAACGTTTATTTTACCATGCAGCATACAGATACAAACATTTAGACGATCACAAATGACATAAAAACACACATTTAAAATAAACAAAAATACATACAATATAAACAATATAAACAGATTAATTTGCGTATGGATGCTGCAGTGAGTAAAAAGGCCTGGGCTCAGCGATTTTTTGTCAGTCTGTATTTCTGTTGTGTTGTTGTGTTGTGTGTTGTTGAAATAATAAGGCTGTTGTGTTGTGTTGTGCGTGTTATGGTTGGTTATGTGTGATGTCTAGTGTGTGATGGTGAGGTGCGGTGTGTAAGGGAAATATCAATTTTCATACAAAAGAGGTCTGTTTGAGAAGCTATAAAAGCATCGAGATACATGGAGGGCTATAATTTTCAGACGAGCAAGTGCTAAACCTGAATTTTTAATTCTAGTCAATAAATATTTGTTTTACTTGAAATTTGTAAAAACATGACAAAAATGAAATTTTTTTTTGCGTAAATTCGACCATTTTCATACAAAAAGTGCATTTTCGTTTTTGTTTCCTATCTCTGTACCTGATTTAATCAAAATCAGTTCAATATTTTAGGCGTGAAAGCGTAACAGACCTCTGTCTGTTACGCTCTCTGTCTGTTACGCTTTCACGCTTAAAATATTAAACCGATTTTGATGAAATATGGTACAGAGATAGATCAGACCTTGAAAAAAGACATAGGCTACAGTTTATCCCACAGCTGGGTACGATATAACCTGTAGCCCACGCGGGTGGAGCCTAAAGCTAAAGGTGGCGGAATGCTAGTTTATTTATATTTATCTCAATATACCAAATTTCATCGAAATCGGCTTAATAGTTTAGGCGTGAAAGCGTAATAGACAGATAGAGTTACTTTCGCATTTATAATATTAGTAGGGGTCATGATTAAGTTCTTTTAAGGTACGGTAGGTGGCGCTCCCTGTATTCTGAAACGCGGTATCGTTTGACTACCGAGGTCCAATATAGGAGATGATTTGTTAATACAGTACCAGGTCCAATATTATATCCGGGTGTTATTTTTAGAAGTGAATCTGCTACGAATTCCAGTAGTTGATGCACTAAAAATTTATTCTATATGGGAGCACTACCGTTCGTTCGATTAAGCGACTCCTTCAGAAGGAGGAGATCCTAAATTCAACAGAAACCCTGATTCAAATTATTATTCTAAGTGATTTTCCAGTAGAATTTTGTTCCGGAAAAACATTATGGTCCGGAAGGGATTATTCTGCTTTAAAATTAAATTATTTATTCGAATACAGTCCATTTTTCATTAAAAAACAACAATAACAGCGATAAGAACACCTTAAAAATTTGTTTAACATACTCAGGTGATCAAATTTTTGATCGCGAGGAGAAGAATTTCTTACAATGTATGGAGAAAGTTGTTAAGTTTAATATTCTATTTGTTTCTGTCATGGGCTATTTCCCCGGGACTACGTTACCATGGGAATTTGGGAAAATTATGTATTATGTAGCAGCTAAAATTATGTACAGGGTGTTAGCTACCCCCATACTCAATTTTATAAAAATCGATCCAGCCGTTCTAGAGTTATACGTAAGTGTTCGAACAAACCCGACTTTGTGTTATATATTTAAGACTAGCTTTCCGCCCGGGACTTAGTTTCCGTAAGAATTTGGGAAAATTATGTAGCCTACGTGTTTATCCAAGGTGTCAGCTGTTAAAAGTGTCGCGCACATTGCATAGTGAGAGCGGGAATAGACAATGGTGTGTAGAGAACATAATTCACACGGGGTCGCTCTACAACCGATGCTGGTGTTGAGCTCATTCGTCATATTTTTGCGGCCTGGGAGGACTTGCAGGATGCTCTTGGAGTCTTCTGTGATTTGTCCAAGGCCTTCGATTGTGTTCAGTATGAAACTCTAATCAAACATTAACATCATTATGGCATAAGAGGATACGCACTTAAACTTCTGGAATCTTACCTGAGTAGGTTGAGGTTAACGGCACTAGGTCACCTGGGTCCACAGTCTGTATGGGCGTCCCGCAGGGTTCAATGCTAGAACCATTCCTGTTTCTCGTTTACATTAATGACTTACCTTCTTTTGTTAAAGACGCCCATGAGATCATATTATTTGCAGATAACACATCACTCATATTTAAAATGAAGAGGTACGACTCTGATTATGACGATGTGAATACTGGGATCTCTAAGGTAGTTTAATGGTTTACTGTAAATAACCTTCTTTTAAACGAGAAAAAAACCAAATGTGTTAAATTTACCTTGCCCAATGTTAAACAGGTTAATACCAATGTACAGGTTAGGAATGAAAAACTGGACAGTGTGGAATCTAGATAGATAGATAGATTGACACTTTATTCAATTGTCATAAAACAGCACAACACAGTAATAGACAAACAACAAACATACAAGTAAACATGAATCAGCAAGCAAACAATGAAGTAAACAGACTAATAAACAGAAACAAATAATTTCATAAAACTATTTTACACCGTGTTTTCTGTATTATGCCAATCAAATTGGCGCTGACTCAGCATATTGCTGCAGTACCAGACTGCAGCGCTGGTATTCTGCCAGTACCAGTTTGTTCAACTACTGCATTCTTAGGAATAACTCTTGATGCAAAGCTTCAATGGGGTCCTCATATTGATAAGTTAGCAAGCAGACTCAGTTCAGCAGCCTACGCAGATAAAAAATCCGTCAACTATCTGACGTTGAAACCGCGAGAACCGTATATTTTAGTTAATTCCACAGCCTAATGTCATATGGCATTTTACTGTGGGTTAATGCTGCGGATATCAATATGATATTTGTTCTGCAGAAAAGGGCTGTTCGCGTGATTTATCAAATAAGACCTAGAATTTCTCTTAGACAAATGTTCAAAGAAATAGATATTCTGACTTTTGCATCCCAATATACAGGGTTTTTGGTATCTCTCTTTCAACCTCTCGGGGAACAACTTTCTCAAGGAACGTAGGTCAAAATACGAAAAAAAAAATTGATCTCCCATACAAAATGCGCTATATGCCGATGAAGTTTGTATGGGAACTCAAAATTTTTTTTTCGTATTTTGACCTATGTTCCTTGGGAAAGTTGTTCAGTTTCATTGACTGATTAGCTACCCGAGAGGTTGAAAGAGAGATACCTAAAGCCCTGTATATTAAGATACTTAAAGAAAGCAAGATTTTCATTGTTTCAAGCAACTTTCTCTTTTTAGAAACTGTATGTACGTACAAATAATACTTGTATGGCACAACAGGACTGGTTGGTTTAACAAGAGCACCAGCTTTAACTTTTACTCTTTATCTAGATTCCTTGTTTTTGTTGTTGTTTGAATTAACACTCGAATTATTTTGTACAACTTTAAGAAACTAAAATTTAATCAAAGTAGGTTTTTTTTGAAGTGAAAACTTCTTTACCGGCGTTTTGCACTTTGAGGTATGGGTAAAAAATGTTAAACTCACGTCAGGACACGTGACTGTCATGTGACCCTGATCGAAAATGCGTAGGACTAGGGTTGCCACCTTTTTTGAAGTGAAAACTTCTTTAGCAGGGTTGTGCACTTAGAAGTAAGTGTGAAAACCCGGACGGATGGCAGCCCTATGGTAAAATATAGCTTGATTTCTGTGACAGATGTCAACGAAACCAACTAAATAACTTTGCACGAGCGTTACTTTTAAAATTTTGTATATTATCACCTTAATTTTTATTATTTACCTGCCAGTTTTATCGCAATTGAAATTCAAACAAGTGAGGTTTAAATTACTAAATAAGAAAAAAAAAAGTAGAATTGTTAAAACAAAATATTTATCAGACGATTTTAAAAGCTTGATTCGAGTACTACGAAAATCAAATAACAGAATAATTTATGTTTCCTAATAATGAAGTGTTTAAATAATAATTATCTAAAATCTAGATAAGATTCCAGATCATAAAATATCTTATGGCAGCCTATTGATATTATCAGTTTTACAATCACTGCCACCATTTAGCAAACTTACGATTGAATTTTAGCCGGCAAAAATTTATTAAAAAATACGTCTTGCGAAAATAAAGTTACGATCAAAAATCTAGTACACAAGCGTCTTTCCTAAAAACCACAAAGATGCCGCTCTCTCTCTAGGGAACAAGCCTTTCTCCCGAAAACCAAATTTCTTCAAACACAGTAAATTGTTACGAGGAAATTGGACTTGTTACATCAAGATAAATTACCGACGACTTGACTACCCATTTTTTACTTCACGAAGAATAAACAAAATCTTCTTGCCGTCCAATCTTGCACTTTCTTTGTCCATAAAGTGCTAGCTATAAAAAACGCGATAGTAATAAAATATTATGTTATTTTATCTGTTTGACCTATAGGTATATTTAAATAAAACCAATCATAAAATAGCCGGTCAATAAAATAGAAGATATGCAAAGGACCCCTTCGTGTTTCGAAAAGAGGCCCATGCCCCTCGCTGGCGACGTATATGGGCTGGTAAAAAAAAGCAAGTAACGTATTACATAATTATGGAGTTCAGAAAACAATATATCAAGAAACTTTTAGTAAGTACCATAAAGAAAAACAACGGGTTGCACTCCGGGAGTGCCGGCAGAAGTGAAAATTTGAACATTAACGTTGTGCATTATTTAATTTAATTTTTTCTATGCTGACACCGAATGCAGTTTTAATTTCCTATATTTATCAAACATATTGACCAAAACAGAACACAACAAATTAAGAATGCGTTCTAACGGTAGTGTAATAATTTAGTTTTACCTAAGTGTATTATAATGGCATTAGTTTACAACATAACACACTCATTTTAAAGATTTTTGGGGACGATTCTCGCCGTTTTCCTACCCGCACCTTTAACCGATTTTTCTTTAGATGCCACTCACTATTTTTGCTGTTGCAGAGCCTCATTTCAGCGTGTTTCAGGCACAGAGCATTGGACAGACAACCCCAATTACTGACTACAAAGAGTTTGTGCATGCACCTAATATTACTTCAAGAAATTAGCGTCTTGACAAATGATATTAGACTATAGTCACTTGAACTTTAAAGAGATTTAATGTTTTATGAGCCTGGTAACACAGATGCAGGCAGAGAATTCCATTCCTTTGCAGTGTGCAATGTAGAAGATGAAGAGAAGCTTAGTATACGGATCCGAGAAATCTCGACAAGGTAACAGGTAATGGTGGCACCCCGCGGTGCGTCTGGACGCCCGGTAGAAGAAAGGGGCTGGTGGTATAAGCTCATTAACAGTCTTACCTTACTCATTAACAACGCATAAAACACGAACAAACAGAATTGGTAAAGTAAACCGTTGTATAAAAACATAAAATAAATCTACAGATCGATAAATCCCTGGCAAGCAATTAATTTTTTCCTTAACAAATGTAGTAGGTAAGAAAGGAAGAAAATAAATGAAAAGAATGAATATGTTATGGACCAAGTGATAAATTGGGCATTATTCATAATGACCGGGCATTATGAAAAATGCCCAATATGAGAGGGCAATTTGATAATAATTATTCAATTAATCAAATTGACCGGGCATTATACATTCTGCCCATCACCTTTTGGGCAGAGTAATACAAACATATTTAATTGTTATTTTTTTTTATTATAGTCATTTAACTTCAATTAAACTAAATGTTAAACTATTTAAACTCGTTATTTGGATTAAATAGCAAGGTAATAGACGAGGCCGAAGGCCGAGCTCCGCATAGGGCGAAGCCCGGAGCGTCCCCCTCCCCCAATCCAAGATGGCTGCCATACGAGTTAAGATTGTAACGGTGAGGCGAGGTCGCAGACCAAGCTCAACTCCGCGTAGGGCGAAGCCCGGAGCGTCAACCCCCTCAATTCAAGATGGCGGCCATACAAGTTTAGATTCTGTAGGTGAGGCGAGGCCGTAGGCCGAGTCAAGCTGCGTTTAGGGGAGGCCGAAGTCCAAACTCCGCGTAGGGCGAAGACCAGAGCGTCCCCCCCCCCCAATTCAAGATGGCCGCCATACAAGTTTAGATACTAAAGGTGGGGTGAGGCCGTATGCCGAGGCAAGCTGCGTATAGGGCGAGGCCGAAGGCTGAGCTCTGTGTAGGGAGAAGCCCGAAGCGTCACCAAGTGTGACGAATCGTGACGAGAAGGGCAAACCCTGGAGCGTCGCGATTCCCCGCACAAAAATCCAAGAAGGCGGATATTCAATTTTCGGGCATGCCGACATGGGTATCGTTTAATAGATTGTCGGGGATGCTGATTCCGAAAATCTCATGTTTTGGGGGGAGCTAATTCCGTAAACGACATCCATTTTGAAATACAAGATGGCGGACATGCATTTTTTGTAAAAATCCGTCATGGATGTCATTTTAGATTTTGAAATCTAAGATGGCGCTCGTGAAAAAAAAAGGAAAACTCCCCGCACCGCTTCCCTCCCCACACTTCCCTCCCCGCACCGCATCAAACTTAGCTTTATTATCAAATTGCCCAATTGTCACTTAGCAATATAATAATGACCGGGCAATATGATAAATAATGAAGTTTAGATAGTAATTAATCACTTTGCCCGATAGAGCTAGACATTATTAATAATGCCCGGGCATTATTAATAATGCCCGCATTAATCACTTGGTCCATAACAAATACATTCTTTGAACGAGTGGGCCGATCGAATGACCGATAACTAAATGAAAAGATGGAGGTTTCTGTTTTATTTTGCTTTGCTTGCCTTTGAAGAGTTTTTCTTTCTTTTTGGTGGACACAACTCTGAATTTAAAATGATTTTAATTGAAAATATTAGCCAAATAGAGGATGCCCGGGATTTCGTTCCTGTGGGAATTTTATAAAATCATTTTAAAAGGAACCTTGTGCCAAAGAGGTTTGCAGCTGCGGGTCTAAAGGTTTGGACGTTGATGTGTCAGGACCTCAAATTTTATACATTTAAATATTTTTTGTTAATGGAAGAATAACAATATCATAACGATGAAATTTGCTGAAAAGGGATCCAATTTTATAAGCTTTTTGGTTAAGAGAATCGTCTCAGATTTTTTTCCATACAAACGGCGTCAATGGATTACGTCTCCTAAATCTCAACGGATCTCTGTGAAATTTTGATATAGTGTCAGGAATACCAAAAACTAGGTCCATGCGTTTGTTTTGATATTTTTAGTAGATAAAAAGATATATGAGACTAAAAGTCAGCATTTTTGCCAAAAAAATCTGAATATTTAAGAGGTGACTGTCGAAAAACTAAGAACAATTCTGGAAAAAGCAAAACGTACGAGAACCTCGTTTATACGCTTAAAACGTATGTACCTTCAGAACCTGGTAGCTGAAAGATGGCTGTCGGCCCAGGTTAGCTGGTATTCATACGTTACTAGTACGTACTAGCACTACTATTTCCCACACATTTGGTTAATGAGAAAATAAGTAAGGTCTGGCGGCCCTGGGATTTCCGTCTATAAGAAAATCCATGTAAAAAATACGTTCTTTTTCTTATCGTGTAGGTATAGCCAAGTGTGTGGCGAACTTGACTAATCCGAAATACAAAATACGTTGTATATTTTTAAACTAAAAGCCTACTTAATGCACTTATTTACCATAACATGCCCTCGGACCTTATAAGTAGGGGTAACAATAGTATCCCACAGGAGAAGTTTGAGAAAAACTTTTCTGAGAGGGTTCCTATGTTATCTTTAAAGGGATGAAAGGGGTTGATGGGCTAAGTCAATGACAGGGCCATTTAGTATTGATATGGGTAAAATCGAAACTTGTTCGTATGTGAAGGTTAAGCTGGCTTTCCGATTTTGCTGATTGTAGAGATAAGTCTCTCTTTACATCATACGCTTTAATAATACGAATATCTACAAAGCATTAACTTTAATATTATAAAAGACAGTGTAACAACATGAACAAGAAATAGTACCTCTCTGAACCGCTAGATGGCGCTGTCTGTTTTCTACAACGCAGTATTAAAGTTATCCGCCGTTTTACTCGGGCCAATTCTTTCAAGATACGATTAGTTCTTTTTTGAACCGCTAGATGGCGCTGGCTGTTTTCTACAACGCGGTATTGAAGTTGTCAGCGATTTTGCTTAGGTTCATTCGATGTAAATTCATATTCACTGGAAATCCTGGGAAACTGGGAATATTTGCACCAGTTGTACACGACTCTACATAGTGGGCACTTTGGCTTTCGGCCGAATACCCGCGATCGGATCGTGTACCCTTGGGACTCAATAACGCCTAGTGCGCTTCGTGCCACGCGCGAACACCTAGTCGTTACGCCCTCTCCTCTGTACGAGTGTATTGCTTTAGTACTAATAAAGTACCCCTTTCACCCAACTGGAGTCTCACTGTCCTCCGCGTTCACACCTCCTCAAGCAACCGTATTTTATTTATAATATCTTTTTTTGAATAAAATTACAATAAGACTACTTACGCCAGCACATCAGGCTATTAATGTTGACCTTATTGATATCTATATCACCCTTATATCGTTTGTAATAGCACCAGCTATCCTTACATACGCAATGAAACCTCTCGAACTATAACAAACCTCTGTTCGTACTATAACAACCAGGCAGGAGCTACACAACAGCATCCCACATGCAGTGTTTGCCGTATCGCGCCATACCGTCAGCTGTGTATATTACGCGGATGACGGTTGTGATGCGATAGGCAGTTTTATCAAAGAAGCAGAGGCGGCGGGCCGAGGAAAAGTGATTGATTATAACCTTAAAATGGCCATCAAAAATCGGGATACGGTTGTTATCGATGCTTTAAGGACTGGAGACAATAGACAGAAACCACCGCTGGCTTAGGTAAATAAACATAATAAAAATGTATTTTAAGTATATTTTAGTTTCTTTATATGTATTTATTGTAAACTCAAATGGAGAGTATAAAAACTGTTGAAAATGTAAAATTTGTATTAAAAATATAAATTATAATAAGACGAGGGCACGGACATCAAGTCTGTGGATGCAAAATTAAGTGTAATAAAAAAAAATTAAACCTCTCTCTTATACGCCCTTAAATAAAAATCTATATTTCATTAATAGCTAAGACGTATGAACCAAATAGAAAATAGTGTATAATTTTAATATACAATAAGAAATGGGTATAAATAAATGTTTGATAATTAGGAAGGAACAAGTGTCTCAGACACAGGCAGGGCCTAGTTTAGACGCTAGAATATTATCATTATGACAACTTATGTTTATTTTTTTTAAAGTTAATACAAAAGCGTGTTTATGCTCATTGAAAAAGATACTTTTCCACGTCAAAAACGTAAGAGTCACCGACTTCAATCCCAAATAATTTTGTTACAGAGATCCCATACTCCTAAACCATTCATCATCAGCTTCATCATCAGCTCAGCAACATCAGATGGTGACCATTAGATGCAAAAATCTACATAGATTAAGATTATTTCTGATAAACAGTGTATATGCCTGCAAAATTTGAGGGTTTCCCTCGATTTCCCCAAGATCCCATCATCAGATCCTGACTTGGTGACAATGGGACCACCTCTGACGTATGACCTACCAAATAAAAAAAAAAATATTCAAATCGGTTTATAATTGCCGGAGTAATCGCGTAACAAATATACAAAAAAAAAACAGTCGAATTGAGAACCTCCTCCTTTTTTGAAGTCGGTTAAAAATAACTCTACAATCGGTTTTGCTTTGCGGCAGTAACGCAGCCTCTAAACCGGTGGTTCATATTTCAATTCCCAATAAGAGCAAATGTTTTTTTTTATTATTATTATAAAATGGTTTAACTCTTGACCTCAATCTTGACTAAAACGTCAAAGATGAGGTCGACGATGGAGCGAGTTAACCCAGAAAATGCCTATAAAGGCACTAGTACTCCCACGCACCGACAGAACACAGCAAGCTGTTTGGCGTCGGACTTCGGTAGGAGGGTGGTCGCGAACCAGACGGCCCTTTACAGAGCCTACCACACCGCATGAGACCATAGGACGACACCTCAGAATCAGAAAAAAATGAAGTGTCGTTGCCTGGGATGGATAACAGTTAGGTTTCATTTGTGTTTCCTTAGTCGCCTCTTACGACACCCACGGAAAGGGATGGGGTGGTATTATTCTCAACCGATCACCACACGGTAGAATGAATGTTTGTATGAAAATCAAATTTTAATGTCAGCAACTCTTTCCTGTGTGTGTTTATATCTCAAAGACGCAAGGAACACCTAAGTGTAGTCTTTTGAGTAATTTATATTAACTTTTAAAGGCGAAAAGTCGTCCAGAGTTTGCTGAACGATTCGGAAAACTAAGGAACTAAAGTCTGTATCGTTTTATACAGCAGTTGTTCAGCCTTTAGCTTCGAAGCAGACAAGAGGTCTGAAGTAAGAGTCGTTACTCCTAAGGCGTGTGAGCTCTCAGACAAAGCACACTCCACTCGAGGGGAAAAGGGGCCAAACTCTTAGATATTTTCTCGCATTGCTCACACTAAATGTTTTGATTTATGTATAGTTGAACGAAATTTTATAAATAGTCTCATCATATATGTATTATTGAGGTTTAAGAGAAACTCCTTTTCAATCCACATACGGCCCCGCCAAGGGGCACGCGCCTTACTTCGAAACAGTGAATATACTTTAGTCCATAAAAAAACTACTACCCCTAAATCAAAATACAATTAACCTTTTTAATTTCTTTTGCCTTATACAAACATCATCCTAGTTTCATTAAGTTTAATGAAAAATAAATAAGATATACTTGAACATCTACTGAGGCATGGTTAAAAATAACCTCAAAATTCAGCTGTCAAATATATATAAAAAAACGTATATGTATTTCGAGTCCTAATTATTATTTTATCGGTCTTTTTGTTGTAAATTATTATTATTTTATTATGAGAAGGGTTAACTCTTGCCTTCAATCTTGACAGAGGTCATAGATGAGGTTGACGATGGAGCAAGCTAACCCAAAAATTCATATTAAGGCATATTATTTTATTTTAATTTGTTCATTAAATATTTTATAAAAACAACGAACTCTTGCAGTTCACTTCAAGTTCATATTCAACTCTCAAATGAATTTATATGAAAGGAGTTTCGTAAGCTACTTTAAAAGTTAAAATAGATTAGTCTAATTAAAAAGTACTTACACTGAGTTAAGATGAAAGTTTTGTTTTAAAGCTTTTTAGTAGTAGCTCCGTGTAATGTAGAGGTACTTTGCATTGAAAAAAATTAGATAGAGCTAGACTGTTAGAAATATTACCTAACACTCAGTTACAAAAAACATTAATATTACCTTTGACAGATAGGGGGACCTGTGGTGGCTATTTTTTTTTATTATAAGATGGGTTAACTCTTGACCATAAAGGTCAAAGATGGGGTCGACGATGGAGCGAGTTAACCCAGAAAATGCCTGCAAAGGTACTGGTACTCCCACGCACCGACGGAACACAGCAAGCTGTTTGGCGTCGGACTTCGGTAGGAGGGTGGTCGCGAACCAGACGGCCCTTTACAGAGCCTACCACACCGCATGAGACCATAGGACGACACCTAAGATTCAGAAAAAAATGAAGTGTCGTTGCCTGGGATAGATTACTAAGAGGCAGGTCTCATTTGTGTTTCCTTAGTCGCCTCTTACGACACCCACGGAAAGAGATGGGGTGGTGTTATTCTCTACCGATCACCACACGGCTGAAAATACGTTTTTGTGCTTATTTTTTATTTCAATAAAGCGTTCTGAGTACTTGAAGCAACCCACAAATATGTGAGTGTACAGTTAGCCGCGTAAAATCAAGGGCGGCCATTGTCGGAGCACGGCTCGGCTGTCAGTAGCCGCGCTGTCACTCGTGTTAATTAAACGTCCTCTCAGGAGGTCGAAGGGTGCTGGATGAGACAGACTATACATCTGAAATTAAGGTTAGTTATAGTAATTTTTCAATTGATAGACGTACGAATAAAAATGTGTCTCTTTTTCTTGCCTAGTGACTTTTGTCTTAAAAAGAAACCAATAACAATCAAAGTAACTATCAAGTCAAGTTTAGTAAGTCAAATATTTGACAACCTAACTTGTATTTTTTTTCCGGTAGACGTTAAATTTTAGAGTGAATTCTCCTTAGCTTACTCTGAGCCATACTGAGCCCTAAGCTCAGTTTTATTAACAATTATAAGTTTCAACTCTAAAGTTGAAACTTATAATTTTTAACAAAACTGCTCCTGGGTTTTTGTATTTTCTTCTCAGTTTCTTCACTGTGGCCACGAATACAAATAAAACAAAATGATTTTCGAAACCAATCCAGTAACTTTAGTTCCAGCTTCATCTCATTACACTTGTGTGCGTACATACACACAAACACATTACAGTAGGTATTGTATAGGTTGTGTTGTATATACATGTGGCGTACCTACGCACATTACCAATTTCTACTTCCACGACCAGGTCGCAATCAAGGTACAGAAAATTCCCTATTTGCTGGTACCATAACAAATTTGGGGAGAAGGCAAACCGCTGCGTCCGTCCTTGTGACTACAAGGCGGAAAACCCCAGGGGCAGTCGGTGAATTCGGCGACTGACGATTGCCCTCTTCCTACTGGTCGCCTCTTCGTCACTGACCGATCTACGAAGACGCAGTTCCTGATCGACACCGGCAGCGATCTCTGTGTGTTCCCTCGGTCGATGATTAGTGGTCGTCGTGCGCAAACGGACTACGAACTATGTGCTGCGAATGGTACGCCTATTCAAACTTTTGGTTTTGTGCACTTTAACCTAGATTTAGGCTTACGTAGAGTATTTTCTTGGAAATTTGTTGTAGCTAGTGTTACTAAGCCAATCATAGGCGTAGACTTTCTTAATTATTATAATTTAAGTGTAGACATACGCAATAAACGCTTAGTTGATTGTACTACCACTGTATCTGCTGTAGCATCTATTGTAGATAGCGATATAGCGTCGGTGAAGGTTTTGACTGGCGAAACGCGCTTCCACAAGCTACTTGAGCAGTTTCCCGAGATTACTCGACCAGCAGGTACACAACGCACCGTTCCACACAACACACTGCACCACATACGCACGACACCTGGCCCCCCAGTAGCTTGCTCTCCCCGCCGTTTAGCTCCCGACAAATTAAAAATTGCTGAACAGGAGTTCCAGTCCATGCTGTCCAACGGCACTGCCAGACCCTCGGAGAGCCCATGGTCTTCCCCTCTCCACTTGGCGCCGAAGAAGGACAACGGCTGGCGTCCCTGTGGCGACTACCGCATGCTGAATGCCCGTACTGTGCCTGACAGGTACCCCATTAGGCACATCCACGACTTTGCTCACAGCATGTCTGGCTGCAAGATCTTTAGTACTCTGGACCTGACCAAGGCGTACAACCAGATCCCGGTCAGTCCAGAGGATATTCCTAAGACCGCAATCACAACGCCGTTCGGGTTATACGAATTTCCGTTTATGACCTTCGGCCTTAGGAATGCTGGTCAGACTTTTCAGCGTTTCGTGGATGAGATGACTAGGGGCCTGGATTTTATGTATTGTTATCTCGACGATTTTCTCTGCTTCTCACGTGACGAGGAGCAGCACGAGCAGCATCTACGTCAGATCTTCGAGCGGCTAAAGCAGTACGGTATGGTCCTGAACACTTCCAAGTGTGTCTTCGGTGTTCCAGAGATAACCTTCTTAGGGTACAGTATCTCGCAACACGGCACCCGTCCACTGGATACCAAGGTTCAGGCAATTAAAGAATTTCCCCTGCCCATGGACGTACGTCAGCTACGTAGGTATATGGGAATGCTCAATTTTTACCGCAGGTTCCTGCCAAACGCCGCCCAAGTACAAGCTCCACTGAACGCCTTATTAACTGGCTCTGTAAAGGGTTCCCACCCGGTCGACTGGACCGCAGAGACTAAGGCTGCATTTGAAGCCAGCAAGGAGAGTCTCTCCAACGCTGCACTGCTAGCACACCCTGACTGCTCTGCTAAATTGGCACTGGTCACTGACGCGTCAGATAAGGCGCTAGGTGCGGTGCTTCAGCAGCTCAAGGACGATGCTTGGCAACCCTTGGCTTTCTTCTCCCGCAAGCTGAGCCCCTCACAGGAGAAATATTCTCCCTATGATAGGGAGCTCCTTGCGATCTATGAGGCCATCAAGTACTTTCGGCACATGCTCGAGGCCCGTCATTTTACAGTCTATACTGACCATAAACCGATCAGTTTTGCTTTCCATGAAAGGAAAACCAACTGTTCGCCAAGGTAGTATAGACACCTGGATTATATCGCCCAGTTCACCACCGACATACGTCACATTTCCGGCAAAGACAATGTCGTCGCCGATACTTTGTCGCGTATTGAAGAACTGGGCGCACCAGTGAGCCTCGAGTCCATTGCCAAAGCACAAGCCTCTGATCCAGAGCTACAAAAGCTCCTTACTGAGGGATCATCTTTGCGGCTGGAAAAGCTGCATATTCCTGGTAGTCGTGTTCCCTTGTACTGCGACGTCAGTACAGCGACTCCCAGACCATTTGTGCCCAATCTTTTCCGCAGGCAAGTTTTTGATAGCCTGCACTCCCTAAGCCACCCTGGCGCTAATGCGACCGCCATACTTGTTGCGGAGCGTTTTGTATGGCCTGGTGTGCGTAAGGACTGCAGGAAATGGACGCAATCTTGCCTGCCTTGCCAGCGTGCCAAGGTCACGCGTCACGTGACCACGCCATTAGGTGCGTTCAACTTACCACGTGCGCGCTTCAAGCAGGTTCATATAGACTTGATAGGACCGCTACCAATGTCACAAGGCTACCGGTACTGCCTGACAGCTGTGGATCGCTTCACGCGTTGGCCAGAAGTCGTTCCAATAGCTGATATTACAGCCGAGACCGTTGCCAAGGCACTGCTGTCGACCTGGATTGCTCGATTTGGTTGCCCGACAGAAATTGTCACAGACCGCGGCCGACAATTTGAATCGGCCCTCTTCAAACATCTGTCGAAGATTGCCGGTTTCGAATATAAAAGGACGACAGCCTATCACCCTCAATGCAACGGCCTCGTGGAACGGTTCCACAGGCAGTTAAAGGCCGCTGTTATGAGCCACGCGACCGACACCTGGACTGAAGCCTTGCCTTGGGTCCTTATGGGCATACGCAGCTCTTTCAAAGAGGACTTACAAGCTTCCTCAGCAGAGCTAGTTTATGGCGAACCTTTACGTTTGCCGGGCGAATTCTTCGATTCCACCGTACCTGGAACCACGGATATATCCGAATTTTCCGCGAGGTTAAGATCTTTCGCCCAAACATTGAGACCTGTACCCACTTCTCGCCACAGTAAAGAGAAAGTTTTTATTTTCAAGGATCTTTTAACCACTGATCACGTTTTCCTCCGTGAAGACGCATTACGTGGTTCACTACAACCTCCTTACACAGGTCCATACAAAGTGTTACAAAGGCATAACAAAACATTTAAGTTGTTAGTGAAAGGTAAAGAGGTCACGGTATCTGTAGACCGCTTAAAACCAGCCTACATACTGTCTGACCACACCAACCAGGAGACTAATCTGGATGAATCTCCAGAACAGACGGTTCCACCCTTGATCACAAGGTCAGGTCGTAGGGTTAGGTTTCCCGATTATTATCGTGCCTAAGGCACTGGGGGGGAGTGATGTGGCGTACCTACGCACATTACCAAGTATATTACACTAACTAACCCTAACTAAAACTAACCTTACATTACACTTAAACACTAAATACCTAAACACTATACTAACTTATACACTAAATACTATGTACTAACTTATAACTAGCATTTACATTTTAATCGGCGAGTAAACCCGCGCGAAACCAACAAGTTCGTAAAATCAAACTTGCGCGGATCGGCGTACGCGCACTGTACATTGTTCTTATGTACTCGCTCCGTGCGGTCGCCGGCCGCACTGCATCGCCAGTCAGGATCTAGCCCTCGACGCGACCCCACGCTACTTTTCTTAACGCTGTCGCCTTTTGTTCGTACGCGATCTAATTTCGTATGCTTTTTTATGTTAATTTTCCTCATTCTTTCACTTCCGAACTTTCTTCTTGTGTTGTGTTGCTTTTCTATCGTGTACTGTGCCGTTCCTGAACTGTTCCTTCCATTTCTCCTTCTGACTTTATATGTAGTGTGTTTTAAGACAATATAATTAATATTTACTAATTGGAGTCGGACTATCATTGCTCATCCTCTCCAACACACCCGCTTCATACATGTTGACTTTTTCCGTAATTGGTTTTCGATTCAAAAGTCACTGTCGCGTCTGAATGGACGCCAACTTTCATTTTGTACAGAGATTTATCTTTTTTTTTTAATTTAATAGGTTTTTGATATAATATCTAAGCAAGACTTAAAATTGGTTGCTATTATAGCTATACCATGTCCCGATGTCTTAAAATCAACAAGAATTTAAAAATTTTGGCAGCAATATCTTTTTATGTTTTTTTTAATTGTTACATTGCGATTTACTTCGTCTTATGTAAAAGCATAGCAAGTGACTGAATCACGGAATACTTGATGACCTTTTTACCCTGGAAATCATATCTTAAAAAGGAAGTTATTTGAGTTATTAAATGGAGCCCATATACGTCCCTATCAAGGGATAAAGTTATTTAGATCAGCACGCTGGAATATGGCATAAATGGATGTATGTATAATTTAATAAATAAATAAATAACTACAAAATTTAAAAAAAAATTATCACCCCCGAAAATCGACTTATAACTTTTAAATGGCTGAACCAATTTTGATCAAACATGGGTAAGAAAAATTTTGATTACATCAGCTAATTCACCTGACTTATACCACCAGGGTGAATTAATACACAATTGGTATATTTAATGCAACCAGGTGATTTAAATTGGTTTAAATTGTCATTTCAGTATTCATTCACCCAAAAAATAATCTCCAGACAGCCATATAGATACATACGTCAAACTTATAACACCCCTCTGTGTTTGTCGGTGGTTAAAAAAACTTTTATAAAATTTCAATGACTCAGCGAATAAAATAACAAGTTTTGAACTCAACTCAAACATTTCAACAAGAGTTCCAACTAGAGAAACCCAGAGTTTAAAACTTTGAAACCTACAAATCAATCCGAGCCACTACTCCTTCTCGTATCACTATATAAAACCGGAGTAACTCATGACGTCCTAAAATTTGTTTCCATTCTTCTTGCAGCAAAGTCAAATGCTATTAAAACTTTTAATGACTTGGAGCATTCTTTAGGAACTGTTCGAAGTAGTATTAATTAAAAAAGAGAGCTTGGATCAAGCACTCGGCTCTTGAGTTGAACCAGCTGCTTCGAGTGATCTACGGCCAAATTGATTGGCAAGCTTCATTAACGAACTTGGAAGTTTAAAAGAAATTGTGGCTTTAAAAGTACTAAGCTTAAGACTTGGTAGATTTTTAAGATGACTTGTTTAAAAAAGTACTTCGAACTAAAACTTGCGATATTGAATTATTACAGACTAGCTTTCCGCCCGGGACTTCGTTTCCGTGGGAATTCGGAAAAAATATGTAGCTTATGTCACTAGCTGATTTTTTTTTAATTCATCGTGTCGTTTTGAGTTTATTCGTTACAAACATACAAAAATACAAATATTTTCCCTTTCTAATGTTACTCATACAGATGATCGACGATGGTAGAGTAAAGTGTCACTAACATTGTTTATTGACAACTTTTCCTGATGATAAAATTACGAGTCCGTGGTCCCACAAATTTTTCCTGCTGGTTGGTTCACGCTATACTACAACATATTTCTTACAATGTGAGAAGTAAAGAACTATGAAAGCACTATTTGTTACAAAGTTTATTCTTGTGTTTGTTCATCTAGATCTAGAATCTAGATCTAGGTGGTCAAAAGAGTTGAGTTAGTACCTATTATGGCGAACTTAGAAATGGTTTTGTACTTTTTTAGCGTTTAAAATAGCGTCGCCTACGATACTACCTTATCAATAACTCTAAAAAATGTTGTATCACCTTCGACATACGATTGCTTTTAAACGGCTTAAACAATTTTAATCAAATAAAGCCAAGGGCCATATAGATTACTTGAGCTTTAAAACAAAAAAACAACATGGAAATTCGTTCATTTGTTTAGATTTTTATAAGTTACGATGCCACAGACAGACACAAAGACACACACTTCAAATTTATAAATGGTTAGTAACAATGAAACTTACATCTAAGTTAAAATGAACTAATCTAGAAGACTTCATATGCTAATATAGGCAGATTTTATCTACCTGTATTAGCATACGAAATCTTAGTATCTTTTGTAAGCTGGAAACGCGTCCAATGCTGCATTATAGCACTGTCCACGTTCAGCCTACCTGCAGTAATTTTCTGGAGACTGCTGGAGCTGCTCCTCACGCAATGATCAGGGATGCGATGCGTTTCCTATTGATAGCTGAAAAGCTATCTACTCACGCTTCCGCCAGCATCCCATAATAAGATTATAAGACCCCTCATTTTTGTCGGGGTAAAAAATTAAATCCCTTTAGCATTTAACAAACGTACAATATGTCCTAATGCTGCCAAATCTTTGCCAAGAATACCCCTACTTACGTCTTTAGCTGGAGAAAATAAGACCGCCAAAAACAGCGTACGTGATTTAACCACACAATTTTACAATCCGCGGAATGGTTCCTTAAGCATCATAAAGGAAATCATATCTCTGGAGTTGAGCCAAACATCTGTACGATTGATCACGCACGGCCGCGCGCGAGCAAACTGATTGCGGTATGGCTTGCCGTTCGACGTGACCGTGTGTCTCGTATACGATAGCTGAATTGCTGGCTCGTTGAATCATTCAATTCGGTTCATGATCTCTTTCGAGAGTTACTTGCACTGTTAGTTTTAGAGTTGTGTGTAGTTTGATTTTCTTGTAGTTTATTCTGATTGTGTTATCCGACACCAACACTAGACAACCCTTATTGAGACTTTTGATACTACAGTTACAATAACAAAATAAAATAAAAATGTAAAGAATTATTTTGGCTATAATAAAATATTATATAGGACAAATAACTTACAGAATTGCAGCCTAAGAACCATCACGAATACTTCAGCTATCAAACAAAAAAAATCCGCATCGAAATCGGTCGATTCGTTTAGGAGCTACGATGCCACAGACAGACATACAAATAAACAGACGTACAAGTATACAAATACACACATCAAATTTATAACTACCCCATGTTCTAGCGTCGGTGGTCTAATACCATTTTTTATAAAAACTTTCTAACTCTGACAAAATCAAGATTTTGTAAGTCATTTTTCCAATTTAATTGACTTACAAAAGATTCTACGGAAATCTACGGAAGATGTCAAATTTATAACACCCCGCTTTTTTTGCCGGTGTTTAAAAATGCTTTATCGTATCTACCTACAAAAATATGTAGCTGACTTCAGTACCATGGTGCCAAAACACCCCTTTTCACCTCCGCGCCGCCGCGCCGTCTCTATACTTATCGTTCAGAAATATAATTTTGATTGATCGCCATGAGTGCCAACCCTTGCAGTGACGCTTTCGGCCGTAATCAATCTACTGGGCTGATGGGAAACTTGGCTCCAAGATTGAGGAAACCGGTTTGAGGTGTGTTTAGTTGCTAAATATCCATATTAAAATTAGATTATATCGGGTATAATCTAATTTTAATTCGGATATTTAGCAACTAAACCTCTCCTTTGAAATTGCGTTTTTTTTTCAGTTTTAATTTTTTTTTTTTCTTTGATTCATCAGCTACTTCTAAAATTATTTTTGATTTTAACTATTGGTTATAATTATGAACGAGATTTTGGGTAACTGCTGAGTTAACTCACCCCTCTATGAAATAAGTATAAAATTATTTCCCAAAAGTGTTTTAGGTGTTCAAATGATATTTTGTACAATATTACAGTTTTTTTAACTAAACAATTCCATTTTTTTTATTTTTTTTTCTTAGATAGCTTCATCTTTAGCCGGTAGGGAGTCAGGTATATCTTCGGTTGATTATATAATTTTCCACGTCAAAAACGTAAGAGTCACCGACTTCAATCCCAATAAAATTCTTTATATTGAATAATATTAAGGAACACACTAGTCGGAAAGACAATTTTTCAGAGAGTTTCCCTCAATTTCTTCAGGATTCCACCATCAGATCCTGGTTTCCTTACCATGGGACCACCCTTGGGATACTCCCTTTCCAACAAAAAAAGAATAATCAAAATCGGTTCATAAACGACGAAGTTATCCGCGGACATACATTAAAAAATATATATATATACGGTCGAATTGAGAAACCTCCTCCTTTTTTGAAGTCGGTTAAAAATTAGTACATTTTTCTGATTAAAAAATTCAAAATTATTTATAACCATCAAAAACAAAATTTAAAATAGCAAGTGTCCAATGATGACCATAACATTAGCTTAAATTTTTGGGATTCAATGTAGCCCATGTCGATCCTGGTACGTGACGTTCTGTCATGAGTTTAAAGATACTAATTCGCGCCGAAAAGTGATTTTGTGGTGAGAATCCTGCTATTTCCATACACGGACTTTGGACACATAAATACTCTTCAACATTTTCACGCGCCACCAGATACAGTTTGCCTATAAGCCTTTGCCCATTCAAACTGCGGCGGCTAGTAGTCCCGCCGTGCAATTAAACCACTCAGCCGAACTTTACGATTATAGACGAACGTACACGCGTTACTGTAGCACTGTAGTTTTCATGACTCTTTATATAGCTATCCGGTTCACTGGAGAAGTATAAGCATGTTTGTTTCGATTGTTAGTGCTTTTTAACCCGCAACAAAAAAAGAGGTGTTGTAAGTTTGACGTGTTTATCTGTGTATCAGTCTGTGGCATCGTAGCTCCTAAGCGAATGGACCGATTTCGATGCGGCTTTGTTTGAACACCCACGAACCAAAACCAAACATCTGCTTTTTACACAAATATTTGCCCGTCTGGGAATCGAAACCAGGATCCGTCAATTAAGAGGCAGTGTCACTACTACTCGACCAAACCGGCAGTTAAGTAAAGAAAGAAACCTTTCAAGGGTTGTAATACGTAAGAGCGTCGTCCATTCAGCATGGTGCACCGCTAGCAGATAAGGATGAAAATTTTTGAGCACTAAGGTCTGTATTACAAAACGCGACTCAGACTCTGAACTACACTTCAGCAGCAGTCGTCTTTGTCATTTTGATAATGAGAGAAATAGACAATCAATCCTTAAGTATAGTTCAAGACTTGAGTCTCCTTCCGTAATACGGGCCTTTATGCTTCAAAACAACCCTTCTTCTTCTTCTCATCGTATAGGTTTTAGTCAAGTGTGTGGCAAACTTTATAAACCTCATCCGACTATTAACGCAAAAAATTAATTTAAGTTTTTTAAACCCCTTTTTATAACAATTATACCCCTATATTAAAAATGGGTCTTAAGTTTAAAATTACCCCTCCATTTATCTTAATACTGATGAAACACCGCATTGCATAATTGAAAGCCAGAGCTGTATTTTAATTACGTCCGAAAATTCAAGTTACATCGCAAAGTCAGCCTGTGAGTTTCATCCCTAGGGATTGGCTGTGCTCGAAACTACTACGGATGTATTTATATATGGCTTTTTGCAAGGGAAGTAGACATTGTAAATATATTTTTTTTCGGCTTTACTTACATATTGACATTTTATATTAAATGTTTTTGTGTAATGATATAACTTAATTTTATTAATTACATATATTATACTAACTTTCCGCCCGCAGCCCCGCCCGCGTGGACTACAGGTTATATTGTGCCCAACTGTGGGATTAAATGTAGCCTATGTCCTTTCCCAGGCTCTAATCTATCTCTGTACTAAATTTCATCAAAAATCGGTTGAGTAGTTTAAGCGTGAAAGACAGTAGTTTAAGCGTGAAAGACAGACAGACAGACAGAGTTACTTTCGCATTTATAATATTAGTATTGATGAATGACATTGAACAATGTGGGTTGGTAGACCGCGCGTCTTTTTTAGTCCAAAAAGACGGACTAAGTGGTACAGACCTAAACCAAGATTTCAACCCGCAACATCTCAGTTACAAGACTTACTAATTTAAAATATTTTATTTTTAAGAAAACTTATAACGTAGCCTCAAGCAAGACCAAATCTTAATTACTAATGTATTTCTTTAATTTTCACGAGACTTTCTTATTATTTTTAAACTTTCAACGCAATATTACGAACCGAAATTAAATTACGAACGGAAATGGTGTCTTTATTGTATCTTGAGGGAACTCGTTTTGCCTTTGGGCAGATATTAATAATTCAGATGTGAAGCCGGTAGTCGCTACTTGACAAAATATAAGGGCTGGTTGAAAAGACGTGCGACACTGTCATGTTTTTAGTGATTGCTTTTTCACTAAGAACTAGCTTTCCGCCCGCGGCTCCGCCCGCGTGGACTACAAGTTATATCGTGCCTTACTGTGGGATGAAATGTAGCCTTTGTCCTTTCCCAGGCTATAATCTATCTCTGTACCGAATTTCATCAAAATCGGTTCTGTAGTTTAGGCGTGAAAGACGGACAGACAGTCAGAGTTACTTTCGCATTTATAATATTAGTAGGGATGTAATTTCGATAATATATTGTTTTTGAAATAATTCAAAATTTTCAAGAAAAATATTTCAGTTTTGCCTCTGTTTTGCCATTACAATTTTAATTTTTAAATCAATACAATTCAATACAAATACATAAATACCGCCTCATTTATCAAGTCATGACAAAACCAGAAGTTATGACAAAATTTCAATTTATTAACGTTGATTCCTTCATACAAAACTCTCGATAGGTTAAAACGAAAGAATGAACGACTGAGAATAATGCTTTTTGATGTAAGAAGTTAATTTTTCAATATTAATAGGAAGTACAATTTCAACGTCGTTCAATTATAAAAGCCGATAAAATATGTATATTTCTGAGATACCACTTTAACCATGGTCCCTACTTCTTGCATATTCATATCAGAGGATACATTTTTTACCAGTTCTTCTCTAGCTAATTGCAAAAACAAAGTATCTTTTTGCTAAGAATTTGATTGAATATTAGCAAAAACTCCGAACAGAAAGGATTTGTGAATTAATTGAACTCAGTTTGTAAAAGAACATTGAATAAAAGTGCTGAATCTATTGACTTTCGTGGTTCTCTCTTTTGTGCTGATTTGTATGTAGTTGGCTCTAATTGGTCGGGTTTTGAATGAGTTTTAAAAAGTTTTGTAAGCGGAGATTTGAAGTATTAGTTACTTGATAGTTCCACGCTGGACTAGGAGTGAAGTTTATTGAACTCTGAATGGCACTTAAAAGGCGTCGAGTGATTCTGGAACCACAAATGATGAGGTACCTACCACAAAATTATGGGATTGAGCAGTGGTTCTTAACCTTTTTGACTGACGTCCCACATTTCAAAAATATCAAAGCCCGTGACCCGATAAAAAATAAAAAAATATTTTTTTTACATTTTCTTTATTCAAAGTAGGTTAAAAAAAGTTTAAAAAAATTTTAGGAATCAATTCACACAAATATAAAAAAAAATATCACTGGCCATCTATTAGTATAATAATTAAATTAGTGACATTTGGTCAAAATTCAAGGTGGTCTCTGTGACTACCCTGATGTTTTCTTGAACAAAGAAGATTAATACGCGGAGTCAAATTAACGGACAATGCGCATCGCATTTTATGCTGAGGATCCAGTCTATTTCTGTAATTGCTCTTTAAAACAGCAGGGCACGAAAATCCAGATTCGCATAAATATGTAATTGGAGATCAAGTCAGCAGGATGTAGTGATTACGGCGCGCTTAATCAAAAAGTTCCGCGGGTCCCGCGACCCAAATTTGGGTAGCAACCCGAGGTTAAGAAACGATGGGCTTGAGGATATGTGTGTTTAGTTTAGTGGAACGCGCGCCTTTCGAAAACTAATTCTCTTAGATGTGCTGGTTTCACTGACGAAGTGATAATTTATGAAAAATTCATACATTAATCTGAAGTCCGAATGTAATGATACAGGCCTTCACCATGACATGAACCCGAAACCTTCCGGTTACAAGGCTGGCTCATTACTAACTGAGATACCACAGCTTTTAATTATGAGTTTAAAAAAATTATGTGTTTGTAATATTTTTTGTCTATAGATGTAATGGAACGACACTAAAGCTGCCGCAAAAAACCAAGAAGATTTGAAATCGTTTCTGCAAACCGTATATCCCTGATAAACCATAACAGGATTACATCATCATCTCCAATAAATCTCTGCTCACAGTTTGAATAATAGATTAATTAATCGATGAGCCTGTAAATCTATATATATAAAAATGAATCCCTATTTCCCTTGGTCACGGCATCACGCCTGAACGGCTGGACCGATTTCGCTAATTCTTTTTTTGTTCTGTTAGTTATTATCAGGAGAAGGATCTTATGATCCTTATAAGAAAAATTAAGAAAGTTGAAAAAAAAAAGAAAACAGGACAACGTCTGTCGGGCCAGCTAGTGCATTATATTTATATTTAAAAAATATTTCGTAATGAGAAATTTAATTTACTTTAGCATACTGAATAAAAAAAATAAAAAAACGACAAACCGCTTCGAGAAAATGTAGGTAATGGCTTTGGGTTTCGGTTGGCTCGTCTTGGCCACTACCTTTCTCCCAGATATTTTATATTTACTACAAACCCCAATAATACAGTGTCAAACGAGTAGAGAGTTCTGTTTTTTTTTTGCTTGGGTAATATAAATGCATAGAATCGGTAATCTGACAAAGTCAGATTCGAGCTGAGCCACTGAATTTGTTAACCAAATCCAATCAATGCGGAAAATATTCCGTCCACCTTTCAAATGCAAACCAAAGCCACGGTATACGGATGAAAGAGTAGCGAAGCTGTATCTCAAGGTTCTTTAGATTTTCTAAGGAAATTTATTCTTAGTCAATCAAATTGGAAAAATGGTGTCCCCAATTGTGATTTTGTCAGAATTAGAAATTTTTTATAGAAAACGGTACTAGGCCACCGACGCTTCTGATTAAACAATTTTTACTAACCCACTACAAAAAATGGGTGTGTTATACGTTTGACGTGTATACAGGGTGTAAAGGACAGCTTAGTAAATACTTAAATGGTGGAATCTACCCATAACTATTATCAGCTATAAGTAATTATTTTTTCCCGGAAACGTCATGTTAAGGAGTATTCATTATTTACCTACAAAGGCGCTACGCAACGTATCGTGAAACCGCGCCCCGCGCGCGATTCCTCCGCGCCGCGCTGCTGTAGGAGTGCGATGTACATTGCTGGTTTTCGTGTTTTACGTTGTTGTGATTGTTTTTTATTGCAAAAAGGAGTGTATTCAATTAAATTATAAAAAAGTTAAGCAGAAAATAATTTTAAAAAAAATAAAAATAAAAAAAATTCCGGAGAGAAATTCCACTGGAAAATCATTCAGAATGATTTTCTGAGTTCAGGGTTTCAGTTTTTGCTAAGCTGTCTTTTACACTCTGTCTGTGTGTATCTGTCTGTGGCATCGTAGCTCCTAAACGAATGGACCGATTTCGAAGCGGTTTTTTTGTTTGAAAGCTGACGTAATTGAGATGGTTCTTAGCTATATTTGATCAAAATTGGTTCAGCCGTTTAAAAACTATTAGATATAACTGTTTTACCACAAAACACTGAAACACCACTTAGACAATGTTTTAAACTGACTTATGGCTTATGACACTAGCCAGTTTTAAACATTGTCTAATGTAATAAGGCCTTAAGGGCCACTTTCACCATGTGCTAAACGTATTTAACAGCCTAAACCTTTGAGTATGTAGTATTTGTTTAAAACACATTTAACTCAGTTGTCAAAGCAACCAAATCTGTCAAACAAAATTTGTCCTGCTAAATACGTTTAGCACTTTTGGTGAAAGTGGCCGTAAGTCTATCTGAGTAATCGCTATTGTTATAAGTTTCCACGCTGAAACATCTGTATACTGAACCACTTATTTTGCTCCCTTATAAATTAGCTCGAGTTTGTTCTCGTATATAATTGGTTTTGAAACTAGCTGTTCTCCAGTTTCAAGTTGTAGTTTTTTGTTCTTCTTCAATGGGCGGTTCTTGGCTCACCTTTATTTGTTTTTGCTTCTGTTTCCATTGCTTTCTATGCTGGGGTTTAGTTTGAAGTCGACCGCTTGTTTATTTTTGGTTTCGGGTTAATGTATTCTATACGTGCCTTAGCAAATTAAAAGGCATAAAACGCTACACACTCAAAGGCCCACAGTAAGGTTTTCCCTTGTGTCGTGGGTCCCTTGGAAAACACATAAAGACAAACACAAACACCCATGACCCGAGAACAAACATCTGCTTTTTACACAAAGGTTTGCCCCGACTGGGGATCGAACCCAGGACCGCCGATCAAGAGGCAGCGTCACTACCACTCGACCAAACATTTTTTTGAACTTACTACATATTTTAGCTTATATTTTCAACGTGGCACTGACATATATACAAACAACTTGTTTTAACTTAGACATATATGTGCCCAGGATGTCCCATGGACCAAGGAGGTAATAACAATGTATGAACACAGAACACTAACAGTACTAGTAGAACTAACAATCTGCGTAGTACAAGATTATGACTACTAATAAAAACAAAGGAAAAACTGTAATACTAGTAAGACCGTTAATATATTGTGCTGCAAAGGGCTCCCTTGTGATCTTCTTCTGGCCTTTGACTTGGTTTTAACAACTGTAGTCAATTGACAACAGCCGGGACCGACAGCTTAACGCGCCCTCCGAAGCACGAAAAAGCGAAACGGAAAAATTACCACTTTGGTCACCCATCAGGTTCCCTGCCTCTGTTTACGTTGCTTAACCTCACTGATCGGTTGAAATCTGCTAGTGCCAATGGGCTACGAGCGCATCCCTTGTGGTGGTAAGTAGGCTTATTCTGAAGCTTCCGCAAAACCTACACAATATTAGGTTTTTTTATTTTATTTACCCTATTTCATTTGCAAAACCTACACAAATTTTAAGTATTCGTCACCTTTACCTTACAAATTCCTTAATCTAAGTTTTTGTTTAACATTTCAAAGCACTTATACCACTCAGTACCTATACCAGTAACATCTGCTCGCTACAAATCAAAGTAACCCAAAAACAGATGCGCAATTATCGTAACACGGTCGGTTAAAGTTGGCATCGTCTTGGGTCGAACCAATGTTGAACTTTACACATTACACTTGACATAGAACTTATGTCAGTGGTATAGGAGCTATAATTGTATAAGTAAAGCTTCTCTGGAAATTTGCTGTGCTTTTCAACTTGAGGCTTGGCCAATGCGCTCTAAGTTTCGACACTTACTTGTTGTTCCACTTGCGATGCTCATATAATTGTGTATAACTATTGTAGCAGCCTAGACCATCAGGTTACACACTAGCACTACGAAAGCCGGCGCAATTACGAGCGAGATAAGATTGATGTCAAGGTCAATACGTAAAGCCTGATGCTGCTGTTGCTGATGCTGTTGCTGTGTACAATAAATATTTAACATGTGGTCACTATGCTCCCTGTGCTTTAGAGGCACTTTAAACTGTCGGGCCCGGAGGTTGTTGATTGACTATAGGCGGTAAATCGAATCAGAGGCAATCAGGCTGTTGGAAAGCTTTAACACCAGAACTAGTAAGTTGGCCATTTACTCGATTATATATTTACGAAGAGAGAAAAGGAAGGCTGCCTTTGTGGTGTTATTTTCGTGTGTAAAAAGTATATTATTTCATTGTTAATATAAGCCAGGCTTACACAATACACACTTCTTTTTTTATTATAAGATGGGTTAACTCTTGACCTCAATCTTGACCATAAGGTCAAAGATGAGGTCGACGATGGAGCGAGTTAACCCAGAAAATGCCTTTAAAGGCACTGGTACTCCAACGCACCGACGGAACACAGCAAGCTGTTTGGCGTCGGACTTCGGTAGGAGGGTGGTCGCGAACCAGACGGCTCTTTACAGAGCCTACCACACCGCATGAGACCATAGGATGACTCCTCAGATTCAGAAAAAAATGAAGTGTCGTTGCCTGGGATGGATTACTAGGAGACAGGTCTCATTTGTGTTTCCTTAGTCGCCTCTTACGACACCCACGGAAGACTTCAGCCTAATCAAAGCCAACTATGGAGTTAATGGGTTCATAACATCCTAGTAATAAATCCTCATCCTCATCTGCTGGCGGTGCACCCTGCTGATCAATGGACGAGACTCTGGCGTACCAGAAACTATAAAGGGTTTCTTCAAGAATCGCTGTGGGACGGCAGCGACGGATCCGGAAGTGAGTCTGCGTGCTGAAGCTCCGAGCACGCCTGTGTACTTGTCGCGACTGCACTACAGCACTGAGGTGCAAGACGTCGTCGAGTACATATGGCAGAAGACAAAAGTTCCCTCAGGTCTCCAGAGAGTGAAACCGTTGGAATCGCATTACCATGCTAGTTTCAAAGCATTTGTGGTGCGGTTCCCGACGTTCATGCTGGAGACCGTCATGAAGGAGAGCTTTTGGCCGGAGGGCGTGGTGTTCCGCCGTTTCCGAGGGAGATTCCCGGTTGCAGACACCCCCGGAAAAACACCCGGGAAATAGTGTTAGTTAGTTTTATTTTATTTTGTTATAATTCATATGTATGTTAGTCTGTAAGGTATTTATCTATGGGCCTTATATGCCTGATAACATATGATTTGATTTGATTTGATTTACATGATATTGGCGACTTTACCATTCTAAAATCTCGATTGTGTACGCTATTTTTAAAAGAATTGAATTGTTAGCCAACTACAACATTTGACTTTTATTTCCGCATTAAAGATCCTTTATCATCCTCCTTCTCCTCAAAGGTTTACTTGCTAGTCTTTATTAGAGCACCAAGACTACAAGTACAGTCTGTGGTTACACCGCGTGAATCTCATCATCATCATATCAGCCAATTGCAGTCCACTGCTGAACATAGGCCTCCCCCAAGGTGCGCCACTTTGCACGATCCTCCGCTGTTTTCATCCAGCCACTACCCGCTATCTTCTTTAGGTCATCTGACCATCTGGCTGGGGGGCGTCCTACACTACGTTTGCCAAGACGTGGTCTCCATTCAAGAACTTGTCTACTCCAACGCTCGTCGATTCTGCGACAGACATGGCCAGCCCACTGCCACTTCAGCTTGCTACACTTTTGGATAATATCCATCACTCTGGTTTTCTGTCGGATGACCTCGTTTCGGATTCTATCCCTTAGCGAGATCCCGAGCATGGAGCGCTCCATTGCTCGCTGAGCGACGTGCAATCGGTGGGCCAACCTCACTGTCATGTTCCACGTTTCGGCTCCGTAGGTCATGACTGGTAGGACGCATTGATTAAAGACCTTGGTCTTTAGACACTGCGGGAGTGGCGACGAAAAGATATGACGCAGCTTCCCAAATGCTGCCCAGCCAAGCTGCACTCTTCTGGTGATTTCCCGCTCGAAGTTGTCTCTACCTAACTGCAACGCTTGCCCGAGGTATATATGTATTCCTGAACAACATCGAGCGTAACACCGTCAACAGAGATCGGCCTGGACACGACATTATCATTGAACATGACCTTGGTCTTGTCCAAGTTCATCCCAAGGCCGACACGTCTCGAGGCAGCGTTAAGGCTGTGCAGCATTTCTTGCAGGACTTGTGGTGTTTCTGCCAATATTATTATGTCGTCAGCGAAGCGGAGGTGCGATAGAAATTTGCCGTTAACATTGATGCCCAGTCCATTCCAATCTAGCGTCTTAAAGACGTCCTCTAGAGCATTGTTAAACAGTTTCGGGGATATGACATCCCCCTGTCTAACACCTCTGAGCAATTGGATTGGTCTTGTACGGTGGTTTTGTACTTGGACTGTCATCGTTGCCATATTATATAGGCTTCTCAGCACCTCCACGTATCGCCAATCGACTTGGCAACGCTGCAAGGACTCCAGAACTGCCCAGGTCTCGACTGCGTGAATCTAGCAGTATTAAATTATTTTCGATTGCTCGCTAGACGAAACTTACGACCACTGGTGTGCAAGTTTGTTGGTTGAACCTTAGAATATTTATAACAGAAGAGGTCAAAGTTTACCTTTTTAATAGAAGCACTTGATTTAGTTGTCACTAAGATTATGTGAACAAGTTACAACTTTAAATGAAAATATCTGGAAAACTCTTTCTACTTTACGTATATAAATACGAGGCTAAAAAGCTAGTGTTCAGTGTAAACTATTCTATATAAATAATAAGATACCTCAGAACTACCTACTCCACTACGGTACATTTCATTAGGATTATAACTCTAAATGTATCACCGTCATTCACAGCTATTAACTTTAAACTTGATTAAATATAACTAAGGAGTGTACGGTGTTTAAAAAATTCGTCCATTTTTTTTTCTAAGGTGTCGTCCTATGACCTCATGCGGTGTGGTAGGCTCTGTAAAGGGCCGTCTGGTTCGCGACCACCCTCCTACCGAAGACCGACGCCAAATAGCTTGCTGTATTCCGTCGGTGCGTGGGAGTATCAGTGCTTTAATAGGCATTTTCTGGGTTAACTCGCTCCATCGTCGACCTCATCTTTGTCCTTATGGTCAAGATTGAGGTCAAGAGTCAACCCATTTTATAATATAAAAAAAATATAAAAAATCGCTTTACTCTATGTTCCAAATAAGTTTCAAGTTCACATGATCACGCCTTTATTCAACTGGGTAGGCAGAGACCACAGCTTCGAAGCTTTAACTTAATATTCATAGAATACCTGCAGCTCAAGCACAACGCGCCACGTTCAAATGTCGAAAAAGTGTATCAAAATGACAAAGCGCAGTCAAAGCGAGGTTTTCCGTCATCTAAGTGGCGTGACGCGCCAGTTTGTCTCAGGCCATGCCAGCTGTGCTGATTTATAATAAAAAAACTAATTTTTATTTTTGAAATAAGCAATGCCATGCCCC
Organism: Aproaerema taeniolella; assembly: GCA_949987775.1. NCBI lineage: Eukaryota > Metazoa > Arthropoda > Insecta > Lepidoptera > Gelechiidae > Aproaerema > Aproaerema taeniolella. The sequence continues at coordinate 20,095,777 of OX465250.1, forward strand.
TTCTATTCTAACCACTCTAAGTTTCAGAATATCCACAGACGTAGTTTATATTTGCAGTTTTAGCCTTTCAAAGTTATTCAGTATCCAGTTTTGGTGAAAATTCAATTTTGAAAGTCATTTGTTGTTTATTTGATTTCTTCTTAGTTAATTTAATTTATTTGTTGTGTTTGATGTTTTCAAATGCCAAATAGATTAGAAATTTTTATTTGGGTGAGATTGAACTACTAAAACATACGAGATATATGCAGATATATATATCTATCGTGTCATACAGGATTGGACGTATGAGAGATCGGAGAACTTTTTTATATCTATATTTTCTGAGTAGGCAAAGTTAGTTATTTTTATATTATTTTGACTTTTAATCTATCTTAATACCTAACTGTTAAGTATAAGCCGCAACTAGATGAACTGGTAATGTTATTTTGTATAAAATCACCACAAGACAGGCCTAGCCTAGTGTGGGATTTTAGGTAAATCGCTACTGGCTGCAGGGAATGTATAACAAGAAGTTTATTTACTTAAATGTTTTCATGTAGAAATAAGTATTGTAAGATTGTAAATTGTCTGCTTTTTTTGAATAAAATTTTTATAATTTTTATTATATTATATTATTATAGGATGTAAAATACCAGAGACGTTTTTTTTAAACTTTATAAAAAAGCTCCTAATATAATTATTGATTAATCGATATCAGTCGTACATCTCTGTTCATGAAAGTGAACCACTTTTCTATTAAACATACATAGAAATCGTAAAAAACATTGCTGTTAGCTATTCAAAATATGAAATATTTATTTTTGAAATATCAGAGTTTCTACAGTAAACGTGTCCACATTATATTCTCACTTCTTCTTCTTCTTATCGTGTAGGTATAGTCAAGTGTGTGGCGAACTTGGCTAACCCTGGTGTCAGAGTTTTCAAACTGTACAATGGCCTCCGACTTGGTTTTAACGACTGTAGTCGATGGACAACAGCCGGGACCGACAGCTTAACGTGCCCTCCGAAGCACGGAAACGCTCGTGATAAATTACCACTTTGGTCACCTATCAGGTTCCCTGCCTCTGTGTACGTTGCTTGACCTCAGTAGGAAGTTTACTGTCAAACAATATACACTCGTGTATGTATGATGTATTGTATATAATACATACCTACCTATTTGTGATTCTGTATCTGTGCAAGACACGGATATCTCATTACATCACATCTCTAACTAATCTCGGGAGAGAAACTAATTAATTAATAATAGTTAATCACAGTTGTCATTAGTCTACAATGTAGTTACTGTATATGTGTTTGTATGTACGTAATTATGTTCTAAATGTTTGTATTGACGTGTCGTCGCCTTGTTAGAATGGAATATATTAATGAAGTATGTTAATGGTAATACATATTTTTGTTTTGAGTTCTGTAGTTTGCATCGCCCTCGATATTCGATTGCTAATAACTTTTGAATGGCTCAACAAATTTTGATCAAATTTAGCTAAGAACCATCTCAATTGCGTCAGCTTTCAAACAAAAAAACCGCATGAAAATCGGTCCATTCGTTTAGGAGCTACAATACCACAGACAGAAAAACAGATGCACAGGATACACAAATACATCAAACTTATACCACCCCTCTTTTTCTGTGTTAAAAAATAGTTCAAGGTAGAGTCGTAACTAGGGTTTAAGAAAAATATTTACTTCACAGTAGAACTATTATCATTAGATATTGAAACAAAAATTAAGTGGTTATGTTATGCAGTAAAGGATTTATCTATTTATCAAAATGCATTTAAAACTGTGTCTAAAAATATTAGCCTACTAGACAGACATACATTATTTCTCTCATAATACATACGCCTTTCCAGAAAACGTAACCCTCTTGCTTAAATACAGTTTAAAATGAAACCCAATACATTCTGTAATCCCCTACGGGGTAGGCAGGCAGAGCAACAGTCGATGCCACGTTTAATATAGATTCTGAGGAAATATTAGATGAAACATTATATATAGTACTAGCTTTCCGCCCGCCCGCGTGGACTACAGGTTAAATTGTGAGATTTTTACATACAAAAGTTTTTTCCCGCTAACTCCCGTTCCCGCGAGAATTTTGCAATATCCTGTTGCAACTAAGCTTTAAGTTTACTAAGGTACCTGCTTGCCAAATTTCAAGCGTCTAACTTAAGCGGTTTAGATTTTTAATACAAAAGGATTTTCCCGCTAATGCTCGTTCCCGTGGGAATTTCAGGAATTCCTTTCTTAGTGCACATCTACGGTACCTAAGCTACGTCCCTTACAAATTTCAAGTGCCTACGTTTAGCCGTGTAGGCTGTGCGTTGATATGTCAGTCAGTCAGTCAGTCAGTCAGTTTCTCCTTTTATATATTTAGATGGAAAGGTTAACTTTTTATATAGCAAGACCCTCGTGTCCCTTTTACAGTATGCTTGGGAAGAGTTGGCAGCTAGTGCATTCTAAGATTTTCTTTCAAAGTACCTAATGAAAAGCTCTACCAAAACTAAGAACAATGTATCTCAAAAGCAATACAACATGACCTAACCTTTATCTTCAGACTCATTGTGTCTGTGTGCGTGCTTCCCGGAGCAGAATTAATTCGCAATATAGGCGGAGACGTCCGGGCAGATGTTACGAGTTGCCCCCAGCTGTTTGCAAGGATTGGCTTTGGTTGCCTGCACTTACTGTTGTGTTAAGATTTATGCTGGTTAATGATAATGAGTCATTATAATTTCTCTTTATGTCTATAGACAGCCGAAGCGCTTAGATGTGATTTTTGTCCTTTTTGGGAATCTTAGTTATAGTCAATCATGGTACTTTAGTACTATTATTTATTCTGTGATCATGTATTTTACTATTTGATTTACAACCATTTTTTTATGCCATAGGTTAGGTTTTTCACCACAATCTTGTCCAGCAGATATAGTGATTAGATTATTTATTCCAACATTGTGTCTTTTTATAATTTGAATGGCACGGAAAAAATTTTTTTACCATTGCCTCCTATGTTACCAGTTTCTAGTATCACTAGTGCATAGGAAAATAAAGTTTAAATAGTGAAATTTTGCCATGCCGTTTTCATATTGTAAAACAGGCTTAATGTCAATATATAGAGTCAGCAGCTCGAGCACGAAGGCAACAAACTCGCCCGGCACGCCACTCGTCTGACGCTGAAACTTCACTTTGATTGCGCGACGGCCCCGCGCCGCGCAAAGGCTTGCTCGCCCTCTGGCGTTGTCAATGTTGACATTTTCACATAGAGCCGCGGCGCAATACGTGATACGCGCTCTATCACCATAGTTCTCTTGCTGCAGACGTCATTTTGCGGTTTAAAAACTCTAACAAGTTTGCCACACACACGCCACACTACACGATAAGAAGAAGTATAAATGAAAAATTTCCAAATACAAAATTTTCGTCAAACAGTAAAAATAGTTAAAAGTGAAGTTAGATTGTGTATTTTGTTTTTAAATAACGAAGTGATTTGATTTTTATTTTAGAGTCAACAGTCTTACTTTAAAAAAATCATGTTGTCGTACCAAAAATCAGTAGTTGTTATTTCTTAGTTGTATGTCGATTAATCCTCACAGTATCTTATTTTATTTTATTTATTTAGCTGACAAACAGCAAGAACACTGATACATATATTACTTAAACTAACTTAATTTAGAACTAAGTGCCTTACCACTTACAGGACAGCACCACATGCACAGTTTATATATTAAGCGACTTAAACAAACATGAATACATAAGATCTAAAAACAATGAAATTAAGTTTTACTAAAGTTATACACAGCGACAGTAGAAAGTACAAATTTGTTAAAGTAATTTATAAAACAGCATTTTTATCTAATACATTCTTTTTAATCTTAGCCTCTGAATCTACATTTAAATCTAAAATATCTGAATACAAATCATGTAGTTTATACATTTTAACAACAGAGTAATGCAATTTTAGGTTAGTGCCACAGGGACCAGACGTACGAGTAAATAGTTTTTTCTTAGGGCTTTGTCGTGTTATTTTGCTTTTAATTATCTTAACCTGACTAATCTTACTTTTGATCTCCCAATAAAAATTATCTAACTAAAGTCTTTGTTTTGAATCATAATCGTCTTCCACACTTCAACTTAAAAAAGTATCCACATTTATTTATTTTTCTAGACAAAACCAAATTGACGCATCAGCGAACCCTCGGGCGATACCATTCAGTTCCATAGCTCTGCCAGGCCCAATGGTTCCACTACACAGTTTGTTAGTCTGACGTTATCTGCTGACATGACAAGGGTCACTGGTTAAAATCGAAAAGCTGAATTTGAACGAGTTTTATTTATCTTTTTCGATGATATTTCGTTGAGTAAGTTTTATCTTTATTTTTAAATCTAGGTGAACACATCTAACAATGTCTGGTTATTGTAAACAAAGTTAATGTTAAGTATCAGAATTAATAGTAGACAGCCTAGAATAAAATTATTTAATTCTAATGATCACATACGAGTAACAATCTATCAATACGGAGTGATTTAAATTTATTCAGAAAAACGTCGGTAGGTGAATTTTTTCATGAAACTAAAAAACTTTTTCGAAGGACATCTTAAATGACTCCCAGCAAATGTCTAGGTACAAAAATTTTAGAATAGATCGCACAAAATAACATTCCTTAGGAAAGTTGTTCCAATTTAGAAGGTAGATTAACATTCTTGATTTTTGGCAAATTTTTGTTATTTTTTTTTATTGTGAGATGGGTTAACTCTTGACCCCAATCTTGATCAAGGTCATAGATGAGGTCGACGATGGAGCGAGTTAACCCAGAAAATGCCAATTAAGGCACTGGTGCACCCACGCACCGACGGAACGCAGCAAGCTGTTTGGCGTCGGACTTCGGTAGGAGGGTGGTCGCGAACCAGACGGCTGATTAAAAAATTTCACCAAATAAATAAATAAACGCCACACACTCAAAGGCCCACACTAAGGTTTTCCCATGTGTCGTGGGTCCCTTGGAACACACATAAAGACAAACACAAACACCATGACCCGAGAACAAACATCTGCTTTTTACACAAATGTTTTCCCCGACTGGGGATCGAACCCAGGACCCGCCGATCAAGAGGCAGCGTCCCTACCACTCGACCAAACCGGCCGTCAAATAAAACCTTTATTTGTCCCAACCACTCTATTTACTACGAGTATAACCCCACAAACACACCCAAAATAAGGTCCGTATTACAGAAGGAGAATGAGAATTAAGTCTTGATCTATACTTAAGTATTGATTGTCTCTTAAGATACTTAAGTATTGATTGATCTATACTTAAGTATTGATTGTCTCTTTCTCTCACTATCAAAATGACAAAGACAACTGTTACTCAAGTAAAATAGATCAAAGTCTGATTCGCGTTCTGTAATACAGGCCTTAGAACCCAGAATGATTTCTATAAAGGCTGTTAGTTAAAGCGGGAATCGAATTCCATTTGTAGTAACTTGTGTAGGGTTGGTACTCTGGATTACGCCCGCCCGGACTCCGCGATAGGAGTCCTTAGGGAACTGCTACAAACGCTTCCTGCTCGCTGTGTGGTGCAAATTGGGAAAACTAGGCGTATTCAAACACTTATAATACCTAATTTGAAAACGTTGCTTAAGATTCTCCCTATTCTATTCTAAAATACATTCTTCTTCTTATCGTGAAGGTACGAGTGTGTGGCAAACTTGGCTACCAGGGTTAGCCACCCCAGAATAACTTAATAACCTTTTGTTTGTTACGTTTATTTGTAACTGTGGTTGTTTTGTAAAATTTATATATTTTTTTATTAAATTAATAAATTATTTTTCTGTTAGCTTTTTCAGAGGCAGGAAACCTGATGGGTGACCAAGGTGGCAATTTATCACGAGCGTTTCCGTGCTTCAGAGGACACGTTAAGCTGTTGATCCCGGTTGTTGTCGATTGACTACAGTCGTTAAAACCAAGTCAGAGGCCATTGTGTGGTTTGAAAACTCTGACACCAGGGTTAGCCAAGTTCGCCACTTGACTATACCTACACGATAAGAAGAAGAGTCGCTGTAGTTCGTCCCTTAGAGACACCACAAGACGAAATTGGACTCGAAATGATTGAATGCAGTTGTAAAAGCGAGTCGTCTGAAATATCAGGAACCCTTTGTTTTGGATGTATTTATTGTGCCTGCACTGTAAACACTAAATCCGGTGTTTGTTCGATTCACCCGGCTTTGGAACACGTTGTTTTATTAGAAATTGTAAACACACGTTTGTTTTGATTTTATTTTGTGGTATTCTGCAGTAGAATACATACAATAGAATACGCTAAGGGACAATCAAATTAGGTAGATGGAAAAAATGTTATACAAATTTTTAAAAACTTTCTTTTAAATAATTTTAGTTTTATTATTTACCTATTATAATTCTTAAGCGGCTGAACCAATTTTTATTAAATATAACTAAGAACCTTCTTGGTTACGTCAGCTTTAAAAAAAACTGCTCCGAAATCAGTCTATTCATTTAGGAGCTCCGATGCCACAGACATACAGATTCACAGGTACACACACGTCATATTTATAACGCTTTTTAACTTTTTTTACAACTGACTAAAATTTCTTTTCAACCACAGTATCCGTTTGTTAAGAAAACCCTCTTTTACAATGCTTTAGGCAGCGTCTAGCATCTCATTGATTATTTCCTTGTTTTAAATAAACCTGCCTCTGGCTTTGTCTTTGTGGTTGTCTAAGCCGTGGAAGATTACTCCTCACTGGGTTGCATTCTACTATTAAGAGAAAATTGAAATTATGTTAATAATATTATTATTATTTGGTTGGGGTTCGTGATTTGAGGTACAAATACAAATACAAATAAATACAAAATGCTTTATTTGCTTTACAAAATGGTTTTGTTTAAAACTAAGTGTTGGAGTCTCCTAGTAGACGAAAAATTGCCCGTGTCAGGAGGCTCCGCTCTTCCATACACTATTAAACAAGTAGGTAAAACAAATAAATGAAACAAATAAAGTGAGAGGGTGCCTGTGCTTGTGTGTGTGTGTGTGTGTGTGTAAAACACCAGAGATGAAATTTCAAAGGTTTTTCAGACAGTTAATTGGAACCCAGCTCCTCACAGAAGCCGGTAGACCAGTTGAAGATTCCAAATTGCAGGTGAAACGTACTCATTATTCGCGATGAGTTTGTGGTATCTCCGGAAAATAAAATTCATAACAAGACAATGTGTAATTTAAGGGCTTATGTTCTTTTTTTTAAATTAATAACTCTAGAATTAAAAAAATGGGTTCGTTTTGACCACAATCTAGCTCAGGGCAAAGATTCGGTTGAGGATGTAGTGAGTTCACTCGTCACTCGTACTTTAAAGACATTCGGAATAGACGGAGCATCAAATGATCACTCTTAATGGTCTATTATATGTATTAAACACAAATATTTCACATTATATTTATAACACAAATATTTTTAACACAAATATTTCACAGTTTTCATTTTATAAATAAATATCGCGAAGAGTTGAGCAGAGATATTTGATACCTAACAGAATCGTTCCCTTGTTTATTTGCCTCAGTTTATTAAAAATGCTAGTGTATTTCCTTCTCTTTGAGATTTAAGATTCTTTAAGCACAAAGGGGTTGAGTTTGGCGCAGTTTCTCTTATTGGCGCTTCCACTGCACTTGTTATGTAGAAACGTTATGACGAGATTTAATATCCACTGCATTTCTTTTAACTCGACTCTCTTATCAGCCCATATACGTCCCCACCGAGGGGTACGGGCCTCCCTTCGAAACACGAAGGGGATTTAGACCATAGTCCACCACGCTGGCTCAATGCGGGTCGGTGGACCGCTCGTCTTTCGAAAATGAATTTTCTTGGACGGGCGGGTTTCATCACGATGTTTTCCTTCACCGTTGAGCAAGTGATAATTAGAAATCCGTACATAAATCCGAAAAGACGAATTTATTGGTACAGCCCCCACCAGGATTTGAACCCACGACCTTCGGATTACAAGTCTGGCTCATTACCAACTGGGCTATCACCGCTTATTTAACTCGACTACGGTAAAACAAAAAAAGGGTTATTAGAATTTTCTTCATACCGATATATGAGATTGTTCATTTTAACATTATCATTTATCATATTCATGATTACAGTTTATGTGAAAATGACAAAAGCAAAAATAAATAATGAATATTTAAAACTTATTTAAAAATTTAAAATGTTATTTAAGAGTAATAAATTCATCTTTTCTCTTGAGCTAGATTGCGGTTAAGAGCAAACCCATTTAAAAAAAAAAACAAAAAAAATTAAAAGGAAAAAATACTAAACATTCATACTTATCTAATGAAAAATGACAAAAATGCTGAAATAATTATGAATACGTCAAACGACACTTAAAATATTTTATAAATATACTCTTGTATAGATCCCGTCATGTAAAAAGGCCGCTGAGCTATCGTGAAGGGGATGAGTTTGCGCATGGGTACAGTCGCGCCCGAAAGTACTAGGACTAGGCTATTGTTTTGTGCCAACAGCTGCGAATAAATACTTCATACTTAAAGGCCTCTCAGGTTTCTCTTATACCGTGGTTCCCTTCGGACACAAACACTCAGATTTGGGCACAAACGTTTCTTTTTTCATATAACACTTTTTTCACGTAGATGTACTTTGAATGATGTACGTAACGATGATGTATGATGTAAAGATATACCTAGATACTCCCATGCTAGACTGGGAGTAATAGAAAAACATAGAATGTGCCAGCCGCCTACTCTTTTCAGGCATACTCTAAAAGTCAGCAAATGGGACGCAATGGTTTTCGGAGTTTCTTGCCTATTCTTCTCCTGAGGAAGACTGCACCTTTGCGAATAGGCGCATAGTCAAAAGTGCTAATGTAATTCATCATATTGAATTGTTAAAGTATCATTTTATATGTTCAATGGAATAAACACTTTTGAGTTTGAGTTTTGAAGTTTTGATGTATTGTGAGCGAAGGGCTGACAATCTCTCACCACTTACATCATATTTCATCTTATAACCCTCTGAATTTTTGTCAAACGTGGAATCAAGTGGTTTTAAAACCACTGATGCTCTGCCTACTCCGATAGGGATTACAAGCTTGAGCGTATGTATGTATGTACTTCAATAGTAGAATAGAATAGAATAGAATAGAAAAATCTTTATTTTATAGGACATTCAGGATGTCACTTAAAACAAGTCAAGATTACAATGAAATACATACAAACATACATTAAACGATTTAAATACATACATACGCATTCGTACCTCTGATCCTACTGACTCTACGCCTATTCGCAAAGGTGCAGTCTTCCTCAGAGAAGAACAGGCAAGAAACTCTGAGGTTGCTCTTTTAAATCGCATTACAAATTTTCTTATTTACTAATTTTAACTAAATCTGAAATAACTCTAGAGCTGAGCAGTTCATTCCCATGGCTGCCTGTCTGATAGATAATCAGAAATTTTGTAATAGCCCTTTTTGCAAAGTTTTTGTTTAATCACTGTCTTAAATTTATCCAAAGGTAAATTTTGAATACACATGGGAATCTTATTATAGAAACGTATACCCATAAAAGAGTTCGTGACCTTGTGGAGACGACTGTCTAGTACATCCAGTAACTTTACTTTACTAACCACTAAATCCGCTTTAAAAAATACGTAAAAGTTAATATTTCAGAAGTATCTAAACTTCCTGACTTTGATTTTAGGCTCGTGAGTCGTGATGAAGAACTTCATTGATAGCTAAGTACGTCATCTATATTCTTAGGACGGAGGTGTCACCTCACCTCCAATTTGAAGCCGCTCTAAATTACAAAGGTCTTCACATAAATTGTTCCAATATTCCGAGACGCCAACGGCATGTTAAGTTTAAATAGGATGGCTATTACACTGTTACGTACGTTTTTTATTAGATTTTTGTAATTAAAAACTCGTGTAGGACATGTACTGGTTTTACAAAAAACACGAAATATACCCCTCTTTTTAATAGTTTTTTTTATTTTACTTGGGCCTATTTTCACCAAATTTTAACATCTAGGTGCAGGTGTGCCTATTAGCTAATCAGACAAACTGTCAAAAATTATTTTCAAAAATGACATTATAAAATCTCGGGTTAAATTTTACTCGTGGGTTGAACATTAGCGGTCTTTCTAATATAACTTATACATTGCTTAGTGCAAGCTTATAACGACCAAATACCTATGAAAGACAGTGTTGGCGCGTGTTATACGCTGTGTATAATTTATTACTAGTACTGCGGTTAAGGCCAATTTTTAACCCACGATTAGAAGCGTTTAGTCCTTAATAAAGCAACAAGTATTAATTATATTATTGAAAGTCAAGTAGCCTCAAGAATTTATTTTATAATAAAATTCATCACTTTTATCCATCAACACTATGCCATCATCATCATCATGTCAGCCGCAAGGTATAGGCCTCCTTCAAGGATCTCCAAATCATTAATGGTGTACTATCCATATTTGGAGGAATGGGAATGGGAGGAATGGGAGGAATCACTTACCACGCTGGCCCAGTATGGGTCGGTAGGCCCTATCGTCAGAGTATCTTTCGTTGTTCAACACTTTACTCCTAATCCCCTTATTTATAAACGAGAATTAAAGTTAAAAGATGTTTAAGCCTCGCAAAAGGGTTTAAAAATCTTTCTTTCTTCTTGAAAAGTGAGACATATTTTTAAACGCTCTCGCGGGGCTCTTAACTGTCATTTACGCTTAAACCCTCGCAAAAAGTTAATATCGTTTTTTTTTTAATATCGGGCCCTTTTGCCAATGTTTAAATTACATTGCGGTGTGACAACAGTCCTCTCAGTCACGTAACTTCGAAGATGCGTCAGTGTGGATCGATGGTGCGAAACGTGCTAATATTTCGCTCCCTAGTTTGCTCGCCTCTGCACGACGCTGATAAAAAGTGAATGAGGAAAAAGAGGAGAAAAAATATTTTATAGAAATATATTTGAATATATGAACAAGGAATTAATTTGGATTTTTGTCACGTATGGTTTTATTGATGGTAGATGATTGTTTAAAAGTAAGATAAAAATGTAAAAAGAAAACTCCGTTAAAGAAACATTTTTATATTTTTATTATCATATTTTTAAACACACACAAGCAAAGACCACGACGCATTTATGCAAACCAGATCCAACCCACACTGACATAGTTTCGAAAAAAAAGGGTTTTTGCGTTTCAGCTCCGCAAAATGTCGGGCGTCAATTTTTTAGGTATACAAATGCACAATATTGTAGTGTATGGACTGTAATATACGTCTAAATCTATTTTGTAGGTAATTACATGGCAAACTAGAGGTTTTTCGTGAAAAATGTCACATGGTTCTTGTTTGCATAATACAAATATGTGATTCCTTGATGTTTGGTTCCTTAGTGCAGTGAATGCATGTTTGTAAAAGTAGTCATATTTTTGAAATTGTTACTTTAAAATAAATAATATCGCTTCAAAATCAAAACTTTAATGAACGTTGCTTAGTAACAAATTAGTCTTAAGAAATATTTTGGTAACAAAACATACGAGGCATAAAAATATTACAGAATATATTTAAAAAATTTGAAACTTAAAACACAATACAAATTTTTGTGGTACCCACAATAATCAAAACCTACTCTACGTTCGCATCGTCTTCTAGCTCAAAATCTGGCGTCCCTGAAAACCCGTCCACGTCGTCAATAATGGTGTCATCTGGTGTAAGATGTCTATAAAATTCTTGAGCATCGCTTGGTATAAGATGCAAAAGGCTTCTAAGATCTTGGAGCTTTGGCGCGGGTATTGGTTTTCCGTTAGGCCAAAGCGGCTCCATCAGGTCTTTGTTTAAGGCCAGCTCACTGCTACGACCTTTTTTTAGACTGATTTCTATAGGAGCTGAATCCAAGTCTGATCTCATAAAAATCGAGCTTGGGTTTTCCTTTTTTTAAAGGATCTCCTTAGCTTTAAGCCATGAGACCTTGGAGCCGTTTACCGATTTCTTTCGGCTAGTAATTCGGTTTTCCAGTTTTTTGGACGACAAGAAGTCTTCGTTGTGCATCCTGTGTACAATCATGGGTTTAGTTTTTTTACATTTTCTCATAATTTTAGTGTAATGATCGACTGTATACATTCTTTGTTGCAGTTTCAATGCACATTCTATTTTACTGAAATCAGTGTCATTGGGTAAGAAGCTGTGTCCTGATTCAAGAAATCTCATCGTATTTTTTTTTATCGATGGGTGGCAGCTTAACACCGCCTTCAGCATCAGAGTAAGCTTAATATTTCTATTCTGGCCACCACAACAATCGCTCCATAGGATCAGGTTAGTGGCACTAGGTTTTAGCCTTTCAAAGATGTGCTTTACAAGGCAAGACCCTACTTCTTGGGCTCCCCGCCCGGCCTCGCCTTCGACCCATACGTTGCAATGTGCTACATCGTCAGATCCGGCGTGAATTCCTAAATTATATACCCACAATTGCCTTTTATAAAAGATAATATTGGTGGGTATACGCGGCAAAGGCAAGGTTTTTTCTAAATCAAAAGTAATCGTCTCCGTGGATTCGTCTGTTTTAGCCAGTAGTAAGTCTTTGTTCATTTGTAATCGCAATTTCTTTGCTATTTCTAGATGTTCAGCATGTTCCTTGTTTATCTTTTCTTTTTCTTCTTCCTCTACATTTCTTTTCTTATTTTCAAAAAAATCGCACCTGTTGCATGTATCTTTCTTCAATGGTTTCAGCCGCAAATTAAACTTTGTAACAAAGATTTCTCTCGCTTTAGCGTACGATACAGGTTCAACTTCTGCTGACACAGCTTCCTCGCAGTAGAGTTCATAAATTTTCGCAAAAGTCATATCCGGTTTTAAGAATTTTGCATCATTGCATTCATTTCGGCGATAATGTGAAGTGTATGTTGGAAGTTTCTTTATGAGATCTATTAAAAATAACTCCCTTTCCGGGGCTATTTTGTTATTGCCTGCTTGTAAACCACGTCCATCTGTTATTCTGTCGTCAGATCTTAACTTGCATAACGACGTATTTATTCTTTTAGGAGTTGTCTGAAGAGTTTGAACAAACATTTCTCGGCATACTTTTGTTCCTTGAAGTAAGTAATCGCGGGAGTATGTTTTTTTTTTGTAATATTTCCTTCATTGCTTGACTCATAAGAGCGTTTGATCGGTTCTTCCTTCACGCAAGCTGCCAGGTACATATTTTGAGCATTATAGGAACCTAGAGCATAAAACTTTTTAAATTCCGCTTTCCTTTTTGTGACCGATATCAAGTTGTTGCATCGTTTTTTGCAACCACATTTAAAATCTATAAATGGTTTAGGCCCTACAACTTTCTTCCTAGAATTGACATAGGTCAAATTAGAATATTTTCTTATTTTTCTCTCTTCCCTCGTTAAGCCGCCATACTTCCTCTTTCTACCTCTTTTTGGCCTTCCAGTGTATGTTTCATTTAAAGATTCAGCTGGGAAAGACTCAGTTGCCTCCTCATCACTACTCATAGGATCTGGGACAATGTGTTCTGAACACTCGATTTCTTCTTCAGCATCCGTCAAATCAGTATCTGCATCACCTTCATAATCAGGATCTTTAACTGAGTCATCACTATCTTCCCATGCAATAGAGGATGACGTTGCGCTTGGTAATGCTACAGTGCTCCTTTTAGGCCTTGGTGTTAGAGGAGAAAATGCTGGAGCCTCAATACTTTTCTCTTCAGGGACTTCTACAGGAACGGATATCTCAGAAGTGGACTTAAAGTTGGTGATATCTTTTTTAAATTGACAATTGCGTCTTGGTCTATGTATTTCTACACTCGTAGTTACAATAACATGTATTTTTACACATGTATTTTTATCTATATTATCATCACTACTATTTCCGCCGTTGTCTTTTTGTAGATCTCTCACTGAACCTTTAATATCTGACGTCGCCTTATTTTTTGTAACTATTGAATCTTTAGGGGTAAGGAGAGTATGGGGGCGCTTCGATGCTTACCTCTCCAGGCATTTCCTTAGGAACAAGCGGTGGTGAACACGATGATTGATTGCTTGGCTGCTTTTGAGTAAGTGGACTACATGTGTGAGCATTGATGTTCATCTCGCCTAGAAATTTGTTAGTCACAAGCTGTGGTATACGCGGTGTTAGTTTTGTAGTAGCTAGAGCATTATTATTGCAGATAAGTTCTTCAGAAACAAATTCAGTAGCTTCGTTTGTATTAAGCAAAGAAAAAGACTTTTCTGAATCACTAGGAAAGTTTTTTTCGAAGTCATCCAAAAGTTTATCACTGAAATATTGTCCCAAATCATCACAACCAATAACTTCTGAGGTATTTTGTCTAAATTGCATGTTACTTGTATGTAATTGACTATTCTGTTCAGGTTCGTCATCACTAATTATTTCCTTTGAGCTGACTAAAGCGTTAAACAATTTGAAAGTTTCAAGTGACATAGAAGGCATCGGGGAGTCAGGTTTTTCAATAACGAGCGGTTGGTTAGATGTTAATGCAATTCCAATGGAAGCTTCAGTGCTATGATCATTCGACTTACACAATTTGGACGTTAAGTTTGTTATTTGGATGGAATTTTGTTTGTGAATAAGTTCTGATGGTATTTGCAGCGGACTACCCTGTGGACTATTCTCTATGTAGGCATCTAAAACAATATTAAAACAAGAAATTAACTAAGTACGTAAATACCTCAATAGAATTAAAAATATCAGTTTTGGTCATAGCTAGCTATCTTCTCTTGTAGATAGGTAAGAAAGTAATTAATAAAACAATATTTATTCATACTATACGCTCTGTAAAGAGAAATCTTCACCTTTGCAAAAAGTTTTACAATAACCAAAAACTTTTTTGAGGTTATGAAAAAACATCACTTACGTTGATTCTCGTCTTCTTGGTCGGTCGGTCTATTGCCTAAACACGCCTCTACCATTTTAATGGTACGTCTCTTCATTTTAGCAACAGTTTAATTTAAACCAATCGAAAAAGTTTTGTATCACTCCCCGTCACGAAATAATTTTACTCTTGTGTTACCAAGTGTCGTCAGTGTTGCCCATATAAAAAAATACTCTAAATAGTAAGACTAAATATTATTAAAATATTTTACTTATTGTAATGCGTGAGGAAAACAAAATAAACTGTCATATTGTTATAAATTAAACAAGTACACCGAACCAAGTCACATGGATCTTTCCTTTAATAAAACGATCAGTTAATTATTTTTATGCAAACAAGATCCAAGCTGCTTGGTACCATACATTTAGCAAAATTTTGGAACCAAGTGGCTTGGATCTTTATTTCAATTTGTTTATGTTAACTTCTTGCTTTGGTAACTTTGTACATAGGCTTTTTTTGGCCAAGGGGTGATCAGATGATTATGATTTTTATACACATGAAAATAGAACTAATTTTAAGATGTTCTGTGTACTTAACTCAATTTGTCAATTTTTGTGGGTTGGATCTGGTTTGCATAAATACGTCCACCTATAAAATACATACAAGGTATAAGGGACAACTTAGCAAAAACAGGAACCCACATATTTTAATAAAAAATAAACATTTTTAGGTCTGTATTAGAACGCGACTCAGACTCTGATCTATACTAAAGTAGCAGTCGTCTTTGTTATTTTGATGATGAGAGAAAGAGACAATCAATACTGAGGTCCGTATTACACAACGCGATTCAGACTCTGATCCATACTTAACTAGCAGTCGTCTTTGTTATTTTGATAGTGAGAGAAAGACATAATCAATACTTAAGTATAGATCAAGCCTTGAGTCTCCTGTAATACGGGCCTTAGTCTCAAAAACGCTGTTCCTTAAAACAATCAGGTTTTCTCAAAATAGCTTTAAAACCCTTAACAAGAATGAAGAACTGATACAAATGTACTGGATTATCCGAAGTGACATTTCCTTAGCTCTACAAGGGAATTCGAAGAGCATAAAAAGTTATCTTCGCACTTTGTTTCCTTGTCCTGTTTAAATGAACTTAAACTGAGTACAAGAAAATTTTGAGACGTTAAGTGATATCGTAGATTTGTTTTTCTTCAAGCGATTGCAAACCAATTGGTTTTTAATCGCCATTTTATCTTAAAGACTATTATTAAAGAATATAATTAAAATATAATCTTAATAATTTTCCACGTCAAAAACATAAGAGTCACCGACTTCAATCCCAAAAATAGTTAAAAGTAAATATCTATTGACAATAATAGGGCTTTAAAATTCTTTATATTGAATAATATTAAGGAACACACTAGTCAGAAAGACTATTTTTTCGAGAGTTTCCCTCAATTTCTTCAGGATTTCACCATCAGATCCTGGTTTCCTTACCATGGGACTACCCTTGGGATACTCCCTTTCCAACAAAAAAAAAATAATCAAAATCGATTCATAAACGATGAAGTTATCCGCGGACATACTCGTACATAAAAAAAATAAAAAAAATATACCGTCGAATTGAGAAACCTCCTCCTTTTTTGAAGTCGGTTAAAAAGTTATCTTATTGCTGACTACGTTTACCGAGCTCATATAACCCGAATCTCCTAAAGTTTGAGCGAATATTTCTGGGCGAGCTTGCTACATCTTCGCCTCTGGGCTGGATTGTGGTTCAGAGAAAAACTATTACTGTATAATTCGTAGCAAAAAAACGGATAGTAACACATACTTATTTTTTACATGCATACATACGCTCAAGCCTATAATCCCTAACAGGGTAGGCAGAGCATCAGTGGTTCTAGCGAACTTCTTGATACCAAGTTGTTTGACTCAAATTGTGAGGGTTATCATGTGGAATAAGTTGTAAAATGGTGAGAGGCCTTTCGCTCCTTATAAATCAAAACCCTCGCGTCCCACATACAGACTGTATACCTGGAAAGAGTAGGTAGCTGGCACATTCTAAGTTTTTCTTTCACTCCAAGTCCAGCATGGAAGGGTATTTTTTAACATATAAACATATCAGCCTATTGCAGTCCACTACTGAACATAGGCCTCCCCCAAGGTGCGC
This sequence comes from Aproaerema taeniolella, assembly GCA_949987775.1. Taxonomy (NCBI): domain Eukaryota; kingdom Metazoa; phylum Arthropoda; class Insecta; order Lepidoptera; family Gelechiidae; genus Aproaerema; species Aproaerema taeniolella. The sequence goes on from OX465250.1 coordinate 20,112,795, forward strand.
CACTTTGCACGACCCTCCGCTGTTTTCATCCAGCCACTACCCGCTATCTTCTTTAGGTCATCTGACCATCTGGCTGGAGGGCGTCCCACACTACGTTTGCCAAGACTACACTACGTTTTTTTTTAAATCTAAATAAAATCCTCAAGAAAAACATACACACTCAAAAGCTCACATTTTTGTCCCATTTAGGTAGGCAGAGACCACAGATTGCCACCTGCTACGATCCAAACAAACTTCTGTCGCTTCCTCCACATTTATAATGAGCTTCATACACGCTCATCTTCGGGTACTCCTAACACGGCCTTTTCTCAATACGACACCAATTTAGTCTAAGTACGTTCCCCTAGAGCGCCTTTTTCCGACCCTTCTAAGAAAAACATAATAAAATTAATTCTAGTCTTAATATGTTGGTAGGTCGCAAATCAGCTTGACTTTGGTTAAAGATAAACACTTAAAAATTGAAAATCACCCAACGTAATCGCCAAACTCGTCAGCTGATGAGTTCAATAATTCTTAAACCAAAAATTAGCTTAAACTGTATCCATTTGTACTTTCAGCCTAATAAATACAACTGCCAATCCCGAACGGAGGCGTAGTGCTAAATTATCTATCCACCACGACTGGCCACTTCGCGTCACAGCGATTTATCGCCTTCCAATAATTGATAGAGTTTACATGCCAACAGATTTACACAGCACTGACTCGGAACAATGTGGCTGTGTTTTGTTGGGTTTTAGACTTAGTTACAACGATTTATTAACTCTGCTGGGGTAGACGGATCGGTAATTGTCACATTTAAAGGGATGTTTGGTTCTATTAGTCACTGGTTTTTAGTTAGACTCATAGCGAGGTTATTCATTACTGATTTTATTAACTGAGGAACTTTCTTACAGCTCTGCAGCTAAAGCACGATGTGCTCGCGTGCGGAAATCGCCGTGGTCCTATGTCAAAATGTCAACATTGACAACGCCAGAGGGTGAGCAAGCCTTTGCGCGGGGTCCTCACGCAATGAAAGTGAAGTTCCAGCGTCAGCCAAGCTACAGGATACGATTTCGTTTAATTGTCAATAGATAGTAGGATAATACGAATGTATATATTGTAATTAATAATAAGGGTATATTTACTTGGTTTGTTAACAAATGCGTCCTACAAAAGAAAACATTTTCCCTCTTAAAAAAAATTGTGTAAACACAAAAGCATATCAGGATATCATTTAAATATTCTTGTCATGGCTTCTAAGTACATTTTAATGATACTATTAGAAACTCGAAACTCCAACGACTTTGCAAAATGAACTTCAAATTTCGTGAAGAATCCAATTTTGACTTCAGGTGACTTATTACTCTTAACTTTGTAAATTTACAATTGTATTTTATAAATAAACATAGTAAATACGGCAGTAAATAGTAAATCAGGCTATACATATTGACCTTGCCGACGCCCTTATCTCTCTCATAAAATCACATGATTTCTTAATGCAGATGGGTAACCTGACATGCTGCTGTCTGTATATCACACAAGGCGTTTCAAATCACCTAAATAAATGAAAATCTTAAATTAAATACTGTGGTTGCAACTCTAGTCAATTAATTGCGCTGTTAGTCATCCTTTAAAATTAAAAATTCATGACATACCTGACACAAAAAAACATGAGTTACTTTGACATACTTAAAATAGCAGCTTACATTTAAAAAATGTTTTTTTTTATTTAAAATTTATCCACGACATTTTGAAAATGATTTTGTTTTGAAAATAAAAAACCTTACATAGCTTTACTAAATAACATTCCGTCCGGGACTTCGTTCCTGTGGGAATTCTGGAAAATTATGTAGCCTATGTTACTTAGGGACAACGTAGCATTCTAATGGTGAAAGAATTTTTCAAATTTCTCCAGTAGTTTTGGAGCCTATTCAATGCAAACAATCAAATCTTTCCTCTTTATAATACTTAGTCGGTCCATAAGTACTGTCACAAGCTTTTAATTTCAAATTTAGATGAGTTACAAAAAAACTAAAACACATATTCGAAATTTGAATATTTGACAATATCAAAAGCACTGAATTTCTGGGATTTTCTTTATTTTCCAACATGGAGTGGACGCGAAAAGAAGATAAAGTCGCAGTAATCGCGTTGCACCGCTGTGGTTACGCGCCAAAGGTGATTTTCAAACTGCCACAAAATTTGAAAATAACGTTGAGGTTCGTTTATCGTACCATAAAACGATTCAGTCAGGATTGCAGTATAGATGATAGAAAGAAAAGCGGTCGTCCTCTTACAGTTCGGACTCCATCGGTCATCAAAGCTGTGAAGGCGCGAATTGACAGAAATCCCGTCCGGAAGCAAAAGCTGATGGCCCTGCAGATGGGAATAAGTAAGACGACTATCAAAAGGTTATTAAATGAAGACCTTAGAATACGCGCCTATCGAAAAAGAACAGCACATCTCTTTAATGCACGTCTGAAGAAGATCAGGCTAAACAGATCGCGAGTGTTGATTAAGCGGGACGCGGGAAAAAAGTACCGAGAAATCCTGTTTTCGGATGAAAAAATTTTCAATATCGAGGAAAGATTCAATAAGCAAAATGATAAGGTGTATGCGCACAGCAATGAGAAAGCAAGCAGGCGTATTCTACGAGTTCAGCGAGGTCATCATCCTTCTTCAATCATGGTTTGGCTAGGAGTCTCGTATTCGGGCCTCACAGAGATGTTTTTTTGCGAAAAAGGTGACAAAACCAGTGCTGATGTTTATTAAAACACTGTCCTGACAAACGTTGTGGAACGTCTCTCATACACAATGTTTCAAAACCGGCATTGGGTATTCCAGCAAGACTCTGCGCCAGCTCATAAAGCAAAGAGCACACAAGACCAACTCGCGGCGCGCGGAATCGATTTCATCAGGCACGAGGAGTGGCCGTCTGCTAGTCCTGATTTAAATCCATTGGATTATAAAATATGGCATTACTTAGAGGCGAAGGTCTGCTCTAAACCTCATTCCAATCTGGAGTCTCTGAAGGCATCCCTTCCTAAGGCAGTGGCAGAGATAGACATGGAAGTGGCGCGTGCCGCTGTTGACGACTGACCACGCAGGTTGAAGGCGGTTATAAAAAATAAGGGCGGTCATTTTGAATAAATAAAATGTTATTTAAAACAATATTTTCTAGGCTTTCATTTTGTGTATAAAATATACTGATAGATAAGAAGTTAAATTATTTATTACAATGTGACAATACTTATGACCCGACTAAGTATTAGTACAGATAAAGTAAGAACATAACTTATTCTAAGAACTTCATTGTGTAACCAACAAAGTGCCAACTCGATTTCGGTCACCGCTCGCCTCATTTGGCATAGAGAACTCTCCATTTAAATTGTTAGACACGGTTATCTGTAATACGATTATTTATAGCTTATTCTTTGTGCCGTTTGAAGAAGTCTAGGTTAAATTAAATCGTATTTAACCCTTTTTGATAACTGTTGAGCTATTAGGAACTACCTATAGATTGTTACTTTCTAGTAGGTACCCATATCCGATCCTTAATCATATAGACCTAAGTTTCATCATGGACCTAAGCGGTGATAGCCCAGTTGGTAATGAGCCACTTGTAATCCGAAGGTCGCGGGTTCAAATCCTGGTGCGGGCCGTACCACTAAATTCATCTTTTCGGATTTATGTACGGATTTCTAATTATCACTTGCTCAATGGTGAAGGAAAACATCATGATGAAACCCGGCCGTTCAAGAAAATTCATTTTCGAAAGACGAGCGGTCCAACAACCCGCATTGGGCCAGAGTGGTGGACTATGGCCTAAATCCCCTTCGTGTTTCGAAGGGAGGCCCGTGCCCCTCGGTGGGGACGTATATGGGCTGGTAAGAAGCTTCTAGACCTTTAACAGTAAGGTTTACGTAAACAAATTCATATAATAATTATGCATATATAATCTTCGTAGGTTTCAAAACCACTTGAGGCCACATTTAAGGTTATAAGATGGAACGGTACATGGGCATAGTTGTAGTGGGTAATATATTGTCAGACTTTTGCCCACGATATAGCACACACAGTCTCACATACAGCATTCACAATATGCTTGGAAAGAGTTAGCAACTGACAGATTCTAAGTTTTTTTCCAATCTCAGTCCAGCATGGGAGTACCAAGGTTTAAATTTTTAGAATAAATTTAGGCACTTACTTGGCGTAACTATCTGAAAAACGAAAGACTTCTGAAAGAAAGAAGTTTTTATTTATTTATTTTCTCATTCCAAAAGAAAATGATACTCACGCTCCGCCGCCGTATATGGCATTCTCAAAGATCCTCAGGAGTTTTGCAAGTATCACAATTTTTCCAGCTTTGTTTGACAAAATTCTGTCATCGTTAATTTCCGTGTTTAACATCCGATTATCGCATTTAATATAAACTTCAATGATCATAAAAAATCACAATTATGCCTAATTAACAGAAAAATCTTTTGCAAGACGCATTTCATCTTATTCTAGTGGTCTCTGCGACGTCCCAGAGCGTCTTGTCCAATTCATTGAAGTGTATTTATTTACGTTCAGTAAAAAATGGGTCCCAGTGCACTCAGCAGGATTGCGACGCCGATACAGGTGGAACAGAAAAACAATTCCAATATCGAAGTAATAAAGCAATGGCTAAGGGCGAGTTGGACCTACGCATTGTGGGTTCCATTATATATATCTAGAGACAAGGGTGACACAGGCGGATGATGATTAATCAGTCCACTTTTTTGGGACCATTTTACCTTAATTATGTACAGCAATGTATGAATTTATATAGGTACGCACTGATAGTTTCACCTCTTAAAGTGGGCAGGAGCTGTTCCATTGGATTTAATTGCGCAAAAAATGGCTCTTCATTCATTTTTCAAACATTCAGTTCTGCAACCATTAGATAGGATTTAACTGATTGAGATATCCCACTAAAGCAGTTCCAAACAAAATGAAGTATTTATTTCTTTCATATTTGATCCTCATTTCTCAATATGTAATGTTGAGGCAGCACTTATTGGTTATGAAGTAAGATCCACAACTACATTACAAAGTAAAGTAGCACAGTTACCTCTTGGTTTTTGTTACAAAACTAAAAAATACTACGTGAAGAAGCGATCAAAACTCCATTGCAGTGATTTGCCAAATCCTAGATTTGTTTTGCATAGAATGAAAAACAAGAGATTATCCGGGACCTCCCCATGTCCAATCAAAGTGCCCCGTACATAAGACATCCCTTTCAAACCAACTGTCCAACGAATACAACCCTATTTTTCGGACGCGAAACTTGTTCTGCGTACATCTTTAAATTGATCTGCAAAGACCCATCCGCAAAAAGAAGTTGGTCTTACTAACTTATTATTGCAATTAATATGAATAGTTTGCTTTGGGAAGAAGATAGTAAGCAAGTTTTTTCAAAAGCATTGTTGGTTTTTTATCATTGGACAGTTAGCTAGGATGTTTTATGACAGTATAATATAATAGATCCAAAGTTTGTATGGAGAATACAAGTTTTTTAGACATTTTGACTCAAACATTTGTCACATACCTTGAAGCTAATAAACGGACACGTGTTTCGCGATTTTTTAAAAATCGTCCCATGAGGATGAAATGGGTGACTAACTGCCATACTCAGAGACGTCAATTAAAGTTAAGTACTGTTAAACTCTGATGTTTTCTCTTTCACTCTTGTTGATATAAACAAGGATAGCATGACATTGAATTACTTCTTAACTTTAATTGACGTCTCTGAGTACGGCAGTAAAAGAGTTCTTTGCGCAAGCGAAATCGCGGGAAAAAACCAATCATAGATAAAATGTTAATTCGGTTTTTATGAAACATCAAAGCTCTCACGGAACCCTAAGACAAGGTGTTATGTACACGTTGTCATTTATCAAAGTCTTCGATACATTTGTAAACAAGAGATGTTGTTGCGTGTTATTGTGCTACATCAGTTGCCACATGCGTGCACTCTGTGCTATTAAGATAAGAATGAATTTGCAATGAAATTGGGGTAGCTTGACGCACTGGCCTTTGTACGTTTGTCTGCTTAGAACAAATTAGTGAATACGTACAGAGGCAGTGGAGCAGCAGGTTGATTGGATTTGAAGTCGCTGTACATTAAGTAAGCTTGATAATCATAACGTGAGATAATTGTTTTACATGAAGATATCGTTCTATCTATTCCGTACTGGCGGTATGGGATAGAATGAGAGAGAGGAACGAGATACAATTAACAAAATTATGTAGGTATATACCTGTATATATACCTGTATATACCTGCATAATTTTGTTAATTGTATCTCGTTCCTCCCTCTCATTCTATCTCATACCGCCAGTACGGAATAGATACCTGTATATATACCTGTATATACCTGCATAATTTTGTTAATTGTATCTCGTTCCTCCCTCTCATTCTATCCCATACCGCCAGTACGGAATAGATAGAACGATATCTTCATGTAAAACAATTATGTCACTTTTTATGTATATATGGCGGTTTATTTTATTTCGAAATTATTACAAAGTTGAACAATCTGACATTTGAATCGGATGTATCATTTCGTTAATAATCGTATAATTATATTCAAGTGTGTGATGAACTTAACCAAACGTGGTGTAAGAGTTGTCAAAATGCAACTTTGGTTGCCTATCATACCCTGTGAACGTTACTTAACCTTACTGATTAGTTCAGATCAGTGACCGCCAATGGGTTATTTATTTATTTAGTTTAGGATCTCGAACAGTGGAGTTATTTTAAAAATAAAAGAAATTTCACAAACAAATTAGTAAACGCTTCAATAATTATAGGAGAACACAACATTCTCAAAGATAACGCTTAAATACAGTTTGAAAATCGTCACTGCTTACAATTAATTGACAAAGAAAAAAACATAAAATCATTGAACTTCTCAAAACAACAATATAAAAAATAAACAAAAACAAAACTTCTAATTAAATAAAAATAACAAAAACAAAGTACTATCTTATAAGCGAAATGAGGAAAATTATATAATACTGGTTAGTAGGTATGTTACTTAATCTTACGTGTACGCGATTTGTGCAATCATCAAATCTTAATACATATATAAAACAAAGTCGGGTTTGTTCGAACACTTATAACTCGAGAACGGCTGGACCGATTTTGATTAAATTTGGTATGGAGGTAGCTGAAGCCCTGGATTAACACATGCTACATAATTTTCCCAGATTCCCACTGGAATAGAGTCCCGGGCGGAAAGCTAGTTTTATAATATAACAAGCGCTTGTATTACATCATTTGCAAAAAGGCCTCTTCCAGAAATAGGATTGGTTCTAGCGCCACTCGTACCCAGCGGCTTCCCAAAAAAACTACAAAAAAAATGTCGACTTTGACAGTTGTTCGGTAATAAGTTTGATAAACTCAACAACTTTCCCTCAAAATTAAATACAAATAAAAATCCCTCATAGGCAACCAGAAAACACCAACATTCCCTACTCGTCCGTACTACAATGGGGTGTTTATAAATAGGCTGTACAGCAATTATCCATCGGCGTGACGTCACACACGCCGGTCAGGCGCCGGCGGTGTCGTAAAGAACGGCGGCGCCGCATCACTGTGTTTATATCAACCTGTATACGAGGCTAGTAGGCAGGTGTAACTTGGAAATGTTGGTTTTTGTGTACTCTAGGAAGCAATGCCACTGTGCTATAATTGCTTTTTTTTGTTATAAGATGGGTTAACTGTTGACCTCAATCTTGACCATGAAAGTCAAAGATGAGGTCGACGATGGAACGAGTTAACCCACAAAAATGCCTATAAAGGCACTGGTACTCCCACGCACCGACGGAACACAGCAAGCTGTTTGGCGTCGGACTTCGGTAGGAGGGTGGTCGCGAACCAGACGGCCCTTTACAGAGCCTATCACACCGCATGAGATCATAGGACGACACCTCAGATTCAGAAAAAAATGAAGTGTCGTTGCCTGGGATGGATTACTGGGAGGCAGGTCTCATTTGTGTTTCCTCAGTTGCTCTTACGACACCCACGGAAAGAGATGGGGTGGTGTTATTCTCAATTAATCACCACACGGTAAATTGCTTCTATCAATTGGCTTTTCAGCCAGAGGCGTTTTGGTGGTTTAAACACTTTTACATGTCATGAATAATAAATTGGACGTATTACGTCTTTGTCATTAACAAGAGAATAGAATGTTGGGTGACTTGAGATGAGACTTCCACAGGCCATTCGAGAGAGTTGTTCATTGGATGCGTTCAAGAGAGAGCTGAAAGAGCATTATTTATCTATCTAAGTATTATCCACATATTGTATGTATGTATATATTATAGGTATTTTATATATGTAGGTATATATTATTTATTTATTTAGCTAATTGTATGTGCTTATATATTTATTAATTATTATGTTTGTATTATAAATTTAATATCTCACTTTATCTTGGTACACCTTTGCCCACTTCAACTGCCTCTCCCTCTCACATAGGTTAGCTGGAAGAAAACTCATTGCTTGAGTTAAGCTCGCCGTTGTACATGTCCTTTCTTTGTGTAATTTTTTATATGTATTTGTGTGTACAATAAAGAATAAAGAGACATTAGTTAGGACTATTTTTTTTAGAATTTCAAATAGGTTTGTATGGGTGGGATTTTTTTTTATTTTTTTGTCAACTTCATATAGGTTCACGCGGAGAAGATTGCTACCTAAAGTTTCAAGTCACCCCATAATTTTTTTTTTATATGGTACCGCAAAAACTCAACTCGCACGTGATAAAGACGCTCATCGGAATTATCCTCAGTTTTTTGGCTAGAAATGTCCAAAATCAGAGTAGGCTGTGTGCCAGGGCGCTATCTGCGGGCCGCACGCGCGCGATTTATAACGAAACTTGTTGGCAGCCTACCTAGATCCCACCGCCACGTATTAGGCGGCACAGGGTGATTTCAAAAATGTTTCTTTTAAAGTCTCAAGGTCTCTGTAAAAGTTTTATATGTATATTCTTAATTAAATTATAAACTTGATTTTTGCCCGAGACTTCGCTCGCGTAAAGAAAGTATACCTTGGTCATTGTCCGACTATCCTTGTGTAAATAAAAAAAATCATTTAAAAAATTAAAAAACCCGACTGCGTAATAAAAACTGAAAAGAAAAAAACAAGTAAGTCCAGTAGTCGAGACTTTTATTATTGAATATTATTGAAAAACACCATGATTTTAATAACCGGAACCTCCTTTTCGTCGCGCAGTCGGGTAAAAATTACTCCGGTACGTGAAGGAAAGACAAACAAATATTTTTCACATTTGCACATTTAAGTCAAGTAAAAATAATTTTTTTACAAGACTTAGTCGTGGAGACGTATATGGGCTGGTAAAAAAAAGACTAAGTCACTTTAAAACGTAAGATACATTTGCTTTTTTACTTTTGTCTTCCCCGAGATGAATAGACAAGAAACTGTGGTTGCTCTTTTCATTTTTTTTAGTCAAATATGGCATCAAGTCGTCCCAGAACCACATGAGAAAGGGATTACAGGCGTAAGGGTCTAAATAGATAGAGAAACTACATATTTTCTACATTACTTTAGAGCTAAACAGGTTATTCTCCTTCGGTTACTTATCTGATAGATAATCAAAAATTCTAAATAAGGTTGGGAAATATGTTTGTTTGTTTGCATGTTAACATTTCTTTCTTTCAAAAACGATCAACAAAATTAAGTTTATTTTGACTAGTTGCGCTGGAAAATTATATAAACTATTTTTCCATGCGAAAGAAATTTTGGGCGTCAAATATGTAGATTGCTCGTCTCACATATTCGTTGGTCCCCGTATGTATGCCTGAATGCCTTTAACTTATAGTTTTATCTTTCTTTGATTATGTAGTTAAAATGTTAAATAAACAACATCATGTACATAGCCATTCCCTGATATAAAACTGGTCAAAAGTTGTTTTTGGCACAGGTTTAAATACTAGTTTTAGTGAAATATTATCTGTTACAAAAAAGTTTAGTAAAACTTTAGTTGTCTCAATTTGTTAGTTACCGTGTATGTGGCGAACCGGACCAACCTCGTTGTCAGGGTTTTCAAACAGCTAGATGGACTCTGACTTCTTTTATCCATACATCTAATAGCAAATAACACATTTTGTGGAGTCGACTTTGATTTACAAATATATAACATATTTTTTATAAAAAAAACGTTGTTGAGACTTAAATATAGTTTCAATAAAACAAGCCAATAAGAAGCTCGATGCAAAATTTCAGTTTTCCTAGATCTATAGGCTGTGGGTTGGACGTTTATGATTTAATGAGAAAGCATTTAATACTTTATGAGTTCAAATTATTTTCTGTGCTTCTTCTTGCCTCTCAGAAAACTCTTCGAAATTTTAAAAAATTATTAAAATATTTACATACAAACATAACTAAAAAGTACATAATTCTATTTTTTTATTATTGTAGATGATAAATCTAATAATACATGGACACAAACATTTAACTTCGTGTGCATTCGGACAATCGATTTATTGCAAAGACACAAAAATAAATTAGAAGCATAATAATTTATTGTACCTAATTAGTAAACCATAATATTCTTAGGTGCGTATTACAGAACGTGACTCAGACTCTGATCTATACTTAAAAGTAGCAGTCGTTTTTTTTTTTTTGATAGTGAGAGAAAGATACTTAAGTATAGATTAAGACTTAGTCTCCTTCTATAATACGACCTAAAACAGGTTTCTTGAAGGTCACGGCGCCATGTGACCGTGTAAGCGATGCATCAAGCCAGCTAATAGCACCGATACTGCAGGCCAAATTGAATACGTCCCAGGCCAATCTCCGCCATAGATGCATACGAGTGGTGTAGAGGAAGAGATTTTGACTATTTAGTGAAGTTTTATTCGTTGTTATTGTGTAGGTGTAATGTTTCATTAATATCCATTATCAAGGAAATCCAAAATAGTGCCGATAATGCAGGCTAATCTCAGCTATAGATATTATGTAAAGGAAGAGATTCTTTAGTGGCGTTGTGTACTTTGAAGTAAGGGTAAAAAATATTAAACTCGCGTCAGGACAAAGTACAATACGATACAAATATACTTTATTGTACACCAACATCCACCAGGACACGTGACCTGATCGAAAATTCGTAAGACGGAAGGAGAGTAGACCGCAAGAAAGTAATATAATATGTTCAAGTTTTCACTTCTGCTGGCACTTCCGGAGTTAAACCGGTTGTTTTTTTTTCTTAAATAATCGATGTATTTTTTGTCTTGTACCACACGACGAATTTAACTGTAATAGTGAAGCTTGGATTGAAGCAGATTGTAAAACGTAGTTCGATAATGTGTGCTCTAACACTTCTAACTTTATTTTCACCCTATAAAGCCTTATACGTTTCCTATCGGTGTCGATTTTCGGAAGAAATATAATATGGGGAGACTTCGAAAAAACTTTAGGAGGGGATTATATTGTCATATTTTTCCTCATAAAACCTTACAACTTTCTCAAAGGAACCCATTTGATAATTCCAAAATCTCATACAAATGCATTGAGTGGATGGCAAAAGATGTGCAGAGAAGAAAATTTTTTTTTGTATCTCGAATGTTCCTTGGAGAAAATTTATTTGTTTACTGGACTCTTCTGGACTCTTTTGCTTAACAGAGCAGGTAGCATAATGTCACATGGTCATAGGAGAATCCCAATTTATTTTAGTGCCGTGTGGTGATCGGTTAAGAATAAAACCACCCCATCTCTTTCTGTGGGTGTCGTAAGAGGCGACTAAGGAAACACAAATGAGACCTGCCTCCTAGTGATCCATCCCGGGCAACGACACTTCATTTTTGTCTGAATCTGAGGTGTCGTCCTATGGTCTCATGCGGTGTGGTAGGCTCTGTAAAGGGCCGTCTGGTTCGCGACCACCCTCCTACCGAAGTCCGACGCCAAACAGCTTGCTGTGTTCCGTCGGTGCGTGGGAGTACCAGTGCCTTTATAAGAGTTTTCTGGGTTAACTCGCTCCATCGTCGACCTCATCTTTGACCTTTATGGTCAAGATTGAGGTCAAGAGTTAACCCATCTTATAATATAATTAAAAAAAATCGCTTCGAGCTTATTTTATTAATTTCAAAATGTAATGAAAAATTAAACACATAATTAATTCGTTAGCAAGAAAATTTGGTACAAAAAAAGTACCTTCACTCTTCAAAGAAAAATAAATATTAACAAAACTCATGATTCAAAGAAAAAATATTAAATTATCTGTCTCATTATTACGAACGAAGCGCAAAATGACATAGCACATGTTGCTACAAACGTAGCTCGTAGGCTTTCGTAGCAGATGCTACGAGAACGTATTTAATTAACGTTGTTATTAAATCATACATTCGTTGATGGAAAAATTACGTATCTTAATATTACGAGAAAAGAAATGAGGCTGGTTTTTTATTTATCTGCTTTTTTATTAAAAGAAAAAAATTTGTTTATTTTTAACCATGGTATACCATGGATCGAATAGGTATTTCTATTTAAGTGCGTCCATGCTATAAACTAAAAATATTACCAATTTTTTTTTGCCCTTTTCTATAACCACAACATAAAAATATACCCAATTATAAATAAATGTCTTTTTTCTTTTCTACAATAAAATCAAGTAAGTAAATAGACAACTTTGATGTTGATTGTCATGATGTACTGTTTGCAATATTTATTACTAACTTATTACTAAGATTTGTCAAATATATAATTGTTTATATATTTGACAAATGTTAGTAACAATATTGTAAATAAAACAAAACGTATATTAAAATCTCAGTAAAACTATGTATCTTGCGTGACTACAATGTATTGGATGACTTTAAATTAGTTAGCAAATATCAAGGATCTGAATCAGCTTACGAAACTGATTAACTTCCCCCAAAAAAATATTGTGTAATTTTGTAGGTAGAGTTAGAATTTTTTTTGAGAATCTTACATAGATCCCTTGAAGAAAATTGTTTCGCTAACTAAAGTTAATGAAAAAAAACTTGCAATCACCAGAACCTCTTATACCTGCATAAGATAGTTCATGGCCTTATCTCCTCACCAGCCCTTTAGTCTAGTTGGTTAATATTAAACCAAATCCGAGACGCTTGATACCTTTCGTTTTGAATGTCTACACTAACAATACATCGTTCTATAACCCGATTACCAGAATGTGCTGAGCTTACAATGATTTGGTTGCAGACAAGGCCAGAGCCATGGAAATTGATGTCCTTAACCCCCGATACAACTCATTCGCAATACCTTAATAAATATTACCGAGAGTCGGAAATTATCTTCTGCATGATACTTCTTCTACACTAGTAAAATACACTTGCTGAAGTTTATGACATGTTTACGCTCTTAAAACCTAAAACATGCTGTGTGTACTACTTTAATTTTATAGTCTAGTTGAAAAACTAATTTAACTGTGTCCATATCTTTTTAAGATTGTAAACTGTTTGAACATCTATTGAATAAAATAAAAAATAAAAATAAAATCAGAATCCTAAGTCACCTCACATAAAAGCTGGAAGCAGGTTCAAATTCCTCTCCTCAACCCCTAATCCGCCACTTTCATCTGAAATCTTGAAGTCGATGCTGGGTTCGCATTTGCAACAAATGAATAGCTGCATCGAGTCTGGATAATCTGGGTAGAATTATTCATGTTGGGTCGCACCCGGGTAGCGAGTGCCTGGTGTACTCCTGCTTTGTCTACTGCCGCGCTCCCACCTACTAAGGCTCGTATTACAGAAGAAGACTCAAGACTTGATCTATACTCAAGTATTTATTGTCTCTTTCTCTCACCATCAAAATAACAAAGACGACTGTTACATAAGTATAATCAGAGTCTGAGTCCCGTTGTCTAATACCTGCTTGTAGTTGCTTTAAGTGTGTGCCTCAAATGTTATAAAAATATTTTTTTGCAGTATTTTTGTACGGGCCTTAATTTACCTGCTTACTTTGTTTCTTTTATAAAACTGATTTGATAGAATTAAGAAGTTTAAGAAAAGTTTATCAAGAACCTCTACAAATAGTAGAGTAATTATGATATGTTCATGATTACTACAGTACATAATAACTAACATAAAAATACAGAGAGAGTGGCTGCATTAATGTATGTCAACTTCATTGCAGTAAAATTAAAATTACCTGATTGACACCCCTTATCTCTTAAAACGCATTAATTTAAAAGTCCCTCGCTGACGAGAACGAGCATGTCGTGTCTAAACGATATATTTTTTTTAGCTACACACTCAAAGGCCCACACACAACGAGATTTTCCCTTGTGTCGTGAGTCCCTTGGAACATACACAAAGACACTCACGAACACCCATGAGTCGAGAACAAATATCTGCCTTTTACACACATATTTGCTCCGACTATGAAAAACCCAGGACCCATCGATCAACAGGCAGCGACATTACCACTCGCCCAAACTGACCATCCAAACAATAGTAAGAACTAAAACTATTAGTGGGGATTTTACGATAGTGGCGTCAGGAACAAACCTGAGACTGTAGGATTGTGAAGCCTTCATTCGGTTCTAATGGAAGACTGCAAGAGCCACTTTGCCATAATGACGTGATTGTTGCTTTTGAAGCGTTATTTCGCTTATTGGGTCGTTGGGAGAAAATCAAACCAGCAATGTTTTTTAAGAAACCTTTTAGCGACGTGAAAGGAAATTTCTTTGTAAATTTTGAAAGCCACTTGACCATCGAAGTATTAAGAAGTATTTTTATAGAACTCAAGCAGAAATAAAATTTACTAAGTGAAACTATAAAACTCTTTGCATACAAAAAATCATAAATATTAAGTGAACTATTGCATACAAAAAATCATAAATATTAGTTCATCCATGATCATGGTTCCATGATGGGTTAACTCTTGATCTCAATTTTGACCATAAAGGTCAAAGATGAGGTCGACGATGGAGCGAGTTAACCCAGAAAATGTCTATAAAGGCACAGCAAGCTGTTTGGCGTCGGACTTCGGTAGGAGGGTGGTCGCGAACCAGACGGCCCTTTATAGAGCCTACCACACCGCATGACACCATAGGACGACACCTCAGATTCAGAAAAATATGAAGTGTCGTTACCTGGGATGGATTATTAGGAGGCAGGTTTCATTTCTGTTTCCTTAGTTGCCTCTTACGACACCCACGAAAAGAGATGGAGTGGTGTTATTCTCTACCGATCAACACACGGCAAAAAATTCCATTCCAAAAAATTCCACCCCTAATTTTTCGACATTATCCTAAATAAATCTAAAACAAAAGAAGATCAAGGACTGATATTAAGCATAGTGTTTTTAAGACCTGCCAGTATACCACCTGAAAGAATGACCAAATCCATCGTTAGGGGGCCACTCTCGTTCGCTTAGCCTGCTTGACCCTTTATCCAACTTTGATGAGCTAAAGCATGAGAACGGGTAGTCCAAAAAATATGGATCTGGTCTTATCCTACGTAGGATTAAATGCCCTCCAACTTTTATGAAGGACAGTTTTCGATATTGTAAGTCCTTTACGAGATATAACCGAAAAATCGAAAAAATATCCCTTTTTTGATAATTTTTTACCCCCCACCACTTATGCACACCTCTGCCGAGGGGGAAAACTTAGGATAGTCTTATTTGGCAACAAATGAAGCTATTAAAATTATAAAATCTCTTGTAGGATTTAAATCCGATTTGAATTTTTTGTTGGTTTTATTCTGTTGACCTAATAATCTACTTTGCAACAAGTAATATGAGTCTGTAGTTCTCCATACGAGACACAGATGGCGCTAATCTAAAAGCACAACGTAAGTGCTTAGTAAGGGAATGAGAAATTTCGCCGCTTGACTTGAAGGCACGATAGCTCAGTTGGTTAGAGCACCAGGATATCTAATCTTAGGGACGTGGGTTCAATATTTTCCTTTCCCTAAAAATTATTTGTAATATCTATCACGCGAGTAAACGTTTTTAAAATACTAAATATACGTATAAATATTATGATAAACACACCACTTATAAAATTCTTCCAGACATTCGAAAAATAAAAACAATTATTGAACACTATTTTATTTTATCTGATAATACCCATGGTATTTATTAACATGTGGGAAGGTGAAGTGCTACACTTACACAAGATAAAAATAAAAACTTAGCTTTTTTCTTCTTTTCATTGATCAAATAAAACCAAGTCACATCTGAAATGAACTGGCAACTTTTGCTTGCAATTTATACATGCGCAGAATTTCTTCGTCAGCTATGTCTTTGAAAAACAGAACGGATTCAGGTCAAGTGAATATGACTTACGTCGAGCAAGAGGTACGAATAGATAGAATAAATTTAGCCGAAATTTATGAAGGAAATAAATATTCTGGAATCCTGCCGAGATCAGTTGTAGATGTAGATAAATTGGGAATGTTGAATAAAAAAATACATCCACTTATGGTTCCAATACACCCACCTACGCTCGTTTTATTTTGTCCTGACCATTTTTTTTTGTATTGGCTTTCAATCGTATCAAACGTTCTGACATTTTTATGCCGTTTAATATAAGTAAGTCTGAAACTTACTTAAAAATACATGAATCAGGCTAACGAGTTATAATAATGTAAATAAAATTTGAATATCTAATTAAACGACCCGGCGGCCTAGTGTGATAATCAAGGTAAATAGTACAAAATAATCGCGCAAAATGTTACATTAGAACTTTGTAACAGTGTAACATTATGTCTGAATAAACAATTTGAGTAAAAGATTTTTAAAGAGGAAACTTTTGTGTTACCACAAATACTAATACTATGTACCTTCATAAATTTTAATACAGCTTTCGAAAGATGCTATTGGTCAAGTCCCATTCAAAAGTAATAAGTATCAGTTTGACAATCGAAGTTAACAATAACTATCGCGAGATTGTCTTCTTACTCCGATATAGAGACGTGGAAAGGCTCCGGAGTTCACACTGCACAAGTTAACTTCACTTTATGGTCAACATAATATGATAGTAGTAAATAAAATATATTTATTTCACGGTTCCCACTTAAATTTATAGAAAATCTAAAAAAAAACTGTGCAAAAAATATGACCCATTTCGATTATATCATCTTCAGCTGGGCTATAATGATCGCCATGACTTACTATATATATCACGCGCTATCTCATGGTCACGTCACTGTTTCGACCAATGAAATTACGAGAAAGCGTCACGTGACCGCGCTATCTCATGGTCACGTGACTGTTTCGACCAATGAAATTACGAGAAAGCGTCACGTGACCATGAAATAACGCGTGAGATAATATGTCGTGGCGATCATCATACGCCTGCAGGTTCCATCAAAAAGTAATAATGCAAAATACACACTCAAAATCCCGCGAGGTAAGCTACCAATACGGTGTATTCTACGCTGTTACGAGTACCATAAAAGAATTTTGAAATTCTTTAACTTTACGTTTCGTGTAGCTGATTATAGTTAAGGGTAGATTCCACGATTGAACTATTTGCTAAGCTGTCTCTTACTCCCTGTATAACAATTTCTCATCACAGTGTAATTAACTATTAGGTACATAATTTATATTGATGAAAAAGTGAGGTTTATGAAAAGTGAGTGATTCATTTTTGTTAAATAAAACACTGTGCTTTTAACAAATTAATAATTTATTTTGTAATATTTGTCTGTACTGCATTCTTCTAGCAGATCACTCTTCTTCTTATCGTGTAGGTATAGTCAAGTATGTGGCGAACTTGGCTAACCCTGGTGTCAGAGTTTTTCAAACCATACAATGGCAGATCACTAATTAATTACATAAGCAAGTAAACCCGATTTTTTGTATAGTTTAGTTTGACATTCCGATGAAAACGGAATCTGTCTAAACACGAATCTGTCCAAAACGGAATCCGTCCAAAAAGGAATCTACTGAAAAAGGACTAAATCGTGTGTTTCACTGTACACGAAAGTTTTGCCAGTGTTTGAGCCTTTACAGGGCTAGTACACAGTGCAAGAAACTTTCGCATTTAGAAGCACATGTGCAGGTTTCATGCATTTTGTTAACGACCAAGTAAAAAAGTGCGCAGGTCCAGGTCCAGTGACCAAGCTTGTGACAATGTAACGTGAGCGCAGTACCTTCAAGTGCTTGAATAATAGCATTTAAAATCGACATGACTTTGGCGGAAAATCAATCTACGGCTAAGCGATACGCTGGCCCCCGAAGTTTTCCAGTTTTATCGTTTTGTCATGCGTTCTTATGATGAACGCAAGACAGATTGACGGGGCTGAAGAGTGCCTCCTTTTTTTGAGTCTTCTAATGAGGCTAACATAGATACTTAAGGTGTTCTAAAGCCTCAAGCAAATAAGATTTAAAAAAGACTTGGCAGGTCACATCCATAACCTATAAACCAATGGCTAGTAGGTAATTAATTAAACTTCAGGCGGAGACCTCTTGAGATCGGTGCAAGTTATAACGATCTATTCAATTAGTTCACAAGGAAGTAATTTGTTGCACAACTTCGTTTGTTGCAGGCTCGACAGTATCTAAAGTGGATACTAAGCAATAATTGTTCTACTTTAATATTCTTCTTCTATCATGACTAAGTATGTGGCGAACTTGATCAACTAGTACTCCTCTTAGTACTAGAGTAGTAAGAGGAGTTATAATACCCCACTTCTTCAGTAGGGGGTTAAAAAGCGAAATTCATAACTTTGAAAAGGGCACTTAAAATAAGTCCTAAAATAAATAGCTTTAGTATATGAATATGATTTTTTAATCGACGGCATTGAAATACCAAAGGTATCAAATTAAAGTGTATTGGTAAGTGATTAAAAACAAGCTTTACCTTAAACGGGTCATCATCATCATATCAGCCTATTGCAGTCCACTGCTGAACATAGGCCTCCCCCAAGGTGCGCCACTTTGCACGATCCTCCGTTGTTTTCATCCAGCTACTACCCGCTATCTTCTTTAGGTCATCTGACCATCTGACTGGGGGGCGTCCTACACTACGTTTGCCAAGACGTGGTCTCCATTCGAGAACCTGTCTACTCCAACGCTCGTCGGTTCTGCGACAAACATGGCCAGCCCACTGCCACTTCAAATTGCTACACTTTTGGATAATATCCATCACTCCGGTTTTCGGAAAACATGCAATATTACGTTTAATATGTAACAACTAATTTAAACTAAAATCTTCTGTAAATATGGGAATTAAATTTTCTTTTGGAAAGTGCATTATTACATTCTAGAACTTAAGGCTCTATTTGCTTTTTGAGTGGTGAATTTACTCTAGATATACTACTTATACTAATGGGTGGGTTTCTTCACGATGTTTTCCCTCATCGAAAGAGCATTTGTTAGTATGCAACTAATGTACATAACAGAGAAAACGACTCAATATTATGCGGCATCAGCCCTTTGCTGGCTGTATTTAAGCGTTGAGTCAAAGAGCACTACCTTTCCCTGCAATAGGCTATTTATTTATTCATGTGTATATATATATATATATATATATATTGATATATTAATTTATTATTTTTGTAGTATAAGTTTAATTATAGTATAGTTTATGTAGGTATATTACGTATTTTGAACGCTCTATCTGCCTTTCAGATCAACTTTCCATGGCTCGTTAGAAATTTATTTTTAGAGATAAGCTAACCTTTTGTGTCGTATTTTTGTTTATAATTTTATGTATATTTGTCATGTGTACAAAGAACTGTAAATAAATCGAACTGGGTACCTCTCGCTTACGAATCTGATCTGCTAGTCGTTAAAGACCACCGACGCTCCATCAGTGCACTTCTTTTTTTTATTGTGAAGGTATAGTCAAGTGTGTGGCGAACTTGGCAGTAATATTACATATAGATCTTTGTAGAAACTCTTCAATTGTATAATGTTTGCAATTGACACTTAACCGGCCTGGGTGTAATTAATAGCTTATGTAAACTTAGTTTATATTAATGGCCTAGCACATTCACAAACAGATTGTTAATGAAATGAATCGGATACTGAATTAATTATTTTTAATTAATCATCATTAATCATGTTTTTTTTCAGCATCATATAAATAAAGTTGTGGGCAAAAATCTAGTAGTCGTATATAATAGTAGCCTTTATACTCAATATGCTAAAATGTACTGGGCGAGCGAAAGTAGACCTCTTAAGAACACTACCATCTGCGGAATTACATCCCCCATCAGCCCATTTACGTCTCCACCGAGAGGCACAGGCCCTCCTTCGAAACAGGAAGGGGATTAAGGCCATAGTCCACCACGCTGTAAAAGACATTAATACAAAAGACACTGGTCGGGATACCGGTTGGAGGCGAGCTTTTTTTCTTATTAATCCTTACTGTTATTATAACTATGTAAGTTTGTTTGTTTGTTACATTTTAACACCTAAACTATTTAACCGATTTTTATGAAATTTGATACAGAGATAGATTAGACCTTGAGGAATGACGTAGGTTACATTTTATCCCAGAGCTGGGTAAGATATAACCTGTAGTCCACGCGGGCGCAGCCGCGGGCGGAAAGCTAGTCTTAACATATAAAACAAAGTCGGGTTTGTTTGAACATAAACATGGCTTTAGGTATCTCTCTTTCAACCTCTCGGGTGGTTAATCAGTCCATGAAACTGAACAACTTCCCCAAGGAACATAGGTCAAAATACAAAACAAAAATATTGATCTCCCATACAAAATGAAATGAATATGCTGATGAAAATTGTATGGGAACTCAACAATTTTTTTTTCGTATTTTGGCCTATGTTCCTTGGGGAAGTTGTTCAGTTTCACGGACTGATAAACCACCCGAGAGGTTGAAAGAGAGATACCTAAAGCTTGTATAACTTGAAAACGGCTGGACCAATTTTGATAAAATTTAATATGAAGGTAGCTGATACCCTGTGTTAACACACAGCCTACAACATTTTCTCAAATTCCTTCGGGAACGAAGTCCCGGGCGGAAAGCTAGTAGCATAAAAAAAGGCTCTATGTATTAGGTGTTTTAATTAACTTACTTTCTAACAAAGAAGGTCTCATAAAGTAAGAATAACAAAGTCCATATTTATTTCCCAAACTTTCCAAAACACTCATCTAAATTTTACCTTCAACGGCAGAGAAGCCTAAAAATATTCTTGCCAAAAAGTACGGCGAGCCAGGAAACTGCTGACGGCTCAAAAATAAAATTGTGATTTTAATAAAATGCAAATGGCAGTCTCAGCCATGATGGAGCGACGAGCAGACGACTCACTCTATATAGTAGGTGCGACTTTATTACTTATGTGAAACCATACACATGCAGATAAATGGGTATCTATATGTATAAAAAATAAAATAAAATAAAAAGCATTTATTTCTTCACTCCAAGTAATCCTTACTTCCTTACTATATATTATATACTAGCTGTCCGCCCGCGGCTCCGCCCGCGTGGACTACACAGGTTATATCGTGCCCAACTGTGTCCTTTCCCAGGCTCTAATCTATCTCTGTACTAAATTTCACTAAAATCGGTTCAGCAGTTTAGGCGTGAAAGACCAGTGTTTCCCAGTGGTCATATTGATGGTCAGACTGGTCTAGCCAACAACGGACAGACATACAGACAGAGTTAATTTCGCATTAGTATGGATAATATTATAAATAGGCTACATTTTATCCCACAGTAGGGCACGATATAACCTGTAGCCCACGCGAGCGGAGCCGCGGGCGGAAAGCTAGTTTAACATAATTTTAACAATTCAACTTAATAATAAAATTTAGAATTTTTTAAATTAAGTTTTATATCATGTTTTAAATCCCTTAAAAGGTAAATGCCTCTTCTGTTCCTTCCCACCAGAAGCCAATCCCTGCCCGCTGTACCCACCAGGTCAGCTGACCATCGTTTGATAGGTCTTCCCACTTTTCTTCTAACTATTGGTCCCTTTTCTTCTACCTATCTATACACAGACCTATATCTTGATTTAGGTCTATGTATCTATAGTATATATGTACAGAGATCATTAATATAAAGAATCTTACATGCAAAAGAACTAGTAATAACCTCATTCTTCTTTTAAAATTTTATAAAATTCATAATTTTCATACAAAACAGTCGGCCATTACTCAGTCAGCTGTTGTCTTTAGACGTCGGTTCATAGCCAAAACAAATCATGAATCACTGCCAAATCCTGTGACGCTAGGAGACGGCGCATTACCGAAGGGGGGAAGTAGGGAATCGTATACTTATTGTATTGTATGGAAGCTTTTGTAGTTCGGTGCCAATCGAGACTTTTAACGACATGTATATTTTTTTAGTAAGCCTTCTATCTCACTGTTGGGCAAAGGTCTATTTGTAATTTCAACATCCATTTTATGCAAAGGCGGTCTTAGAATTAAATTAAAAAATACTTGGAGATGTGTAACGCAGCGGAATCAAAAAACACTATAGTAATAAAACCTACACACTCAAAGGCTGAGATTTTCCCTTGTGTCGTGGGTGGTGCAGATCACAAAAAGCCCGTTTTTCTTTTCTTAGCGACAAAACGAAGAAACATATCGATGTAATTTTTTTACAATAATTAGGGCCCATCCTTTCCAAGTCAAATGTGTGGCGAACTTAAATAATACTGATGTCAAAGTTTTCAAACCGCCAAACAGCTCCAACTTGATTTAAAGACTGTAGTCAATCGACAATAGCCGGGACCGACAACTTGGCACGTTAAGGAAACGCTCGTAATAAATTGTCAATATGGTTACCCATCGAGTTATTCACTGATCGGTTCAAAAACCAAGCGCTACTAGGCTACGAGCAACCAAAAGTCACATAATTCAATCTTCACGCGAACGAAGATTTTGTAGAGAACATTTGTACATACACACATAAGCTCACGCCCATAATCCCTAACGGTATAGGCAAAGCATCAGTGGTTCCAGAACCACTAGCTAGATGCTATGTTTGATGCAAATTTTAAAGGTTATTAACCGACTTCAAAAAAGGAGGAGGTTTTTCAATTCGACCGTATATTTTTTTTATGTATGTCCGCGGATAACTTCGTCGTTTATGAACCGATTTTGATTATTCTTTTTTTGTTGGAAAGGGAGTATCTCAAGGGTAGTTCCATGGTAAGGAAACCAGGATCTGATGGTGGAATCCTGAAGAAATTGAGGGAAACTCTCGAAAAATTGCCTTTTTGGGATTGAAGTCGGTGACTCTTACGTTTTTGACGTGGAAAATTATGGAAAAAGTTGCATAATGATGAGAAGTGGTCAGCCTTTCGCCCATTGTACAACAAAACTCTCGCATCCCTCTTACAAACTTTTACTGTATGCCTGCGAATAGAAGTAGCTGGCACATTCTAAGTTTTTCTTTCACTCCCAGACCAGCTTGGAAGTGCTGTCTTCTACATTTGTATTCTAAAGTATTAGTTTGCTTACTGTAAAATGTCTTCACTAGAGTATGGGGTTAATTCGTCAGACGCATTTGGCGGGGATAAAATTTCCGGAACAGGAATGATGGAATGAAATTTCGGCTGTTATGAGATGTTTGTCCAATAATTTGTCAGTTCTTTGAGGCAAAGGTCTTTCTCGGAATAGCCACGTGAGAACCCATTAATTAAATTTATTAAAGCAACTAACCACACCACGACACTACACATTGCTTGTCTGTTCCTATTATTGTAAACATTTGCTCTTTTTTTGTTTTCCTTTGCTTTAACTTTGTTTGTTTTGTGTCGTGTACTGTGTTTTATGAGTGAATAAATGTTATATCTGTCTACACATAACAAGCAACAGTGGAATTTCAGCGTAAGACTTATATAATACTTTGATGTGCTCTACCTAGTATGACACTCTCATTTGTCTCATACTACGTACAATAAAAAAATATTATTTGATCAGTTGCATTCAAATAGCCATCTCGGAAATTTCAAAATCAGTTTTAATGTAACACAAATTTTATAATAATTGAAAGCTGTGTTATAATAAATCTTGCAAACACAAATCGTTCTATTTTATATAGACGACAAACTTATAATAACCATTTTAAAGTTAAGAGTTTGAAAAGACCAGGAAAAATACAACACACTCCATCCTTTAAAACAACTCTGTCATGTTTAATCTTCTTGTAAACTTAAAAAAGGTAAATCCATTCATTACATGAATCTAAGCTTAAAGTAAAAAAAGTTGGCTCAAAAACTTTCATATTCCGAGCCAAGAAGCTAATCCTGTCTCCTCTTATAACTGGAGCAATTTTTATCCTCAACTTATGTTAGGCATGGGAAAGTTGACAGGACAAAGAGCTAGCTATTATGTGTCTAGATCAATATTATCTTTTTCTGAATTTGTTTGAAATTACTACGAATTTTCTAAAATCACTTTAATAATTTTACATTCACTTTCATTCTCAAGTTTAAAACAATTTCAAGGAACTGTAGTTTTGCTACATCAATGATTTGATAAGTTAAACGATTAATAAGAAACTAAATAATAAAGTGTACAATTGGGCAAGAGAAAATAAATCGTAAAATTCTGAAAAAACTCTTTTTCAAAAAGTGCTCCAATCAATGTTTTTACATCACTTTATTAATATTTTCTTTGTTAATTAAAGTTGTATTTCATTGCACCCCAAAATACTTTTAATTTTTGTTCATTCCATCAAATGAATTGGTAACACGGCGACATTTTAGGGAAAACATAATATATAGTACCAATGATGAGTGTTCCTGTAACTCTCATGTAACATATCTCTTTTATATCTTTTTTCCCGTGACTAACTAGACTTTATTCCTTCGGGAGTTATTTTCTTGGATACCTACCTACAAGTCTGTGAAGTTTATACCCATTTGTCATTTAGTGCCCAGAGACTGGAGTGAAGTGTACTTTTACACAGATAGGCGTAGTGAGCCTCCAGAGAGTGTTTGCCAAAAAACTTATACCTATTCAATTTCTTTTTGACATTATTTGTATGTAAGTAAAAGGCCTCCTTACATATGTTGTGCTTATGAGCAATCCTTGTCGTGTAGGTATAGTCAAGTGTGCGACGAACTTGACTAACCCTGGTGTCAGAGTTTTCGACCCGTCAAATGGCCTCTTTTTTATTTATTATAAGATGGGTGAACTCTTGACCTTAATCTTGACCATAAGGTCAAAGATGAGGTCGACGATGGAGCTAGTTAACCCAGAAAATGCCTATAAAGGCACTGGTACTCCCACGCACCGACGGAACACAGCAAGCTGTTTGGCGTCGGACTTCGGTAGGAGGGTGGTCGCGAACCAGACGGCCCTTTACAGAGCCTACCACACCGCATGAGACCATAGGACGACACCTCAGATTCAGAAAAAAATGAAGTGTCGTTGCCTGGGATGGATTACTAGGAGGCAGGTCTCATTTGTGTTTCCTTAGTCGCCTCTTACGACACCCACGAAAAGAGATGGGGTGGTGTTATTCTCAACCGATCACCACACGGCCTCTGACTTGGTTTAACGACTGCAGTCAATCGACAACAGCCAGGACCACCGGCTTAACGTGCCGTCCAAGGCACGGAAAGGTCGTGGTAAATTGTCATTTCGGTCACCCATCAGACTCCCTGCCTCTGTGTATGTTGTTTAATCTCCCTGACCGGTTCAGATCAGCGAGTGCCACTGGACTACGAACTACGACCGCTTAGTTCTACGAATGTTGACATGATCTTGTGTTCAAATGAAGTTACATTATTTTATTAATTTTTGATGACTACAAGGTAAGAAATATTTCAAACGAATCAATTTCCTTGTAATCAATTCTAAACTACTATATAATTAGTCATGATTCTGATGAAGAATTAACTTACTGTGGCAATGGAAATTAAAAAAAAACGTCTTTTTTAATTTAGTATTTTAAAACGCTAACCGCTTGAAGGGTATTCAGAACTTCCATTTCCTTTTCACAGGAATTTGTTCCATACAATATTTAAAATGCTCGTACCTGCTTAAACAAAGTACACAAGTACATCCTTACTAATATTATAAACGCATAAGTTTGTATGGATGTTCGGATGTTCGTTACTCTTTCACGCTGGTATGGTGGTAGCTGACATCCTGGATTAACACATAGGCAACACAATTTTCCCAAATTACTGCGGGAACGAAGCCTCGGGTGGTAAACAAGTAATACATAGATACAAAATTACAAAAACAAGAAAATAAATCAGTATGGCCAACACAAAATTATAGAACCGCATTATTTCTTCAAATAAACGTCGTCAATAGGATACCTTGAATCGCCATATCTTGGAAGTAATATCAGGTCAATCGGTTTATCAGATAGGAGATATTTCCCATTTTGAGGCCGTTCCCTCGCTATTGCGGTAGATCACGCATGTCTTAGACACCATTACGGCTGCGTGGTTTGCGATAGTGTTGCTATACTTTGGTAAATCAAAAGGAGACTAATATTTTCTTAACATTTTTGTTGCTAGTTTGAATTGGGGAAAATTATGTAGCCTATGTATTAATTCAGGGTGTCAGCTACCTCCATACCCAATTTTATCAACATTGGTCTAGCCGTTTGAGCGTAAAGGATGTAACAAACATCCATACATACATCTGTCCATCCTGACATACTTTCGCATTTATAAAATTAGTAGAATTTATTAAATCAACTAAATTTTCTCTCGGGACTTTGTTTCCGCGAGAATCATGTATTATTCTGTGTCTGTCTAAGCTATATTACTGCAAAGTTACGGATCCAAATCATTTATAATCCGATTAGTTGTTTTTGGGTGATAAACATTCATGCATCTATCTTCACAAACTTTCGCATCTATAATATTAGTAGGATAATATTATGGTCATACAATACAATCAATTGTTCGTCATACAATACAATTGAGTGACGATATTCGTAAGGTAGCGGGCAGTGGTTGGAGGAGGAGAGCTGAAGACCGAGCTCAGTGGCGTGCTATAGGAGAGGCCTATGTCCAGCAGTGGACTGACACAGGCTGATGATGAATACAATTAATAAATTGGTTGATTGAAAATTGAAATTTAGCTAAGAGCTTTTGTCAATAACAGTCCGCCCCGAATAGGTCCAGTGGGAAAAGTGCCTATCCCACTAGCCGTATTTCCTTGTTGGGATAGCCAGAAGGTATTTAGGTTTAATGGTCTTAATTTCTTATTCAAGAAATGGCGTCATTTATATAATAAACCACAAATAACATGTTTATGCAGTTATAAGGCCGTACAAAAGTTAATAACTGGGTACAATACATCATAAATCAACATTACACCAACTCGTTACACACTATCCGTGATTTAGCTTTTCACGGATAGTATGTAACGAGTCTCAGGTTTTGAAAATACTTTGAAGTGGGAATTTACCATGCCTCGATAACCACTGGTTCTTGTGAGAACTTTACGTTTATACTAATATTGTAAAGAGAAAAGATTTGTATATTTGTGGGTTTGTATATCTGTATGTTTGTATTTTTTTTAACAGCCCTTTATCCGTTCCCACCGATGGGCACGGGTCTTCCTTCGAAAGACGAAGGGGATTTAGGCCATAGTCAACCACGCTGCACTGGCCCAATGCGGGTTGGTGGACCACTCGTCTTTCGTAAATGAATTTTCTTGAACGAGCGGGTTTCATCACGATGTTCTCCTTCACCGCTAAGCAAGTGTTAATTAGAAAATTAAGACCAATTAGTGGTACGGGCCCGCACCGGGATTTGAACCCGCGACCTTCCGATTACGAGTCTGGCTCAGTACCAACTGTGCTATCACTGCTGTTTGTAATAAAAAGGCTAAAAAACCTACCGATTTGTATATTGTACCAATAAAAAAAACTTGTTATTAGCGAGTAACATAGGCTACATAATTTTTTCCGATTCCCTGAATAGAGATATTTAGTATTAGAGATATTTTTTAGAAGCTTTTACCATATCTAGAATATTTAACTTCAGACTTGAACTATCTTAAATTGTGCAAAACATTGCTCCAAAAAGCTCTGTTTCATATTCTCTACTTCATATTTTTCATATAATTTTCCATCAGATAGTGCGTACGAAAGTAAAGTCATTGCTGACACCACCATATATATTCACGTACTTGAATACTAACGATAATGCTTTGGCAAACCCGTAACAATGGAAAAATTACTACCAACTCCACCAAGACTTATGAACTCCATAGAAAAATAAGTATTTTATGGGACTTTGCGAACCTTCTAATCTGTAAAAGGAATCAGATACCAAAAAGCCTGGTTTTTATACAGAAATAGGGCTAAAAGATAAGTGTATATCGTCATCGTATTTATTTGATAGCATGCCTATATTGAGCACTTAAAATGTTTCAAGATAAGTTTATATGTAAAGGGTTGGGGAGATAGTTTGACAGTCCTCTGGGAAATATAACCTCAAATGTAGGGTAGGTTGAAGAAAAGATGTAAAACATTTTTTTTGCGTGATGTTCAAAATGTAATATACATATTACAGTTATTTTTATGTATCCCTTGTATTCTAAGCTAACCGGTATCTGCGGTAATAGAATCTAATGTTTCTCTTGGTAACTCCATAAACATGTATTTACATCAAATAACGTTTACCGTATTAGGTAAAATGAATCATATTAAATCTATACTAATATTATAAAGTGGATTTTTTTATATTTTTGTATGTTTGTATTTTTGTATGTAACGAATAAGCTCTGAAACTACTGGACCGATTTTAAAAATTCTTTCACCAGAGTGCTACATTATCCATGAGCAACATAGACTACATAACTTTCCTGAATTCCCACGTCAACGAAGTACCGAGCGGGATGCTAGTATTACATATTTATGAAGATATTATATTAACATACGTAATATGATAAAAGAATTTGATAAGAAATAGTGCAAAAAATAATAGATTCGATAGATTTTTTCCGAAAGGGATAAATTAAACAACAACAAACTGACATAAGTCAGCAGACATCATTACTATTATTCATCATAATTCGAACGGCTCGACACTGCAAGGAAAAATTTATACTACCATTGCCCTCTATGTTCCCAGCTTCTAGTATCACTTTTACAATTTTGCCGTGCCGTTTTAGAATTATAAAAAGCCCCATTGCAAAGGTGGTATTTTGATGTTTTGTGTAACTGCTTATAACTCTTTAAATGGTTAAATTATTTTTTATGAAATGTAGCTAAAAACCATCTTCATTAAGTCAGCTTTCAAATTAAAAAATCGCATCGAAATCGGTCCAGTTGTTTAGGAGCTAAGACGCCACTGACCGACACACAGATACACACATCCAACTTAGAATACCCCTCTTTTTTTCTAGAGGGTTAAAAATAGGTAAACACTATTTAAGAGCTAATTCAATTACTATAAGCTAATAACTCCCTAACAGATACAACAAATACACCAAAAGAAAACATCAATCCGAGCCTCTAATCAATAGATACCTCTCCGGCACTAGGCCCCGATTCTGTAACTTCAGTTGTGTGTCGATGGAATGGTCGCCATTTTATCCGTTCAGGTAGCAAAATTGAGCACTATTTAATTTTCATATACTCGCTGACAACCACCCCGACCAGCAGCGCCACAGCCAACCGAACGTAAAGTTGCAAATTACCTAGCAACTGAAAAGTCAGTTGACGGTCGCGCCACCAGTCAAAGCAGCCGTCATTAAATTTTTGAAATTTGAATAGTTCTCAATTTCGCCACCTGAATGGACAAAATGGCGACCATTCCATCGACACACTGATTATCTGTTAAACAAGCAACCTTGAGAATAAATTGCTCAGTTCCAGGGTTATTCAGATGTTAAGTCAATTAATATTAGAAATAAGGAAATTTATATGATTGAGTTAAAAAGAGCGACCCTCGGAGTTTCATGCCTATTCTTCTCCTAAAGAAGACTGCACCTTCGCGAATAGATGCAAAGTCAAAAACGCTAATGTAATTCACTATTTTTGTATTTATTATGACCTTTTGAAGAAACTTTTCGTATGTTCTATGAAAATAAAACAATTTTTGACTTTTTTTTGACACAACTTAAGTTACAGAATCGGGGCCCTGCTCGCCTGCACCGATGCATTATGCAGTATGCAGAAACGTTCGAACCAGTGGGTGATGGACTGATTGCTCTTCTAACGAACTGGCTCTAGGCTTTTTAGAAGGCTTCAGAAGCGATTGAATGAATTTTTGTTTTTGTATTTTTTTACGCTAGCTTTTGTTTAAACTTCTTTTGTGATAGGCAAAAAGGGAGACAAAGGTTTAACTAAACTTTATTGGTCTGACTTTTGTTCATCAGAATTGACAGAAGATTTTTTTAGTTCTATGAAAGTATGTTAACTAACTGTTTTAAAATTGTAAAGTTATCTCGTAAATTGTTTACTAATTCTCATGACTATACGTTGTAATAAAAATAAATTATCCAAGTTCTCTTTCAAAGAACTCTTTAAAGTTCGAGTGAATAGGCATTTTCTGGGTGAGCTTGCTTCATCCGCGATCGCATCTTCGCCCTTGTGCTAGAGTGTGGACAAGAGCAAATCTATTATTAATCAAATAAAATAAAAATAATTTAATCCTTTTTCGAAATACGTCCATTCTTGCTTCCCCATTTTAACGCGGATATATCAAGTATCAGTCCTGCCTGCTCAAGATTTCTCTCAACATTACTGGGTTAACTGGAAGAGATCTGCTTGTGGGATAAGTCCACCTTTGTACCAAATGTTGCTTTGTGTTTTTTAATCAGTGTCTGCTTTGTAATTTTGTTATACAATAAAGGATTTACACACATACATACATAATCGTTTGAATTTTACAAAAGTTCCGACTCAGTTAGAAGAACGTATCGCTTAATTGAACACTAAGCTGTCTAATATAACAGCACACCCTGTTGTTAATCATACCTGAAAATGAGCCAGTAATGAACTAAAATCCCCAACAAAGATGAGAGGGTTGATACACGGTGGTACAGCTGTTTTCACACGAGCATGCTTGGTTAATGATTTTAGCAAGAGGTAATTTTAAATACCTTACCGCTTCTACTTTACGATTGTTAACGCTACACAATCAAAAGGCCCATCTTAAGATTTTCCCTTGTGCCGTGGGTCCCTTATAACATACAAAAAGACAGTCACGGATACCTATGACCCGTGTAAAAACATCTGCTTTGTACATAAACATTTGCTCCGACCAAGATTCGCACCCAGGACACGTCGATCAAGAGACAGCGTCACCCCTACTCAACCAAACCAGCCGTCACCAAACCAAACAGTTGCACGACTCGTGAGTGTTATAGATAAGTCTACAAATAACTTTCTGTCGGACTTTTCGTATCGAGTAACATGAGAAAAACCGTTATGCAATTTCAAATTTCACATTACGACAGGGGTCTATTCCACTACTCGATGGCATCTTAATGGCGGTTGAATGACAATGGTGAAAATTTTATCCGTTCAGGTTTTTTTATTACTATAAGATGGGTTAACTCTTGACCTCAATCTTGACCGTAAAGGTTAAAGATGAGGTTGACGATGGAGCGAGTTAACCCAGAAAATGCTTATAAAGGCACTGGTACTCCTACGCACCGACGGAACACAGCAAGCTGTTTGGCGTCGGACTTCTGTAGAAGGGTGGTCGCGAACCAGACGGCCCTTTACAGAGCCTACCACACCGCTTGAGACCATAGAACGACACCTCAGATTCAGAAAAAAATGAAATGTCGTTGCCTGGGATGGATTACTAGGAGGCAGGTCTCATTTGTGTTTCCTTAGTCGCCTCTTACGACACCCACGGAAATAGATGGGGTGGTGTTATTCTCAACCGATCACCACACGGTAATTTAAAATTTCACATTACGACAGGGCGTCCATTCCACTACTCGATGGCATCTCAATGGTGGTTGAATGACAATGGTGAAAATTTTATACGTTCAGTTTGCAAAATTCAGAACTATCGGAAAGTCATACACTTGATAACAACCGCCCCGACCAGCAGCGCCACCGCTAAGTTAAAAACTACCTACATAGTCAGAATTGCTTTATTTCATAGAACATTTAGATATTACTTGAAATAAACCAAAGTAGTGAACCACATTCTTTTATAAACCTTCGCGCGATAGAAATAGAAATAGAAAAAAAATCTTTATTTTATAGGACATTCAGGATGTCACTTAAAACAAGTCAAGATTACAATGAAATACATACAAACATACATTAAGATTTAAATACATACATACGCATTCGTTTTTTTGACCCTACTGACTCTACGCCTATTCACAAAGGTGCAGTCTTCCTCAGAGAAGAACAGGTAAGAAACTCTGAGGTTGCTCTTTTAAATTGCGTTACAAATTTTCCTATTTACTACTTATTTACGATTCATGCACATCCGTATGTGCAAGATTTGTATCGCACGGCGCGTAAACCCACGCGCGACGGGTTAACTCTACGTTTGTTTGCAAAGGTCTTTTAGGCCAGTGTTCACCAAAAATTTAACCAACGATTAGCAGCTAACCAGAGATTTGACAATGTCATTTTCATACATTTTTTTTGACATTTTGTCTGATTAGCTTCTAACTGCAGTTTAACCGTTGGTTATATTTTTGGTGAACACGGGCCCTGCTATAGACGATCCCTACCAATAGTTATTGAATCTACAATATTTACTCGGTAACCTAAATTAACTTTTAGAAGTTAAATATCCGAAAGAACTCATCTATAGGAAAAAAAAGTGTGATTTTGTACTTGCTTAAATTATTCTGTATGTCGTACTATCAAATGAAAGAATCCCTTTCCATTTACTTTAATTCTTAAAAATTTAAATGCATTAATTCAAACCTAACCAGAATGTCCAAAATATATTCACCGCATCTTAAGCAAGTTCGCACTGCCAACATTTCGGCCAAACATTCCTCAAACAACATCTGAGATCGGTTCGTGTGGATGCAGCCTTATGTAAATTGCACCATGTTTACAATGCATCAGCCGACAGCTGCACAAATATGCGCTTCATGTAAATATGCGCTCTAATGCAATGGGAGATGATGTTTGATTAGGTAATAGAAAAGTTGTGGGTTTTGATAAGACCCTTGTTGAACTGCAGGCCGAGTATGATAGTGACAGCGCCGCGACAACACCGCGGTCCTATGTCAACATTGACAACGCCATAGGGCGAGCAAGCCTTTGCGCGGGACCCTCGCGCAATCAAAGTGAAGTTTCAGCGTGAGCCGAGCGCGAGTTTGTCGTTATCTTGCTAGAGCTGCAGATGGGTAATTTTTTAGGTTGCCTGGAAGAGATAAAGCCGTCTTTATTTAGATAATTTTATTTTCTTTATTTAGATACTAGTCATATTATTTATTTTTTGTAATTCTATCTACAATGACTGTTTCTATCAATCATATTTACACCATTACTTGATAATGAAACCTACTCTGAATCTCATGAGTTCAGAGTAAGTACGTTATATGAAATTCATTTAATGCTCATGAAATTCAGAGTAGGTTATACAACAATATATAACACATACCATACACTCACGCATACTATCCATATCGCAAAGGCACAGAATTGAGTGGCTCCAAAACTAATTTTTCACATTATTACATACATACATACGCTCATGCCTATAATCACAGTGGTTCTAGAACCATCGTAGACAAAAATTGTGAGGGTTATCAGATTATCAAAAAAGAAAGTCGAAGCAACTTCTAAAGCTAAATAGAAAGGACATCAGGATTGTGGTGGGTCTGCTCACGGGACACTGTCCACTGAACCGACACCTAACAATAACGGGCTTAAAAAGTGACCCCACCTGCCCAGAATGCGACAAGGAGGAAACAAGTCTCCATTTCCTGACTGAGTGTCCAATGTACGCGCTGGTAAGATGGGAGATAATAGGCATGGATGAGGTAAAAGAAGAACAAATACAAGAGCTTAGCATAAAAGATATAATTGGTTTGCTAAAGCTTCGGGTAGGTTCAGAGAGGTGGAACTGTCAGTGCAGAGGTAAAACTCATGCGCTGTCTGGGTGAAATGGTCCCAAATAAGTGGACTGATCACCCGCCTGCCGCCTGTGCCTGACGGGCGTCCCCTCCATAGATAGATAGATAGATAGATAGATAGATAGATAGATAGATAGAGGGTTATCAGATGGAACAGGTTGTATAATGGTGAGAGGTGGTCAGCCTTTCGCCCACTATACAACAAAACCCTCGCATCCCACTTACAGACTTTTACTTTTACGGGAAGAGTAGGTAGCTGGCACATTTTAAGTTTTTCATTCACTCCCGGTCCAGCATGGAAGGATTAGAACGTATGATAAAAGCATTAAAGTAAGACGTTAACCTTTAAGATGCCTTCAAATATTACCCAAACAATTTGGAAAGGCCATTTCGAGCCACCTTTCTAAATAAGTCGTTATATTTGCCCCGACTAACCCTTCCCGCCAACAAATTGGCAAACAGCTCCATCGCAAACACTTGCAAGTAATTTCGAAGCTACAAGTACTTACCTTTTTATTAGCTAAGCATTTTAACGGCTAATTTGGATGTGTTGGTTTATGCAAACGTTAACAAAGAAAATCTGTGAGGGAAATAAATTTACTTACAAATATTGGGTGCCTTTATTAATAATAATAACTCTTTTTACTTTTTTTCTTTAACCGTGTGGTGATCGGTTGAGAATAACACCACCTCATCTCTTTCCGTGGGTGTCGTTAGAGGCGACTAAGGAAACACAAATGAGACCTGCCTCCTAGTAATCCAACCCAGGCAACAACACTTATTTTTTTTCTGAATCTGAGGTCCTATGGTCTCATGCAGACCCTCCTACCGAAATCCGACGCCAAACAGCTTGCTGTGTTCCGTCGGTGCGTGGGAGTACCAGTGCCTTTATAGGCATTTTCTGGTTTAACTCGCTCCATCGTCGATCTCATCTTTGACCTTATGGTCAAGATTGAGGTCAAGAGTTAGCCCATCTTATAATAAAAATATAAATAAATAAATAAAAACCCTTACTATCGTTAGGCCAAAAGCCCGCAGTAGTAAGTAAATTGAACAACTTTAAAATAAAATAAAAATAAATAATAATAAATCGTTTATTTCAGGCTTTGCCCATATTTCACCATTAGAAAGCTACGTTATCCCCGATGGACATAGGTTACATCATTTTCCCGAATTCCCACGGGAACGAAGTCCCAGGCGGAATGCTAGTTGTTAAATAAGACAACTGTGTATTAAAAAATTAAAGGCACCTTAAATACACACAAACCAACTTACTGATGCAACTATTCAGTGTAATGAGTTGACCTGCCAAATTCTGGATTACGGTCAAGAGTACTCCGAATAGGAAACAGGACTAACAGCTAAGAAAAAGCATCTTATGAGTCGTTTCCAATTTTGGTTTAACTTGTTGTGTATGAAATGTTACTGAATAAAAAACCTGCAATTTTTAACATAAAGGAATACAAAAATGAATAATTACTTAGCATTACTTATTTACTAAATCTACGAAATACTACGAAACGTCTCGTAGCACTCGTAGCAACCATTAATTTCGTAGCTCACAGCGTATCATTACCGAGCACTATTTTCTACATCCAAATTTTTAATGAAAGCTTTTACAAACATAAATCTATGTAGCTGTTTCACCAGACTTTCAACTTACAAAGGACACATACAATTCTCTGTCTTAAAAGTTAGTGAATAAAGTTGAAATTCGTCCAACTGTTTCAGATTTCAACATCAGCTGTTAAGCGCCCGTTCTCCTTTCGGGGTTGTCGTACCCTCAAGGTCAGAATAACATAACCTATCTTTATAATACTTACGTTCAGTTCTCTCCAAAAGGTTTTGTTGCCATTTTACACCACTTGAAAGTTAAATTTATTTTTATAGGACACTCACTTTACTAGCATTGAATCAACATAAATAAATAAATATTCTTTAACAGTACACACAGTGCTCTCCAGCCCCAAACTAAGCAAGGCTTTTACGATGGGTGCTAGATAACTAATAGGGTTTTTTTTAATTTTTTTAAGCGAATAGGTTCGCTCTTGACCACAGTTTAGCCCAGGGGCAAAGATGTTATAGTGTGCGTTTTATAATTCAAACGGCACGGCACGGCACGGCAAAAGTTTTATTACCATTGCCCCTTATGTTCCCAGCTTCTAGTATAACTAGAACATAGGAGGCATTGGTTTTACAATTTTTCCGTGCCGATTCATACTTTTTTTTTAAATACATACAAATACATATTATACTCAAACACCCAGACTTCTCACAAAGATATGAACATTTAATAAGCTTTGTTAAGCAGACCAGGCACCTATGTAGTTTCTAACCATATTTCGCACAAAAAGACAATAATAAGAAGAGCGTGTATGAAGCGAATAATAATCATGAACGTGGAAGAAGCGGAAAAAGTGTGTTTGGATCGTACCAGGTGGCAATCTGTGATCTCTTCCTACCCCAATGGGACAATGGTGTGAGCTTGTGTATTTGAGAAACTGCGTAAACTATTTACCAATTAGGTTCGAACATGAAAACGCTGTGGAAATTAGAAACATGTTATTAAGGGCTCAAAAGGACATCTAAATAAACACTTCAAACCTCATTATTAGCAGAATAACGTTATTTAATTGAATAATACTTTGAATAGATAGATATTTCGATAAAACGATTTATTCATTGACCAGCTAAAACCACTTTGACACTAACAACTCTTGGTAAAAGAAGGTACATAGTTTGTCAACAAAACGTGATAATGTCAAGCTTTGTATAGTTGGTAAACTATGTAATCTGTTCACAAATTCACAAACAACGTAGTTTTTTTTAAACAAAAATCTGTAAATCAAAGTATTTTTTATAAATTGACAAAATTTTTTTGTTAAAATTTTATTTTGTAATATTTTGTATATAGGGCTTTTTTAAACTGGTACTACTGGTAGTTTTTTAAATAAATTTTCATCAAATTGTAAAATGACACAGCTTTGTTAATGACCTTTATCTAACGAACGTCTAAAGCCTGCGATGTGCGTACCGACGATTTTTAGGTTATGTTATGATGTGTCACGTGGTGTTTATAATCTGTGGCCATGGCACCGTGGCCATGTGGTCGTGACGCGTGGCGAGGCCGCCTTCCCGCGCGATACTGAGACTCAATAAGACACTGACGTGATGTAGAGCTATCACTTGATTTTAGACGCGATAGTACTCGCTTAAGTTCCACTGTTTTGTGGATAGACTTTTTGTGGGTGGTCGTGGCTGTGAACGAATGACAGGTTAAGGGTATTTTACGTAGATAAATAATTTTAGGGAAAGAAAAATGATCGGTGCGAATGGGACTTAAACCCACGACCCCAGGATCAGATCTCCTAGTGCTCTAACCAACTGATCCGTTCCGCCTTCTAGTCAAGCGTCAAAATTTCTTATTCCTTTACTAAGCGTTTTACGTCGCACGTGCGTGTTATTTGTGAATATACCTCAAGCAGGTAAGCGTTTTAAAAAACCTATTTGGCAATAACTCATTGAAGTAAAAGGGGTCTGTAGGTACTAAATGGGGATTTGATCATAATAACAGTAATGCAATTTTATTCGTTATCAGCCCGTATACGTCCCCAACTAGAGGCATGGGCCTCTCTTCGAAACAGTAAAGAGGGCTCAGGTGATAGCCGAATTCTATTCTTCTATTTAAATAAAAATCTTCTATGTTACTCAGTCTAGTTAAGTACACTGTAAAGCGATAGAGAACTCATTTTAATGAAGCGAGAATGCTTGTGCAAAAGTAAAGTCCCGATTCCTTCACTGACTTATAAACGATTGGGCGTTTAATAATTTAGGCAACTTTCCCAAAAACATTAAAAACTTTTTCGTCTCTGAGGCAAATGCAACAAATCTATCTAGCAAACCCGAGAATAAACATTTGCTTTTAATACAAACGACTACCTCAAACCGAGAATCAAACCTAGAAACCGTTGATTCAAACGCAGCGTTGCTAAAATTTTACCAACGCTGTTGGTTTCTTAGATAAATAAATAAAAAATGTGTGTCAAATTAAAGCAACCATTTTGATATCTACACTTAAATCGATATGCAAAAGGTATTTTCATAGTTTTAGGTCCGTATGACAGAACGCGACTCAGACTTTGATCTATACTTAAGTAGCAGTTGTTTTTATCATTTTATAGTGAGAGAAAGATATCAATACTTAAGTATAGATCAAAATTTGAGTCTCCTTCTGTAATACGGATCTGAGATCACAGACATGACTCAGACACGCTGACCCTGGCACTATTTAACTTAAGTAGGCCTTAATATATTCCAATTTCGTCTACCGTCATGTCAAGGACAAATGTAGTTTTTATTATTTAACCGCAACGGTGTTTGTCTTAACATCTTCTGAAAATAACAAGATGATAAAATTATAGAAATACAAAAATATAACTTAAATTACTTATATCCTCAATTTTATTACTTTTACCTTTCAGGCTGAAATGGGAGTAAAAGGGCCTTTTTATACTTCGAACGGCACGGCACGGCACTTCAACATTTGAATTACTATTGCCCCCTCTGTTCTCAGCTTCTAGTATTACTATTACTTAGTAGGCAATGGTAATACAATTTTGCCGTGCCGTTTTCGTATTATAAAAAGTCCCAATGAAAAACTTAGAATGTGCCAGTTACCTAATCTTCCTAGGTATACAGTAAAAGTCTGTGTCTGTAATAAATCAGAGATTTCAAACTGCACAATGGCCTCTGACTTGGTTTTAACGACTGTTGTCAATCGACAACAGCCGGGATCGACAGCTTAACGGATACGCTCGTGGTAAATTGCCACTTTGGTCACCCATCAGGGTCCCTGTCTCTGTGTAAGTTGCTTAACCTCACTGATCGGTAAAGATCAGCGACCGCCACTGGGCCACGAGTGCTTCTTTCGTAGCCCCTTACCATTAACACTTAAACATTGCATAATACAAGCTTATAGGTAACTACCAAAAACCTATGAAAAACAGTATGAAAAGCTCATGTTATAATAGGCCAATTACATTAAATTTTCTTTTACCTCTAGAACTTTACTTCTAACGTAAGGTATAATATAATTATTTCCTACCCTCCCTCGGCTTAAAATCTACTCCGTTATATCCTCAGAAGAAAACTTAAACACTGATGAAACTGTAATGAAATCTCTATTAGCTTGCAGCCTGGTATTAGTCTCAAGAGATTTGCATCCTAGTTGCCAGTAAGTGTTATGTTAAGAATTGAAATTTAACCTTCTGAAGCATATTGTTCCGCGATTTAGAGTTCTTTTAAAATTAAATTGCTTGATTTACTTATCCGGAATAGCAAATCGCTGAAAACAGATTTTAGGTATTAGACAAGGTAATGTTGAAATTTGAATAGTTAAAAGTGCAAAAATTACAAAAATATTTGTCGTTTCACAAATAGGACACCTTGCAGTTTTGCAGTTTTTCTGTTTAGAAAAAAAGTCAGTACGTAGATGACAATGAAACTTCGCTTTAATTGCGCGAGACCCAAGGTTTCTGCAGCTCTAGCACGATAACGACAAACTCGCGCTTGTCTCACGCTGAAACTTCACTTTGATTGCGCGAGGGCATTGTCAATGTTGACATTTTGACATAGGATGTTTTCGGGGCGCTGTCACTATCATACTTGGCCTGTTGGACGTTGTCATTTAACTGCATTGTTTTCACGTTGTTCTTGAGCTACAGGTTAGTAAATTAAAGACAAAAACACAAAACAAACGAATCCAGGTTTATTTAAGTCTTATCAAACTTGTAAATCGCAATGTAGACAAACTTTACAAACGTGCTCGCTTCAAACACAACATCCCATGCATTTCTTATACCATAATGCACCATTATAGCCCCTAGACACTATTAATAGCAGCGGAAGACTTGTAAAAGTGCCTAGTCACGACTCTTCAATAAATTACAATAAAAATTACCCCAGAAGTGGGGACAATCGCGCAACTTGGGGAAAAATTAAAGGAGCGCCCACAATAGAGCTGAGAGCATACCGAATATGATTCCAGGAATATTTAAAAAATAATTAAATATTGAAAATTAATCAACAAATTGATTAAGATGCTATAGAGGTGTGATAACATCTTAGCACTTCAAACCATGACTTGAAGGGAATTATGTAGTCAACGAAATTTTGACTATACCAGATTCACAGTTGACCGACCACATTTTCAAGTTTCATACTTTTAAGTACGCAACAAAACGATATCGTGTACAAATATTTTTTATTTTAATGTAGCCTCTATTGTATTCAGCCTAACTGCTGAAAAAGCTCTGCCCTTTATTTTGCCTTTTTTTTTTAAGCTGTGACCTTCTAGGAGCTATCGAATGCGTAGAGATCATCGCGCCATCTTTCATCATTTGGTATCTAGGTTGCAGCTAATTTAGCCCATCGGTCGTGTTACATATGACAGACATGTCTTGCTTAGGTCTACCTCAGTTGCGCTGATTTTTTTCAACCGTCTAAGATGTCTGTTTTGTATCGCAGGACTTGTATCATTTTGACTCCTAGTATGCTGCGCTGTATGGTGCATTGATTAATCTTGAGTTTTGATTTGGCTATAACTATACTCATTAAAAAATACTCAAATTTATCTACTTTTAAAACAACTATAAAAAGGTTAAAATAAAACAAGGCAATCGCAGAAACTGAATTGAGAGATGACTCATTTCCATTCATATTTTCACATTCTAACAAAAAACGTATTTTCTGCCTTCATATTTTTTACAAGCTTTTATTTGACTTCCCTATTAGTTAGTATGTGTAGGACAAATCTTGCAAGTTAAAGATCCACTTCCCGGTTTCCGATTGAGCTGAAATTTTGCATGTATATGTATAACGCGTGACAATGCAATATTATGAAGACAGGGAGCTGATCTGATGCTGAAGCTGGAAGGTAGCCGTAGAAATTCCGCAATAAAACGACACAACTCCATCGAGTCTGGGCTGGTACTTTGCTCCTGTGTGACAGAAAAGCTTGTTTTAAAAAAATGATTAATTTTTATTTTAGAGTTATTTAGACAATTAGGTACAGCTCTATGCACGCGCTTTTTAAAGGGGCGAGGTGGGCAAGGTGAAGCTCAGCAAAGGAGTCTCTATAGCTTGTAATGAGCGAACTTGGATCACCAATTTAGATATTCAAATGGCGTTCGGTTCATTTTGCAGATATTTTGTGTAAAATGAGGTAAATGCACTTCCATCATTTTGTGTGTGAATATTTTTCACCTGGAGCTTTAAGATAGGAGTTATTAATGGTGCGAGATATTTTTTGAACCCCGATGCAAAAAGATGGAGTGTTATTAGTTTGATGTAGGTATCTGTGTAGCTCCTAATCGAATAGACTGATTTCGATGCGGCTTCAGGTTTTAAAAAGCAGACAATCTTCTTATCTTTATTCCATGAAAATTGAGTTGTTAGCGATGAATGTCGTTAATTATATAATTTTTATTTAATTTTAGAGTAATCAGTCAAAGAAACCATTCATTTTAAGTTTGTACTTTATTTTTGTATTTTCTGTAATCGTCTGTAATTTGATAAAAAATCACATAGTTAGAACATACATAAATGTTATTCCTCGTTTCATCAAGGATTGTAAGAATATAAATCCCAACCTTCAATAAGTAAATAAATAATTGTAGTAAATATTGGTGTAAATATGCAACAACAACCTTACTTTTATTCGAGTCTATTAAATAAATTCAAGTAATGACAAAAGTGAGACATTTTTCTGTTAGCTTACAAGATACGGTGACGAAATATAAAATAACCCGTAGAACTGTCATCAGAAATCCTTTACAACAGCTCTCCTTAAAAGCCTACACAATTCCTTCCAAAAAGCAACTTAATCTAATCTCAGCTGACGTCGTAACTGTTGTAACTGGAGTTACTGGAAACTCCATTTAAGTGAGCTCGTTCGAAACTACGAATGTCGAGGCGCGTTTTCGCAAAATTGCAGTTAACTCGCGCTTTTCGTTGCAACTCAGTTTATGTCAGAA
Organism: Aproaerema taeniolella; assembly: GCA_949987775.1. NCBI lineage: Eukaryota > Metazoa > Arthropoda > Insecta > Lepidoptera > Gelechiidae > Aproaerema > Aproaerema taeniolella. Next base: position 20,154,754 of record OX465250.1, read on the forward strand.
AAACTTAATAAAAACTTATCTAAGAAAGAATATGATATTGTGTTTAAATCCAAGACGCTAAAAATTAATGACTCCTTGAAGTTTAGTGATTGGGCGACAGTGGGAATTCACAAAAGCAGGGAAAGGCTATATGATCTCTATGGTGAGAAAGCATATAACCATTCTGAAACTTTTGTTGAGTATGTTAGAGCTTATTCCAAAACATTTAAACGTGTATGTAAAGCGGCGAAGGCTATGTTTGTTAGAAACAAAATTAAAAATAGTAGTAATATCGTTAAGACTTCTTGGAAAATTATTAATAGTGAGACGGGAAGGGTTAAGGCTCGCAAGTTTGATTTTAAGCTCAATATTAATGACAAAATCCTAACTTCCGATGTAGCTATTGCTACAGAGTTTGAAAGGTTTTTCACTGACATTCCAGTCTCCACTACTCAATCACTTGGCTCATCTCCCGCTCTCGCTGAATCGCTACTCAAGCAAAATGTAGACGAAAGTAAGGTTCATTTCAGTTTTTCACACATAAGAATTGTTGACATTCTTAAAACTTTTAAAATGTTAAACATGAAAAAGACTGCGGACCTTGATGGTCTTTCAGTAAAAGTAATAAATTGTATAATAGATTGTATTGCTCCACATTTAGTGTTTATTTTCAATAGTTGTGTCGATGGTGGTGTGTTTCCTGATTTAATGAAACATAGTAAAGTAATTCCTCTGTTTAAAGCTGGTAGTACATCTGACCCCACCAACTTTAGACCTATTTCAATACTACCAGTACTTAGCAAAATTTTTGAAAAAATTATCCTTAGTCAAATAACTACTCACTTCTATGCTAATAAACTTATGAATATTAATCAATTTGGATTCACACGGGGTCGTTCAACAACCGATGCCGGTGTTGAACTTATTCGTCACATTTTTGAGGCCTGGGAGGATTCACATGATGCTCTTGGAGTCTTCTGTGATTTGTCCAAGGCTTTTGACTGTGTTCACTATGAGACTCTAATCAGAAAATTACATCACTATGGCATAAGGGGAAATGCACTTAGGCTTCTGGAATCTTATTTGTGTAATAGGATCCAGAAGGTTGAGGTTAACGGCACTAGATCACCTGGGTCCACAGTCTGTATGGGCGTCCCGCAGGGTTCAATTTTAGGACCATTCTTGTTTCTCCTGTACATTAATGATTTGCCTTTTCTTGTTAAAGAGGCCCATGAGATTGTATTATTTGCAGATGACACATCACTTTTATTTAAAGTGAAAAGATATGACACTAATTATGACGACGTGAATATTGCGATCTCAAAGGTAGTTGAATGGTTCACTGCAAATAACCTACTCTTGAACGAGAAAAAAACCAAATGTGTTAAATTTACCTTGCCTAACGTTAAACAGTTTAATACCAATGTACAGGTTAAAAATGAAAAACTGGAAGTTGTAGAATCTACTGTATTCTTAGGTATCACTATTGACGCAAAGCTTCAATGGGGTCCTCATATTGATAAGTTAGCGAACAGACTCAGTTCAGCAGCTTACGCGGTTAAAAAAATCCGTCAATTATCGGACGTAGAAACCGCGAGAACCGTATATTTCAGTTACTTCCACAGCCTTATGTCATATGGCATTTTGCTGTGGGGTAATGCTGCCGACATTAATAAGATATTTGTCCTGCAGAAAAGGGCTGTTCGCGCGATTTATCAAATGAGACCTAGAATGTCTCTTAGAAATAGATTTAAGGAAATAGATATTTTGACATTTGCGTCCCAGTATATATTTAATAATCTTTTGTTTGTAAAGAAAAATGAACAATTGTTTAAGAAAAATTGTGATAGGCACAATGTAAACACTAGAAGCAAACATAACTTGGATATACTAGACAGCCGTCTCTACAAAGTAACAAACTCTTTTATGGGTCAATGTATACGCTTCTACAATAAGATTCCCATGTGTATTCAAAACCTACCTTTAGAAAAATTTAAGACGATAATTAAACAAAAACTTTGTAAAAAGGGCTATTATAGAATTTCGGATTATCTGTTAGACAAGCAACCATGGGAATAAATTGCTCAGCTCCAGAGTTATTCAGATATTAAGTCAATTAAAATTAAAAGTAAGAAAATTTATATGATTGACTTAAAAAGAGCGACCCTCGGAGTTTCTTGCCTATTCTTCTCCTGAGGAAGACTGCACCTTTGCGAATAGGCGCAAAGCCAAAAGTGCTAATGTAATTCATAATATTGACGTGTTCAAGTATCATTTTATATGTTCAATGAAATAAACACTTTTGACTTTTTGACTTTTGACTTTTAATGTAACTTGCGACTATAGGGACTTGAGACGCTGAGCTTTCGTATATTTGTACTGACGGAAATAACTGCAACTGTTCGAGTTTATAAATACGAGAGATGCATTACCCATGGACCAATATAATCTAGATCGTACACAAAGGCAGGGAACCTGATGGGTGACCAAAGTGGTAATTTATCACGAGCGTTTCCGTGCTTCGAAGGGCACGTAAAGCTGTCTGTCCCGGCTATTGTCGATTGACTACAGTCGTTAAAACCAATTCAGAGGCCATTGTGCGGTTTGAAAACTCTGACACCAGGGTTAGCCAAGTTCGCCACACGCTTAACACTATATGAAGTAACCAATTTCAATAATCATTTTTGTGATAAGAAAATGAAGCAGAGTATAATCAAAAACCGAGATTCCTTGAACTCAAAACAAATAACAATAATTAAATAATATCTCACCAGCTGCCTATGTTGATAAAATTCGGTATGCATGTACTCGTAGCTAACACTCTGGATTAATAATAGGTCTTTACCTATGAACTTGCCGATTTTTTCTCCAGCTTTATTTTATTCATAATTTATTTGATTGAACAGCTAGTACTAAAATTGTTTTTTATTTAAAACTTTGGCCATATAACGGAGATATTGAGTCAAATTAATACATATTTACTTTAGATTTATTTGCTGAAAAAGAAGCTCAAATATAGCTCGTTTCATCCGTCGCCCCTTTCATTGCTTATTATTGCTGTACCGTTGTTACAGTTACAACTTTCAATAAAGTAAGTATGATAAAAACTAACTTAATGTTTTCCAAGCCTTCTCACAAAATTTTGCTAAATTTGGATTTCGCATTCCCGAGAAAAATCCAAAAACGTTAGTATGAAAAGTTCAGTTTTCCAAAAATATTGTATGAAAAACGGTAATTTCATAGGTAAAGACCTATTATATAGGCTACATAATTTTTCTGGATTCCCACGGAAACGAAATCCCGAGCGGAAAGCTGGTGTTAAAATACTTTTTAACATCGAAGTTTTTGAGTGGTTCATGTGATACTGTGCGTTATATGTATGCTTTATTTTGTCAACCTACTATACAACTCACTTGTTAACACTATTTCAACCTACTATAAGCGCTCGTAGCCCAGTGGCGCTCGCTGATCTCAACCGATCAGTGAGGTTAAGCAACGTACACAGAGGCCGGGAACCTGATGGGTGACCAAAGTGGTAATTTATCACGAGCGTTTCCGTGCTTCTGTGGGCACGTTAAACTGTCGGTCCCGGCTGTTGTCGATTGACTACAGTCGTTAAAACCAAGTCAGAGGCCATTGTGCGGTTTGAAAACTCTGACACCAGGGTTAGCCAAGTTCGCCACACGCTTAACACTATATGAAGTAACCAATTTCAATAATCATTTTTGTGATAAGAAAATGAAGCAGAGTATAATCAAAAACCGAGATTCCTTGAACTCAAAACAAATAACAATAATTAAATAATATCTCACCAGCTGCAATCAAACTAAGGCACGCTCCAACCAAAAATTACAAAAAAACTTTTAAGAAAGGTAGGCGGAAAATTTACTTCGTAACAGGTTTCAAGTTACATACAGCCTTCGTTAAGTCTAACGAAGGGGAAAAACTTTTGCGTTTTATTTATTATTTTTTTAAGAAACATAATGGGAGATTTAGTTACTTAATAGATCTTCCAAATTATGTAATTCTAAAGCCCGTATTGCAGGAGACTCAAGTCTTGATCTATACTTAAGTATTGATTGTCTCTTTCTCTCACTATCAAAATGACAAAGACGACTGCTACTTTAGTATAGCTCAGAGTCTGATTCGCGTTCCTAACGGACCTAAGGTCCGTACTTTTTTTATTTTTTTATTATGAGATGGTTTAACTCTTGACCTCAATCGTGACCAAGGTGATAGATGAGGTCGACGACGGAGCGAGGTAACCCAGGTACAGAACGCGACTCAGACTCTGATCTATACTTGAGTACCTACCAGTTGTCGTTGTTATTTTGATATTGAGAGAGAGAGACAGTCAATACTTAAGTATAGATCGAGACTTTATTATGGAATACGGTCCGTAAGAGTGGCGACAAATGATTAATTCCAAATGATTGTTATTGGCTTAGGTAAATAAAATGCTGTAGACCTAAGATAAAAAAAAAAAAAAAATTGATGGGGTCGTTTTTAGTAGTTTAAGAAAATCCCATCTAAGCTAAGGAGACTCGAGTTTTGATCTGTACTTAGGTATTTATTGTCTCTTTCGCTCACTTTCAAAATGACAAAGACGACTGCTAATTAATTAAGATCCGTATTACAGAGTCGCGATCTGTAATACGGATCTTAAAGTATACCTCTCCATTGTTAGCCGATTTACCTAATTAACCTACTGCTGTAAAATTCAACTATACTACACGAGAATATAGAATCAGGTAGGTGGAACCTCCTCTCCGTTCGTAGTCGGTTTGAACAGGTCTCTGCCTCATTACTGAGTCACTTTACGAAGACCTAAGTTTTCAAGATGGCGAGGAATTAGTCACTCTTACCCTTCCACGTAGTTATTATGAAGGTAATTTCAGCATAACGTACAGCTAGCTGCGTAATTAACTTACCCATCTGTGAAATAATGATGAAGTTATTTCACGAAATGTTTTAGGTATTTCAATGATATTTTGTATATAATAGGTCTTTACCTATGAAATTGTCGTTTTTCATACAATATTTTTGGAAAACTGAATTTTCCATACTAACGTTTTTGGATTTTTCTCGGTAATGCGAAATCCAAATTTAGCAAAATTTTGTGGGAAGGTTTGGACAAGATTAAGTTAATTTTCATCATACTTACTTTATTGAAAGTTGTAACTGTAACAACGGTACAGCAAAAATAAGCAATGAAACGGGCAACGGATGAAACGAGCTATATTTGAGCTTCTTTTTCAGCAAATAAATCTATGGTAAATATGTATTAATTTGACTCAATATCTCCGTTATATGGCCAAGGTTTTAAGTAAAAAAACAATTTGAGTAATAGCCGTTCAATCAAATAAATTATGAATAAAATAAAGCTTGAGAAAAAATCGGCAATTTCATAGGCAAAGACCTATAGTTTTGTCAACAAAACAATTACCCTTGATTTTAAAATTTGGTTTTTCATAGACACTTTTTTATAATAACTCTATAATTAAAGATTTTGTATCACCTTCAAATTCACCGCTTAAATAACTCTCGAACGTTTGAACTTTTGATAAAATACAGCTAAGAACCATCTCGATAGCATCGGCTTTCAAACAAAAAAAACACATCGAAATCGCTCCATTTATTTAGGAGTTTTTTTTTTATAAGATGGGTTAACTCTTGACCTCAATCTTGACCATAAAGGCCAAAGATGAGGTCGACGATGGAGCGAGTTAACCCAGAAAATGCCTAAAAAGGTACTGGTACTCTCACGCACCGACGGAACACAGCTAGCTGTTTGGCGTCGGACTTCGGTGAGAGGGTGGTCGCGAACCAGACAGCCCTTTACTGAGCCTACCACACCGCATGAGACCATAGGACGACACCTCAGATTCAGAAAAGAAATGAAGTGTCGTTGCCTGGGATGGATTACTAGGAGGCAGGTCTTATTTTTGTTTCCTTAGTCGCCTCTTACGACACCCACGGAAAGAGATGGGGTGGTGTTATTCTCAACCGATCACCACACAGGTAAAGTTAGGATGCCACGGACAGAAAAGATACACAGATATACACGTCAAACTTAAAACACTCCTGTTTTTGTCGATGGTTAAATACAACCATTGACAGTATTGCTCCACAGTCGTTTAAAGTACATTTTAAAAATACGTCCGGCCTGAAGTCAGTGTTTCATATTGCGAGTGTCATAAACAGTTTTATGAGTGCGGTCTAGCCACCTCGGTTTATTGGCCGCTCGTGAATGATGATAATGTTTTTATGGCGACCGCTGTACTTCTATGAATGCTTTGGTGAATTTTGTTGATGCATCTTTTGAACTCTGACAGATCCGATTTTTGGTAATGTCTTCTAAACTCCTCAACTTAGAGTCAGGTAGGGTGACTATATAGTGTCATAGCATCTTACTGCTCTTAGACCAGTGACGCTCACTAAACTCCACCGATCAGTGAGGCCTGCGACAAGCTCGCGTAACGCCACTCCGATGACGGTAAAACTTCACTTTTACTGCAAACTTCACCGCACAAAGGCTTGCTCGCGTTATCATTTCGACACTCTTTGGACATTTGACTAAGCTGCAACATTATAGTTATTAACGATACTAGTGTCGTAGGTAATGTGTAACGTGAGCCCATTTGAAACACGAGCGAAGCGAGTGTTTTATAGGGCTCCAGTTATACGAGTACATTACCTAAGGCACGTATATTGTTCAACGTTTTACAATGCAGTAGCCGAGGAAACGAAGCTAAAAAAAATTTGTTAAATCTTACATCGTATCGGTATATCCAAAGTTCTTAAAAGATAGTATTTTCAGTCAAAAAGGTAATACTCTCACTTGTCAAAAGGGTCACTGAATTATCAAATCAGCTACTCTTTATTGCGTCATACATTTTTGTCAGTATTTTATTCACTTTTTGCTTACTTTTTATTCATCATTTAATTAAAAAAATAACTTTACTGGATCACAGAATAGCCACTGAAGTTGAATTTTGGCATATGAAAAATGGTTTATTTGCTCATTACTTCAAATATTTTTTTTCTTTTCAAAATCTTCTTCTCATGTCAAAATTCCATAACATGACATGTGTTTTATGGGGTACGTAAACGTACACTCCGTGGCCATGTTACGGGGCCATTTCCGAGCAACTGCATTGTAAACGATTATATCAAATCGTTAACAAGGTTTTTATTTTAAATTACAGGTTTGTAATATGCCAACCTCATAATGACACTCTTAAACTGGACTTTTGTGCACCAGTCTGAAAGTAAGAAATGGTGACTTTGATAATCTGTTTTCTATCGTAGCCCAGTGGCTTTTTCTGATCCCAACCGATCAGTGAGGTCAAACAACATACACAGAGGCAGGGAACCTGATGGGTGACCAAAGTGGCACTTTATCACGAGCATTTCCGTGCTTCGGAGAGCACATTAAGCTGTCGGTTCCGACTGTTGTCGATTGACTACAGTCGTTAAAACCAAGTCAGCCATTTGGCGGTTTGAAAACTCAGGCACCAGGGTTAGTCAAGTTCACCACACACTTGACTACATCTGCTCTATAAGAAGAAGAAGTGCTCGAAAATCATCATCCTCACTTCCTCTGACGTACTACAACCTTAGGTGCTGTTTATACACGAGCGACGTGGTGCGGTGACGCGGTGATCAAAGCAACGTAATCTTAATAGCTAGGGAGCAAAGGTTTGTTGGCAAAAATAGAAGCACGAAGAGACATCCGTCACTTCTTCTTCTTATAGTGTAAGTATAGTCAAGTGTGTGGCGAACTTGGCTAACCCTGGTGTCAGAGTTTTCAAACCGCACAATGGCCTCTGACTTGGTTTTAACGACTATAGTCAATCGACAACAGCCGGGACCGACAGCTTAACGTGCCCTCCAAAGCACGGAAACGCTCGTGATCAATTGCCACTTTTGGTCACCCATCAGGTTTCCTGCCTCTGTGTACGTTGCTTAACCTCACTGACTGGCTTAGATCAGCGGGCGCCACTGGGCTACGAGCGCTTCAATCCGTCACTTGAAGAAGGAGAGATGAACTAAAAAAACCTTAGCTCCGTAGCTATTAAGATTAATTTTACGTTGTTTTGATGGTCGCGTCGTCGCCGTGCCACGTCGCTTGTGTAAAAACAACGCCTTAAAGAGTTTTTTACTTGATATTGGTGACTTCGCACAGAACGACATCAGCATGACAAAATTATGTCACGCGTCCATGTTAGTCGTCCTGGTTGGTAAAGTTCGCAACACACGATGAGAAAAGATTCAAAATCAATTTAAATTAATTCATTTTTTTAAAACATAGCCTACAATGGTACATGCTTTTATGCTAATCAAATGCTTGTGTAGGAGCTCGTCTTAAATGTACTTCATGATCGACGGGCCCTGGGTTCGATTCTCAGTCGGGGCAAACGTTTGTGTAAAAAGCAGATGTTTGTTCTCGGGTCATGGGTGTTTGTGTCTTGTCTTTATGTACGCAAGGGAAAGCCTTAGTGTGAGCCTTTGAGTGTGTAGCGATTATTTACACTGTCTCAAGGAAAACATCAATCAAGGATACGCAGCACCCTTGTGTCCCACAGATCAGGGTTACGCGAAGTGGCCGCTGTACAATAATCGCGTCAGAGTACGCTATAAACAACAATATTGCTTGCGCGGTTTATACGCGTAAATTCTCATTTGAGTGGCAACAACGGTAGGGCTAGGGGTTGGAACTCCCGATAAAAAGAGGGTTTTAACAAGTTTGACACTTGTATCTGTGTGTCTGTCTGCAATGTAATAAAAAACAAACAGTGATTATTTGAAAAACTATTAGAAAAAAAGAAGCAGCAAGTTGGTCCAGGACTCAGCGTGTTGCTGTGGCAGAACCATCAGCAGCTGATTTCTGTCCTGGCCTTATCGAAAGAAAAACTTAAATAATATGTTACTTTACCGACATACAGGGCTATAGGTATCTCTCTTGCAACCTCTCGGGTGGTTAATCAGTCCATGAAACTGAACAACTTTCCCAAGGAACATAGGTCAAAATACGAAAAAACAATTAAACCTCCCATACAAAATGCGCTATAAACTGATGAAGTTTGTATGGGAACTCAGGTATCTGGTTAGGTATCTGTCGTGCAACCACTCGGGTGGTAAATCAATCTATGAAACTGAACAACTTTTCCCAAGGAACATAGGTCAAAATATGAAAAAAAAAATTGAGTTCTCATTCAAACTTCATCAGTATATAGCGCATTTTGTATGGGAGGTTAATTTTTTTTTCGTTGCAAGACAGATACCTAAGCCCTGTATAACTGTATATCAAAATATTTATAGAAATGAACTTAATAAGTACCTACATAAACAATTTCTCGCGAGTGTTTTTTAGGGTGTCCGAAGCTAGAAATTTTACTCAACAAAAACCAAACGACCGTATTTTGCAATCAACGAAATGCCATAACAAATACCTAATTAATGATATGCTCCAAGAGATGTGTTGAATTCCCGCTTTTTTCTACGTGAAAGAAGTCACGGGGAAAAAAATCATAATATAGATAAGATCCCTTGTCGAGATCCCCCGGATCCGCACTGAGCGCTTTTCATCATCTTTTATATTACGCACTGCCAAGAAATGGAACTCCCTACCTGCGTCTGTATTTCCGAGTTTATATAACCCGAATCTCTTTAAAGTTCGAATGAATAGGCATCTTCTAGGTGAGCTTGCTACATCCTCGACCACATCTCGGCCCCTGGGCTAGATTGTGGTCAAGAATAAATCCATTATTAACAAAAAAATAAAAAAAGAACACAGAAATTAAAAAAGAAATAATTCCTTCCAAGAAATACGTTCTTACGGTTATTTTAATCAAACCACCTTTAATTTCCCGGCGGAGACAAGTAATTAATATGTAAGAGGATTTAATTACTAAATGTTAAAATTAAATTTATATTACAATAGCTCCACCCGCGTGGACTTAAGGCTATATTGAGCCCAGCTGTGGGATAAAATGTAGCCTATGTTCTTTCTCAAGGTCTAATCTGTCTCTGTAAAAAAAAAAAAAAACTTTAGCCGTGAAAGCGTGACAGACAGGCAGACAGAATTACTTTCGCATTTATAATATTATTATCTACCATAAAGAATTTTTTCAATAATCTTAAATACAAAGAGAAAAATAATAAAAATCGATGCTGGGCGATAAATTTTGAAAAAATCATTAAATATGTTATAACTTCTAAACTATACAAAATCGCGGAACATACATGAGGGCCCAATCGATAGGTATTGGTGTCCCCAAACCATAGACCTTCGCTTTTACAGGTTTTCTGGGACACCTGTATATTTCCGAGTTCATATAACCCGAATTTCTTTAAAGTTCGAGTGAATAGACTTCTTCTGGGTGAGCTTGCTACATCCTCGACCGCGTCTTTGCCCTTGAGCTAGATTGTGGTCAAGAGCAAACCAATTATTATTTCTAAAAAAATTAAAAAATTGTAAAACGGTCCCCTATTACTAAAAGTTTTAGAGCCACTATTCTAAACCAATCACCATACGGCACAAGTAATTTTAAAATATTGTGTTATTGCTTACAATGATGCTGCGTGCCAGCCCTGTTTCGAGAGCATGCTTGGCGATATTTCATAATTCCGCCATTGAAGTGTAAAATATTTCCAAAGCTAGAATTACCAGGAATGTGATTTATGGGCTGAAGTGTGCGTTTATCTCTAGTTGGCCACCAGTTCAGGTGATTAGAAAGACAGACAAACAAACAGAAAAAGCTAGCTGTATTATAAGTTTTTTACTGTAAAAGTTTAAAAAAGTTAAAATTAAAATTTTGCAGGCTAATAGCCTTTCAAGGCTAACAGCCTTAATTGTGTCACTTATTTGATGAGAGAAATAAAAATATACACATAAGCATGTGACAAACTTGACTAATCTTGGGTGTCAAATTTTCAAACAACTAAATGGCCTCTCACTTGGTTTACCGAGATAACTAGAGTGATTTAAGCTGTATATGATTGTTATTAGCTAAACACATTTATAATGTACGGTGAGCCGCACAACAAGTTAACCAAGCGTGCCCTGTAGCATGACGCTGAATCAGCTTCTAACTCTATTTAAATTACATTCTATTAAATAGTTTTTTAATATTTATTAATAAGATAGATTAAGTTTATGCCATTTAAATAAAATTTCTTTCTTTCTTTCACTCTCTGCTGTTGCGATAATAATGGGTTTTCAATTAATTGTGGTAACCTGATGTGCTGGCCTCTGTACCTAAATATTGTAATCCTACCAGACAATGTTACAGTGAGGCGTATCAATAAATAAATAAGCTCCTTTTCCACACAAATATAAATAAAAAATTCTCGGTCTAAAATCTAACAAGTTTTCCAAAATAGCTCGGATTCGTATAAAGGTGATATATGCGACGCACACCTTGGCAAGCCTACAGCTAGCTCCGCGAAACTAAGCACAATAACACTTATATACCACTGGTAGAGATTTACGTGACTTAAATGTATTGATGTTTAAAGTATTTGTCGTTTCTTGAGTTTTTTCGTTCGTGTGCAACTATCGGTGTATGGGGTGACTCCAAATTAGGTAATCTTCTTATCGTGTAGATATAGTCAAGTGTGTGGCGAACTTATCTAACCCTGGTGTCAGAGTTTTCAAACCGCCAAATGGCCTCTGACTTGGTTTTAACGACTATAATCAATCGACAACAGCCGGGTCCGACAGCTTTTAACGTGCCCTCCGAAGCACGGAAAAACTCGCGATAATTTGCCACTTTTGGTCACCCATCAGGTTCCCTACCTCTGTGTACGTTGCGTAACTTCACTGACCGGTTGAGATCAGCGGGCGCCACTAGGCTACGAGCAATTCGAATTAGGTAACGAAACTTTAGAGGGTCATTCTTCCCATTCAACTGATCAACTTTCCTCCAAAAACCCATACAAATCAAACCCATCGAAAACAATTGACAAACTTCAAGGAATGAATCTACCCATGATTACGAACAACTTTTTCCATGGGACCAACTTTGAAAATCAACAAATAAAAATCTGATGTTCCACACAAAAGTTCAATACCTCAACCAAAATGTATGGAACAACTGATTTTTATTTTTTAGTAGGAAAGTTGATCCCATAAAAAAAGTTGTTCGTAATCATAGATACCTAGATTCATCTCTCAAAGTACGTCGATTGTTTCAATTTCACCCTGTAGAAATGGAACAAGGGGAAAAATTATAGACTTTTTCATACTAAGGCATTCACTGAAGTTACATAGAGACGCGAATCCGTTTCATGTTTTGACAAGTGTTCCTTAAAAAAAGTTATTTAGTTTAAGTGAGCTCATTCACATCCTAAATTTTTTCTAAATAATTTAAAATAAACCTATATTAGTATAGTAACTTTTTCTATCAGGCGCCAACTTTTGCAAGTATAGATACTTTATTGTGCACAAGAATCATTGCTGCAAAGAAATTTTTAAAATGACTTTGAACCTATGAAACAGCTATTTAGTATTTTTAAGAGATTTTTGAAAATTATCCTTTGTTCATCGCAAACCAAACATTTTCACTTTCGACCATTTTTTGATAACTTATGATGAAGAATGTGGCATAGATGATTTATCACATGAAAGAGTGATTCAAGGTGATCTGCACAAAAAAATTAAAAGTCTTACTATCAAAAAAGTTATTATTTTTTTAAGTAGCGCTGGTAGAAAAATAGAAAAACGCTTTCAAAAAATCCTAACTTCTAAACTACAAAAAATCGCGGAACATACATGGGGTATTTTCAGATCAACCCAAGTGTGAGGAATTAAAAAAAAATTGTTGACGTCACCTTTTGGACCACCCTGTATAGCTTAGTCAAGGTCTTACGTTAACGTTGTAATATGTGTTTAATATAAATACAAAATCAATCGTCAATTTCACTAAGGTTTCATTACTATACGTCACACAATTTTATGGTGCGCCCATCCTCCATACAAAAAAAAATTTCCTCTTTAGGCTTATGATATATCTTAGGCTTGCTACTATTTGTAAAAAGTAGATATATAACAGAAAACCTAAGTACATATACACATAAATTACCTACCACCTTTTCCATTATCATAATGCATACCATTAACGGTATGAAAAACACACGGTTGTAAAATTGTGGGGCGACAGATCGTAAAAAGGAATTTGTTGTCTGAAAACGCTAACGTAGAACGGAACGACATTTTTACTGTTACCATAAAAACGCATATGTAGATACTCAGGATTTGTCTGTAGGTTACAGAGAAGATGAATGAAAATCGTTCCCTAAATCTATTCTATTATGTGGAGTTTGGTACGCAGCACAATGGGGAAAGTCTAAGTTAAATCTAGAATATGTTGAGGATGGTACGGTAGAAAATTTAATTCTGAAGATATCTCCCTTAAGGAATTTATTTTATAAACTCCGCGGCTCCGCCCACGTGGACTACAGGTTATATCGTGCCCAACTGTGGAATAAAATGTAGCCTATGTCCTTTCCCAGGCTCTAATCTATCTCTGTACCAAATTTCATCAAAATCGGTTAGGTAGTTTAGGCGTGAAATACGGACAGACAGATAGACAGAGTTACTTTCGCATTTATAATATTAGTAAGGATTATATTACTATTTAACTAAAATATCACATTATTAAATGATCACATATATTGTGTGAAAAATCCTACTAAAATTTTAATGCGAAAGTTTGAGAGGATATATGGCTGTTTGTTACTCTTTCACACTGAAATGGCTGAACCAATTTTAATAAAATAGGTATGGAGGTAGCTGACACTTATCTGGATTAACATATGGGCTACATAATTTTCCTAAATTCTCACGGGAACGAAATCCCGAACGGAAAGCTAGTTTCCATAATTCCCAAACAACCCCCTTAACCAGACAGATATTTAATCCCACACATCCTAAATTAACCAGACAGATATTTAATCCCACACATCCTAAATTAACCAGACAGATATTTAATCCCACACATCCTAAATTAACCAGACAGATATTTAATCCCACACATCCTAAATTAACCAGACAGATATTTAATCCCACACATCCTAAATTAACCAGACAGATATTTAATCCCAAACATCCTAAATTAACCAGACAGATATTTAATCCCACACATCCTAAATTAACCAGACAGATATTTAATCCCAAACATCCTAAATTAACCAGACAGATATTTAATCCCAAACATCCTAAATTAACCAGACAGATATTTAATCCCAAACATCCTAAATTAACCAGACAGATATTTAATCCCAAACATCCTAAATTAACCAGACAGATATTTAATCCCAAACATCCTAAATTAACCAGACAGATATTTAATCCCAAACATCCTAAATTAACCAGACAGATATTTAATCCCACACATCCTAAATTAACCAGACAGATATTTAATCCCACACATCCTAAATTAACCAGACAGATATTTAATCCCACACATCCTAAATTTCTGCAACTAATTTAAAGTTAACCGAATCACAGCCCACAGTTTGAGAGACTAAGACACGTCTATACTAATATTATAAAGAGGAAAGATTTGATTGTTTGTTTGTTTGTATTGAATAGGCTCCGAAACCACTGGACCGATTTGAAAAATTATTTCACCATTAGAAAGCTACATTATCCCCGATGGATATAGGCTCCATAATTTTCCCAAATTTCCGCGGAAACGAAGTCCCGGGCGGTATGCTAGTAGGTAATAAAGTTATATTACACTGCCCACTTGCCTATTGGGCAATACCCAACTCTACACTCTACACTTTGAACTCCAATGCAATTCATGAGGTGGCGCGTCGAACCACCAAATACTACCACTCATACCCCTCGTCTTGAGATTTTAAACCATTAACTCGTAACACGATTCATAGATTCATGTTACTATAGAGTGTAGTTCGAGCGACGCGATGAGGACACAGCAATTACGAAACCACAGTATCTTGGCCCTTTAAGAGTCTGATATGGCTAGATGCTTTTTTTTCAACATGAAACTTCCTGTCTAAAGAGATTAATTTATTAGATTTTAGGTAAGATTTTATAATAATGACATTTCACCGGGATTCCCTCCAGATGGGATGAGATAGTGTTTTTTTTTCATAATAATAAAGTCTTTATTTTAGAATGGGGATCCATTTTAAATATACAAAAATATACGGTACTTCTATTTTCTTATTGTGGTTCGGGAAAATTCGTTTTCAGCATAAGTAAGTTGATTTTCAAAAGACTAGAACGAGACAGAGGCTATTTGTCGAGAGACATTAAGAAAATAGAAGCACTGTATACATTAAATTCAATTCAGATAGAAACACACATCAACTAGATCAATTAATAAATTAGATTAGATTATCACAGTCACTATAACTTATCTTCAGACTGGTGAACAAAAATCCAGTTTAAGAGTGTCATTATGAGGTTGGTATTTTACAAACCTTCTCTAAATAAAGTGTGATTTAAAGTGATTTGATATGATCTGTACTGGTGCAGCTCATGCACAAAGCAAACGTAACGTGTCAAATTAAAAAAAGTGTGACAACGCCAGATAAGAGGGCGAGCAAGCTTTTGCGCGATGAGTTCGCGCACTAAAAGTGAAGTTTTAACGTTATCGGAGTAGTGTTATAGACTAAGCTCTCGTTGCACGAAACCCTACCTCACGAGGTAGCAGCTCAGAAATGTAATTAGTGATAGATGCTACTTAGTTAGAAACACTGGATTTTGATAGTTTGCCATCACATATCCTGGAAGAAGTTAACTTTTTTTACTGATGCAGATCGATTGCCCTAGACGTGCCGTTCATTAATATTTCATTAATAAGGGTTACCTGCATTCAACCTGGCAGTGTTTTTATTCAGTCACTTCGAAAAAGATTTCAACATATATTGTTCTAGGTGGCTGATCAGAAAAACTGCCAGGCTGAATGCAGGCAACCCTATAGATTCATGAACGGCACGTCTAGGGCAATCGATCTGCATCAGTTTTTATCTTGTCACCTGATCTATACAAGAACTTTAAAAAAATTAACTTCTTCCAGGTTATGCGATGGCAAACTACTAAAATCCAGTGTTCTTAAGTAGTATCTATCACCATCACCACATTATATTTCTGAGCTGCCACCTCGTGGGGTAGGGTTTCGTGCAACGGGAGCTTAGTGTATCGTATGCGAGTTTGTCGCGGGCTATGCTGACTATGTTGAACAGGAAAAAAATTATTGAAAGAAAAATCAAAATATGAGCTAGATGTAATGATACACCCGGTTTGGTCGAGTGGTAGTGACGCTGCCTCTTGATCGGCGGGTCCTGGATTCGATCCCCAGTCGGGGCAAAAATTTGTGTAAAAAGCAGATGTTTGTTCTCGGGTCATGGGTGTTTGTGTTTGTCTTTATGTGTGTTCCAAGGGACCTACGACACAAGGGAAGACCTTAGTGTGGGCCTTTGAGTGTGTAGCGTTTATTTATTTATTTATATACGCGTGTGACATTATCTTATACGTATTTAGCTATCTTCGTTTGCACATGAAGTATTCGTAGACCCCATTATAACTAACAGCACAGTTTAAAAACCCGTGCCAAGTCTGAACATGAATTGCGAACCTTTCAGGTAAGATGGCTTGGCCGCTGATCAAACCAAACCCAGTTTTGAATAAGGCTGGTTAAATAAAACTCCAAGATGTAAGTGACCCAATGTTGGCATGCTCCCAAACGGAAGCAAACTTAAAATGGAAAACTTAAAGGGTAGAAAGAAAACCTATCAAGACGGTGTTCTTTATTATCTGTGGTCGGAACATTTTTAATAGATTGTTTGGCCTGTTTTTCGAATGAGAGATGGAGTTAAGTCTTATTCACTGGTTGAAAATCCTTGTACGGGGTCGAAACTGTCGGCTTGAAGCCAGGTTTTAGTAAAGTGATCGTCTATAATTATAAAATCTAATAAATGTCAGTTAATTTCTTTTTCTTCCTAGCGCTTAGTCTCTTTTCTGATTCGTGGTATACTTGACTATGATCCAGAATTTGGAAGGTCAAGTTATCACAGTAGAGCGACTGCCATCTGACCTCCGTGACCCTGCTAACAGGGTACTTTGAACGGATTGAATTATGGTTAAACATTCAGTTGCCTGAATGTGTAGGTTTCCTCAGCTATTCCGCGCAGTAACAGCACCAGTCAATCAGCAACTAATGTATATTAACTCAGAAAAAGAGTCATTGGTACATGGATGCACCATGGACTGAACTTGGCCGCTCGCTTACAAATTTAACCCGTTATAGACCACGGATCCTTTTTTTTTAATGTTGGTTGGTTTCCATAATTACATTCTAACAAGACCTCAACCTTATCGAAAAGCAATTCTGCGCACACGAGCACAGGTATCTTCATTATAATTTTAAAAACACCTTATTCGAGTAATTATGCGGGCTATTTTCATTCAGAAGCGGACGACTAGTAGACATATCATTTTAGATGTTTTCTGGATAAAAAGAAAAAATACAGAGCGAAGTGAAAATCTACTTTTTAACTAAGTTTCAAACTGTCAAGGGTTTTCCTTGGTAAAATAATCGAATTACTACTTAATACTAATTATAGGTGCTAACGAAACACCAGCACTGTAGACCTCGATGAGGTCGAGGATGTAGCAAGCTCACCCAGAAAATCCCTATTCACTCGAACTTTAAAGATATTCGGGTTATTTGAGTCTGGAAATACAGACACAGGCAGAGAGTTCCATTCCTTATGTAAGATAAGGGTGGTACCCCGCGGTGCGTTTGGACGTCCGATGGAAGAAAGGGGCAGGCGGAATGAGCTCATGCAGCTCCTTGAGCACACTCCCCGAAGTACATCTTATAAAAGACACAGCCTCCCTAGGCTACTTTACGTCTATGAGCTAGGCTTGCGAGTTGTACTATTTAAAGATTGTTGATAAAACTTAACAGTGAATAACAAAGGAGGCAGGATACGGACGCATTCTCACTCTCACTTAAAAAGGCAAGTAAACAGTTATCCTAAATTATTATAAAACCATTGCCACCTCACAGCGGGCTATCTTTTAAAATCCCATAAAAATGCAAAGGCTGGCGGACGGCGCGTTATAAATATTTTTAATGGCTATATTTAATTAAACCTCCCTAAGATACAGTTGCGTGATAGTAATAGGGAATGAGAGTTTTGTGAGGAAATATTACCCCTTTCTTTGGAAAATAAACTTGATAAATGTGGCCAGTTTTGAGCAGTTGTTTACTTATTAAGATTCTGTTGAGTGTACTGTGGAATGCATTCTGTTCCGTGGTGAGACTTCATCCACATATCACCATCGTACTTGAGCTGCTGATGAATAATAGTGTCTAGAAATGCTCAAGTGTGTGGTGTTTCCAATTAATGTGTGTAATCAACGTATAAATCGGCTAAGAATCTGCCAATGGGCCTTTTTATGATTCGAAAACGGCACGGTAAAATTATATTACCATTGCCTCCTATGTAAACTAGGAGCTGAGAACAAAGTAGGCAATGGTAATTCAAATTTTGAAATGCCGTGCCGTGCCGTTTGAATTATAGAAAGGCCCAATATCTATTAAATAAACATTTTTCATCAGGTAAGTGACTCTAGATACCTCAATAAGGATTCCGTTTCATTACATGACCTGTGCTAACTTTGCAGTGCTCGAAAAACCGCGAAATGTTCGTACTTTTTTTAGTATTCTCAATATAAATCTTAAAGTATGCATTTTAATTTAAAATTACTGGCGTAATAGCACAAAAGGTATTTCCTTCAAAACAACAAACCACACAAAACTGAGATAGCTTCAAAACAAAGGCAGAAAAATAAAGAGTGAAAAAAAATTTAAATTCAGCGCAACACTTGGCGAGTTTCCTCAAAAGAAACGTTTAAGAGTTTGGACGCGAGCCACACGGATGGAGACAATATGACGATTTACACCAACACCGTGACTCTTGGGGGTAGGCAGGGCTTTAGCTCGAGTTTGTTGTTTGTATTTGAAGTTTAAAAAAGGTAATCTTATTATTGTAAATTCGTAGCCCAGTGTATTGTATTGAATTGTAAAATACTTTATTATACATAAAACAAAATACAATCAACGGTTTTAAGTATTACATGTATTCAAGGTACAAAGGCGGACTTATCCCACAGGGTATCTCTTCCAGTCAACCTACGAGAGAGCGAGAGGAATCATGGATGATTTAAAACGTTTACGGAGCAAGGATTCTTGGTAAGGTGAGCGACTATAGTGGCCATTTTGGTCGAGTGGTAGTGACGCTGTCTCTTGATCGACAGGTCCTCGGTTCGATCCCCAGTCGAGGCAAATTTGTGTAAAATATAAATATTTGTTCATGAGCCACAGATGTTCGTGTCTGGCACAGAAGAAAACACGTGGGTCTTTGAGTGATCGGTTGCATAATTGAACCAATCAGTGAGGTTAAGCAACGTATTCAGGGGTAAGGATTCCTAATGAGTGAATAAATCACGAGCGTTTCCGTGTTTCAGATAGGACGTTAAGCCGGCTGTCCCTGCTGTTGTCGATTGACTACGTCGGTTTGAAAACTCTGACACCAGAGTTAGTAAAGTTGACCGTATACCTTTGTAAGTACAGACAGCAGCAAGTCAGATTATCTATTTGCACTACTAAAACAGGCGTTATTACGAGCTAAGGGCGTTATCTCTAAGGGCGACGTCAATGATAATATATAGAGCCTGATGCTCTGCCGTCTGTACATAAGTGCTCGTGTGTTTGTAAAGTCCTCTTATAAAAAAACTTTAAAAATGTGTAGCTGAATAGGCTACGAAAATACTACGAACCGTAGCAATTCGTAGCACTGGTGACATCCAAATCATTAATTTCAATCAGAGTATAACACACTTTTACATTCTAATGTATATACATTTTTGCCTGTTCAATCTAAATCGTACAATGTACATGTAACCACAAAAGCTTTTAGAAAGGAAATTAAACGCTTTAGAGTTCACATACTAATTGCGGAGTGGCAAAAAACTAGTAATGGATGTAACCGCAGCACACAGCGACATCCCAACGCGGTCATTACTCGCCTCGTGGTATTTATGCTACCCAGTCAGTTATACATTTTTTTTTTGCCGTGTGGTGATCGGCTTAGAATAACACCACCCCATTTCTTTCCGTGGGTGTCGTAAGAGGCGACTTAGGAAACACAAATGAGACTTGCCTCCTATTAATCCATCTCACGCAACAACACCTCATTTTTTTATGAATCTGAGGTGTTGTCCCATGGTCTCTTGCGGTGTGGTAGGCTCAGTAAAGGGCCGTCTGGTTCGCGACCACCCTCTTACCGAAGTCCGACGCCAAACAGCTTGCTGTGTTCCGTCGGTGCGTGGGAGTACCAGTGCCTTATAGGCGTTTTCTGGGTTAACTCGTTCCATCGTCGACCTCATCTATGACCTTGGTCAAGATTGAGGTCAAGAGTTAACCCATCTTATAAAAAAAAAAAACATACGTATCTTATAGTTTGAACACAAAATTCAAATAACTCCCGATTTTAGCTGTGGTTGTCCCTACATTCAAACTTCATAGCATTTTTTTTTTAATTTAAGCGTCGTCCTTAGGAAAAAATCTCAATCACTTCAGCTTTTAAACCAAAAACTCCATCAAAGTCCATCCGTTTGGGAGCTAGGATATCAGAAAAACAGTAGTGAGTGGTAATATTATAAAAAGTTTATGAGTTTGTTTGTAGGAAATAATCGCTGGAAATACCGAACCAATTTTTAAAATTCTTTTACTAGTAGAAAGCTCTCATAACAACGAATAACATAGGCTATAAAATTTCTCAGAATTTCTACGGGAAAGAAGTCCCAGGCAAACATATATCTATAACACACTTGAATTTTTGTTTATTTTAAATTTCTGGTAGTGGCTCTTCTGTGTGAGCTTGCTACAATATAGCAGAGATGGAACTTTGACCATGTCTTTGCCCAATATTAAAAATGTCGCTCAAATGAGTGTTAGCACACGCATTGTAGGTTTCCTTAGTAACAGAATGGGGGGCCCTGAGTGTCAATCGATGTATTATAAGACATGATGAAAGCCTCTCTTTGGAGCCGTGTGTACTTAAACCAGTGGTTAAAATAAATGACAGTGTGCGCAGAGAATCGGTCGGCAGTCAGTCGGTTCGTATCGGTCGCTCAAACTACGTACTGTAGATCGAGACATTTTTCTTTTAAATTTTTGAGCTGTTTGAGTTTTTTGGGCATTCTTTTATGTAGGCAAGACCCTGTTCTGCATGGCTAAGGCTGAGATTCTGGGTTAAATTATTGACAAAATTTGCTTTAGAGTTTATTAGATTTAGGGTAGAAGAAAATAATTATTATAATTATATTTACACACTAGAGGATGCCCAGGACTTCGTTCCCGTAGAATTTTTAAAATCCTTTCTTATTCCTGGCTTACGTCATTAAAAGGATCTTTTGTACCCAGATTTATGGGTCCAAGGGTTTGATGAAGGGTTTGATAATCTGGGCCTTGACTTGATGAGTCCCACAGTCAGGACCTCCAATGTTACATATATAGATTATTTCCTTTATTCCCACTTGTCCTGTTGAGTTGTCCTGTTGACTAAACAAGTGGGAATTTCATTTCCCACTTGTCCTGTTCAAAAAAAACACACCCTTTTATATAATTTGTACGTAACCCTTTCAATGAATTTAGATAGATACGAGTATAACCATACTTTTAACCAATTTGCACATAGATATTATAGAAACTCATTTGCGTGATAATATTAAAATTTCATTATATCGCCACTGGAAAAGATAAATGATAAGATAAGCAACACTAGAGGAGCACAACTTTGAATACCACCACTGCTTTGAGTCCGTTTCACCCTACTTCTTATCAGCCCATATACGTCCCCACCAAGGGGCACGGGCCTCCCTTCGAAACACGAAGGGGTTTTAGGCCATAGTCCATCACGCTGGCCCAATGCGGGTTGGTGGACCGCTCGTCTTTTGAAAATGAATTTTCTTGGACGGGCGGGTTTCATTTTTCAATGTTTCATTTGCAAGTGATTATTTAGAAATCCGTACATAAATCTGAAAAGACGAATTTCGTGTTACAAGCTCGCACCAGGATTTGAACCCGCAACCTTCGGATTACTAGTCTGGCTCATTACCAATTGGGCTATTACCGCACCCTACTATTCTCTTTATAATTTCACACTTGTTTCAATATACCTTTAATCATTCATAGGTTCTTGCTGGGTGGGTCGTTGTCTCTGACACGAGTTTACTTTACCATGTCTCCTTCTTGGACTATATTCCGCCAGTTCTCGTTAGAAAGTCTCTTGAGGTTTTTTAAGAATTAGCCCCTTTAAAAGAAAAGTAATTTAGAGCCTCGTGGGAACGTGTAAAACTATGTCTTACTTACCCTTATCCTTACTAATTTATAAACGTGAAAGTTTGTATGTATGGATGTTTGTTACTGTTTCACACTCAAACGGCTAGACCAATTATGATAAGTAAAATATGGTACGGAGGTAGCTGACACCCAGAATTAATACATAAGCTACATAATGAAGTCCCGAGCGGAAAGCTAATTTAAAAATATTTTTTAACGCCTTACAAATAACTAATCAGAATCATAGAATGTGCAATGTTGAAACTCCCAAACTCAACCTACTAAAGCAATGGAACAGTTGCACATTGCACACCCTATATTTTTTCCCAACTACCGCCTAGAATTGAACCTGTGATGGGCCCATAAACCAGCGCAATAGCAGCCAGATTGAATCGGTGACAGTAACTGTTGCGCCACTGTTACAACTGTGAATAGAGACAATGGCAGAATAAATTACTGGTCGAAACACTCCTGACAGACGATTTGGTCGTGCCAGAAAAATTGGAGGAAAATACGGGAAGGGATTGGGGACGGTGACTAGACTTATTTTAAAGGACAAATAAACAGTCTTTTTGTTACAAGCTCAGAGCTACAAGCAAAGAAATAATTACACTAAACCCAAGTAACAGACAGAGACCTAACTGAGTTTCCGTCGCAGGCGCACGCCTGTTAATATTGTACTGATTTTTATATTCTACTAATCTAAGCCATCCTCGAATCTACTTGAACACACACAAAAAAATCGTTAAAATTGATCCAGCCGTTAAGGAAGAGTTCAGTGACATACACACTATTACACACGCACAGAAGAAATATATATATTAAAAAGATTTGTAAACTAACATCAAAAGTTTATGTGTATAATCTATTAAACGCATTTCCTGCTTAATATTTGCTATTCCTTCATTGTGCTCCCGCAGCCAGCTGGCGCAAGATCTAATCCTAGGGTCGTAGGTTCAAGTCTCGTTTACGCCGAACATTATTTCCCTAAAATTATTTATGCTTCTAGTCATTTCTACGCTACCTATAGACAATTATAAACAAGCACTCACGCCTGTTTTTCATTGAGATAGGCAGAGACTAAAGTTAGCGGTTCCGCCCATAAAATACTCCCGTGAATCCCCAACCTTGGCTAGCTGTTCTGGTTAGTCTGGTGGTCTGTAAAAAGTGGTCGGTAATTAAATCTCTGCTGCCAAGAAACTGTCAATATCTGTAGGCTGACTGGCTATTACGAGTTGGCAGCCGTCGGAACTACGACCAAAACGACTTTGAACAACTGGTTCACGATGAAATACCGTCGTCATTTTAGGGAGGAAGAAAGAAAGGAGAGATTTTTATGTGTTGAGTAAAAAAATATTACATGGCATTTCGCAGTATTAGTAAAATACTATCTATTAAATAATTACGGCTACCTACCTATCGAATTTCTCCTTACAATCAGTGTCGTCGTTCGGTGTTTTTGTAATAACTGTGCCTACCTACATAGCTGCCCTCCGATTGCGGTAAGTTTGAATGTGTTTACCAAAGCTAAATTGCTTCCGTTTTTTTGTATCTTTTTTTACTAAGAATGAGTTCGCTCTTGACCACAATCTAGCTCAGGGCAAAGATGCGGTTGATGATGTAGCGAGCTCACCCAGAAGAAGCCTATTCACTCGTACTTTAAGTATATTCGGGTTGTATGAGCTCGGAAATACAGACGTCGGCAGTCAACCCGGAATATTGTATTTAGCGCTATAAGGTTAATAATGTTTGAAGATTAATTAGAGTTGAAAAGCTACGTTCAATTTTATAACTCAGCTCATAAAATATTTAGAAAATGTCTATCATAAAACTATGTAACACAGTTTATAGCAAAGTTGACAAACCCGCCAACATTCTTACTTCTTACCATCTAGAATCTACTATCATAAAACTAAAATCACTATAGTAAAAATATGATAATATCTTGTTATTTTGTATGACAACGTTGTGTTTATGTACTGAGCAGCATATGTTTACCGCCCGGCTTTGTCTGCGGCGGCAGTTGATACGAGTTTTATGACCTAAGCGGTTCAAATTTTGTATTCGTAAAATTTTGGGACACACTGTCTTGTGGAGTGGTCAATGATAAAGTGTTGAAAGTATTTGGGATGCCTTTAATAAATCAGACAGACTTTCATGTGGAGGATAAGTGCATTTTCCTGTGAAAAGTCAACGATACCACCTTTTTACCACAAGCCAGTTTAGGTTTATGGCCAACCAAAAAATCCCAGAGCAAATTTTTGGTAAGGACTATCCTGACAGTAGATGTAAGCCCTCAAAAGTCCCCACCCATAGGGTGCCGGCGCCTCCCCGTTTCGCACCCCAAAAGCAAAAACTGAGAAATGTGGGACATTACTCAGTTTTTGCTGTTTTACTTAAAAACTATACATTTATGTTCAAACTGTCAAAGAACAATAATCGCTACACCGCGCACGCTTGCTCGCCCTCTGGCATTGTTATTTCGTTACTTTGTTGGGGTGCAGATTTCACTGTATAAAATTTCATAACAAAAGGAACTCAAACTACACGTATTTAAGGAGAAAACTTCATTTAGTGTGGACCTTATATTGAAGCCTCTATTAAAATAAGTAATTTTAGTGCAAGAAAATGTTCGGCATGAATGGGACTTGAAACGACCCCAGGTCTAGACCTGATGCTCTAACCAACTGAGCTAACGTGCCTTCAAGTCAAGCGGCAACATTTCTCATTCCCTTACTAAGCACATTACATCGTGCTTGTAGGTCAGCGCCATCTGTGTCTCGCCTTATACCACTTATTTGAAGTTAATTATGACAAAGGCGAAACCTATTTTTCTTTCCCTAAAACTATTTGTGAATATCCCTCATGCGGGTAAGTGTTTTAAAAATACTCTGTTAAAATGTTGTCAATTCTAGAGCTCCCGTAAGTACTTCGAACTCTTTATCGCTGCACAGCACTTCGCATAGCATTATATCGACGACATTGTTGTACGTTTATCTCCCGAATATAATACATTAACGGATCCTCACTGTGACGTACATACTGACAGGCAAATACAATGTATGTTAATGCGCTGGCGAAATTAGTTGCAAAGTATTTCCATTACTTTGTGGCGAGATTTTATAGTTATTACTGAAGTTCCTGTTTTAATAAGGGTGGGTTGTACCATCTTACTTTAACAATAACAAACGCCAAAATTTCAGTTAAAGTATCGGTTAGGCCAAAAATGAGTTGCACCAGTTGACAATTTGTTAAATAACGTCATAACTTTAACCATAACCGTAACTGCTCACTTTTCGCTGGTTAGTGTTATAGTTAGTGTTAAGTTATCCGTCAAATTGACAAACGCGTTGAATATAACCTCTAAACATCATGCCCCTGCTCCAAGAAATACTCGTGGAAACCAGTTCTGAAGACGAAACTGATGATCTTGTCAGTGTAAATAGAAAAAAAAAAGTATACTTACCTATACTTCGTTTTTTTTCGTATTATAAATTATGTAAACAAAGCAGCAGTGGTAGTAAACATTTCCTTACAAACAGAAAAACTATGATAAAATAAAGAGTTGAAATAAAACAATTGGAAGGCCTAAACTATGCCACCAATAATATATTTTTGTTTTACTCTACAACAGTGAATTTGTCATAACGCCGAGTAGTTCTTTGTTCTGTTAAGTACTTTTACTAGGTTGACTGGAAGAAATCCCCACGTGGGATAAGTCCGCCTTTGTAAACTTCCTATTACTGTAAATGTATTATCATTGTACAATAAAGAATAAATACATACATACATACATACATACATGACTGATAATAATTGCTCTGAATAAGAAACGGAGAGCAAGTTGAAACTATTTTAGATATAGATCTTGCAAAACGAAATAGATTTAATTTAAATATTTAAAAAACCCCTTTCTGAGTAAGGCGGTAAGACGGAGGTTGATGAAATGTCTGGTTTTGTCTCAGTTGGATTATTGTGATACAGTGTATGATTCGTGCCTAAACCAAAAGCTGAAAAACAAGTGCTGACAGTGCAAAACTCATCTATCAGATTTTGTTACAACATCTCCAAACGATCCCATCACAATCTTCTTAAATACTCACAACATACTAAATAGGAAAAATAGAAGGACGTTGTAATTTAATTTTCAAACTAAAGAAACTTGAGATCCCTGCCTAACTAGCTAGAAAACTTAAATAGACTAGCGCAGGCCCAGGTAAAAAGAAGTAAGAACGATTTCCTAAGTTGGTTTTACTGCACTCATATATCACTAGATATTCAAAGTTCCCACCATCTTCGGGGTACTGACGGCAGTAATCTGAAACTTAATCGGAATCATCGCGATCAGAGTCCGAATCGCCGCTCTCTGGATATACAATATCATCTTTTTTTGCGCTTATTTTAGCGCCCATCACGCAAACTTAAGTTATAATAAAATAATGATCCAAAACTTTT
This sequence comes from Aproaerema taeniolella, assembly GCA_949987775.1. Classification (NCBI taxonomy): domain Eukaryota; kingdom Metazoa; phylum Arthropoda; class Insecta; order Lepidoptera; family Gelechiidae; genus Aproaerema; species Aproaerema taeniolella. Next base: position 20,181,582 of record OX465250.1, read on the forward strand.
TACAATAGAGAAAAAATGTTCACTAAAGCTGACATCAATGAAATGAAGTCACATGAGGTATTTAACAATTTATTTCTATGTCTATGAGTGACACTATGTCTATGGTTTTTTACGATTATGTTTAGTATTGCCATTTAAAAATGTCACCCGCATGGAATTTGGGGTAAATCAGGCTTCATTTGACTTGCAACCCCTTTAACTTTAACAAAGCTAACGAATTCGCTGGTGCAACGCATTTTGCTGTAACTGTTAAAGTCAGAGTTACTGTTAGTGTTAAATTTGACACAAACTTTTACTATGACTGCTTCTGTGGTGCAATCCACCCTAAGTTTTACTTAGTATGTGATGATGTAAAGCTTGGTTTAGTTTTCTAGAAAGTACTGGGTAACCTGTGACCTGGACAAGTGTATAGTCATTCCAGAGTTTATAGTCTTTATCGTGAAATCATTTAAAATTGTTAGGTACTAGTGGAATGAGACTGTAATTCGAAAATAATTTGTATAATATTTTTTTAAGTTATGGCAACCGCACTTTGTAGAATAGAATAGAACATAAAAAAATATTTATTTTATAGGATAGGATGCCACTTAAAATAAGTCAAGATTAAATTAAATACATACAAACATACTTTAAAGGATTTAAATACATACATACACATTCGTCCTTTTGACCCTACTAACTCTACACCTATTCGCAAAGGTGCAGTCTTCCCCAGAGAAGAATAAGCAAGATAATAATTGCACTCATTTTCCATCTAATTGATATTCATTCTGAGAGTTCAGAATGAATGTCAAATGTGGCGTCGAGTGATTCTAGAACAACTATATGACGTTCTGTCTACCCTGACGGGGGTTATAAGCGTGAGTGTATGGATGGATGGAATAATCATATTGTAAAAGGTTCTTTCAATCTTCTTCAATATTTTTTTTTGTGCCCAATCACCCAATTTATTGTAAACAACGTTACTCTTGCAAATCAGCAGAAAAGTGTGGCGAAGAATTTATGGTAAAATTCACACACTACCTTTTTGTCCCTTCTGTTGTGAACGATCTAAGCCCATAGTGATGGACTAAAACTGCAATATATTTCATTCTATTTTTTTGTTTTTGTTTAGCATAGCTAGCACGACCCGCTACAAACTCACACGACCCGCCACGCCACTCCGATGACGTTAAAACTTCACTTTGACTGCGCAAAGGCTCGACCTCTGGCGTTGTCATTTCGACACTGTTTTGACATTTTGCTGGTGGTTTGAAGAAATAGTCACACTCAGTTACCTTTGTAGACTTTTAAAAGATTGTAATTGTGAAAAGTGGTCAAATTTGTAACGATTAATACAAGTAATAACTTAATAATAATAATAATAATAATATATATATATTATAATAATAGTAATATATTATTTTTTTCTTTTCTTTTTTTTGAATTATAATTCACATGCCAAAGAAAACTAACGCACGACGTAATGTGCTTGGTAACAGATTGAGAAATATCGCCGCTTTTACATGAAATCACAAGGCCAGTGTTCACCAAATATTTAACCAACGATTAGCAGCTAACCAGAGATTTGATAATGTCACTTTCATACATTTTTTTTTACATTTTGTCTGGTTAGCTTCTAACCGCGGTTTAACCGTTGGTTATATTTTTGTCGAACACGGGCCTAAGGCAGTTGGTTAGAGCACCGGGAGATTTAATCTTGAGTTCGTGTGTTCAAGTCCTAATCTCACCGAATATTTTTCATTCCCTAAAATTATTTATTAAGAAAACTATTAAAAATCTTAATTATTTATTATAACTTTAGAAAACTGCAGAAACCTACTATTTGACTAAATTACATTTTTAGTTTCCACTACTTAATTTAACATTACCTAAGCTACCATTGAAGAGCTGAGTATTCTAATAACTCACATTTATTTAATTAGTATTCAATTCATTTTGTCAAAAGCCGTATAATTCAAAGGACATCATTCACGGCCCATACAAAAAATATCTAATTTTGTAAAGTGGCGGCCAAAAAAGTTAAAGTTTATATTTCGAAAGAACATATTATTCTAAACATTTTTTATTTAGTATGAATAGCTAAGTTGTACGACCATTACTAGATTTGTTTTTGACACTTATAAATCTGGATTGTAAATGTTCCGGCCTTATTAGAAAATTGTGTTTCAACACATTTTTCGTATTAGGTTAAATATTTAAATTCTAGATTTAAAAATACATTTAAGCTTGAAAATCTAGATTTTTAAGCTTAAAAGAGGAAAATTCGTAAAGGTCGTACAACTTAGCTGTCATAATAAAAAATGTTAAAAATAATGCGTGTCCTTTTGAAATAATAACTTTACTTTTTTTGGCCGCCACTTTTAAATTTTGGTACGTTTTGAATGATGTCCTTAGGTATACTTACATAAAAGCATTCAAAAGTACTCAATTGGAAAGCTCAGATGGAAAGCTAAAATCTCTTTGGCTGTCATAGGTATAACACTTTTAAACAAAGGACATCTCTAGACTTTCAGATACACTGTATGCTTTGCATCTCAAGTATCAGCACAAGGAGCGCCTCTTTTGCCCCGTACACTCAAAGTGACTTAAGTAAAACTTAAGTAATTTAACTTGTGATGAGTTCCTGAAAACAGCAAGCCATCAAACTAGGATGTCTGTTACTTTGAGCGATGGATCGCGAGATATTGGAGCGTTGGAAAATTATTAAACCTATTAACAAACTAAATGAAATATCGTATCTTTTACAAGTTTTTCGTGTCCCCGCTGATCCCTATCCGTCTTTGTTTCGAAGATTCTTTTAAATGCTGGAACGATTTGCAACCTTGATGGAACACATACTTTCCGCAAAGATTGACAGTTTGCTCAAATGAGAAAGTAAGAATTTTTTTTCGGCCACATAAATTACAACGATTATTTAGGTTAGGTTACCCATTTGCAATACTAAAGCCGGCGTTATTACCAACGAGATAAGGCCGACGTTAAGGTCAACATGTATAGCTCGATATGCTGCCGTGTGTTCTAAGACTAAAATAATCGACTGCTGCATTGGTTTTAGCTTAGCGTAAAGCCACAATTTAAGTTATAATTTAAGTAAGATCAGGAATTATTCAATAATATTGGAAGTCTGTGATTATTCCGTACGTCACACTGTTTCAAGTGAAGTTGTAACAATTCAGCAGGTACAGGAATTTCACCTTCAATAAAATTGTATACTTAAGTGAGACTTGAAAGACCAAAGGTTCTAGGAACACTATAATATTTATTTTCAGCTAAGCATCCCCTTGTGAGTGACAGTTGGTAAGCTGAGTGCTTCAGTTTCAAGTCACGAAGCCTCGTATGGCGAGCAGCCAAATCCCAACACTTGTCATTGTCGCCACACCGCGATTGTGTGCCCACACCAGTTATAAATGGACTTTTTGAATCGGTCCCCTGTTTTGTGTTCTTAGTACAAGAGGGGAATATATTAAATTCTGTTAAAAAGCATCTGTTACTACAAAACTTCGATCTTTATACCTATATTTACTGACTAGAAGATACCCTAGGAGAGGACTTCGTTGCCGTGGAAATTTTGTAAAATACTTTCTTAATAAGGAAGGACCTTATTCCTTGTCTATGTTATAAAATGTACCTTTTGGCTTTTCGGCTTTTAAGAGGAGCATCTCAGTTGGACTTACGTCTCAGTTGTTTTTCATGCTGTCTCGATGTCGACAGCACGCCTCAGACTTGTGCGAAAGGGACGGGAAAAATTATGAGTTTAGGCGTCAATGAATTCCTACCCCAAAAACTTAATAAAATCGTACGTTTTTGGTCTCTATCGATTTGTAAGCGTATAAACAAGGTTCATACATACGTTTTTTTTCAAAATTGTGCTTAATTAAAAAACAGTCACCCCTTGAATGTTGAGAATTTTTTTGGCGAAAAACGTTGACATTCAGTCTCAAATATCTTTTTGTCTACTAAAAATATCACAAAAATCAAAACGTACGGACCTAGTTTTTGGTGTTTCTGATACCATACCAAAATTTCACAAAGATCCATTGACGTTTAGGGGATGGAATCCATTGACGCCGTTTGTATGGGAAAAAACACTGAGACGATCCTTTTAAGGGCCAAGGATTTAGGCTGGGCGTTGATAAGTCAATGAGACAGTCAATGACTTTCAGTTTTATACACTTAGATAGAAGATATTGCAAAATATAAAGTATATTTGTCTATTTGTCCTTTCTCCCTTAAATGCTCTTGCTCAGAAACGGTTGGAGGGCTGGTAAATGACATGAGCTTCTTTTACATAGGAATAGCAGGCAGAAAGCTAGTTTTATTTGTATACATATCCTCAACAAATGATTGAATGACTGACTTTAATATGTTAAAATCTTGTCTCTTTTGTTCTACTTCCTTCATGTAGGTACCTAATACAAATGTATTCTAAATTCTTCTTCTTTTTGAGCCCTAATAGTGATCTGTGCTCCTACACTTATTACCTAAATGTTTATTATTAAAATATCACTACTTATGCAACTAAGACTACGCCACAGCCAGAAGATAAGTTTTCCACGTCAGAAAATTGCATTATAATACAACAGTAACAGATTGTAAACAGACGTCTGCTGTGAAAGTTTTGGCGAGCACAAAGAGACTTGTAAATATACTGTATAATGTGAAATTCGTTACCTTCGAGTACGAACTAGTAGGAAGGCATTAACCAGCTTTTTTCAGGGACGGAGCTAGTTTTTTGGACCCGTGAATTTCAATAACTTTCCCCACTCCATGGCCTATTTTTCTCTTGGTTTTCTGTCTGTTTGGGAACGTACAGACAGCTGCAGAGATACTTGACCACCCCTACCGGATAAAGATGAAATTGTCTATGAAAAAACACAAAATTTTAAAATCGTGATTAAGCGTAATTGTTTGATTGGCAAAACTATATTAATATACAAAATATCATTGAAATACCTAAAACATTTCGTGAAATATCTTTATCCTTATTAACTTAGCAGTTGACTGTACTTCTACACTAATAATATAAAGAGAAAAGATAGTTTGTTGCATTGAATAGGCTCCGAAACAACTGGACCGATTCGAAAAATTATTTCACCATTAGAATGCTGCATTATCCTTGAATAACATAGCTACATAATTTTCCCGAATTCATACAGGAGCGAAGTCACGGGCGGTATGCAAGTTTGTAATATAAACCTCATACTTAGAGAATTTCAACTGGTTCTGGTTTGCTCTTCCTTGACGTGCCAGAACGCCACACGACGGGACGAAACGGAACAATGGCTATATGAATGTAATGTCATCGGAGGAAGACGGTGAGAAATGGGCCCCATTTCACTGTCTACGGCGCAGGCAAGTGCACGCTTCGGTGAAATCTTTCGCTTTATTCACTGTAAGGTTAGTAATAACTAGGTAGACTCAACAAAAAATTAAACAAGGAATAAAAATACATTAACTGAATAAAGTTGAGCGGTGATAGCCCAGTTGGTAATGAGCCAGACTTGTAATCGAAAGGTTTCGGGTTCAAATCCTGGTGCAGGCCTGTACCACTAAACTTGTCTTTTCGGATTTATGTGCAGATTTTTCATTAAAAATATCGTAGCTATTTAAATATATGGCCTGTATGTTAAGTTGGATGCTCGACCTATTTGCCAAGTTCTGTTAAAACCGGTTCAGTGGTTTTCCCCTTACAGCAATACCCCGATTTTATTCTCGTTTATGAAAGAGTCCTGTACCACTTGCATTGTATTGGGCAACTTGATTTAAGTTCCTATTACAGAATGCGACTCCACTCATCAGAGTATATCAATACTTGAGTAGCAGTCGTCTTTGTCATTTTGATAGTGTGAGTTAGGTCTGCATTACAGAACACGACTCAGACTTTTATCTATGTTTAAGTACGAGTCGTCTTCATCATTTTGATAGTGAGGGAAGGAGGCAATCAATACTTAAGTATAAATCAAGACTTGCGTCTCCTTTTGTAATACGGGCTTTAGATTGTTAGATGAGTTTTAGTCGCTTCTTGGCTTGATCATTTGCTCATTACTAAGTAAATCTAAATTTTGCTCTATTAGAATACGCGTTGACACTATTTCTTGTGTCTATAAAAATAAAGTTAAAATTTCCTGGCATTCTTTTCTAACATTTCTCCAGTGTTAATTCGTTCTGTTTTGTTAACCGGACGTACGTCTGTTTACAACATCTTGTAAGACTTTCTTTGTTTATTTTGTTTCACTATTTTACACCTTCCTTTTACTTTGTTCTGCATGCCACCTTAAACTTGCTTGAGCTAAAGTTTTCTTAAAAGAAAATGAAGGCGAAAATGTGTTTCCTTGCCGTATGTATCTTCCGTTGCATTTAATTAAAAAATATTCGCTTCGAATTCAAATGTTTGTTGTTAAAATTAATAACTGATTCCAATAAACTATTTTATGTAACTTTTTTTAGCAGTCCATACACGTCCCCACCGAGGGGCACATCGCCTTCGAAACACCAAGGGGATTTTTTGTAACTATTCGTGTTTCTAATTATAAGTTATTATGTTACTTTTTAATTGTGCCAAATAAACTGTTGAATAAAAACAAAAAAAAACAACTTTCATTATTTAATAGTATTCTGGTAAAAATTGTAAGTTAGGAACTTACTCCCAGTAGCAAAAACGTGCACCCAGTTGTTGGCGTAAACAAGGACGGACTAAAGATAAGTCTTTATTTGTATAAAACATTACACTTACAGACGCTTTAACTTTGATCAACATTTCTGCAACAAACCGTGAGTCCTGCACTAGGTCATAATCGAATCCACATTAATGTACCTATTAAAACCTTAGAGTCTAATCAATTTTAGGCACAACTAAGAACAAATAAAACGGGCAAGTGCGAGTTGGACTCGCGCACGAAGGGTTCCGTACCATTACCTATAAAACCGTCCAAGTGCGATTCGGACTCTATAAAAACCATTATCTCTATAAAAACGGCCAAAATATCACGTAAAATAGCCCCCTTAAATATTTAATTATTGTACTTTTTAGTATTTGTTGTTACATCAACAACCAAAATACATCATCTGTGAAAATTTCAACTGTCTAACTATCACGGTTCATGAGATACAATCTCGGACAGATTTTCTATAAAAACGAGCAAAAAAATCACGTTTTTTGTATGGGAGCCCCCTTAGATATTGATTTTATTCTGGTTTTTAGTATTTGTTGTTATAGGGCACATAGAAATACATCATCTGCGATAATTTCAACTGTCTAACTATCCTGGTGACAGACGGACGGACGGATGGACAGCGGAGCCTTAGTAATAGGGTCCCGTTTTTTTCCCTTTGGGTACGGAACCCTAAAAGTACCTTTTCAGTTGAAAATAAATAAATAATAAATAAATAAACGCTACACACTCAAAGGCCCACACTAAGGTTTTCCCTTGTATCGTGGGTCCCTTGGAACACACATAAAAACAAACACAAACACCCATGACCCGAGAACAAACATCTGCTTTTCACACAAATGTTTGCCCCGACTGGGGATCGAACCCAGGACCCGCTAATCAAGAGGCAGCGTCACTACCACTTGACCAAACCGGCCGTCCACTTGACCAAAATAAAAAAGTACTTACCATAAAATAAAATTAGCTTTAAAACAACAAAAGCCGACAACACAATTACCTTTTCGCGTAACATTACTGAATTCTCGCGGCAATTACACAGAAACAATTCGACATTTTTTTTCAGGCGTTGCTGGTGCCAAAATGTCCCGGCCAGAGGATGTTTGTGGTCAACATTGAGTTATGTTTCCCTGGATTAGCACATGCTAACGTAGCTCAAAATGAAAATAATCCGCCAAAAAACCAAAGTCACCGACTAGCCCGGTGAATTAGCAAGCTTAAGTGGCAGTGGGCTGGTCATATCTGTCGTAGAACCGATGGCCGTTGGGGCTGACGAGTTCTAGATTGGAGACCAGGAATCGGTAAACTTAGCGTAGGGCACCCTGTAACTAGGTGGGGTGACAATATTCGTAAGGCAGTGGTTGGAGGAGAACTTAAGACCGAGCTCAATGGCGTGCCATAAGAGAGGTTTATGTCGAGCAGTGGACTGACACAGGTTGACGATGAACGTAGCTCAAAATGCCCCATATTAGTGTATGACACGTGTGCACTCTATACTGTTGCGATAAGAATGATTTTGCAATGACAATGGGGTAACCTGATGTGCTAGCCTCTGTGCATTGATGGGTAGAATACTATAGAGAAGCAATTTGTTACGAGCGTTTTCGTCAAGGGCAGTTGTAAATTTAATTAACTTAATTCATTAAGCGAAGTCAGTATAGATAGCACGTCCCGCGACAACTCGCTCGCGTGGATCGCTCATCACGCTACTCAGATAAAACAAGATAAACGCGCAAAGGCTTGCTCGCCCTTTTTTTATGACATTTAACCACTGCATATTTCACCGGCAGCACGTTGTGCTTGGGTTATAAATGAATAAATCCCTACTTAATATTATAAATGCGAAAGTAACTGTCTCGTCTATTACGCTTTCACGCCTAAACTACTGAACCAATTTTGATGATACTTGGTACAGTGATAGTTTAAGCCATGGGAAAGGACATAGGCTACATTTTATCCCAGGCTGAGCGCCTGTAGTCCACGCGGGCGGAGCTGAGGACGAAAAGCTAGAGTTACATAACTAATAAATAGCAAATCTAGCACCCTAGTTCATAGACAAAGAGGGTCTTTGCCAGCTACTGGCAATGGCAACGGGGTGCCAGTCAGAATGCCTTGTAATTAAATCAGCCGAGCCAAGAAACTGTCGATGGGACGTCCCCAACAGATGTGTAGTTTCAAATGGGTTAGTGAAATCAATAGTTGCTCTTGTAAGACGTTGAGAGTTTAACTGTGTTTCAGGACCGTTAGTCAGAAAATCGTTTATTTAGGGCTTGTTTCAAGGACCTTCCAGGTATCATTTGATTCCCTGGTTCGTTTCCCAGTTAGTGTAAAAGTTGGGCCTTTTTTTATTTAAAAACTTGGTCATTTATCTGAGGTTTTGACTGAAGTTTGTATTTTTTTTACTTTGGATTTATTTACTGAAACTGAATGCTATATGCTCGTTTCATCTGTTGTCCGTTTAATGGGACGTTTTCTTTTTGGGTATTAAAAAAAAAGTAGTTCCCCAGAGCTCTCTAGATGGCGCTGAACTGACTCCGTTACTAGGTGCCAAAGCCAAAAGGCTTGGAGAAAAACATTGCATCAAATATTCTGTTCGTTTACTTTGGCTTCCGATCATCCTACTTTTCTCGCGCTTTGTTAAAATTCAGTTTTGTTTGTTCGTTGTTTTCGTAAAATCGCCTAACTACGTGTGGTAGATGTGATATGACAATAACGTTTCGTTTTATGATCTCAAAATTACGTTCAAGTGAATTAATCCAAAATAATGTAACGTTCCGTTCCTTGTAGTAACGTACCTAGTTTAGCGCCATCTATCCGGCGACTAGGGAAAAAAAAAAAAATCCCTCATTGCTTATTTCTGCTGTACTTTTGTTACAGAAACAACTTTCAATAGGTAAAATATGACAAAAATTAATGTAATGTTGTCCAAAACTTCCCATAAAATTTTGTAAAATTATTTTATATATGAAGCTAAAGGAGAATTTACTTATAAGTCCAAGCTACAGACGTAGACATTGAAATTTCATCTCCGTTGCCGCGACGAAGCCTTCAAGACAGCTAACAAGCCTTTAAAGTCAGTCGGTTGGGTACTAATTCACGTTGTCATCAAAATTAGCTGAATAGCGTCACAGCGCGGCCGCTAGACGTGCAAACGAGCTCCATCCATCACCCCGATTCAAGATGACAGTTTAGGGTGACAAAGCTACGTGGGATTTTCCTATTAATAAACGAGCTAGGTATCTTATTCTAGCTATATTTAATCAGGTTCTCTAAAACGACTTTGCATATTTGGATAAATTAGGAAAAAATACTTGGATAAAACATGCTTTTTAAGGCAAACATAATGAAACGTACTGACTTCTTTGAAGAGTGAAATCCGCATCCATTCACATGATGCGTGACAAACTCGCGCGACACGCCACTCGGATGACGGTGAAACTTGCTAGCTTGCTAGCCCTCTGGTGTTGACAATGTTGACATTTTGACATAGGACCGCGGCGCATTCCGCGCGCTAGCACATCGTGCTCTTGCTCTAGATCGCATGATCTGACTTAACAACCTATCTAGCCTAAACTGCACTTAGTAAATTTCGGGTTTAGTTACACAATTCGTTTGCTGGTCGGGTTGAGTGATAGTGACACTGCCTCTTGATCGACGGGTCCTGGGTTTGATTTCTGAACGGGGCAAATAATTGTGTTAAAAATTAAACCGAATTCAAAAATACAACACCAGTACTACAAAACCAATAAACAAATACAATATATTATCATATTTTGAGATACATACTGATCTGTTTGAAGTTAGTGCGAAGTAGGTGTAGTCTATCAAAGGCTTAGCACCGACTTCAAACAGATCAGTCGATATCTAGCACATTAATAATTTTGTCTTTATTTTTCAGGCTAATTTTTTTCACGAAACGAAGTCGCGGGTGGAATGTTAGTAACGTATGAAGTTATTGACGTACTGAGTCATAAAACTGCAATAATCCAAGCTTTCCTAAATAATTTTAAAATCATGGTCACTGTGGTGACTAGAGAAGCATTTTGCGACGTCGTGGCCACATCGATTGTCTGTCTCGTTAATGAACCGCCAGATTAATATATCACAGCTTCCTTAACTTAACGTACATTATATCTTTTCTTGTAAGCTGACGTTTTTTAATTACCTAAGATATCATTATGGGGCATTATAGCCCCACATTGGGCGCCAAATTGATAACTTTAAACTTAAATAAACCGCCAAATTTATAGATCTAAACTTCCTTAGCTTACATCTTTCCATGTAAGCTGATTAAAAAAAAACCCTATCTTATTACGCAACTAGGTATTACGGCCCCACATTGGGCGCCAATTTTGAATAACTTTAAATTGACCTTAAATAAGCCGCCAGATTAATAGATCTTAGCTTCATCAGCTTACATATTTTTTATTATTTTTTTTATTATAAAATGGGTTAACTCTTGACCTCACTCTTGACCATAAGTTCAAAGATGAGGTCGACGATGGAGCGAGTTAACCCAGAAAATGCCTATAAAGGCACTGGTACGCACCGACGGAACACAGCAAGCTCTTTGGCGTCGGACTTCGGTAGGAGGGTGGTCGCGAACCAGATGGCCCTTTACAGAGCCTACCACACCGCATGAGACCATAGGACGACACCTCAGATTCAGAAAAAAATGAAGTGTCGTTGCCTGGGATGGATTACTAGGAGGCAGGTCTCATTCGTGTTTCCTTAGTCGCCTCTTACGACACCCACGGAAAGAGATGGGGTGGTGTTATTCTCAACCGATCACCACACGGTTAAACTTACATATCTTTCCATGTAAGTTTTTTTTTTTAATTACCTTCCTAATTAGGCAACTGGGTATTATAGCCCCACATTGGGCGCCAATATTGAGTGACTTTAAATTGAACTTAAATAAACCGTTAGATTAATAGATATCAGCTTTCTTAGTTTACATACAGGGCTTTAGGTATCTCTCTTTCAACCTCTCGGGTGATTAATCAGTCCATGAAACTGAACAACTTTCCCAAGGAACATAGGTCAAAATGATGATGATGATGATGATACAAACTTCATCAGCATATAGCGCATTTTGTCAGAGAAATAATAATATTACAATTAAGGTCAGAATACATTTTTAAACACATACTATTTCGCGTCAAAATTTATTTTTAATACCTATCTAATAAGGCAATTAGGCATTATGGCCCCACATTGGGCGCCAATTTTGAGTAATTTTTAGTTGATTTTAAATGAATCGCCAAATAATATACTTATCACGGTTTTTTTTCTTAAAATTGTATCGTTCGCGGTAACCTGATTGCTTCTCTAAAATATCAGGTACTAGGTGTTATGGCCCCACCCACATTGAGCGCCAATATTGAGTAATTAAATTAGTAAAACCTTCTTAAGGCTTCCATGAAACTGAATAACTTACCCCGTGCACTTAGTGCCGATTCTCATTCGGGGTATGCTTGACCAACCCAGATAAAATTACCTAAAAAAATTGACTTTACCTAATACAAGGTGTAAAAGACAGCTTAGCAAAAACTAAATACCTGGACTCAGACAATCATTCTGAATGACTTTCCAGTGGAATTTTTCTTCGGAAAATTTTCATTTTTTTCATGTTTTTTAATATTTTCTGCTTAATTTTTTTACTATTTAATCGAATACGCTCCATTTTGCAATAAAAAACAATTATGACAACGTAAAACACGAAAACCAGCAATGTACATCGCACTTCGACAGCAGCGCGGCGCGGGGGGATCGCGTGCGGGGCCTGGTTTCACGATACGTTGCGTAGCGCCAAAGTAGGTAAATAATGAAAACTTCTTAACATAACATTTCCGGGAAAAAATAATTACTTATAGCTGATGATAGTTATGGGTATATTCCACCATTTAAGTATTTGCTAAGCTGTTCTTTACACACTGTATACTAAGGGATCCAGATAGTTCCATGAAGAGGCGAATTTATTTTTCTTATTTTGATCATTTTACTAGGGGAAAATACTGTTCAGTTGGAGCGCTGATTCGTATAGTTAATTTCATACAGGACCATTAGTACCCCCCAGGGGTATAAGCAGGACAACTTTGCCCCTCTTGTACAGTCGGACCAATTTAATTTAATTTTAGTCCCGTCCTTATCATGACTCTGTACCCGATAACACTAAGTTTTTAAAGGTTCACTGTAACGTCACTAATTGTACGGGTTATACAAAATCAATGTCTGCGAAAATCTCAGCGACTTTAATGAAAATAAAGTGAAATATTATTCTGTGAATTTCAAACACTGAACACTTAACCAGCAGATGTGTATGTAACGGAAATTTGGTGAAAATAAACTGAGGTAAAGGGGACATATGTGCTAACTTGCCTACGAGAAAGAGATGGAACTAGTGTTGTGACCGCGCGCCACCATACAAAAGGGATGTTGACTATATATTTTTTTATTGTTTATCTTAAAAAGGACCTGAATCCAAAATCCAAAACCGAAATAATTTTTGAAAATTATTGAGAAATAAAAAAGTTACAAGCTATTACATTTTAATAGAGGGGGAAACTGTCAAACAACGAAAAAGAGATGCACTTACAGACATGTGACGTCACCGCCATTTGTTTGCGTAGGTAAAAACGAGATAGCTAGCTCTCCCCACAAAACGAGATAGCTAGTCCTTACGATAATATAAATGCTAAAAACTTGTTCATTTATAAACCAATTTTAATGCTGTTTTCGGATATTAATATATTTCTAGCATTATTTTTTGTTTCACATACAATAATTCATAAAATCAAACACCGTCAACATCCCTAATGTCTGTGCAAAATCAGAGAATCAGTAGGCAGATTTATTACAATTATTTACCCCTCCCATGTTTAAATAAACATTATTATATCAATTTTGTGGGAATCCCCGAAAATGCGTTTCGTTTTCAAGCATAGACAATGTGTGGGTTGCCATTTGTTTAACCTTTTTAGCGCCAAGAGTTTTCGTCAAAAACGCCCACCACACGCCACGACATCAAAAAAAAATTGTCTGTTAAATAAGATTTTGGCGGCGAGGGTACGAAACTTAAACGTCTGATATATCAGACTTTGGCGGTGAAAAGGTTAAAAAAAACTACTACTGACGTAATCACCATCTAGGCCTCCCCACCCCCATGTTTTCAAAAATAAGCAAAGCAAAGACCCCCCCCCCCCGCCCCCCTATAGTGCTTACGTAATACACACATCAAAAAAGTCTAAGCAACACGCACGATTTTTCATACAACAGAGGCCTCTTTGAGAAGCTGTGAAAAGTATTTAAGACACGTATTTTTAATAAAATCTTTAGTGTGACCAAGTTCTATACCTGAATTTTCAATCCCTATAAATGAACTTTATTTAGCTTGAAATTTGTGGAAAAGAGGGAAAAATGAAGATGAAAACGCAGTTTTTCTTTGCTTTTAGTATGGAAATGGTGAAATTAAATTTTCATTTTCGTCTCTTTTTCACAAACTTCAAGCTAGATAAAGTTCATTTATAGGAATTTTAAATTCGGGTATAGAACTTGCTCACACTAAAGATTTTATTAAAAATACGTGTCTTAAATACTTTTCACAGCTTCTCAAAGAGGCCTCTGTTGTATGAAAAATTGTGCGTGTTGCTTAGACTTTTTTGATGTGTGTACTTGAATGGCCCCAGAGGTGTTGAGAGAAACTGATCGCCCTAGATTCCATCTTACTGGTTACATGTTCGGTGATTTCATATTAAAAGTACTTTTTCCCTTGTGATTGTTTATCATTCTGATCCCAATATTTTCCAAAATACGCTCCAAATCCATACGAGTTGGTGCTGAAATTAAAAAACGATTTACTTAAACAATTATTTATTAAATAAATAAACTTTACAATGTGAGGTTTTAGTACATAATAAATACTTATATTACAAGTCATATAAATATTATAGGAATGTTGTTAACAAACTTTGTAATAGAATTGGTGTTTTTTCTTTTTAAGGCCTACTGATATGCAGCATTCTGTCCTAAATATAAGTATGTGTATACTCTTTATTGCAAACTTTTACAGATTAGTAGAAAAAAAACATAACTATTAGTAGAATAGAATAAAATTTTATTCAGTAACAATAAACCAAATACAACCTGTTCCTTTTCATATCCCATAACTCTAAACTCTAAGGCAGTGGTTCCCAACCTTTTTAATGTAAAGGACCAGTTAACACTTTTTTAATCACGCCATGGACCATCTGATTCATATTTTATCTTATAATTATAACCCTCTGAATTTATGTCTCTGTCTACCCCAATAGTTATAAGCGTATGTATGTGTGTATGTAACATCAAGTATTGACCATGGGTGCTGGGACATACTCTGAACTGTGAAAAGTATCCCAAATGATTTATTTTAATTATACTGTTTTTTTACAAATTTGAATCCTTTCAAAGGTTTGCGGACCACTTCTAGAGCAGCCCGCGGACCACTGGTTGGGAGCCACTGCTCTAAGGTCACCAAAAAGAGTCAGTACGGTCAATAGAACGAATGCGTATGTATGTATTTAAATCCTTTAATATTTGTTTGTATGTATTTCATGTAATTTTGACTTGTTTTAAGTGGCATCCTGAATGTCC
The DNA here is from genome assembly GCA_949987775.1 of Aproaerema taeniolella. NCBI lineage: Eukaryota > Metazoa > Arthropoda > Insecta > Lepidoptera > Gelechiidae > Aproaerema > Aproaerema taeniolella. Next base: position 20,196,884 of record OX465250.1, read on the forward strand.
TATAAAATAAAGATTTTTTCTATTCTATTCTATAATGCATGTAATGCACCAAAAAGGATGTCCAGCTCTGCGTAATTCAGAGGCGACTTAATGGTAAAGGCGACTTAATGGTAAAGGCGGACTTATTCCTAAAGGGACCTAAATATTATCCATATAAATAGTAATCGTCACAAAACTCTAAGATTTCTTTAAAACTGGGATATATTTTTTAGATGATTTTAAATTACCTAGCAAACCTTAAAAACGTCAGACGCTTTTACAGACTTCAAAAAAGGAGGAGGTATACTATGTTCGACTGTATGTATTTTTTTTATGTATGTTCACCGATTTCTCCGCCAATTATGGACCGATTTTCAAAATTCTTTTTTTGTTCAAAGGTAGTCCCATATAAATTTCATCGAAAATTATTCAACGCTTTTAAAAAAATGAATGAATGAATGAATGAATAAATTCTTTATTGCACACGTAAACAAAAACATTATGGAAAAAATCAACAAAAACAAAAAAATACTACAAACCAGAACATCATCTAAATAAATGAGTGACATTTTCATTGTTGGTTATCTGCTAATAGGCATTGTAGACTGCAAAAAATACTAGTTATCTACTTTGGGCGAACTGTTGTTGGGATTGAAGTCGGTGACTCATACGTTTTTATAACGTGGAAAATTATTAAGAAATACGTACACATATAATTATGATTCTAAAAATAGTCACATTTCCTTACTTAGGTAATAGGGAATATGCATGATTTTTTTTAACGCATTGATTAACAAAATATGAAAATACCGTAGTTGAGATGACAAAAAGTTAAATTAAAATTAAAATCGGCCAAGAAATACGGCCGATATACGCATTTAAAACTATTAATTACGCACCGATTAGACAGAGAGATCCGACATGGACTGTGACGTCACATGTCACTACGTCCGTACAAACTCCGTGTTAAAATTTAACTTTTGTTTTGCTAGAAAGAGATAGAAATAAATCTTCGATGGCTTATATCTTTTTAATTTCAGTTATTCGAGAAATAGTTTTACTAAACTGTTTATTACATGAATGAGGATTAATCTTCTATATAAATAAAAATAATGCATATTCCCTATTAGCTTATCGATCCAGTTTATTGTAATGCGATCTTTCTTCAATAAAAGTTGTACAGTTTCGTAAGTTAATTACTAATCCTACATTTTCGCTAACTAGATCAAAATCATCCAATAAGCATATTATTTAGATGTTTACGTAAATTATAAAAATATTATATCACATCAAAACTTACCATTGTTCTGAAATATGTAAAATGACAAAGTTACATATATTAAGTTTTAGGATACTAGTCAACATAATAATCTTACATATTATTAGAGTATAAAACCATAATGACATTTATGACTGTATATGTTAATAATTCTATAACGATTTATGTACGGATTTCTCACACATTATCACTTGCTTAGCGGTAAAGAAAAACATCGAGATGAAACCCGCACGTCTAAGAAAATTCGTTTTCGTTTGGCTCGCGGTCCACCAACCCGAATTGGGCTAGCGTGGTGGACTATGGCCTAAATCCCCTTCAGACAGACAGACAGACAAATCATTTATTCACTGTTAGGGGCCATCCATAAATTACGTCACACGAATTTCATGATTTGCTTGTCACAGCTGGTCACATTTGTGAGACTCCCCCCTCCCTAGTGTGACGTTACACATTTTGCAATTTTACATCTAGTAGGTAATTATTGAATAAAAAAGCAGTTCTTAAATAAGTTATGTTTCCATTTAAATTATTTTTTAATAAAATTAACATCAAAAGTAACATTTCAAGAAATTAACAATTTGAACCTTATGTATATACACATAGAGTTGCACATATATTTGAGTTTTTCGTTAATAGTTTAAAGTTCGTGTTTTAACACTTAGATTAAAATAGATTTTGAAATGTGACGTCACGAAATGAAGGACGTCCCACCCCCTTGTCACACAATGTCACACTTCGTCGACCCCCTCCCTCGCCCTTAACGTGTGACGTAATTTATGGATGGTTCCTTACATGCAGTTCACAATAGCTTATTGTAAACAAAGATTATGATCTATGGAGACAATGAACCATGCCGCAAGTGGACTGCATGTGACCGTAAAACGGATCAGGCTCAGCTCTGTACCACAGCACGCTATGGCGCTGATAATTCTGCCTGGTCCTCATGGAGACAGAACGCAAACTTCGTGTTTATGGGCTGACAAAAAAAATACAGGGTTATTTTTTAATCAGTACTTACACAAATTTTGTGTACGTAAACTTTATGAAAATTTAACAGACCCGTATTTTTTTGTTTTATATCGTTTCATATAAAAATTTCAAGCTAGATCGTCTGAAGCATGAAAATAAATAAATTTTTTTGTATGGAAAAAAATAACTTCGTCCAATTGACTTGAAACTTGGAAATAGTACTCTTCAACACAATTTGTGACACCCGTGTTTCTTCGTTTTACAAAATTCATCCTCTAAGACGTTAAAAAGGGGTATCAAAATCTGAAAATTTTGGAATATTTTTTTTCCGTCTTATTTACGTTCTATCAACGTTACTGACACTGTAAGAAAAAATTGTGTACTGATTAAAAAGTAACCCTGTATATAAGGTCCTAATTTATTAGTCACTTTCCTTTTAACACGTTATTGTGTAGGTCAAAATATATCATTTGAGTCAAAAAACAAAAGCATAATATTAAATTTAAAAGGTCTTGAAAAATTTTGTTATGATATTTTTTCATTACTATGTTGAATAAACCCATCCATTCAAACGTAAATAATAATGGCAGTAGTAGAGCGGGCGAGCGGGGAGTGGACGGCTATAATCGAAAGAGAACCATTCCTTTATCTTTAAATGGAATTTAAAAAAAAAAAATTACAAAATTTAATTTTCAGATAATTAATTTTTATGTTGTTTTTTGGAATACTATCAACCTATACAATAACGCCTTAGAAGGTAAGTGACTAATAAATTAGGACCTTATATTTCTAGTGGGCGTAAGATAGTGAAACCATGTTATGGTTTTTTGCGATATAACCGTGACACAAGGCAAATTATACAGTGTGTTATGGACACCATAGCGAAAATGAAAACCCTGAATTCAAGACCATGATTTTCCAATACAATTTTTTAGCATTTTTTTAAATCTATAAATTAGTTAACACTAAACTTTTCTCATTAGCTGTGAAATGCAGTACAGCTGCTATCGCGTTGAGCATGTGCCTCCGTCCTGCGTAGTCAGTAGACATCAGATAGGCCATCACCACGTTTTTAAGGTATTCTAGGTTCGCTCCTTCCCTGGATTGGATGCGTCTTAGCCTGAAATAGTAAGATAGTGGCGATTAGTGAGGTTAAGCAACGTACAGAGAGACAGGTAGCCTGATGGGAGACCATTACGGCAATTGTGACAAGTGTTTCCTTACACGTATGGATTTATTCTTTACTATCTCTTCGCCCGCGGCTCCGCCCGCGTGGGTTACAGGTTATATCGTGCCCGGCTGTGGGATAAAATGTAGCCTATGTCCTTTCCTAAGGTTCAATCTATCTCTGTACCAAATTTCATCAAAATCGGTTCAGTAGTTTAGCCGTGAAAGCGTAACAGACAGACACTTTCACATTTATAATAGGTATAAGTAGTGATTGTATGGCCGCACAACAGGTTAACACACGCGTGCAATCTTATACTGTCACGATAAAAACTGTTTCGCAATGAAAATGGGGTAACCTTATGCGCTGGCCTCTGTACAATTATAATACAAAGGATAACAAGTTTACAGTAATAGGAAGTTTACATGAGACGAAACTCACAAATTTGAGCAACTGTCTGTCGGTTAATGCGTGGCGAGTCAGAGAGCATTGAGCTTGTAACAGAGACATGTTGCCTCTTTGTTCCGGATAAATATCTGCGTGGTCGCAAGCACAGTTTGCTGCCGGCACCTACCGCCCGCACGGTGCCGGTGGCGAGACGTCAGTCACCCGTTACGCGGACTTGAACTCCTACGTGGCCTCTCGAATGCATCACCAGACATGGATCTATTTGCATGTAAATGGGCAACAATCTTGGGTGAAGTTCACAAACATTGTGAAAATATTTAATTTAAGTTTATATTTCTTGTTTCCTGTTTAGTTATTAGGTTAGCCTGTAAGACTAAGCATTGTACCTACATAAATAAATAAATAAATAATTTGTGTAAAACGTGGCATCTAGTGATTCTCGAACCACTGATGCACTGCCTACCCCGTTAGGGATTATAGGCGTATGCATGTTGTTTTTTAAAGTCGGCTAAAAACAAATATTTGTCCTGTGTGTTTATTTATACAATACAATACAATATACTTTATTTGCACACAAGGACATACAGCACAATTTACAGAACATAAAACATAGTGTACAACAAGGCGGCCTTATTGCTAGGTAGCAATTTCTTCCAGGCAACCTTAGGGTAGGACAGAAGTAAGATAGTTTATTATTCTTCCATGGTGGACTGGGAGTGTAAGAAAAGAAAGAAAAGCTAGGTAGCTGGCATAGTAGGTACTCTTCCCAGCCGGGCTATGATTATCGCAACGACATATTATCTCATGCGTTATCTCGTGGTCACGTGACGCTCTCTTGTAATCTCATTGGTCGAAACAGTCACGTGACCACGAGACAACGCATGAGGTAATATTATAAGATGGGTTAACTCTTGACCTCAATCTTGACCATAAAGATCAAAGATGAGGTCGACGATGGAGCGAGTTAACCCAGAAAATGCCTATAAAGGCACTGGTACTCCCACGCACCGACGGAACACAGCAAGCTGTTTGGCGTCGGACTTCGGTAGGAGATAATATGTCGTTGCCATCATCATAGCCTGGCAGGTATACAGTAAAAGTTTGTAAGTGGGATGCGAGGGTTTCGCTGTATAATGGTTGAAAGGCTGACCACCTCTCACCATTGCGCACCTTGTTTCATCTGATAACCCTCACAATTTGTGTCAAACGTCACCCGTGTGGTGATCGGTTGAGAATAACACCACCCCATCTCTTTCCGTGGGTGTCGTAGGAGGCGACTAAGGAAACATAAATGAGACCTGCCTCCTAGTAATCCACCCCAGGCAACGACACTTCATTTTTTTTCTGAATCTGAGGTGTCGTCCTATGGTCTCATGCGGTGTGGTAGGCTCTGTAAAGGGCCGACTGGTTCGCGACCACCCTCCTACCGAAGTGAAGTGAAGTGTTCAAACAGCTTGCTGTGTTCCGTCGGTGCGTGGGAGTACCAGTGCCTTTATAGGCATTTTCTGGGTTAACTCGCTCCATCGTCGACCTCATCTTTGACCTTATGGTCAAGATTGAGGTCAAAAGTTAACCCATCTTATAATAATAAAAAAAAAGTGACATCTAGTGGTTCTAGAACCAGCGATGCTCTGCCTACCCCATTAGGGACTATAGGCGTAAACGTATGTATGTATGTTGTTTTTTTAACTCGCTTAAAAAGCTAATATTTGTCCCAAGCAATCCGCGATAAGGGATATCCTAGAGGCCTGTATTACAGAATCTATACTTTGTCTCTTTCTCTCACTATCAAAATGACAAAGACGACTGCTACTAGACGGCCGGTTTGGTCGAGTGGTAGGTGACGCTGCCTCTTGATCGGCGGGTCCTGGGTTCGATCCCCAGTCCGGGCAAACATTTGTGTAAAAAGCAGATGTTTGTTCTCGGGTCATGGGTGTTTGTGTTTGTCTTTATGTGTGTTCCAAGGGACCCACGACACAAGAGAAAACCTTAGTGTGGGCCTTTGAGTGTGTAGCGTTTATTATTTATTTATTTATTTATTATTACTAAGTATAGATCAGATTCGAGCCGCTTTCTGTAATACGGACCAAAGTGTGTTTATTATCTGTTATCTTCACCTGTCAATTTCTTCCTTCAGCGTTCTAATAACCTCTTTGAATCGCTCCTTCTCTATGGTCGCTTCTCGCTGACAGTCCCTGTAAAAATAAACAGGTAACGTTTTAAATACTTCTATACTGAACTGGGATTTTAATGTACCAACTGCCAACTTTTTCCAGGCATAGGGGTCATTCAAGTATTACGTAAGCACTGTAGGGGGGCGGGAGGGACTTTGCATTGCTTATTTTTTATGACATGGTGGGGGGTCTAGATGGTCAGCAGTAGATAAGTTTTTTCATAAAAATAGCAACCCACACATTGTCTACGCTTGAAAACGAAGCGCATTTTCAGGGATTCCCACAAAATGCATATACCTATTTTTAAGTAAGCATTGGAGGGGGGGATAGGAGCTTTGCTTTTAGTGACAAGGGGAGGGGGGGTAAAAAATTGTTATTCCGTAAGTGGGACGCGATGGGTTTGCTGTCCCGTGGGCAAAAGGCTGGCCCTATCACCACTATACTTATATTTAATCTAATATCGATCAAAATATTATTATTCGTCGAGTTACTTGGCTCTAAATTCACACAATGCCTTGCCTACCTCGATAAAGATTATATAAATAGTTTCAAAAGTCAAATTAGCTTTATTCCATAGAAAGTCAAAGTTACATTAAATACATACAAACATATTCGTTAATTCAGCATGTTACATTAAAGGATTTAAATACATACATACATATTCGTTCTTTCGACTCTTCTGAGTCTACGCCTATTCGCAAAGGTGCCGTCTTCCTTAGAGAAGAATAGGCAAGAAACTCCGAGGGTGCTCTTTTTAATCTTTTTTTTATTTTTGCATGTAAAACCAGTTTTCAGCAAAATGATACTGTGTATGGATATGGAAGAGCGTGGCCTTTTGGCACAGGTGTTTTTACAATCAATAGAAGGTCACAGCAACTACACAAAATCTAAATCTCAAATGTTAAAGCAATAAATATTTTTTCATTTTCAATCTCATTACAAATTTTCTTATTTTTATTATGTACCTAAATTGTCCTTCTAGAATGTGCTTCTCTTTCCTAAGCTGAGATATGTCGAGATCTTTTCGCGCCAACTCGTGAGCGTAGTGCAACATATGAGGGGGAGCTGTGACGTCCTGAAATATACAAATATGTATAGTCATTTTTATAACAGTTTTTTGATGTAGAGAACTTTAGGTTCTTGTCTTTGTAGTTTTTAAAAAATATATTTCACAAAACCAAATATTAAACGGAAAATATTGCTTGCTTTTAGGTACACTCTAGGGAAAACGCTTAGAGTAATTAGAATTTTTATATATGTATTTCCTTTCAATTTTCTTTCCACGGATCCAGTTATCTCTTTATGGTCAGTGTTCACCAAATATTTAACCGACGATTAGCAGCTAACCAGAGATCTGACAATGTCATTTTCATAATTTTTTTTTTTACATTTTGTCTGATTAGCTTCTTACCGCTGTTTAACCGTTGGTTATAATTTTGGTGAACACTGGCCTATATGTAAGAAATTAATCAGTAAATCAGCCAGTCAGTGAATCAATCAGTCACGAGTTAATCAGTCAGCCATCGGTCAATCAGCCATTCACTTATTAAAATTCGTTATTTTTTAAATATCTTACTGCCAGCATAATATGCCCTATTTTTGATGCTCTTCAGCGCTGACTCTCCTTTGCCGGTCACTTCTAGCACGAATCAGGTTATCAGTCTCTTCCAGTAAGGCTGCGCATCTCTTTTTAAGTCAATCAGTGGTCAGTCAGAGGGTAAATTAATTTCACCGGCCATACAACGTAGTAACGTGGCCCTTTTGGACGGTGGGAGCTTCGGGGGGTTATTTTGACTTGATTTTGTACGGGGTGGCTTATTTGAATATAATTTTACGGATTGAAAGAAACATTTTGATTTTTTTTATATTTAGTTATGACGAAGCCTGTTGCGGATGCGTTTTGCACCCTTAATTTTACTTGCAATGAACTCATCAATTTATTAATCAGTCAATTATTCAGTCAATCAGTCGACCAATCAATAGATCAATCAGTCAATAGCACAGCTTCTTATTTAATATAGATATATATCTTAATATTTAAAACAAAGCCGGGTTTGTTCGAACACTTATAACTCAAGAATGGCTGGATCGATTTTGTTAAAATATGGTATGGAGGTAGCTGACATCATGGATTAACACATATGCTATATAATTTTCCCGAATTCCCACGGAAACGAAGATATACATATATCAATCTTACCGCCAACATATGTCCATCCTTCCAATTGTCTTCAGCGCTGACTCTCCTTTGCCGGTCACTCCTAGTTCGGATCAAGTTATCAGTCTCTTCCAGTAAGGCCGCGTATCTATCTCTTTGTGTTTGGACTTGTTTCTCTAAGCTCTGGACCCTTGCCTTGAGGTCTGATGTGATCTCTTTGTGGTAGTCTTGTTCGCTTTTCAGCTTCTGTGGAAGTGGGAAATGACACTTTTTTTGAGATGGAAAGGGCCTTATGTAACCTTTTCACCGCCAAAGACTGATATATCAGACGTTTAAGTTTCGTGCCCTCGCCGCCAAAGTCTGATATATCAGACAAATAAAATTACCAATTTAACTGTATTTTTTCTAATTATTAATGTCGGGGCGTGTGGTGAACGTTTTTGACGAAAACACTTGGCGCTAAGGTTAACAGACTGTTAAAGCTATGATGATCGCCATGACATATTTTCTCACGCGCTATCTCTTGGTCACGTGACGCTTTCTCGTAATCTCATTGGTCGAAACAGTCACGTGACCACGAGATAACGCGTGAGATAATATGTCATGGCGATCATCATAGCCCTACTGGGGACACTTCTTTTGGCTATAAAGTACTATGCGAAAACGATTAGCCCATAAAATGATGGTATTATCGCTTACTGTTTACGTGAAAGGAAAAATGTGAATTTGTACAAAAAATCAGTAAACTGTGTACGCTTGAAAATACGTTTAGTGTGAGCGCCACCTTATTCTGATGTATAAGTTTGTGAGGATGAATAAATGTTAGTTACTCCTAATACGCTCTGAGCCCAGTGGCTCTCGCTGATCTCAACCGATCAGTGAGGTTAAGCAACGTACAGAGACAGGGAACCTGATGGGTGACCAAAGTGGCAATTTATCACGAGCGTTTCCGTGCTTCGGAGGGCACTTTAAGCTGTCGTTAAAACCAAGTCAGAGGCGGTTTGAAAACTGACACCAGGGTTAGCCATGTTCGCCACACACTTGTCTATACCTACACGATAAGAAGACTTCTAATACAGCTTACACATCAGAGTAAAAGCTTGAAAAATAATAGTAGCTACAAACTACAAACCTCTTCACAAAGTTTCAAACTATCAGCCTTATCTTGTTTTTCTTCCTCCAAAACAAACTTAAACGTCTCAATCTTTTCCTTCAATAGCACTATCTCACTCTTCAAATCTTCCATCTCACTCAACATATCACTTCTATCATCTTTGGGGTTTGCATTTTGAATTTTATAATTTTCAAACTCGAGTTTCAAAATTTCGTATTCTTCTTGACATTTCGTGTGAATGTTTTCGTAGCCCTCGATTTTGAAGATTGCGGTCACGTCTATAGGGTTGCCTAGTTTCGCGTTTTCGGCGATGAGTTCTTTTTTTAGGATGTGTATTTTGTCGATTAAGGTTTGTAGGTACTCGCTGTCGGCTAGTTTTTCGTTGTCTGTCTCGCTTTTTGGTTGGTTTTCATCTGAAACAAAAAACATTTTATTTATTTTTCGATTATGGCTTAACAAGGTATATAGAACTAGTATACCGCTCGGGACTTCGTTCCCGTGGGAATTCGAGAAAATTATGTAGTCTATGTTACTCAGGGATAATGTAGCATCCTAATGGTGAAAGCATTTTTCAATCTTTGAAATCAGCCCAGTATTTTTTGTTTGTTCGTTACATATAAAAATACGAAAATACACATATTTCCTCTTTATAATATTAGTAGGTATAGATGTTATGTACCAAGTACCAATTCTTCCACGCTGGACTAGGAGTGAAAGAAAAACTTATAATGTACCTACCAGCTACCAACTCTTCCCAGGCATATTGTAAAAGTCAGTAATAGGGATGCGAGGTTCAAAAGTGCTAATGTACTATATTGACATTTTCAAGTAACATTTTGTATGTTCAATGAAATAAACACAATTGAATTTGCGTTTCGCCCACAATAGTGGGCGAAAAGCTGACAACCTCTCATACTATACATGTTTCATCTAATAACCCCTTAGAATTTATACCAAACGTAGCATCAACTGGTTCTGAACCAGGCTGTATCTGCCGTATTAATCTTACGGGGCCCCCAACATGCGTAAGCAATAATTTTCCACGTTAAAAACGTATGAGTCACCGACTTCAATCCTAACAGTTCGCACAAAGTAGATATCTAGTATTTTTTGTGGACTACAATGCTTATTAGCAGATAACTACAAGCAGAAATGTCATTCATTTATTTAGATGATGTTCTAGTTTGTAGTATTTTTTGTTTTTGTTGTTTTTTTTTTAAAGCGCTGAATCATTTTCGATAAAATTTATATGGGACCTCTTCAGGAGTATACTCTTTCGAACGAATAAAGAATTTTGAAAATCGGACAACAGTTGCCGGAGTAATCGCGTAACAAATATAAAAAAAAAAAAAAACCGTCGAATTGAGAACCTCCTCCTTTTTTGAAGTCGGTTGAAAATGAATAAAAACTTCCAAATTTTTTATTTATTTTAGAAATGACAAAAGTCAAAAAATATATTTGATTTGAATTATTTGTAAAAATTTTGGAAAAAGTGACAGATAGATAATTACGGTGAATAAATATTTAATTTAATTTTATGCAAATATTTTTTTCTTTTGTGAGAAATCTTTACCCTTCCTAACAAATTCCCCAAACAAATTTTTATACGGGGCCCCGCCAAGTCACGCTACGCCACTGTTCTGAACCACTGGTGCTCTGCCTACCCCGAATGGGATTACAGGCATGAGCGTATGTAAGGTAACAAATATACGCAGATACATAGTTACACGTCGATTACATAGTTACATACCGCTAGAATTAGCAGCAATTTTCTCCAATAGTTTTCCATTCAAAGAGTCTTGCAACTGCTGTATGAGTTGCTGATCTCTTCTCCTTCTTAAGTCGTACTCTCCTACAGTCTGTGATAACTCCGCTAACTTTCCTTCTAGAAGAGCCACTCTTTCTTCTTGACGCGCGCATATTTTTCTCGCCGCTTCTTCTGCTCGCTTCGCTTTTATTTGTTCCTGCAATTTTGTGGTAGAATATTTATACGTATCTTAAGATTATATTGGTAGACAATATGTAACAACACATAAATTGGGTTCAAATCTACACTAATATTATAAAGAGGAAAGATTTGATTGTTTGTTTGTTTGCATTGAATAGGCTCCTAAAACACTGGACCGATTTCAAAAATTATTTCACTATTAGAATGCTACATTTTCCCTGAGTAACATAGGCTAGATAATTTTCCCGAATTCCCACGGGAACGAAGTCCCAGGCGGAAAGCTAGTAGAAAATAAGCAGACAAAATCGTTGTAAATAAAAAATAAAAAAACCCGACTGCGTAATAAAAACTAAAAAGAAAAAAACAAGAAAGCCCAATAGTCGAGACTTTTATTATTGAATATTATTCAATTATTCATGGGTCCCGACTGTTAAAATCGTTATGTTATTCAATAATATTCAATAATAAAAGTCTCGACTACTGGGCTTACTTGTTTTTAGTTTTTATTACGCAGTCGGGTTTTTTTTTTTTCATTTTTTAAATTAATTTATTTTATTTTACACTTTTTAGTTAAGTCAGATATTTATATTTATTTATTGATCTCCTCATTAGCTGTATATATATATATATATATATATATATCTCACTTGAATAAAAACTGAACAATTTCCGAATTAAAAGCCTTCGTTACTAACCAACTTTAAATCGTCATAGATCCTAAACGGTAATTTTGGTTAAAAAACGATATGAGAAACCTAACAATGATTTTTAAATACCTATTCAACGATACGTCACTTGACATAGTTCGATGATTTTCATTTTTTTCTTTTTCACATTATGGCGTCCAAATCCAAAAGCGGCCATTTAGATTTTTTTAAATTTTTTACACTTTCTATGACACTCGCGTCGTTATGACGAATCCAACGACGTATCATTCATCAAAATCGGCCCACGCGTTTGGTCTAAATAGTGCTACAAAGGTAAAAACATATATACATACATACATACATATATACATACATAGGCTGATAAACACATTACCCTCCTTTGCGTCGCGCAGTCGGGTAAAAAATATAGTAACGTAAACAGAGGTAGATGAGTGACTAAAGTGGCGATTTATCACGAGCGTTTCCGTGCTTGGAGAGCAAGTTTTCGCCTTATGTCGATCGACTACCTACAGTCATTAAACCAAGTGGGCTGTTTGAAAACTCTGATATCAATGTTAGTGAAATTCACCACATACCTACGAGATAAGGAAGAAAAGATTCAGTTAAATTTTGAAGATAAATAAAATAAAAATTACCTCACGAATAGCGACAGAATGCGACTGCTCAACTAGGGCCAACTTATTCTGAAGCCGGACTAACAAAGCTGGTGTTTCCACCGTCCTTTCTTCAGCTCTTTTCAGCCTCCTTTGAGCGGCTTCTAAGCTGCTACTGAGATCTCTCACTCGCTTCTCAAGTTCAACTTGAGAGGCTTGAGTCTCAGATGACGTCACCACTTTATCTTCGAGCTTTTCTTTGGTTTTGCGCTCTGAGTTTAGCTTCATGTGGAGTTCTCTGGAAGTGGAAATAAGTATTTAAAGCAATTTTTTTTTTTAAAACAGCACCCCTCGGAGTTTCTTGCCTAGTCTTCTTTGGGGAAGACTGCACCTTAGCGTAGGCGTAGAATTAAAAGAACGAATATGTACGTTTTTTTCATGTTTTTTTTTTAAATTCTGCTTTAAAATTGAATAGGTACTTAATTTATTCTAATACACTCCGTTTTCTAATAAAAAGCAATGATAACAGCGTAAAACAGGAAACGCGTCGCAATGGGACCGCACGCGGGGCACGGTTTTACGGTACATTGCATAGCGCCGAAGTAGCTAAATACCGAAAAGTCAATTGACGTTTCCGGAAAAAAAAACTTATAGTTGATCATAGTTATGGGTGGATTCCACCATTTAATTATTTGCTAAGCTGTCCTTTACACTCTTTATTTCTACTCACTTCAACATAGCAGCATGATCTGTTCTCTCTTTTTCTCTCTCTTGAATTTCGTACGCGATCTTTGCCTTCAAGTTGTTGATTTCGGCCAAATGTTGCTGCGCCAATGCCCGTGTCTCTTCTTTCAAAGCTGATATCTGGTTCTCATACTGGAGCAAAGAAAATATACATTTATTAAGGTACTAGCTTTCCGCCCGCGGCTCCGCCCGCGTGGATTACAGGTTATATCGTGCCCAGCTGTGGGATAAAATGTAGCCTATGTCCTTTCCCAGGCTCTTATCTATCTCTGTACCAAATTCCATCAAACCAGTTCAGTTGTTTAGGCGTGAAAGACGGACGGACAGACAGACAGACAGACAGATCAGACAGGCAGAGAGTTACTCTCGCATTTATAATATTAAGTACGGATTTATTAACTTTAGACCGAGCTTATAGCTCTCGGGCGCGGCACCATCTTGTACTTATTTCTTAATTTTTGCCTAAAATGCATGACATTTCAATGTTTTGGAAACAAAACTATAAGAGAGAAAGAGAAACCGCAAAAGCACTAAGCTTGGATTTTATCCTTCTCTTTCACTCGTTTCATTTGCTGGGAACGTTAGAAAACTGAACTTCACCGCTCAATGACCAAAAAAACCCAAGAATAATAACATTGTGTGAGGACTGTGATACTTCACACGTCATTTTACGCCGTGTGGTGATCGGTTTAGAATAACACCACCCCATTTCTTACCGTGGGTGTCGTAAGGTGCGACTAAGGAAACACTAATGAAACCTGCCTCCTATTAATCCAACCCAGGCAACGACATCTCAATTTGTTCTGAATCTGAGGTGTCGTCCTATGGTCTCATGCGGTGTGGTAGGCTCTGTGAAGGGCCGTCTGGTTCGCGACCACCCTCCTACCGAAGTCCGACAGCTTGCTGTGTCGGTGCGTAGGAGTACCAGTGCCTATTAGGCATTTTCTGGGTTAACTCGCTCCATCGTCGACCTCATCTATGACCTTGATCAAGATTGAGGTCAAGAGTTAACCCATCTTATAATAAAAAAATAAAAATAAAAAAAATATAAAACACATGGCCAAGTCCATGACACAGCCACACATCCCATCTATCTATCTATATTTATCTACCTATCTATCTATAGAGGGGACGCCCGCCAGGCACAGGCGGGTGATCAATCCACTTATTTGGGTACATTTCACTAATTTCCCCATATCAGCGTATGAGTTTTACCTCAGCCCTGACAGTTGCACTTCTTTAAAGCTCTTTACAAACCCTTTTACAAACCCAAGTGTCTTCTTTATGCTAATCTCTCGTATTTGGCGTTACATTGTTTTTTACCTTTTCCCTGGTGACTTTTTTATCAGCTTGAAAAGCCTCTTCCATGCGGTTTTTCTCAGCAGTCAGTGTTGATAAAGACAGTGTCAAGGCGGCAACTGAGTTATCTAGAACAAACAGTTGTGATAGGTAAGTTTTTTTTTTACCCGAGGGGCACAGGTCTCCCTTCGAAACACGAAGGGGATTTAAGCCATAGTTCACTACGCTGGCCCAATGCGGGTTGGTGGACCGCTCGTCTTTCGAAAATAAGTTTTCTTGGACGGGCAGGCTTCATCAGATTTTCCTTCACCGTTGAGCAAGTGATAAACAGAAATCCGTACATAAATCCAAAAAGACGAATTTAGTGGTACAGGCCCGCACCAGGATTTGAACCCGCGACCTTCGGATTACAAGTCTGGCTCATTACCAACTGGGCTATCACCGCTTGTGATAAGTAATTGTAATGAAATAAGAACTTTAAATGCATTGAGAGGGTTATTAGATGGAAAATGCATAGTGGTGATAGGTTATCAGTCTTTTATTTATTTATTTATTTACTGTTTATTGTACACAATAAACATATAAAAAGAAACATACAAAAAGAAATACGAGACAACAGGCACTGCTTATTTATAGGAAGAAATTTCTTACAGCAGACCTAACAAGAGAGATTGGACGAAGTGAGGCGAGTACGACGTGCACAATAACGTGAAAAAGAAAACAAAACTAAAAATTAAACTCATTATTCTTCTTTATTTATAAATGGCAAGTCACATGAGTTACAGAGGTGGTAAGTACCTATCTTCTATATGTATTCATATTTTAAAGAGGAAATATTTGATTGTTTGTTTGCGTTGAATAGGCTCCGAAACTACTGGACCGATTTGAAAAATTCTTTCACCATTAGAAAGCTACATTATCCCCGATGGACAGAGGCTACAAAATTTTCCCGAATTCCCACAGGAACGAAGTCCCGAGCGGAATGCTAGTTTATAATAAAAGAACACACGTGTCATTCTGTAAGGATGTGGCAATTGTAGAGGTGCACTACAGAAATAACTTATTTAAAATAACGTACATAACATTATTATAAACTAATAATTAGGACCCATAACATTGTGAGTGAAAGGCTGATAAGCTCTCACAACTATACATCATGTTTAATGTACTGACCTTCAGAATTTATGACAAACTAGCTGATGCCCGCAACTTCGTTTGCGAGTTAATTTTTTTTTGTACAGAGTAACTACACAGATTGAAAACATCTATCTTACGTGATTTAGATTTTTACATACAAAAGTTTTTTCCCGCTAACTCCCGTTCCCGTGGGAATTTTGCAATATCCTGTTGCAACTTAGCTTTAAGTTTACTAAGGTACCTGCATGCCAAATTTCAAGCATCTAACTTAAGCGGTTTAGATTTTTCATACAAAAGGATTTTCCCGCTAATTCCCGTTCCCGTGGGAATTTCGGGAATTCCTTTCTTAGTGCATCTCTGCAGTACCTAAGCTACGTCCCTTCCAAATTTCAAGTGCCTACGTTTAGCCGTTTAGGCTGTGCGTTGATATGTCCGTCAGTCAGTTTCTCCTTTTATATAGGTATAATTTCTCCCGTTTTTTACACATTTACCACTATATCTTTGCTCCTATTGGTCGTAGCGTGATGTTATATAGCCTATAGCCTTTCTCGATAACTGGACTATCCAACACAAAAAGAATTATTCAATTCGAACCAGTAGTTTCGGAGATTAGCGCGTTCAAACAAACAAACAAACAATCTCTTCAGCTTTATAATATTAGTATAGATTAGTATAGATATAGATGTGGCATCAAGTGGTTTTGAACTACTAATGCTCTGCTTACCCTTTAAGGGATTAAAGGCATGAGCATATGTATGTGTAAAATTGTTACCTATAATAGCACAATACTTCTTTTCGGATTTCTCATTAATTATCACTTGCTCAGCAGTGAAGGAAAATATAGTGATGGAATACGGACATCTAAAACAATGTTTCCAAAAGACGAGTGGTCCACCAACCCGTGCTGGGCCAGCGTGGTGGACTATGGCCTGAAACCCCATCGTGTTTCGAAGGGAGGCCCTTGCCATTCGGTGGGAACGTATATGGGCTAGTAAGATTCTAACAGAATGCCTGCGAAGAGTTTGCAGCTGTGAGCTGGCAGTTTCTAAGATTTTTTTTCACGCCCAGTCCAGCATGAAAGTAAGTACATACAAAAACTTATTTGAGTAATTATTTTACCTTGGTCCCCTCCCTCCCCCTCAGGTGCATCTTGAGTTTTATTCAAAGCCTTCAGGCTGATCTCCAGTGCTTCTTTCTCCTTTGCCAGACCTTTGTAAGCTGCAACCACATCTGAAAAACATAATATAAGAAATTGTTAATTAAAGCACTAATTTTAATATTACTAACTCATGATACCTAAGATACAAGTAAACATTTTACTTAGTTTAGGTATCATAATATAGAATACCTGACCTACTAAACATTTTTTAATAAAAATTTAGTATGTGGCATTATTTAATAAGCATTTGGACTACTTAATTAAGTTGATAATTTAAAAATTTGTTCATTATTCATTTTTGTATTTAGGCTTAACCTTTTCACCACCAAAGTCTGATATATCAAATGTTTAAGTTTCGTGCCCTCGCCGCTAAAGTCTGATATATCAGACTTTTTTTTTCATATCGTGGCATGTGGTGGGCGTTTTTGACGAAAACTCTTGGCACTAAAGGGTTAAGTTTTTACAAATAAAATATCTTTTCTTATCTTATCTTATAATACATTATCTTTATTAGAGTCTGGCTATCGAAAGCTGTCCATGTGTCCATGAGAAATTGCTACAGATTTAAAAATTCTAAAAAAAAAAACCATAAAACAGCTTTGGTGAAACCTCCAGAAACCCTTTTCATGGAATGTGTGTATTTACCTTAATGCAATCATAATTAGATACAATACAATATTGTACTCCAACACAAATAAGGTATACAGTTACATTTTAATACAAATATTTATGTCAGGTTATTGTCAGGGTACAAAAGGCGGCCCCATTGCTAAGCAACCTTTGGGTGTGGAAAAAGTAATAAGTCCTACAGATTATATGTTTATATTCATTTTTTTTTAAATATAGTATCTTTAGGTATCTGTCTTTCAACCTCTCGGGTGGTTAATCAGTCCATGAAACTGAACAACTTCCCCAAGGAACATAGGTCAAAATACGAATAAAAAATTTGATCTCCCATACAAAATGCGCTATATGCTGATGAAGTTTGTATGGGAACTCAACTTTTTTTTTTTCCTATTTTGACCTACTATTGGGGGAAAGTTGTGCAGTTTCATGGACTGATTAACCACCCGAGAGGTTGAAAGAGATTTACGTAAAGCCCTGTATAAATTGAAGAACAATAGCTTGTTAAGCAGAAAGGGACTTTCTCTAGCCTAGAGCATTGAAACCCTCGGTCGGCGTGTCGGAAAAGGAGCAGCCCAGTGACACTTAGAAAATTAAAAAGAATTTTTTTTTGTATGGCTGCCCCTTTTGCGACACCTTAACCCACTAGTAAAAGTCTTACAGTAAAAAAAAATTCAAAACATATGCTAGCAAAGTAAAATAATTTTGTCATCAAAAACTGAATTGTTATCGAACTATAATAGGCTTTATTGTTAACTTACCTCTTAACCTGGCTTCGTATCGCTTAATTTGGTCCGCTTGTTTCGTAATTGTTGAAATTAGCTCTTGTTTTGATAAAGAATCCATGTTGTAAAGACACAGACAGATTTTCTAAGATTTTTCAACACTTTAACATGCTACGTTTTACAGAACTAGCAAAAACAATCTACTTCGATGAGGAAACGAATTTTATAGCGTCGTAAAATGAAATAATTGAATGAAAATGAAATAATTTGATTAAAAAGTCTAATTTTGTCGATCGTCAACAAGAAAACTTTACGACTTATAGTGATGCTCATCTTATGTTACGACATGTCGGTCTCGATATCGATAATTATTTTATTTTTATTAAGATTTTTTTGAGCAGAGTCTAAATAAGATTTAAAATACGCTGGCTTTGATTTAAAATTAAAATATCTTTATAAATGATTTGATTATTTTGTATAAAGTAAATCAGATTCGCGTCATCACTTGTCAAACCGCTGAAATTGACAGAAATTCTAGCCTCCAAACTATTTAAGGCGAATTTTTGATAATTTTTATCAGTTTCACCATCTGAACTTGGGTTCCAGTGGCCCCAGCTCTTAAAACTCTAAGTATCAACATTTGATAACAAAATTCATTTTATTTAGTTTTTCACTGAACTCCAAATTAATAAAAATAAAAAAGCGATTGCTCAGACTTTTTCTTCTAATTTCATCTCCTTTCGGGGCCGCACTTTAGCACAGATCGACGACTTAAATGTATCGTTTCATCGACAGCATTTAGCTACGTATTGTGCACAGCACTAAAATAAGTTTTAGTTTGACTGACGTAATTTGGAGTGTTTATGTGTTGCGTTTACGAATACCGTATTCTCTGCAAAATAGAATGTATTGATCTTTTAGAAATTCAATAGCAAAACCAAATATATTATTATTATTATTTAGTTATTCTTAGAATAGTTATAAAGCCAATGCTTAAGGTCAGATTCGCTTGTCCAGGAGTTAAATGGTCAAATTAATGCTCCTCCACTCCACTCAAAAATAAACTTCTCCACGCTTTACGTAATGTCTAATTTTTCCCTAGCAAATAAACAGACTATTTTTTTTATAGGCAAGAACATTATTCCCAATCCCTACTAATATTATAAAAATGAAAGTAACTGTCTGTTACGCTTTCCCGGCTAATCAACTGAATCGATTTGGATGTTTGGTACAAATACAGATTAAGGCCTTGGGAAAGGACATATAGTCCAGAATTTACCCCACAGCTGGGCACGATATAACTTGTAGTCCATGCGGGCGGAAAGCAAGTTCGATAATATGTGGGCGTGCTGAAACGTTCTGGTGACAGAACGCTTCTGGAGTATAAAGGCCTCCAAGACCCCCACAGCTTAACGCAGTACTGCAGCAGCGACTACTGTATAATAACGAAGTAACAGGTGCGAACCACTCACTGACTTTATGGGTGATTAGCAGCCTGAGTACAATATTCTCTCCTAATTTTTATGTTTAACAGTAGTTTCTCAATTTTCTTTTAGACACATATAAACATCAGTATTTAACTAGTTACCTCTAAGTCATATCCTAAAGTAGTTAAATACTAGATACTACTAGTTTTCTTTGTTTAGATTGGACAATAGTCTGTGTTAAGTAGACAAGGCTAAATCTCTATTTGTAGATGGGAAAATGGGAGAGGATGGTGAGATGAAGGGGTGTAAAATAAAAGAATATTTACACATATTATTGCTAATGTCAATATTTAATGTCTATCAATATTCCCTACATCAGATTACATTCGTTGACATTTCAAATTAATGTAAGTAAGCCAAAAGTTTTCCATACATTATCGGCGATTTGTACTCTGTCTTAATAATTCTAGCTACATCCTAGGCCAATAACTTACAATACCCAAACCTGCCCAATAAAACAATCAAGAAAAAAAAATAAACCGAATTGTTAAATGTGGTTAAATAATATAAATTATGTAAGTAACACTAAAAAAAAATTAAAATGTTAGTTTAAATTAACTGAAACTATTCTAACACAAAATACCACATTAGAACACAAATATAAAACAAAACAATACATTAACGGGCTAGGTGTGTATTGGACCAATTTATGTTTGGTGACAAAGCAGTGTATTCAAACTTTATTAGAAAGTCAAGGACGACACAACACAAACTATTATTAAATTGGTACAATTAATGTCTCGAATCTAAAGAGCAATCTAGAGACAAGTTCAAGTTGATGCACACTACGAACCATTCAGAAAACATCTCCCATCTTTTATAAAAACCTTCTCACTTTCAAGCAAGAATACTTTTTAAGAATACGTTACAGACGCATACTTCAGTTTATAAAATGTTTATAATGTAATAAAACGTTAGGTACTTATTGCTTTTTCTCGTTTCTTGAATGCACAAGATTCTTGACACAACTACAGATAGATATTCAGAGGTACAATGTACCAGTGACTAGTTCTACACACCATTTCATATATTGTTATGTAAAATGTGTGCTTCGTAAGGGTACATTACTCTTATGTTAACCAAACACCACGCCAACATAATTTAAACTCAAATACCTAAGCTACATTTAAATTAGAGAACACAGTTTTTAAATACTTAAACAATAAGTTACACCTAAAATTTTATGTTGCGCAAAATTATAACTGACTAGTTCCGTGTAGTGTAAGTACTTTAAATAAATAATTATTCTTAATGAAACATTTATCCTTACCAGTACATATTATAGACATTAAACAAATATACTTATACATCAAAATGCATTATACAAGCCCTTCTATCTTTGAGAATTTCACACCTCTGTAGTTCTTATATGATATGCATTTTATTGTTATCTATGAATAATTTAACTATGTAGTTACAGAAACTACGATTACAAATATCTGGAACGAGCAGGGCTTGAATTACTGGAATGCCTTAAAGAAATTCTCATTCGGTAAGATCCAACTAAGGCTTTTTGCACATGGCGTCGTCGTATCTTACGCGTATTTAATACGCGTGTAGTACGAGAACATTACGAGCATTCACGTCTTCAACCAAGTCGTCAGCGTATCGTATGCTGTTCGGCTTCGTGTGTCAACTTTTTTGAAGATGTAATATGTGCTCATAGTGTTCTCGTACTACGCGCGTATTATGATACGCTTCCGTCACGACGCCATGTGCGAAGAGCCTAACGTTTTCTATATTCATTATACAGAAACTGAACAATGTACCCAGTTCATGGTGGTAAAAGCAGCTACATGGAATTACCTAAAGTATTTTGAGTCTTTTTAATACTTTAGGAAACCAGTTTCAAGCCCTGTTATTTATAAGAGAAGGTATAATTTCTCATATTGAGTTACTCAACTAATTTTGCACTTACGCTAATATTCAATATATTAATTATAACATCAAAATGAAATCTATATTCCTATTACGATTATGACAATAAATTATGTTTAAGTATATAATAATGAATTATAAATTACTTAAATGTAATAATAAATAGATGATTATACAATTAAAAGAATTAGAGAGACAATATCATGTTGTGGAAGTCAAATGTCTCAATCATTTGTGCTAGTTTCTGGATTTAGTGTCATCGAAACCCTTCAAAAACTTGCACAAAATTGAGTTTTTAAAATTATGTTACGATGAAATTTCTAGGACACCAATTACAATAAATTTGACTCCCACATATTCGTTATGTGCCCACAATCGATGACATTTATGCGTTTCTTAAGTCAATACAAAATTTAGTTCAATAAAATGTTGATCAATAACTAATCATTAGTTATCATTATGTCATGGTCCTTATTATTTCATAATTTTGAGATTTATGTTTAAGTAATTAAGGATTTGAAATAGATTTATGGTGTTAAATACCAAACTAGTTTGGCACTGCAAATTTTTGTAAATGATCAATTTGAATTTTATGCTTTATCATATTTTCTTGTGTATATGTAAACTTAGAATAATAATTTATAATATCAGCAATAGCCTTGTCAATATAACTTCTTTTCACACTTATAGCAGTGCCTATTCCTATACGAAAAGAAGCTGATATCTAATCATAATGTTAACAAGTACATATTGAAACTAATCAATATGCAGCATAGAACAGTATAATTTAAATATAATATGATTAATGAAATGAAAGAAAATTATATATCAATGACGATTATTATAAAGTCCATACTATATAATTTTGTGCATATTATGAGTATATTGAATGGACAACTGGATATTATACTATGTATAAGCAGCTTACCTAAGGATGAAAATTCTCTACTTAGGTATAATGTGACAATATAAATGTTAGTGTAAAAAAACTCCTGTTGCCCATTCATTATACAATGATTACTATTAATTAGGGAAAAGGTATAATTCACTATTTTCCTTAATGCATAAGAACATGGAAGATGCATTTATTCATACAAACTTTGCTTATTTCAATCAGTCATAGTTTTCTTACTCATTTTGACTCTTTGGTTGTTTGCAAAACTGTATAAATATATCTCGTTATTTCCAATAATAAAGTAGTGGGGTATAATTGCACTGGTTATCATATACATAATATTGTTTAACTCTTTCATATAATATATATATTTACTTAAAGTAAAAGTTTTTATTGCACTGTAGTTATGCATAAAAATATTGTATTACTGAAAATCCAGTAAGAATCTTATAATATAATGTTGGTGTTTGTTAATCATTGCAGTGTTTGTTGTCATGGATTGAAATATTAAAAAGTCAGACTTTTTCAATCAGGTGGATAATTGTCTACAATTGTTTGACAAAGTAGAACAGAAACATATGTTTTTGTTACACCATGAAGCAAAATAATGCTTCTAATAAGAAATTTTCAACCACCATCTGGTTGTTGCTTATAATTACAAAATTAAAAACCAAGCCATTAAAATACAATGCTATTTCAGTTTGCACATATTAAATTAATATACCTAATTGCAAGCTAGTCAATTAGATATTCATAAACAGTAAACTCAAGTGTTTAATTAACTGCATATGTCTTACTTTTACTTTTCAAGTGAGTGGCTACCCAATAAAATGAGTAAGACATTATAAATATTAGTTTGGTTAAAGTTGCCAGTCATTAAATGTTACAAAAAAAACTTGTAATGTTGAAGGGGACAGTATCAGGTTTGTACTTCTTACACTGGTTCAAATCATGTCATGATTTGCATCACCTTCAATTCACAACTAAATCAAACTTCTGATGTCAAACCATGACAGGGTAATGATCAACATTTTTGCAATTAGCTACAATTTATTGACTAGACATTGCGGAGCTTAAGATTTACTTTTGTTCGTTTTGAAGCTGACCTGCAGCACTTGGCCGTTGAGGGAATACCCGTTCAACGACTGGATGGCAACGACAGCTTCATCGTAATTAGTCATGGTGACAAAACCATAGCCTTTGCATTTGTTTGTCGTGGGATCTCTTATAATTTTGACGCTTTGTACAGCGCCAAATGGACCGAAGAGCTGCCACAGGACACTTTCCTCAGTGTCAGCACCAATGTTGTAGACGAAGATGCACCATCCCGAGCCACCGAGAGCATTACCTTGGATGAGGGGGTCAGCTAGTGGGGAAAATCGTTGCAGACCCTTGTTGATGGCGAGCAGTGCTTTACCTGCCGGTCCCACAAATCTACGTGAAGCTTGAGGAGCTAAATAAGCAGCGAGAGGCGCCAGCGCCTTGTTCTGGTTGCTGGGGTTGTTTGCACACTTAACTGTAATGGGCTGAGTGCCTCCAGGGGGTATAGTACCATTTAACTCACGTATAGCAGCCTCTGCCTCACATCTTTGGTCGTAGCGGATGAACGCAACTCCTCGAGACGGGCCCTGGATGGACGGTTCGTCTCCTCCACCTTGCAGTAAATGACCGACATTCACATTCTCATGAAGTATGCGCGAACTGATGATGGTGCCGTACGGACTGAATAGCTTCTCTAACTCTTGCTGAGTCATGTGTTTCGGGAGACCAGATACATAAAGGTTCGCACCTTTGATCGCCTCAGAGCTTGGACGAGCATATGAGACTTTGATGATCTTGTTCTGCAATCTCAGGCCATTCAGTGTGTTCACAGCCTTCTCAGCATCTTCTGGCTTGTGGTAATTGACGAAAGCGTAGCCGAGGCTCTGCCCATTGAGGATGTGATCAGGAAACACAGTCACTTTATCTCTGATGAGCTTGCAACTTTCTACTTCACCAACACTGGAGAATAATGATCTAATCTCCTCTTGAGTCATTGTTTGGGGCAAGTAGTTGACGATGAGATTAGTCTTAGATTCATTGTTGCACGGCTGGAGCTTGCTTCCATTTTGCGTGGGTTGGTTCGCATTTACCGAGTCAAGAGGATTTCCCATCATTTTTACTAGTTCCTGTTTACACCGAATTAGGTGAAATGTCACACGATATGTGACTTATTACATAAATGAACGTAAATTTCAATTAGATCATGGGTTCTCCGCTAGTTGTAAGAACACCACTTCGCGTTGGTTGAAAGCATATGCAAGGAAAGAAAATCAATAAGATGCTGTCCACTCTCGTACTTATCCTGTGCACGGTGTTACGGCACCGAGACTCGCTGAATCAAAATATGACCAGAAACACAAAATAACTCGAGTTTATTAGATCTTACTGAGAATATGAAAGCAAAGGTGAAAAGGAAATCAACCAAAAATCTATGCGACCTATTCTCGTAAATTCATTTCTTTCACTTCACTTTCTTTTTAAAATGTTGCCAATAAATAAATTGAAACTCCACCCAAGTGACAACTGGCCTAGATAAGTTAAACGAAAAAAAAATACGAGGACTTTATTTCTTATTTCTTATTATTTTTAAACTGGCTACTTTAAATTTTTTATTTTGTTATTTTAAATAAGCAAAAAAACAAAACGACAAAAACACTTGACGGCGGCGCGGCGATGCTAGAGCTGATAAACAAACTCTTAAAAAAAATTTAACCGATTTCAAAAAAGCGAAAAATAAAGACAACATCATTTAATTTGCTACCTAACACCTGCTTATCAATTTGAAGTAGATGCGAAGGTGGCTTATCAAACTTATTTGGCTTAGCACCGACTTTATACAAATCAAAAAAGGTAGTAAAAATTATAAAGCTGAAGTTTTTTTTAAGTTTATGGCGAGATTTTAACTTAGGTACAGTTGAAAATCAGTTTGTTGTCTATGATAGCCAATGCTGAGTTCTGTGTTTTATTTGCTTGTAGGTACATCATATTTGTTAATTTTCCAATGGTATTAAAACATTGTTTAATGTAACATATCGTTAACAAGCAATAAAAACTGATCTCAGAATCAGCATTACTAAATATTTCAAAAGCAGAGAGCAGAAAGTGGCCCAGACAAAAAGAAATATTTGTGTGGATCTTGATCTTGAAACCAATTTTTTTAATTTAGGAGAAGTATATACATTTTTAAATTTTTTTTTAGATGTATCAGTGTAACTATTTTGTGAAAGTAAACAAAAATAAGTAAGTAGGTACACCTACGTATTTTTTGTTTTTATAACAAAGTGTTGCAAAAGTATTCAGTTTGAAGAGTAAGATAGTGGATAAAAAGTAAAGCGTCAATTGTAAAGTGACTTTTGCTTTTATATTTCACCATCATGCTTAAAATTTTAAAAAAAAGCTAACCCTTTTACCCACCGGCGTGGGTAATTTTTTTTAGTTACAACACTGCCCCAATGCTGCCAATAACGGCGTCAATGGGGCCAACATAATAAAATATAGTAGCGTTTACGGAGATAGTCAAGCGTATTTAAAATTTAAAATAGAGAAAAATGAAAATCAATAAATAATTAATCATTAGTTTTTCCAAAGTCTGTCCTCTTATAGTCTAAACTCTTTATTTTTCTATTGTGGGGCCGAATTTTGTACCCTGACATAACTGTTTTGTATTACAATGTAACTGTACCTACTTTATTTGATTATTCGTGTTGGAGTGCAATAAAGTATATTGTATTGTATTGTTGTAGTATTTTTCTTGTCTGAGTACGATGAAATGAGATTTTTTTAATCGTGAATTTTGTTACACCTACACTTGAACGCGTGCGTGTATACTTAATGCACAGATAAGGCCCGGAGTAACTGATAGCCCCTGGTACACTTATCCCTACCGAGCTATCCCTACTGGCAGCAGCGAATAGTGGAAATGAACAGTGCACCTATCCCTACCAGTAGGGATAGCTGATCTTCAAAAAGGTGCACTTATCCACTGATTGGCCTTTTTATGGGGCCCATCTACTGATTGGCCTTTTTACTTTGAGTTTTTTAACGAGACCTTAGGGGTTTATTTCAAAATTAGGGGTTTATTTAAACAGAACAACTTTCCATACGAAATTACAAAAAAATCACCAACTAAGCAACCAAATTAGTAGGTAGATGAATTTTTTAAATATAAGTTGACCTATGTTTCTTGGGGAAAGTTATGTTCAGGGGCCTGATTTTTGAAACAATAGAATTCCAATTCGCATACGAATTGACAAGATTTGTATAAGATTCCCATGCGTATTTATTCAATTCGTATGCGAATTGGAATTCTATCATTTCAAAAATACGTCACCAGTATGTGGACAGATTCACATCCATAATTTTTGCGAGTTAATTTGGTAAACAACCTAATAATTGTTGTGTAGGCTTAACTTCTTGTGTAAACTTTTGGAGTATATAAACCTACGTAAGACGTTCTAAACTAATACGTGGTTCAATATTAGTTTAGGACCTCATAAGTAGACCCTTTATCCTTTCACATTTGAATATGAATAGTGTGGAATTTATTCCCAATAACAACTAAGCTAACTATCGGACATATTCTTTGGATCTCGCTCTTCTTTTGTACACGAGGGACCATCGCTCAGTTGCAGAAATGTCCTTTAAATGCTATACTTTAATTAATTTATTGACATATCATAAAGAATACCTAAGTACCTACCTAATCTGTTAGGTACACAAGCATATAAGCAAACGAAATTAACTACACTATGAAAAATGAAGATATATAACACGGCTGCATGCAGGTTATACATGTTGACCACGACGTTGTTTATGATAGCTACGGTTTTCTTAGAGCAAATGTGCCAGACGTGCCTGCTGTCTGTACTTAAACGAATAGGCGACCTTACAGCTAGGAAGTTTCTGCCAGGCCTTTTAACACTTTTTAAACTTTATTCATAGATACAAGTGTACCTTTTATTTTCAGAAAAGTTACCAATTTTCTTACACCTTAATATGAGTCTGTGTTTAGAAAAGTACAACTTTCGGGGTAGTCAATAAGAGCTATTTACAAAGTTAATACTAATCATTCTAAACCTTAACGACTACCTACACATCCCCAAAGTTTTATAGGTAAGTATCAATATTTATTTTTAAGTCACATATAGGTATTTAGGTATACTGGGTGAAAAAGAACCTCCTAGCTATATTCAAAATCCTGAACCAGTATTACTTACTGAACACATCTATGAAAAAAATTTTTTTTTTTAGATATTTTTTCAATGGGAATAGTTCATTTTTTGCCTAAACGTAGACATGACTCCTACACCAGGCACGCGAGGGGTGCGGGCAGCGCTCGGGGGGTGCGCCCGAGTGGTGTCTACGTTTAGGAAAAAAAATCCCCCCCCCCCAAAAAAAAGTGTTCAGTAAGTGATACTGGTTCAGGATTTTCAATAAAGCTAGGAGGTTCTTTTTCAACCTGCATATAATAATGTTAATAACTGTTAGCACAAAGAATGACTACCTAGATTGTAAAGTTTTTAGTAAGTAGGTACTCAATAGAAGATATCGCGGCGTCGCGTCAGTGGTCTAACGGCTAGCAGGTTGAACTCGTAAGTGAGAGGTTGCGAGTTCGATCCCCAGTGCCGCCATGTGCTTACCAATTACTTTTCTGAGTTGTACATTAGTTGCACACTAACCGACGCTCTTACGGTGAGGGAAAACATCGTGAGGAAACCTGCACATTTAGGAGACTGGATGTGTAATCATGATTCAATCAGGTCAGGTTCCCCTATTAACCCTGTTATTTTATCAAAATTGGTCCAGCTGTTTGAGCGTAAAAGACTAACAAACATCCATACATCCTCACAAACTTTCGAATTTATAATATTAAGTAGAAAGTAGGATTCTTTGTATTTGTAGGTAGGCACTCTAACTTACAGAAACGTGAAGATTGTTATAAAAAAAGATGTAAATTAATAAATAAATAATAAATAAACGCTACACACTCAAAGGCCCACACTAAGGTTTTCCCTTGTGTCGTGGGTCCCTTGGAACACACATAAAGACAAACACAAACACCCATGACCCGAGAACAAACACCTGCTTTTTACACAAATGTTTGCCCCGACTGGGGATCGAACCCAGGACCCACCGATCAAGAGGCAGCGTCACTACCACTCGACCAAACCAGCCGACAATAAAAGTTAAGAAGTAATTAATACTTACTTACTTCCTTTTTGTGAACCCTTCTTTATCGAGTGGGATAATTAATTAAGTATGTGGTGAACTTTGACGAACCGAGATGTCAGAGTCAAACCGTAAAATGGCACTGCAATGACTGGACCTGCCAAATTCTTGATTATGGTAAAGCGTACACAAATCCGAAACGGGACTTCTGCCGTACTCAGAGACGTCAATTAAAGTTAAGGAGTAATTAAATGTCATGCCATCCTTGTTTATATCAACAAGAGTGAAAGAGACAACATCAGAGTTTAACAGTACTTAACTTTAATTGACGTCTCTGAGTACGGCAGTAAGCACTAGGAAGTCAAAGTCAAAGTGAGTCGAACTCAAAATAGCTTTACTCCATAGAACATTCAGGATGTTACTTAAAATAAGTCAAAGTTACATTAAAGAATTTAAATATACCTACACATACATATTCGTTCATAGCGGTGATAGCCCACTTGGTATAGCGGTGATAGCCCAGTTGGTATAGCGGTGATAGCCCAGTTGATATAGCGGTCATAGCCCAGTTGGTATAGCGGTGATAGCCCAGTTGATATAGCGGTGATAGCCCAGTTGGTATAGCGGTGATAGCCCAGTTGGTATAGCGGTGATAGCCCAGTTGATATAGCGGTGATAGCCCAGTTGGTATAGCGGTGATAGCCCAGTTGATATAGCGGTGATAGCCCAGTTGGTATAGCGGTGATAGCCCAGTTGGTATAGCGGTGATAGCCCAGTTGGTATAGCGGTGATAGCCCACTTGGTATAGCGGTGATACCAAGTGTATAGTTACACTTGGTATAGCGGTGATAGCCCAGTTGGTATAGCGGTGATAGCCCACTTGGTATAGCGGTGATAGCCCACTTGGTATAGCGGCGATAGCCCACTTGGTATAGCGGTGATAGCCCAGTTGGTATAGCGGTGATAGCCCAGTTGGTATAGCGGTGATAGCCCACTTGGTATAGCGGTGATAGCCCAGTTGGTATAGCGGTGATAGCCCAGTTGGTATAGCGGTGATAGCCCACTTGGTATAGCGGTGATAGCCCAGTTGGTATAGCGGTGATAGCCCAGTTGATATAGCGGTGATAGCCCAGTTAGTATAGCGGTGATAGCCCAGTTGATATAGCGGTGATAGCCCAGTTGATATAGCGGTGATAGCCCAGTTGGTATAGCGGTGATAGCCCAGTTGGTATAGCGGTGATAGCCCAGTTGATATAGCGGTGATAGCCCAGTTGGTAATGAGCCAGACTTGTAATCCGAAGGTCGTGGGTTCAAATCCTGGTGCGGGCCTGTACCACTAAATTCGTCTTTTCGGATTTATGTACGGATTTCTAATTATCACTTGCTTAATGGTGAAGGAAAACATCGTTATGAAACCCCCCCGTCCAAGAAAACTTTCGAAAGACGAGCGGTCCACCAACCCGCATTGGGCCAGCGTGGTGGACTATGGCCTGAATCCCCTTTATGTTTCGAAGGGAGGCCCTTGCCCCTCGGTAAGGGCGTATATGGGCTGGTAAAAAAAAATATTCGTTCATTCAGGATCTTACATTATAGGATTTAAATACATAGTTGACACTGCTGCTGACCCTAATAAAAGGTAAGAGATGATATATAATGACGAGTTAAATACTAACAACAATTTCACCCATTGAAAGGCATGACGGAAGTGGTTACAATAGTTTACAATACTGACAACACTGTTGCTAGCGCTCGGCCTGTAGCTTCTGAGTCAGCGGACAAAGACCGAGAGATGAACTACGAGGAGTCAAGTCAAGAGAGCTTTAATGGAGCGTTTTTCATCACCTTTTTTTTATAATAAGATGGTTTAACTCTTGACCTCAATCTTGACCATAAAGTTCAAAGATGAGGTCGACGATGGAGCGAGTTAACCCAGTAAATGCCTAAAAAGGCACTGGTACTCCCACGTACCGACGGAACACAGCAAGCTATTTGGCGTCGGACTTCGGTAGGAGGGTGGTCGCGAACCAGACGGCCCTTTGCAGAGCCTACCACACCGCATGAGACCATAGGACGACACCTCAGATTCAGAAAATAATGAAGTGTCGTTGCCTGGGATGGATTACTAAGAGGCAGGTCTCATTTGTGTTTCCTTAGTCGCCTTTTACGACACCCACGGAAAGAGATGGGGTGGTGTTATTCTCAACCGATCACCACACGGAAAAAATGATGGGTTAACTCTTGACCTCAATTTTGACCAAGGTCATAGATGAGGTCGACGATGGAGCGAGTTAACCCAGAAAATGCCTATTAAGGCACTGGTACTCCCACGCACCGACGGAACACAGCATCACAGAGCCTACCACACCGCATGAGATCATAGGACGCCACATCAGATTCAGAACAAATTGAGGTGGCGTTGCCTGGGGTGGATTAATAGGAGGCAGGTCTCATTTGTGTTTCCTTAGTCGCTTATTACGACACCCACGGAAAGAAATGGGGTGGTGTTATTCTCAACCGATCACCACACGGGATAATCTTTTGATAACCATTGAAGTATCAGTTATTATCCTATACTGATAATTTACGATCTAATCTTGTATATTTATATGTCAGCGGACCTAACAGTTTTGAAGAAATTATAAAATGTTGGCTCAAAAAATCAATTCATAATACCTACATTTTGATTTTGTTATTTTTTATTTATTGTTTTATTTTTTATTTGCATGTTATTTGTAACTATGTAAGTGTATGGTGTGGATACAATAAATTATTTCTATTCTAGGTTCTATACTTTTATTACAAAAAAATCCCTAGATTATGCAGGAATCTTTTTTTGTAAAAATAAGAAAGATTGACGAAAGAAAAATGCTGCACCATCTCTTATTATCGAGTTTTTGAAAGTCATTTTTTATTTATTAGGCTAAATTACTTTTGTTAGGATAAATAAAAAATGACTCCCAAAAACTCGATAATAAGAGATGGTGCAGTATTTTTCTTTCGTCAATCTTTCTTAGTTTTTAAGTTTTAGGAAAAGCTATAAATGAAAAATCTTCAAAGCCTAGCTCATAGACGTACCGTAGCCTGCCTGTGTTTTTTTTAAGATGCCCTTCGAGGAGTGTGCTCAGGAGCTGCATGAGCTCATTCCGCCTGCCCCTTTTTTCCATCGGACGTCGTTTTAAATAGTAGATTTTACAACAAACAAGTGCACAAAACGAGCTCGGCTCGGGCTGCTATAAGTCTCGGATAAAAATGGTTTTGTGGACGAGTTATAAACTCTGCTTTTCACTTCGATTGCGAGGAAATAATAAAATAACATATAATAATTTATGAGAAAATCACTTTGTGCACTAGAGCACAAAATGCGATTTTGTGCAGCCTATAGTAGATCGTTTTGTGCTCTAGAACACAAAAATCGATTTTGTGCAGCCTACGATTTTGTGCAGCCTATAGTAGATCGTTTTGTGCTCTAGAACACAAAAATCGACTTTGTGCAGCCTATAAGCTGCACAAACAAGCACTTTCCGAGCATGAGTAGTGAAAAATGTATTTATTAATACTTTCAATCTTTTTACTTTAGTGATGCATTCATTCTTTTATAGCTTGTACCATTCCGCGTCTCTCGGTGCGTTGTGAGTGCACGCGCACTTGAATACCAGACTGACTGGCTTAACTCAATGCGGAGATACCCAGATTATGTTACGAACAAAATAGTTTATACATCGGAAACGGTACATGCTGGTTATATTGCCGTAATCAATTAGCGTCTGCAATAAAGGTTGAGTAAGGATAAATACAATTTTTATTTAAACATTTTTTATAACAAATGGGTTCGCTCATGACTAGCTTTCCACCCGGGACTCCGTTCCCTAGGGAATTTGGAAATTTTTTGCAGCCGATGTGTTAGTCCAGGGTGTCAGCTACCACCATAAGAAATTTTATAAAAAATGGTCCAGTAGTTTGAGCGTGAAAGAATAACAAACATCCATACATACATTCATACATCCATACTTACTTACAAACTTTCGCGTTTATGATATTAATAAGGGTAGTAAGGAATTTGTAATTTTTAATTTAAATGGTTTTACTTACGTTACTTAAAATCGGCAACGGTCCGATAGTTTGGATCCTATACCGGGACCTTCATCAGGGAGTGAGGCAGGTTATGCGTAAAACTATTTCAATCATAAACTATATGTAACACTCACGAATCGTTTATTAGTAAAATGATTATTGTATTTGTACTCTCTATCTACCTTGTAACTAACAGAAACGTGAAGATTCTATGAATCAGAAAAATCGAAATTACTTACTTCCTTTATATGAATCCTTCCTTGTCGTTAAAGATTATGAATAGAATAGAATAGAAAAAATCTTTATTTTATACGACATTCAAGTCAAGATTACATGAAATACATACAAACATTAAAGAATTTAAATACATACATATGCATTCGTTCTATTGACCCTACTGACTCTACGCCTATTCGCAAAGGTTGTGTGTATGTGTTGAACTTCACGAAACAAGGGGTCAGACTTGTCAGAGTCAAACCGCCAAATGGTTTCTGACCACAGCCGCGACTGATGGCTTACTTAACTTGCCCTCTGGAGCACGGAAACGATCACTCGTGATAAACCACTTTTGTCACCCATCACGTAACTGTGTAAATTGCTTGTTTAAACTCACTCGTTGTTAAACAAGTTCAGACCAGCAAGCGCCACTGGGTCAAGGGACATTCGGCGGTTTGAAATCTGACACCAGGGTTAAGTCAAATTCACCACATACTTGATCCTTACTAAAGGAAAGGCGGGACAGGAAATCAATTCGTTTCATTCCGAACCTCAACTGTGTTTCTTTATTAGGTTGTTATTAAATAAAACTGAGTCACGCTACATCATCGTGAACCGCTCGAGTTACTTACTTTCACATTAAGTAGAGTCACTTGGGTCAAAAGAACATTTATATGTATGTATGTATTTAAATCCTTTAATGTAACATCCAATGAACGAATATGTTTCTATGTATTTAATGTAACCAAATAACATATTTTAATTACATCCTGAATGTTCTATGAAATACTTAAAGCTATTTTGAATTTGAATTTAACTTATCTTGGAAGAAAGCGTTTTGAAGAATACCCCTAATAGAGCGGGACCCAAGGAGAATAAAGTTCAATTCCGTGGGACTTACCTCCGCCATACGAACTACTGGTATGTACTTATTCGGCATATTTTCCTGAACACAAAAAGTGCGGTAGTCACTTTCTAAGAGTATGGAGGCGGAGGGGGTAGCTATGACGTGACGTATTTTATTTACGCTATATTTAGATAACTACTGGACAGATTTACTTAAATAGGGTCTCAAATGAAAGATAATTTAAAGAACATTGTTTTATTTGTAAGATTCATTAGTGTAAACCTAGTAACAAAATAAATATTTTCAAAAAACGACATTATGTAAAATTAAACTTTTTTTATTGTGTGAAAAGAACAGAAACCGTTAGGATTACGGTAATTTAGCTCATTATAAAAAAATAGCTACACTTATCAGCATTCTAATGAACCTAAAAACGTTTAAGTCGAGCTATAAACAACGGAACTGCAGTCGTCTAAGTGAGCGTGGGTAGCGCCGAACTGACTACGGTACTTAAATTTGGTACGAATAATCTTGAAAATAACGTGACAAAACGGGTAGAATCACAGCAAAATGAAAAAGTATTATGAACAGGCATCATTTTTTTTTAACAGGCATAATTTTTTTTGTCAAAAAATTTTCTTCATTTTGTTACGAACTATTTTCAAAAATTGTCGTAACAAAAATAACGCTTCGTATCGTATCGAAATAAAACTCTTCATACTTGCACGTACTTGCGTTATATTTCAAAACAAATGACTCAATGGTACTGGTCTGTACTGATGGACATGAGAGTGTAAACGTACGCACTCGGGGCAGAAGTAGGTCGCTGACGTGCGAGAGTGGACAGCCGCCATTATATTTTTTACATCGGCAACACTGAGATTCATTCCGAGGAATCCCTGCACCGTGCTGCGCCGTGAATTTTGGCACTTGTCGCTTCATTCATTTGAAATCATTTGGTCAGGCCTATGACACTGTTAGTACCAATAGCTGCAAAATGGCGCTGCTATCGCCTTTGATTCGCCATCTTGTGACGTCATGCTGTATGTCAAGATAACCTCAAACTGTCATGATGGCGTCTTATCACTGAGTTAAGTGCACGCTAGGGTTACCAACTTTTTTTCATGAAATAAAGTATATTAAGGTGGGAGGAGGTAAAAAAAAGGTATTAGATAAAATAAAACAGCATTCGTTATTGTTTTACTTAAATACATGTTTTTTTGAACTTTTTGCATATTTTATTAACTTGTTGTCTTTTTAAAACTTTTATCTGCCTCGATACAGTCAAAATTATAATTGAACATATTAAGAGTTAATGTTTATTTAACATGGCTTTGTTTCTGTCGTCTCTCCATTTAGTCTTAATGACTGAAAAAACTCTTTCGGAGAAAGCTGAAGTAGCAGGGACAGAATATAGGAATGAGATATTTTTTTTTATTTACAAATTCTTGGTCAGTGTTTGTGTTTGACAATGATAACAAATGGCACCAATTTTGGTCGCTTCTCATTTCTATAAAATATTTTTCTTATAAAACTTTTTCAATTAATTTGAAGTTAATTAATTATGAATACAATGCATTCATATCAATAGTAAGTCTATGCAAATTTTTCAGTTGGGTCAAATGTGACTAAAGATTTTAATGACAAACAGCTTCTTAAACACAGCCAGTTGGTGTCTTTAAATCAAACCATTTGTGTAAAAAGCAGATGTTTGTTCTCGGGTCATGGGTGTTTGTCTTTGTGTGTATTCCAAGGGACCCACGACACAAGAGAAAACCTTAGTGTGGGCCTTTGAGTGTGTAGCGTAGCGTTTATTTTGACAAAACCCAATTCGATGAAGAAGGCAAGAGAATTCGCTTTTCTTACCCATGTCTCTTCACTGAATACGGAATTGCTCTGGGCGAACCACTGAGTAAAGTAGGGAACTCCATAAAATCTGTTACGCATTATTCTTAATTGGACACACTGTACCTATTATTTAAATTTTCAAATTCAAAACTTTCCACCACAAAGAGCAGAGAGAGTAATGTGTAACCGTGTAATGACACTGGGGTTACCAAAAAAGATAACAATTCAATAATTATAGGAGTCTTTCAAGTTGTCTGACAGCCCCCGCCAAAAGGGTCAGACGTTGATAGCTATCAAATTTTTTCAATGATTATAGTCATTGAAAAAATTTATTTATTCTTTTACTTTTCCACTGATTATCATTGAACCATTTTGAAAACATGAGAGTGTTAAAAGTGTCACCTGGGTGTAACTCAAAAAAGTTCTTATCCACATTTTTTTCACAAAATGGCTGATTACCATTTATTATAAAGTAAAGTGTTCTGCGCTACATGATACTGACGGAATTGTGGCAACACATATGGGTCTATATTTGAGAATCTATCTATTCACTTTTATTTACTAGTTCTGGAAATTGGTTAAGCCTTTAGCGAAGTACCTATTCACTTGTAAAACAACTCAACTATAAGTACCATAACCTTACCTCTCGCGAACTGACTAGATATCTTACCACTGCAATACAGATTTATTCCTAGTGCAGGGTGAGTCGGCTGACAGTCTGTCCCATGAAAAAAACCCAATAGGAATATTTATTACCCACTGTACTTTAAAACTGTACCTACTGCTTTTAAATGAATAAAATGTTACCTAGCAGCATGTCAGAGATTTATTTTCATTAATGTTCTGGTTTATTTAGTTATATCTAGATAATACCACAAACAACATAACAAAATATTCCCTGCGATTGGATATGTATCTATTATCTTATTTTATTATTTAATGAAATTATGTATTTAACAAATCAATCAGGGTCAAAAACATTTGATTCGTGTAATGTAACTTTAACCATAGCATGTCATATTACATAATCTAGTTATCTGAAAAGGAGATGCTTAAAACAATTGCATTAGAACTTTTAACTATGTCTGTTTAATGTGCAATCATCCTCCAAGAACAGGCAAAAAATTAAACTTAGAGGGTACCAAACTAGTAGCTGTTACGTAGCAACAACATAAAGGCAACAGTTACTCAAGAGTCTGTTTCGATTCATGTATGATTTATTAAAATGGGCCAAAGATTCAAATAAAAAAAGCTTTATTAATGCTTTTAAACTAGCAAAATTTAGGGCTCCTCATGAAGCTAAAGAACTTTTTATAGGAACCCATATCAAACATCAACTATTTTTTTAGTTTTAAAAGGCGATAGCAGCGCAATTTCGCAGCTATTGGTACTAACAGTGTCATAGGCCTGACCAAATGATTTCAAATGAATGAAGCGACAAGTGCCAAAGTTCACGTCGCAGCACGGTGCAGGGA
Source organism: Aproaerema taeniolella (assembly GCA_949987775.1). Lineage (NCBI taxonomy): Eukaryota > Metazoa > Arthropoda > Insecta > Lepidoptera > Gelechiidae > Aproaerema > Aproaerema taeniolella. Next base: position 20,233,957 of record OX465250.1, read on the forward strand.
TTCCTCCGAATGAATCTCAGTGTTGCCGATGTAAAAAATATAATGGCGGCTGTACACTCTCGCACGCCAGCGACCTGCCTCTGCCTCGAGTGCGTACGTTTACACTCTCATACCCATCAGTACAGACCAGTACCATTGAATCCTTTGTTTTAAAATATAACGCAAGTACGTGCAAGTATGAAGAGTTTTATTTCGATACGATACGAAGCGTTATTTTGGTTACGATAATTTTTGAAAATAGTTCGTAACAAAATGAAGAAAATTTTTTGACAAAAAAAAATGCCTGTTAATAAAAATTATGCCTGTTCATAATACTTTTTCATTTTGCTGTGATTCTACCCGTTTTGTCACGTTATTTTCAAGATTATTCGTACCAAATTTAAGTACCGTAGTCAGTTCGGCGCTACCCACGCTCACTTAGACGACTGCAGTTCCGTTGTTTATAGCTCGACTTAAACGTTTTTAGGTTCATTAGAATGCTGATAAGTGTAGCTATTTTTTTTATAATGAGCTAAATTACCGTAATCCTAACGGTTTCTGTTCTTTTTACACAATAAAAAAAGTTTAATTTTACATAATGTCGTTTTTTGAAAATATTTATTTTGTTACTAGGTTTACACTAATGAATCTTACAAATAAAACAATGTTCTTTAAATTATCTTTCATTTGAGACCCTATTTAAGTAAATCTGTCCAGTAGTTATCTAAATATAGCGTAAATAAAATACGTCACGTCATAGCTACCCCCTCCGCCTCCATACTCTTAGAAAGTGACTACCGCACTTTTTGTGTTCAGGAAAATATGCCGAATAAGTACATACCAGTAGTTCGTATGGCGGAGGTAAGTCCCACGAAAATCGTTATTTGAAGACTTTTTTACGAATAGGTCCCGCTCTATAAGTCATCTAAATCTCTGTTGATTCAGTTTATTCGACCTCTTCATCATGAAAAATGCGCGCTATTGCATGGCGCCGGGAATCATAATAAATGCTAATTATTCTATTCGATTTACGTGACTAAGCATCTATCTAATAAAAATATAGATAAAATATTGTTCTTTCCGCTGTCCGCTGACACAAAATTGAACTTTAAACTCGCTAGTGTAACTTTAGTGCACGTGTACTGCGGAAGATGGTCCTAAGTTTATATATATGATTATCGTAAAACAAAAAAAAATCGTTTAAAAAATAAAAGAAGCATAGTCCACATCATGAGTCCCAAGACCTCTCGCTCTAGGAAGAAATTGTGGTAAATCGGACGGTGAATTTCTCAACTTATTTGTTAAAGATAGTTTTTTTAAGTAATAAGAAGAACTGTCACTTTGCTATGCTTATTTTCCTTATCTTCATTATCTTCTTCGTCTTAGCGAGTCGAATCTTCATTATGTGAACTTTCCATTTGATAAATCTTGCTTAAAATGTGATTATTATTCATGTGCTTACACGGAATAAATCTCGTGTCCATTTGCCCAGCCAGCCCAAAAGCTCTAGAGATTTCACCTATGCTATAACTCAGAGCATCATTTGTGTCTTCCGTGAGTAAAATATCATGATACGCGAAAATCGTACTTTTGCCACTACGATGGTTTCTTTGCGCTTGGCTGAATAAATTTCGTCGATGGTTTAGTAGATTCTACGTTTTTCTGCTCCACTCCTTTTCCTTATAATCCTTATCGGGGTAGGCAGAACGTCTAGTGGTTCATTCACTTACTAAACATACTCCTTGAAACATCTGGTTTGAGCCAAACCACATCTGCAGAACGCAATAATCACTATCATTTAAAAACGCATTTCATTCTAAATTGGCCTAATTTACTTATTTACAGCCAGAGCACGTCAAGTTACCCTTTTGCACTACGAAAGCCGGCGCTTTACGGGCGAGATAAGGGCGACGTCAAGGACAACGTGTATAGCCTGATGTGATGCCGTGTGTACTCCTTTGTTCTTCAATCAAAGGACTCGTTACATTGTCTCGGTGCATTCTTAGTGCAACGCAATAAAAAAACTGGTCCAACAAGAACAAAGAAAGATTGAAAATCATTTATTAATATTATTATTTTAATCGTATGACTGACGGAATTCGATTTACGTAATTGACCTTTCATTTGTTTATTTTGACATATAAAATCTATCCTTCTGCTAATGGGATTTTGCTATTCAACGATTTTGCTATTCAACGATTTTGCTTGTTTTTCCTTCTGCTGCAGAGGGTTTCATTTTTATTTAAATTGTTGTTGTTACTCGATACCGTTTTGCCTTTATGCTTTGATTTACCTTCCAAATTTCCCGAATTGGCCACAACCCTTTAGAAGAAAGGCATTTTTGAGATTGAAGTCGGTTGACCGTAACGTTTTTAACGTGGACAATTCTTTTCTCTATCTACCGCAGTATCAATCAAATCTTCTTCTTATCATCTAGGCATAGATAGTCAAGTGTGTAGCAAACTTGGCTAAACCTGGTGTCAGAGTTTTCAAACCGTCAATGGCCTTTCACTTGGTTTTAACAACTGAGTCAATCGACAACAGCCGCGACCGACAGCTTAACGTGCCATCCGAAGCACAGAAACACTCGTGATAAATTGCCACTTTGTTCCCTGATTCTGTGTATGTTGCTTAACCTCACTGATCGGTTGAGATCAGCGAGCGCCACTAAGCTACGAGTGCTTCGAACGAGTGTATCAATCAAATACACTCGTCACATTGTGGCTCGGTGCATTTTAAGTGCAGCCGCACCGAGGCGGTTGGCCAACTGTTACCACACCGCTCTGCAACGCTCTTTGCTCCGGTTTCCGTATAATGCGGGTTTAAACATAGTTTATTGCCCGTCAGTAGATTTGTTGGTCATCAGCTTTATTACCGTCGGGTTTTTTTAGGGCACGTTTTTTTTTAACTGAGTGACTATGAAACTTAACAACTTTTCACAAGGAACATATACGACACCCTAACATTGTCAAAGCCGTAATTTTGTATTTTGACTTAGTAAGATTATAAATTCTCGGTACTTAACTGTTCCATTTTTTTCATATTGATGGACTTTTCTATAATATTAATGCAACTTAATCTAACCTGACTTATCGTAATTCGATGCAGGGGTCCTTAAAGTTACGTAAATTTATAATTTTACTAGGTAAGTCGAAATATTAATTTTTTTTCCTCCTTATACAGGGCTTTGGGTATCTCTCTTTCAACCTCTCGGGTGGTTAATCAGTCCATGAAACTGAACAACTTCCCCAAGGAACATAGACCAAAACACGAAAAAAATATTTTGATCTCCCATACAAAATGCGCTAAGTAAGTATATGCTGATGAAGTTTGTATGGGAACTCAAAATTTTTTTTTCGTATTTTGACCTATGTTCATTGGGAAAGTGTTCACCTACTAATATTATAAATGCGAAAGTTTGTGACGATGTATACATGTATGGATGTATGGATGTTTGTTACTCTTTCACGCTCAAACGGCTTGACCAATGTTGATAAGATTTGGTATGGAGATAGCTGACACCCTGGGTTAACACAGGTTACATAATTTTCCCAAATTCCCCCGAAGTCCCGGGTGGAAAGCTACACTCTGTACTGATGCGATAGGAACGGTTTTTCAATGAATTAGAATAACCTGATGTGCTGGCCTCTGTACAATCAAACAAAAAAAATATCTGCCAGATATTTGATAAATGATAATTATGGCGGGCATAAAACCTAAAACATATTTATTGATGAATCATCTTAATTATCACTTGATACTAACTTATTAGAATAGTGGACTTTGATCCGGATTTCATGGTACATACAATCAAGTGTAAAAATATATATCTCCTCAACCATCTTAATTTTCCGGAATGTCTGGGTTACCGTGGGTTTGACTATGTTAGGTTAGCCTGCGGTTTGACTAGTCAAACCTAGGAGCCCCAGAGATTCGAGGTTTGAATATAACATACAAGGTGTAAAAGACAGCTTAGCAATAACTGAAACCCTAAATTCAGACCATCATTCTAAATGATTTTCTAGTGGAATTTTCCTCCAGAAAATATTCGAATATTTTTCAAGTTTTAAATATTTTCTGCTTCAAAATTAAATTATTTATTCGAATACAATCCATTTTGCATTAAAAAACGACAATAACAGCGTAAAATACGAAAACCAGCAATGTACATCGTATGGGGATCGTGCGCGGGGCGCGGTAACGCGGTACACTGCGTAGCGCCAAAGTAGGTATATAACAAAAACTCCTGAACTGGACATTTCCGGGAAAAATAAAGGAATGTTTCCTTTGAGTAAAAATTTTCTATCTACAGTATTTAGAGTACTTTCCCTCCAGGTTTCCACCCTGTATAAATGCCATTAACAACAGACATATTTATGACTATACTAGCTAACCCGGCGAACTTCGTAATGCCTTAGAATTAATTATCTCTAAATTTTTCCACATGTTCTCACCTTTTAAACCTTCCCTGTACTTTTACTTTTATTTTAAGACTAAAATTAGCCGAATCGGTTCAGCCGTTCTCGAGTTGTAGCCAGACTAACGAACAGCAATTCATTTTTATATACTGGGTGAAAAAGAACCTCCTAGCAATATTCAAAATCCTGAACCAGTATCACTCAAAGAACACATTTATGGAATTTTTTTTATATATTTTTTCTAAACGTAGACATTACTCCTACACCAGGAACGCGAGGGGTGCGGGTAGCGCTCGGGGGGTGCGCCCGAGTGGTGTGTCTACGTTTAGGAAAAAAAAAACCTCTCCCTCAAAAAAAAAAAAAAGTGTTCAGTAAGTGTTTTCAATAAAGCTAGGAGGTTCTTTTTCAACCTGTATATAGATAGATAGATAGAAGATAGATAGATAGATGTATAGTTTTATAAAAACCGTTTTGGTAACATAAAAGATTCTTCGGTTACATATTTTATATTTGACTGTACTTACGACTATTAACTACTTAGAAACAACCCATAGTAGTTATGTAACCCTAAATATTTGTTGCTGTTCATAATCAAAGTCTGTTTAAAAAATGGGATTTCCCGTCATGGTATGGGTAAGACCAAAGCGTGCCATCGCGACATCAACCGGCCCCGATTCTGTAACTTCAAGTTGTGTGTGGATGGAATGGTCGCTATTTATCCATTCAGGTGGCTAAGTTGAGAACTATCCAAATTTCATACATCTAATGACGGCTGCTTTGACTGGTGGCGCCACAGCCAATTGAATTTTCGGTTGCTAGAGTTTGCAACTTTATGTTCGGTTGGCGGTGGCGCTAGTGGTCGGGGTGGTTGTCAGCAAGTATATGAAAATTTAATAGTTCTCAATTTCGCCACCTGAACAGATAAAATGGCCTTCATTCCATCGACACACAACTTAAGTTACAGAATCGGGGCCCGGGTATTGCTGATATACACTTCCTTTTTTTTTCGGGCTTTAAAAATAGCAGTGAAAGAGAAATTTCGCAGCTTGAAGGCACGATAGCTCGTAAGGTAAAGCACCGGAGGTCAAATCCTTGTGTCGTGGATTCTCAAGTAAGTTTTAACCGTGTGGTGATCGGTTGAGAATAACACCACCCCATCTCTTTCCGTGGGTGTCGTAAGAGGCGACTAAGGAAACACAAATGAGACCTGCCTCCTAGTAATCCATCCCAGGCAACGACACTTCATTTTTTTCTGAATCTGAGGTGTCGTCCTATGGTCTCATGCGGTGTGGTAGGCTCTGTAAAAGGCCGTCTGGTTCGCGACCACCCTCCTACCGAAGTCCGACGCCAAACAGCATGCTGTGTTCCGTCGGTGCGTGGGAGTACCAGTGCCTTTATAGGCATTTTCTGGGTTAACTCGCTCCATCGTCGACCTCATCTTTGACCTTATGGTCAAGATTGAGGTCAAGAGTTAACCCATCTTATAATAAATAAAAAAAAGTAAAGTTATCTTACCAATCAAAGACATGATTTTTACAGTAAAAGTTATCTTGCCCTCGCAGTTTCTTGTTCATCTCAGGGAAGCTTTAGCAAATAGCCGTAGAGTAAAAAGAACTAATGTTATAATACAGCATCCTAAATGTTGTATGAAATAAAACTATTTTTTACTTTGACTTGAGTCCGATTTACTTTGAAATATTGCTGTGTGAAGCGCATTGACATACAGCTGAAAATGTTTTGATAAATGTACGTATTAAGGCGACTACAGCACCTAAATTATGATGCGTAGATAAGCATGACGCACTGCATTAAATCGAAGAAAAAAATAATTGGGTAATATTCAGGACATAAACTAGATAAGTAGTTTGCTGAAAACATGATTCAGCACTTTTGGTTCGATAGAAAAAGCTCACAAAGTCACCTCTAAATACCAATATTGTGTATCTTTTAAGCTGTAAAAAACGATAGTAAAATGCACACAGGAACTTGAATTTGCTATCAAAATGTTCGTGATTGAATACTCTCGATAAGTAGTTAACGCATTTTTCGATTTAAGCTGTTACCTTTCCACAAATCTCATATTTCTAACTTTCGAACATGTTTTTACGCACGCACGCTTTCATAGTCCGTAAACTTCGTGTATCGACACTGTTCGCACTGCCGGCCCAGGCCTGTTGAGAGACGGAGATGGCACTATTCCTATGTGTGCTGCCTTTATCGGCTGCTGTAGTCGCCTTAAGATGGTTGGTGTTGAATGATAATGATAACATTCGCCGTACAGTTTTATTTATTTTATTTTATTTTATTTTATTCAAAAAGGTACAGTAACAGATGACAGATGACAGATCTTAATATCTAATTATACTTAAGTAACAATATAAATCTGAAATCCGATTATAACTATACACAGCGCTGGTAGTAAACTATATTATGTGACTAATCTCTAAAAGTAGACCAATTATATACATGTATATTTCGGAGAAGCGGCTTTGAGAGTGGGCGATTAGTAGGTAAATCGAGTAAGTAAGTCCGATGAATTATTTACAATTTTAATAGTTCATTTTAACACACACAGTTCAATAGTCTATTATAGTAAAAGTAAGATATTACACAAGCACTGGGGACTCTAGTTATAGCGGGGACAGTTCTTGGGAGTAACGTCCGTTCACTTGTGTCGTCGTCCGAGAAGTGTCTGGACCCTCGCTCCCAGGCTCCGTCCTAGCACACCAAGCCTAAGTACTATGAAATGGCGAGTTTATAACTTTCAGCCAATCACAGGGCTTCGTGCGCTTGCTATGATGCAGCGTATTGCTATTGGAATTCGACCTGTCTCCGACACGGCCATCCTGCGCTGACACTCGTCCTCGTGTGTCTATCCTGGAACAAATGGAAAACAGCACAGTATATGGTTCGGTCTATCCTGACCTATCTCAACTGAAACTTTTCTTCCCTCTCAACTCAATTTTATTTTATATTGTGTTTCAAATTCAGAATTCAAAACTTTCATGTAGCCTAAGCAAAAATAACAGAACAATCAAGTACCATCACTTTACTGCCTTATAGCATCAAACAGAACCATCATGAGACATTACCAAATAAACCATGAAACCAAATCAGATCGGTATCTCATCCGTGGCCTAGGGCTATCACATAGCCTCCCACATACGCGACTCCCCACCTGGGATCGCCGAGTCAACCCTATGACTCTACGGTCTCCTCGAGACCCGACCTTCGCCAGAGCTCCCTGCGTACCGCGTATCCACGGTCTACTCAAAGCAGATTCCGACTTCTAACGGACTACGGCTACAGCGAAGCCTCTGGTACGGTCGACCAACCGGACTGAGAACCTCACGCTTCGTCTCACTCACTCTCTACTTCGGACTCCTCGTTATCTAATTCTAATGGTACTTGACCCTCTGGCATTTTCCTCAGCCTATCATGTGCGTACTTATAGGTACGCTTCGAATTTAAGGCTTTCAAAGTGTACCTGTCGCCGTCTAAGACCTCTACTATTTTGAATGGGCCCTTAAACTTAGCATCTAACTTAGTTTGATTGCGTTCCTCATTTTCAATCAAAACGTACTCTCCAACTAAAAAACTTTTTAATCTAAGCTTTTGTTGCATCAAAACGAGACTTATTGTATTGAGCCGACTTCTCAATTTGTTGTGCGGCGTGTTCTCTAACTTCTGTAATATCCACTTCAGTAGTGACATCATTACTGGCCATTAAATCTAAAGGGCGCGCTACTTTCCCTATCATAAGTTCAAGTGGACTTGCCTGGGTGACTCTATTAACCGTACAGTTAAGTGCTAGTTGTACGTCATCTAACGCGTCTTGCCAAGATCTATCTTCACTCATCTCTACCGCAGTCAACATTGATTTTAGACTGCTCATGACTCTCTCAACCTGCCCATTAGCTCGTGATGATCCCGTAGCTATTAAATGCAAATTAATATTTTTACTATCACAGAATTCCTTAAACTCGCGACTAGCAAAACAGCGACCTTGATCCGCAATAATTCGAACGGGAGCACCGAAAAGGGAAACACTGTTTTTAATCGCCTTTATGCTACTCTTCGCATCAATATTTTTAGTATAGTTGAGAAAAACAAACTTTGTAAAAGCATCAATTAGAACGAATACGTATTCCTTCTTATCACTCTTTCCACTGAGTTTCCCTGTTGCATCAATGTGTACCGTGTGCCATGGTACAGTGACTTTGGGTATTGGGTGAAGCTCTGCTTGAACTTTACCCGACTTACCTTTTGCCACTTTGCAAGTTACGCAGTTACTTAAAAGCTTACGTACGTAACGAGCCATGCCCTCAAACCAATAATGATCGTACAGCTTTTCTAATGTTTTTTCCCACCCTAAATGAACAATGGATTCGTGCACATTGTTAACAACAGATAACCTCAGTGCCCTAGGTACGATAGGTAAGCATTTAGTACGACCGTTACGCTGAACTTTACGATAAAGAACCCCCTTACGTAGTTCGTATGTCTTCGCTATGTCGTCTGATATTGTAGCCTCGTTAATCTCCGAGATAAGTTTTTGAATATTGTCGTCTCTCTGCTGCTCTGCTAGTAGCCAGTTTTCAGAGAGCTCTGTCAAATTAACTTGCTTTTGAGCTACCTTCGGCGATTGTTGAATAAAGTCGCGCGATAGGGGATTGCGGGATAGGAAATCTACGTGTCCCATTTGTTTTCCGGCCCTATAAATTACATTGAAGTCAAACGACTGTAAAAAAACACCACCAACGGTGAACTCGCGGGGTAAGATCAACTTTATCACGAGAAGACTTCAGCGAGTTACAATCGGTCACTACCGTAAACTTCCTTCCGTGCAAATATGATCGGAAATGCTTTACTGCGTTAACTACAGCTAGTGTTTCTAATTCATACGAGTGGTACTTAGACTCTGCCGGGGAGGTACGTTTACTAAAATAACCCACTACGCGGCGCTTGCCATCTACTTCTTGCAATAACATAGCACCATACCCGTCTGCGCTAGCATCAGTGTGAAGCTCTATAGGGAAACGGGGATCGAAAATCATTAATACCGGTTCCTTAGTAAGAATAGAAATAACCTGCTGACGAATCTGTTCGTGATTGTCTTTCCAAATGAAAGAGCACTTGCCTGTGGTAAGCCTATGTAACGGTGTCATGAGACGAGAAAAGTTAGGTACAAACTGGCGAAAATATGAAGCGAGACCTATAAACTGTCTAAGCTGGGTTACTGATTCGGGCGGTGGCAACGCTGACAATGCCTCAATCTTGCGTTTGTTAGGTTTAATCTCTCCCGCTTCAACCTCGTAGCCCAAGAACTCAACACGCGTCTTTAAAAACGAACATTTCTTTAAATTCAGGGAAAATCCCGCCTTTGTTAAAATATCCAGAACTGTACGTAACCTATCTAGCCCTTCTTCCTCTGTCTCAGATATAATTAAAATATCGTCAACGTAAACAATAACGTAAGTGTACGCTAGCTCACCCAAAGCTTGAACAATGGCTCTTTGAAAAACAGAGATCGCGTTACGTAGACCAAACGGCATCGTTAAGTACTCGTATTGCCCAAAAGGTGTAATGAATGCGGTACGCTCAACCGACTCATGACTCATTGGGATCAAATGAAACCCGCTAGCACAATCTAATCTTGAAAAGAATTTAGCACCGTGTAAGCGAGAAATAAGATCTGAAATCAAAGGCAGTGGGTACCTATCTGGGACCGTATTTTTATTTAGCTCTCTGTAATCCACACACATGCGCTTACTGCCGTCTTGTTTTTCAACTAACAGCGCGGGACTTGCGAATGGGGACTTGCTTGGCCTAACTATGCCCGCTTCTAACAGATCATTTACTCGTTCGCGCATTATTTCACTTTCGGCAGGAGAACACTTGTATGGACGTCTCTGTACGGTGAGACTTGGATCAACCAAACGAATATCACATTTACCTGTCGTCACGCGCGTAGTTGGAAAGTGATATGTGAAGCTGTCGGAATATAATTCTAACAAATTAAGAAGTGTTCGCTTGGCGTCGGGTGAACAGTCCATGCTTATATTCTCAAAATTAACTACTTGTTTTCGTTTGTTTTGATTCGAGTTTGAGCAGGAATTTATTGCACATGACTTAGTTATCGTGAACTCATTCAAACCAATGTTAACAATGAACCCTTTATGTAAGATTTCACGACCAATCATTATAGCACTACGAAGGTATATGTCAGGCAAAACATGAAATAAGATTTCAGTTGGATAGTCGCAAATTTCAACAGAACACAAAATTTGTTCGGTACTTATTACTTTCTTATTACCTATGCCAATTAAGGATACTACGTTGTTAAATCGTTTGCCAGACAAATTACATGCCACACTTTCTTTAACCAAAGAGCATTCGGCACCCGAATCAAAGTGAAACTCAAATTGCTTACCGAGGTGTTTTACAGTTCCAGCTGGGGGCTCGACCTCGCATATGTTGACACGTCTCTCGGTCTTGGCTGCTGTGCTGGTGGAGGCAGCTTGACTAGTGCAGCGGCTCGCGCTATGACCCTGGGCACCGCACTTATAGCAAACCACCTCTCCACTGGTTTGCTAAACCACCGCAGGCGTCTTCTTCATCTCCTTGCTCTTCTGTCGGCATTCAGCTTGTTTATGCCCGAGTCTTCCGCAGATGAAGCATTTGATCGAGGCGGTAGTCATTCTACCTTCAAGCGGGGCGTCGGCCATGCAGACGTCGGCCGTAGTGCACCATGACAACGCGTTTGTATCACGCTTGTCAGGGTCGAACTCTAGAAATACCACATTCTTCTTGGCGGTGGCTGATGGTGGTGGCCGATTTAAAGCATCGATGAGTAAGCGCATTTGTTCATTTTGCGCCTCTAGTATTTGCCGCCACTGCGCGTCACTTCCGTTTTTTTTACTACGCGACATTTTACTACTCGATTGTATCCCACTTCTGATTTCGGAGAAGCGGCTTTGAGAGTGGGCGATTAGTAGGTAAATCGAGTAAGTAAGTCCGATGAATTATTTACAATTTTAATAGTTCATTTTAACACACACAGTTCAATAGTCTATTATAGTAAAAGTAAGATATTCGCAACACAAGCACTGGGGACTCTAGTTATAGCGGGGACAGTTCTTGGGAGTAACGTCCGTTCACTTGTGTCGTCGTCCGAGAAGTGTCTGGACCCTCGCTCCCAGGCTCCGTCCTAGCACACCAAGCCTAAGTACTATGAAATGGCGAGTTTATAACTTTCAGCCAATCACAGGGCTTCGTGCGCTTGCTATGATGCAGCGTATTGCTATTGGAATTCGACCTGTCTCCGACATATATATTTTTTTTATAGTTAAGAAAATAGATTTATTGTAACGAATCAGAAAATATGTGTGTTACTGCATTTCTAAAATAATTATAAGTATGACTAAATAGATCGAGATGCAAGTAATTTTCATTAAATAATTTACACATGCGGAATATTGGATTGTTCTTGGAAACATTGTTGATAGCACATGGAATGGAAAATAGTTGAGGAACACGCACAGATCGGCTGGGCACTTTAAAGTTTAGTAGCATTAACAGGGCTGGATCTAAATGACCGTTGGCAATTTTATAAAGATTAAATAAGTCCTGCATGCTCCTACGATTTTCGAGGCTAATTAACCCAAAATGTTTCAATCGGGCCTCATAACTTGACAACTTACGTCTCAGTCCACACCTCGCGCTAAGGTATCTGACAAAACGACGTTGAACAGCTTCAAGTCTGTCTGTATGAATATTATAAATAGGTGACCATATTGACGAACAGTACTCCATCGAACTTCTCACTAAAGCACAGTATAATAATATCCATGATTGAGAATTTTTAAAAGGTTTAGCATTTCGAAAGATAAAAGACAATGTTCTGTTAGCTTTGTTGCATAAGTAATCATAATGAGGTTTGAATGATAGAACCGAATCAAATAACACTCCGTTATTTGATTCGGTTTTGGTAAGCAATAGTGCGAAGTAAGATCGATTAAGTATGCTTAATAACTCTAAAATAAAATAAAAATGTATTACCACCGATATTCATAGCATATAATAACTTTTTCAACACATTTGCTCATAAAGTGGGTCTTATTTCATTGTTTTAAGGTTCATAATGATATGTATTATCCAGCCCGTGAGTAATAAAAATAAAGCACTAGTACGTAATGGTTTTTTTTTCTAAATTTCAGCAAAGAGATCCGACCTTATTTTATATTTAAAATTAAGTGTAAATATTAAACTATTTGTAAATAAAATAGTTTAATATTTACCAAATCATTAAAATTTAACAGAAAATTATCATTTATTTATGCTAAAACGTGAAAATATATAGTAAAGTATTTTTTTATTATTTGGCTGTATGGCATACTTGTCAATGTGAATCTCATTTTGCGAGCGAAAAAAGAAAAAAAATAATCGCGCCTCTTTTAAGATGTTTTCACTTGGTTTTCACAAACGGCATTTGTATTCATCAAATTGTTATTATTGTCAGAAATACAACACACAAAATGTATTCTTCAAGTGCAGAACAGGAAACCAACGGGGTACACCGCCAGAAATACTTTCCGAGGCGCAACATGTAAGTGATAGCTTGTTGCCGTCAATATCAAAGGAAAGTTTTTATTTCTTTCTTTCCTCGCAAATGTGTTGAAAAACGTCGTATGACACGCGTGTGCATTGGATATTACATTCTCGGCTCCGTTGAGCCCTCGCCTTCGGCTCGGGCTCCAAACTCGCCTCTAATGTAATATCCAACTTAGCACACTTGTAGCATAATGTACTATTAAACGTCTGGACCAACAATCATCTAGATCGTGTCGATCGATCGAATTGGTCCATCCGTCAAACTTATAACACCCCTCTTTTTACGTCAAGGGATTAAAAAGAAACACTTTCTTAAAACGTCGAAAACGCGAAACCAATTAGAAAGCGGTAAATTCTTTCACAATTTGAGAATCCTAGTTAAAATACTATCGACCTTGCCTCACATACCTTACCTACCGGTTCCAGCACGCAACGCTGCCAATGATATGAAGGACAGAGAATGGTACAATAGATATTAACGAACAAGTGTGTTAAGTAATGTGTAACGTGAGCCCACTTGAAACAAGAACGAAGCAAGGATTTTAGTCTTCCTTAAGGGGCTCCAGGCTTCCTTATACAGCGGGTTATTGATAATACGACACCATCCCTTCAAGGGGTGATAATAGAGATTATTAGCCATCAAATAACCCTCAGGTAGATGAAAAAAAAATTACCAATTCCTCTGTTTTTTAAGAATAGTGGGTTATACTACTTAAAATTATATTTTACACTAGCATTCCGCTCGGGACTTCGTTCCCGTGGGAATTTGGGAAAAAAAAACACGTAGGTACCCTATGTCCATCGGGGATAATGTAGCTTTCTAATGGTGAAAGAATTTTTCAAATCGGTCCAGTAGTTTCGGAGCCTATTTAATGCAAACAAACAAACAAAAAAACAAACAAATAATCAAATCTTTCCTCTTTATAATATGTGTATAAGATAGATATAGAAGATAAGTATATACGTAAGTATAGAAGAAACTTACGTATTTTATGGTTGTTTTTATCCGAGCCCGTATAAAGGTATATCCTTATCTTCGTTGTTATTTAAGTAAAAAACAATGTAAAAACCCACGTTTCTTAAAACAGAGGGTTTTTTCCAAAGTTGCTATTATATCTCCATCTACCCGAGGGTAATTTGATAGCTCATGATCTCTTCTATCACGCCTTGAAGGGATCGTGACGTATTACCACACCAATAACTGTTATAGGTAGTAGGTTTTTTTTATTTTTTTATTAAAAAAGGGTTCGCTCTTGACCACAATCTAGCCCAAGGGCAAAGATGCGGTCGAGGATGTAGCAAGCTCACCCAGAAGAAGCCTATTCACTCGAACTTTAAAGAGATTCGGGTTATATGAACTCGGAAATACAGACGCAGGCAGGGAATTCCATTCCCTAGCAGTGCGCAATATGAAAGATGATGAAAAGCGCTCAGTGCGAATCCGTGGGATATCAACAAGATAAGGATGATACCATGCGGTGCGTCTGGACGTCCGGTAGAAGAATGGGGCAGGCGGAATGAGCTCATGCAGCTCCCGAGCACACTCCCCGAAGTACATCTTATAAAAAATACATAGTATAATCAAGTATGTGGAAAGCTTGTGATTGTGCTATATGGCTTATATCTAACTGTGGCCGTCTTGCAATGATGAAGGTTGATAAAGTTAACTCGTCCTCTATTTGAAGCTGCAATGGTTTAAAGAGAGAGTGAAACCATTGGAATCGCTTCACCGTGCTATTTTCAAAGCATTTGTGGTGCGGTTCCCGACGTTTATGCTGGAGACAGTCATGAAAGAGAGCTTTTGGCCGGAGGGCGTGGTGTTCCGCCGTTTTCGAGGGAGATTCCCGGTTATAGACACCCCCGGAAAAACACTCGGGAAATAGTGTTAATTAAGTTTTAATTTTTGTTAAATTATATTTTATATGTATGTTAGTCTGTAAGGTATTTATCTATGGGCCTAGTTGCCTGAAAATAAATGATTTTATTATTATTAAAGGTGGATCGATTACCTATAAATAGATCGGAAGGTATGGATTTAGGTTTGGTAAGTACATATAGGTATAAAATTAGTTAAAGAAACATTTCTACGTTTTTTTAACTACACTATCATTGCAAACTTCCCACTTGTGTAACAGTCATTATTTCACTAAGCTAGGCTATACTTAGACCGACTTACGTAGGCAGGTACACGGAAAATGCCTAGAAATCGATCTTGATACTTCAGTGCGAGTAAGTTAGATTGCTAAAGTTGGAAATTTAAATTGAGACTTGAGATTTGTTGTGTAGTTTCAAAGAAGAGAGTTTGATAATTTATTTATTTGGAACTAGCCATCCAATATTCTGCTTTGCACGGATGGATGCTATGAGGCTTCTTCTTCTTATGAGGCTGTAATACGTGATCTGCCGTGTGGTGATTGGTTGAGAAAAACACCACCCCATTTCATTCCGTGGGCATCGTAAGAGGAGACTAAGGAAACACAAATCAGACCTGCCTCCTATTAATCCACAACAGGCAACGACACCTCAATTTGTTCTGAATCTGAGGTGGTGTCCTATGGCGTCATACGGTGTGGTAGGTTCTGTAAAGGGTCGTCTGGTTCGTGACCACCCTCCTACCGAAGTCTGACGCCAAACAGCTTGCTGTGTTCCGTCGGTGCGTAGGAGTACCAGTGCCTTAATAGGCATTTTCTGTGTTAACTTGCTCCATCGTCGACCTCATCTATGACCTTGATCAAGATTGAGGTCAAGAGTTAACCTATATTATAATAATAAAAAAAAACGTGTAAATACTAAGAAAAGAAAGAAGGAAAATACTTTATTCATTGCCAACAATACATTATAGCAACAATACTCTGTAAAAGTCCCTTTATTCAGAAAAATCCGTTGCGTGGTTTAAAAGAGTTACTGGACCAACGTTCAGTGCAAATAAAGAAAAAACGTCATAAATAAGAATAATTATAATGGTTAAAGGGTGCCATTCTTATTGATGTTAAGGAAAACAGAAATTACGAGACACAAAATGGCACTAACCTCGCACATATCGTGTTTATACCTCTAAAATTTAAAAAAAATGTATAACTCCCTGATATTCGTCGGTTATTAACTCTGAACCAATTTTGATCAAACAGGTAAATAGCAATAGAACCATCTCTACTACGTTAGCTTTCAACCAAAAAATACCGCATCGTAATCAGTCCATTCGTTTAGGAGCTACGATGCCACAGACAGACACAGATACAAGCGTCAAACTAGGACATCCCCTTTTTGTCGGTGGTCAATTAAATAATCAGTGTTACGTTAAAAATGAGAGTTGCAAGCGCGCAGTTGCTTTTTTGTATCAGAATTAACCTCCTGGTTAATATAAGGACAGAACTGTTTAACCCTCCGCATACCAGGTGGGGTGTAATTAACCCCAGGCGGTGAAAAATCGATATATTTTCAAAAATTTTCGTGCGCGGAATCTGAAGCTCTCAGTAGCTGGAGTTGCGACGTTCTTACACTGGCAAGTAACATTAGTTCAGTGGTGCGTGCGTTTTTTAGGGCTCTAGATGCGTTTTTGTTTAGTTGTTGTTATTTGAGCATATACAAAATGCAATTATGGCGAACTAAAGAACTCCTACCTCGAGATTGAAGTAAAAATTTAAAGATGTATCATCGTTGTTCTTTTTTTAAAAATTTAGTCAGTTTAATTACAAACATTGGTCATTATCAATTCTTAGGGTAATTTCAAGTCTAAATTAGTAGTCAGAAGATGGCATTTTCGCTACCCTTTTTCAAAAAACCATTTAATCCGTTCCATTTTTTTTTATACAGTGCTACTCAGGTCATGTTCAATTTCAAAAATATGCAATAATAATTTAGTACCCCTATTCCTATCTGATTACAGCGACCATTTTGTTAGGGTATGTCACACCCCACCTTGTATGGCATGTTACAAATTTTCACCTGGTATGCCGAGGGTTAATTATTTTACAAATAATAGTGTTTGTGTAAAAGCAGTAGGTTTATTCTGTGGCGAAAGTGCGTGTATTCGGATCTTTTCAAAACTTTATGTAGTTTTCACAAACATCTTCTTCGACTGTTTAAGATTAGTCACTTGTCATAGACGGAGATCCCAGGGCCGCCAGACCTTACTTATTTTCTCATAAACCAAATGTGTGGGAAATAGTACTGCTAGTACGTACTAGTGATGTATGAATACCAGCTAACCTGAGCCGGCGGCCAATCTTCAGCCATCAGGTTCTGAAGGTACTTCCAAAAATTACTCACTTGTCTTGAAGTCTGGCTGCTGATGTCTTGAAGAATATAATTAATTAAATATAAAAATTAATGTTCAACACCGCCGGACACTCTCCGTCAGCAGTAATTTCTGCCAGACGCTTTACAGTTCGCAAGTTAATTATGCGATTATACCTACATCTGAGCCGTGATTTTTGTTTATGATGTTCAGGGAACTATAACAATACCTTTTATAGCACCCAGACTTCAAGACAAGTGAGCAATTTTTGGAAGTAACTTTAGAACCTGGTAGCTGAAAATTGGCCGTCGGCCCAGGTTAGCTGGTATTCATACATTACTAATACGTACTAGCACTACTATTTCCCACACATTTGGTTTATGAGAAAATAAGTAAAGTCTGGCGGCCCTGGGATCTTGGTCTATCAGTTCAGTTATTATTTTCCTTTCCTTCCATTGTTCGAAGCGACGGACAAAGTAACACAAAGACTAGCAGACTATATTGTTTGTCAGTGTGTATGTGTCGCAGGAAAAATTAACACTTCGTTTATTTATAAAATGTCACGTAGTTCATTTTATTAAAAAAAAACCTGTTAGTGTAGTGCGATGAGTACTTATGCCCGTTTACTGAAGAAGACTCAAATCTTGATCTTCCTTAATTATTGTTTGTCTTTTTTTCTCACTATCAAAATGACAAAGACGACTGCTACTCAAGTATAGATCAGAGTCTGAGTCGCGTCTTTTGATACGGGCCTTAGAGTGTAGCACCTATTTGAATGTTTCCGTGATTTTTCGATCCTTTCCGAGTTATACTGATTTCGGACTTTCGGTTAAGAGTTTGGAAAGAGTCAATATGATAGAACTATCGTGCGTGTTTGACCTAAATGTGAAATTAATTAATTACCTTAGTGGGTTAATTGGTCAGTTTGGTCGAGTGGTAGTTCCGCTGCCTCTTCATTGGCGGGTTCTGGGTTCGGTTCCCGTTCGGGGCAAATATGTGTGTTTGCAGATGTTTGTTCTCGGGTCATGGGTGTCTGTCTTTGTCTTTGTGTAAGTTCTAAGGGACCTACGACACAAGGGAAAACCTTAGAGTGTGGAGTGGAGCTTTAATACACACATCAACACGGTCTAGGGATATTGAACGAGTTTTCATACAAAAGAGGTCTGTTTGAGAAGCTATAACAGCATACTCGAGATATATCGAGCGCTATAATTTTTAGACGAGCAAGTGCTAAACCTAAATTTTCAATTCTAGTCAATAAATTTTGTTTTACTTGAAATTTGTGAAAACGTGACGGAAACGAAAACGAAAATGCACTTTTTGTCTGCTTTTTGTATGAAAATGGTCAAATTTACGTAATTTTTTTTTCATTTTCATCACGTTTTCACAAATTTCAAATACAACAAAATTGATTGACTACAATTGAAAATTTAGGTTTAGCACTTGCTCATCTGAAAATTATAGCGCTCCATGTATCTCGAGTATGCTTTTGTAGCTTCTCAAACAGACCACTTTTGTATGAAAAATCGTGCAATATCCTTAGACCGCGTTGATGTGTATATTTGTATGAAAAGCAGATGTTTCTTCTCGTGTCATAGGTGTTCGTGTTTGCCTTTGTTTCAAAGGACCTACGACACAAGAGAAAACCATAGGGCCTTTGAGTGTGTAGCATTTATTAATTATATATGGAGCGGTGATCGCCCAGTTGGTGATGAGCCAGACTTGTAATCGGAAGGTTGCGGGTTCAAATCTTAGTGCGGGCCTGTACCACTAAATTCGTCTTTTCGGATTTATGTACGGATTTTCTAATTATTACTTGCTCAACGGTGAAGGAAAACATCGTGATGAAACCCACTCGTCCAAGAAAATTCATTTTCAAAAGACGAGCTGGCCAGCGTGGCGGTCTATTGCCTAAATCCCCTTCGTGTTTTGAAGAGAGCCCGTGCCCCTCGGTGGGGACGTATATGGGCTGGTAAAAACAAAAAAAGAAATCTATTGGCCACGATCTGAGAAGCAGAAACAATGATAATCTATGCCTCTTTTATACGGACATAAACGAAAATGTTGCCTGCGACGTAAGCACTCAAGTGCAACAAGTGCACGTGTACTAATGAATGATTAATTTCAGGTTATTATAAGTGCGTTTTAAGGGTATCTTTAAAGTGAATTCAAATTTTCATATTAAACTACATTTCTTGGAGTAGTTGATTTTAGTGAGCCGACTTGGTAGAGAATCGACAAGATGCAAAAATTTGAAACCAATAATCAATCCAAATTTGAATATAGTCAAACATAGTCCTCGATATCAAGCAGTAGCATTGTTTAATAGATTGCCAGTCGAATTAAAAATAATAAGAAAACTAAGTGTATTTAAACAAAAACTGAAAGCTCTATCGTTGGAAAGGTGTTGCTACTCGGTTGAAGAATTTTAAATGTTTGTAATAGCTGTACTGAATTGTGTGGATTTGTTTTATGTTAAGTTTATTTATATTATTTTTGTGTTCTTTTTTTATGTTCAATATTTCGAATACAATGTGACAATTGCTTCATGAATAAATATATAATGAATCGCGTTCCGAATATTTGCTAGCTTATTTAAATTCTGCCGATGTAATGTTTTTATTGACTCAACAGAAGAAGATCTGCACTAAAAATATTATAATGGACTAGCTTTCGGCTCGGCACTTCGTTCCTCTGTGAAATTTCGGGAAAGTTAAGCGGTGATAGCCCAGTTGGTAATGAGCCAGACTGTCGCGGGTTCAAACCTGGTGCGGGCCTGTACCACTAAATTCGTCTTTTCAGATTTATGTACGGATTTCTAATTATCACTTGCTCAACGGTGAAGGAAAACATCGTGATGAAACCCGCCTGTCCAAGAAAATTCATTTTCCAAAGACGAGCAGTCCACCAACCTGCATTGGGCCAGCGTGGTGGACTATGGACTAAATCCCCTTCGTGTTTCGAAGGGAGGCCCGTGCCCCTCTGTGGGGACGTATATTATGGGCTGGTATGATGTAACCTATGTCACTTGCTGTTATAGGACCTTTCTACTGGTGAAAGAAATTGGTATGGAGGTAGCTGTCACCCTGGATTAGCACATAGGCTACATAATTTTCCCAAAATCCCACGGGAACGAAATCCCGGGCGGAAAAAGGACTGTTTAATCGGTTTAACAAAGATTATTTCAAGTATTCTTTTAATATAATTTTAAATCATTTAATATTTGGACTTAAGACTTTCAAGCTCAAGATAACGTAGTTAATAAAGAATTTAATTAAATACAAGTAGGTACTAAGTGGTCTTAACTCAAGACTTGTGTAAGACTTAACAAGGTTTCAACTCAAAGTTATTAGATCTTGTACTTTGGATGACAAATTAACGCGAGGCTTAGTAATTAAAGTAATTAAGTTACATATACAGAATGTGCGGGACAGGTTAGCAAAAAATTAAACTCTAAACTCAGACGATCATTCTGAATGATTTTCCAGTAGAATTTTCCTTATTTTTTTTAAGTAGCTTTGTTTTTAAAAATATTTTTAGCTTTCCGCCCGGGACTTCGTCCCCGTAGGAATTCGGGAAAATTATGTAGCCTATGTATTAGTTAAGGGCGTTAGCTACCTCCATACCACATTTTATCAAAATTGGTCCAGCCGTTCGAGCGTGAAAGAGTAACAAACATCAATACATATTATACCACCTGCGGGGCAATCGCGCTAAAAAAAGTGGATTGAGTCGCAGTTGAAACACAGCTGCGGGGCTATCACCTAAACGAAGCTGATGCTGGGTAAATGAATGGAACGTTGTCGATTGCTTCTTTATAAGGAGACTTTGATTCACGACACGAACCAAACACAGCAATGTACATCATTCCATTCGTTCAATCATCATCAGCTTTGCTTAGATGGTAGCCCCCGAGCTGCGTTTCAATTGCGATTCAATCCACTTTTTAGCGCGATCGCCCTGCTGTTCCTTTTGATATCCCATAACTCCCGGGTATCAACGAGACAACGTATATGAATCAAGTAGCTTAAACATTATTTTTCAATTTTTTATTTTTCATACAAAATAATTTGGTAGAAATGTGAATTTCCTATAAAACACCTTTACGTAATAAACGACACCGTCGCATTTTCGTATTCTAAATTATAATCATTGAAACTAATTATCAATGAAAGTGTACCAACGGACTCGTTTTATGTGAGAAAGATTTTGAAATATTTTCATTTTTAACCGACTTCAAAAAAGGAGGAGGTTTCTCAATTCGACCATATATATATATATATATATGTATATTTTTTAATGTATATCCGCGGATAACTTCGTCGTTTATGAACCGATTTTGATTATTCTTTTTTTGTTGGAAAGGGAGTATCCCAAGGGTGGTCCCATGGTAAGGAAACCAGGATCTGATGGTGGAATCCTGAAGAAATTGAGGGAAACTCTCGAAAAAATTGTCTTTTTGGGATTGAAGTCGGTGACTCTTACGTTTTTGACGTGGAAAATTATGATTGATGATTTTTCTCCGAAAG